>CM061053.1:43601682-44801682 GCA_030762865.1 Paraleonurus japonicus | reverse complement strand
GAAAAGGCAGTATTTATTTTGATCAATTATTAAGGGAGGTGATTACTCTCTTGATAATTGTTCTTGTTTCGATTATTTGCTCTAAACAAATTTTAATTTTGCATGTTTCTAAGACAATAGTTGTTTAGGATGTTTTGTGCTCCGTTTGTTTTTGTTTGTTGATTTCGTTTATGCTCGACTATTTATTTTCTTTCTTTGTTCATATGTTATATGCTCTGTTTGCTTATTCCCTTGTTTAGTTGTTATTTATCAAACTATGTCTAGTTTGATTTGTTTTGAGTAGAGTTGTGCTCTTGTTCTCTTAAAATTTGATGTGCTCTGTCTTACACATACAACTTCAGCGATGAATATGAGGTATATCGGGTGTGTTGTAGCGAGAAAGGTCAAAGCTGGGGAGATTGTTGATGTCACCGATTTAAACATTTTGGTGTTACCTCCAATGTTGTAACATCGGGTGCGACATCGAGAATTCGCCCTTTCTTCTAACAACTAAATTTTTGTGTTTCAGTTGTTGTCTTTGATGTTGTTATCGTAGGTTGACGATCTGGAATCAACTCCAAAACTCCGAGAAGGATCTACAAGGATCAAGAATAAAGGGGAGTTATCTAGATCAAGCGGTTACAAGTTAATAGCGGTTATTAGAGGCAATTTCTTGGCGGTTTTCCACTGAGATTCACGAGCTGAATGATAGGGAATGAGTGGAGATTTCTAGATCCATCTACAAGGATCTCACGATGCTCTTGAAGGCTGTGACCGATGTCTATAAATAGATGACCAAGCTTCAAGAATGATAACAAGGCAATACGAGCTGATCAATCATAAATTATAAGAGTCTTGCGTAAGAAGTAATCGAGTATCGGTGTTGAGTGCGATAAGTGCATCCAGTTGATAGGGCCATTATTTCCCATTTACGTTACATCGGATGTTGCCACATTTCGTGTAACAATAGATTACGTTTAGATTGTTAGTAGACAGGTGTTCTTTAACATATCTAGATAGGTCACCTTTGACGGTGTATTTCATACACTTAGCGATTTAGATCATAAACATATTTGTTTAGGTCTTGTAGTGGTTTATTGAGAAGATTCGAATTGTGAATCATTCTCAACTTGATTTATATTCATTATTAACATAGTGAATCAATTCCTCATAGATTATTATTTAAAATAATCTATGAAAATTTTTATCCTTGTTTGCAAAGATTTTGTCTAAGTCTTCCATGTTATAATCATTAGTGTTATTCTCATTGTTACAACATTGATGTAATAATCTCCGATCACAGTAAAAACACACACTTTTAGACTACTATGTATTTGTCTGAATTACTTCATGTCAGACAAGTAAGTATCAAGTTGGTCTAAGATCAATGGATTAATCCTTGATTCTTGATTCCTTTTATGGAGATCAATGATATCGGCTCTGTGATTATCCATATGATCCTCTACTCGTCGATACTTCTTTCTAGACATAGTAAAATAATTGAGAGAGACAAAGAATGAACAACATAAGATAAGATTATTGATTGACTAGGGAAGCATTTAATAATCCTAATTCTACACACGGTTCTTTGAACCTTGTCTCTGCTAGAGGTTTTGTCAAGATATCGGCTCTTTGAATATCGGTTAGAATCTTTTCAAGTCGATGTCACCTTTCTCCACGTGGTCTCGGATGAAATGATGTCTTATGTCAACATGCTTGCACAGTATGTAAGGCTGGGTTACGGGTAATAGCTATGACACTATTACTATCACAAAAGATTGGTACATCTTTGGTGATAATGCTATAGTCCCTTAGTTGTTGACTTATCAGAGATAAGTGTGAACAACAACTTCCGGTGCCATATACTCGGCTTCGATTGTGGAAGTAACTACGAGAGGTTTGCTTTTTAGACAACCATGAAATCAGCTTACTTCCCGAGAATTGGCTTGAAGTACCGGATGTAGATTTTCTATCTATCTTACACCCCCAAAATCTGAATACGAGTATCCAGACAACTCGAAATTGTCATCATTTGGATACCACGGTCCAACATTTACTTGTACCTTTTAAGTATTTAAGAAATTTCTTTCTTTGCTTCAAGATGGCTTCTTTTTGGTTTAGCTTGAAATCGTGCGCGAGACTCCAAGCTGCAAAAGAAATATCGAGGTCTACTAAGATTAAATATAGTATGGAGCCAATTAGACCTTGATACTCGGTTTGATCTGTATCTTCCCCCTTTTCATCTGGATCCATTGAAAAGTTTGTCATCATAGGTATTTTGGCTTCTCGGCTGGTACCTATTTCAAATTTTTCAATAAGATCTTTTGTGTATTTGGCTTGATTAATGAATATCCCCTTCTTTATGCTGTTTGACTTGAAGTCCAAGGAAGTAGGTCATTTCTCCCATCATGGACATTTCAAATCGCTTTTCATAAGATGACTAAATTCTTCACATAAAGATGTGTTAGTTTATCCAAAATAATATCATCAACATAAATCTGAACTAACAAAGATCACTACCAAATTCTTTTCTAAACAAGGTTCTATCAATCTTGTCTTTTACAAAACCATTTTGAATTAAATAATCGTACAAAGTATCATACCATGCTCTAGGTGCATGTTTAAGTCCATATAGAGCTTTCCTTACTCTATAGACCTTATCTCCTTTGATAAAGCACGGAGGTTGCTCTACATACACTTCCTCGGCTAAGATTCCATTAAGAAAAGCTGACTTAACATCCATACGAAAAACTATGAATCTTTTAAAAGCATCATAAGCTAAAAACAATCTTATGGCTTCCAGACGAACTCTGGTGCAAAAGTTTCATCATAATCAATCCTGATTGTGAATAACCTTGAGCAACTAGTGGCTTTATTTCTTACCACGATATTGTTTTCATCTCTTTTGTTTTTAAAGACCCATTTAGTTCCAATGACCTTTTGATGATGAGGCCTTTCAACAAGCTCCCACACATCTTGTCCTTGAAACCGATTTAGTTCTTCTTGCATGGCATTAATCCTGTTGGAATCGGTTAGAGCCTCATTAATAGATTTAGGTTCAAGTAATGACACATAGCAACTGAACATACAATCTTGATTTAGTTGGGTCCTTGTCTGGACACAGTCTAAATCTCCAATTATCTGCTGGTCAGTGGGTGATATGACATTACTTTCTTACCCTTATCTTTTACAATGGATGAAGTTTTGTGCAAGTATCTATTTCAGATGAATCTGTGTTACCTTGAGATGATTCTACACGATCATTTGTGGCATTGGTTGTACTGATCATTGGTGAGAAAGAACTTCCAGTTCTTTTTCTTTGTTTGAATCTGGTTCTTTCTCTTCATCCGAATCGATTCTGATTGTAGAACTTCACAATTGATCTCTTGATAGTCATCTGATTCATTATGCGATATCTTTGTGATATTATCTGCTTTTCTTGAACTCAAAAGAGGATTCATCAAATACAACATGTGGAGTTTCTTCCACACACAAGGTTGTCTTATTAAAAACTCTATATGCTTTGGACACGGATGAGTATCCCAAGAATATCCCATCTGCTATCTTGGCATCAAAAGTTTTTAATTGAGATTTTCCATTGTTGTGAATGAAACATTTACAACCAAATATATGAAAATATGAAATTTTGGGGATCTTCCCTTCCAAATTTCATAGGGGATTTGCCTTTATCTTTAACAATCAAACTTCTATTTTGAACAAAGCAAGTACAATGTGCCTCCGCCCAAAACTTTGTGGGAGTGTTGTACTCGGATAACATTGTTCTAGCTGCCTCTTTCGAGTCCTGTTTCTCCTTTCAACTACTCCATTTTGCTCGCGTCCGTGCAGCCCGATGTCTCATGAGCTATGTCATTCTCGATACGGTAGTTAGTGACAAGCTTATTAAGGAATTCAGTGCCTTTATCACTTCTAATCTTAACAATATTTAGTCCTTTCTTATTTTGAACCCTTTTAAGAAATTCTGGAATCTTAATCATAGTCTCATTCTTCTTGTATAAGAAAATAACTCAGTAAATCTTGAAAACTCATCAACAATTACCAAAGTGTATTTTCTTCCACCGAAGCCGAGAGGAGTAAGCTGGACCAAAAAGATCCATATGAAGAAGTTCCAAAATTCTTTACGATGAAGGACTACTTATTGTTTTAAAAGAAAGCTTTAGTCTGTTTTCCTTTTTGATAAGAAACACACACATGGTTCTTTGAAAATATCTTATCGTGAGTCCTTTTACTAAAGATTTCCTTGCAATTTTGTTAAGAGTTTTGAAGTTTAAGTGGTCAAGACGTTTATGCCATAGCCAACTTAAATCATCTGAACTCTTAGCAACAAGACAAGTATCTTTAGGACAACTTCTAAAGTTAGCAACATAAATGTTGCCTTGTCGACTCACCCAATAATATATTTTCATTAATACCATCTAGCACATAGCATGCATTATGAGTGAATTTAACACTTAACCTCTTATCACAAAATTGCGAAATAGATAACAAGTTGTGCTTCAATCCTTCCACATAGTAGACTTCATTGACTTGAATATCTCCTATCATTAATGTCCCTACTCCTTTGGTAAGTCCATAATTGTTATCTCCAAACATTACTCTCGGACCGTCTATGGAATGATAGTTAGAAAGAAGACGTTTCTCATAGGTCATATGCTTAGAACAACCACTGTCAATGTACCAAATGACCTCAAGAATGTCTCCTCTTTCTACTATCTTCTTGTCTTCCTCTTTTTCCATCGTACAGGATGTCGTTATCTCGATCCAAAATCGAGATGAAGATGAGGATGATGATGTTTCTTGAGCTTCTTCCTTCTCAGCTAGAAGTGCTCTCTGTCTCGTATACCTTCTATCTCTTTTCTTCTCTCTCTCTAGGAGTGAGTTAAGGACAATCATAGCTGTAATGACCAGGTTTGTTGCATGTATAACATATATCTCCTCTATCATCTTAGGATTACTATCTCCTCTTACGATTGGTGACTTGTGCCTTCTAGTCGATCCTTCTTTCTATCATTGTCCGAATTCTTTTCTTCTTTATCGATTTGTAACTCCTTCGGCTTGATCTATCTCTCTTATTCCTCTTGTACTTCATCTTTAGCCTCTCATAACGTTTCATTAAGAGTGTCATTTCTTCCTTAATTGAAAAATCGAGATGCCTTAGAGATTTTCTCAGATTCTTCTTGATGAAGAAATGCAACCGTCTGATTGGAGTGAATTGATACATGTTTTTAGGGCCTATTTTAGTACAAAAGTGAGCTAAAGTGTTAGTTTTTGTGCCTAAATGTGAAAAGTATCACTCTTTTGCCTAAAAGTATTATTTGTGAGATTTTGATGTTTTTCGTCCATTTTGCAGGTAATTCGGTGGATTTTTGCCAAACCGAGAGTACCATTAAACTTAGAATGAAGAGATGATCATACGGGACGAACGGGGGTCGGGGCCGAAGCCCCGCGCGAGAAAAAGTGCCACTGGACTTGAGCTGCGAGTCGAGGAGCAAGAGCCTCGAGTCGAGGGCTATGCGAAAAGGACCAAAATCAAAATATAGCAGGGAGCCTCGAGTCGAGACATGACCCTCGAGTCGAGGGATGAGACAAAGGCAAGCCTCGACTCGAGACATGACCCTCGAGTCGGCGAGGATTTTTGCGGGGACCTCGAGTCGAGACATGACCCTCGACTCGAGGGCGATTTTCTAATTTTTGGTATTTAAAGACTTGAAGCAGAGGAGCTTGGAGAGATCTTTCATAGTAGCAGATTAGTAAGCGGTTTTGGGGCGATTTCTCAAGCCCCAAGCCAATTTCTTCATTAGATTAGAGTAGAAGTTAGATTTAGGATTAGATTTCAATTGATGTTGGTAGATTAACCATAGATTAGCTTTTGATTCTTTTAATTCATTCAATTCAAGCTAGTATTCATTTGGAGATTGTTGTTGAAGACTCAAGCATTCCTATTTTGGTTAATTGAAGATCATTTGGTGATATTTTTCCTCTCTTGTCTCTTTAATTTCTTAATTGATGTGATTTGCTTTGTGTTTGATCAATTCTATCTTCTCCCCATGGGTATTGTTTGTGGTACCATGGGCTAATCTCTCTTGTGCTTGGGTTAATTGAAATTTATGATGAATTGATTGATGATGCTATAATTGTTGATGATTGGAGATCAATTGAATAGATTGCTTCCTAATTGTGATTCTTCATTGTGCTTTATGTTAAATTGTCTCTTTAGATTAATGGTTGATCACCCTAGCAATAGGCGAGTTGAGCTAACGTGATTAGGTGTTGATCGAGTTTCAATTTTGCATGATTGTATGAATTGGGGATTTCTACATTAAGAAATGGGAAAGACTAAGGATACTCACATTAGGCATTGTGATTTTAATGGAGTGATTAATTTCATGATGGTTTATGCTTTCTATCTTAGTTGATTAGCAATTTGATTCAATTGTAGCTTGTTGATTGATGATTCATTGATGGATGTTAATCCTAGCACTCCTATCCCACCATTTATTGTTGTTTTTGTTCTCGTATTTTAAGTGTTCGATCAATTGCTTGCTTGTTGTTTAATTGTATTCTTGCTAGTGTTTTGTTGTTTTTGTTCTAACCCATTGTTGCAACTCTAGTCACTAATAACTTGTATTCCTAGGACCTAATGTGCATACTTTTTCCCTTGGAGTTCGATATTTTGCGATTGGTCTTAAAAGCTCTTGCCCTATACACTCCAATCAAATGGCGCCGTTGCGGGGAATTAGTTTTTGCGCCTTAAGTGAGACCTAGGAATTGTTTGAAGTGACTATTTGTTGCCTTTGTGTTTGTGTTTGTTTTGTTATTTTTGTTTGAATTTGATACTTTGAAATCTTGTCTAGATGGAAGGATACAACTCATCCTTGTGGAATCAAGAATATTATCAAGAGAGCATGGTGTATCCTCCACACTTTGATGGATTGAGTTACAATAATTGGATGAGCTTTGAAGATAATTCTCATTGGCAACAAGTTCCATCCAATTATGAAGAATGGATATGTGAAGAAATTCCTACCCCACCTCAAAGATGTTCCCTTACTATGAGCCTTATGATCAAACATCTAATCCATGTCTTGGAATTGAGGGTGATTATGAGAGAAGCTATGATTACGATTATCCAATGCCACAAGCTTCTCCTCAATTTGAAGAATGGGGACTCCATGATGTGAGAGTTATATTGCACGAGATGCTTGGATTTTTATTGGAAAAATTTGAGGAAGATGATGCTAGATGTGATCAAATGCTTCCCTTGTATGAAGAAATGTATGAGACCAAAGAAAAGGTCAATTCATGGATAGAGGGAATATGGAGATCACCGGAGTGCATTTCATGTTTATCAAGAGTCAACTCAAAGATTTCCTACGCCAAGTAAAGAACATGACTATCATGGAGAATCAAGAAAAAGAAGGGGAGGAAGAAAGTGAAAGAAGAGATGTAGAAAAGGGTCCAAACGTAGAGGTAAGAGTAGAAGGCTTCCTTGTCAAAAGGGAGGAAGAGGAGTGTCCATTGATGGACATGAGCTTTAATGAGGAAGAAAATCAAAGAGCATCAAATGAAGCTTTGAAGATCGAAATGAGCATTTCAATACCCTCTAACTCTTCAATTTGCGATTTAATTGATAATGATGCTTCTTATGATTTGATTATGCCTCTTGTGAATTTTGACTATAGGGAAGAATTAAAGAAATGCTTGGGCATCCTTGAAAGGAAAGAAGAATCGAGAAGGATGGCAAGAGAAAAGGGGGACAACCATGGACACTTTGCATATCTATCGGTGGTTGTCCTATCTTTTCGGTGAACCTCCTAGACCTTGAAGCACAAAGATCTAGATATAATGGGAAGGAGGATCACTACCCTTGGCCATTCCGATGAAGGATGTTGGACGTGAAGAATAAGTCCGGCATAGGACACTAAAAATAGCGCTTGATGGGAGGCAACCCATCCGTTTTAGTTTCTTTCTTGTGTTTTTGGTAGATTAGTGTTTTTGTTTTTTAGGAGGTTTGGCTTGTTGCTACTTAATTGCTTATGCTTAGTACATGATGCTCTATGCTTTGAGATTCATATATTGTTGAGCTTAATTGTTGATATCATTATGAGTTGCATGTATTTGGAGCCAAACTTGAATGCATGACTTCATTCAAGTTTGGGGGTGTGTGTCATTTAGGGTAGAAATGCATCTCGTAGTGATGATTTTGATGAATTGTTTTGCCCGTGTGTAGGTATACTCACTACGAGGATTGGAAAGGATCGAATTTGCAAGAGAATCAAGGAATCGAGAAGGAAAGGAGAGCTTAAAAGTTGGTGAAAATGAGCAAAAAGGAAGAGAACTCGGTCTCCTCGATCGAATGAGCGACCGGGCTTAAATCGAGGACCAAAATGGTAATTTCTTGCATATTTGGGTTCGTTAGGGGTATAAAGGTCATTTTAGGAGTTTCGGGGTCGGGTCGGGCCCGGGAATCGTCAAAAATTCCCTGGACTCGACCCGTGGTCGAGAGTGCATGGCCCCTGTCGAGAGTTTTACACTTAGTCAAAAATTCCTAATTTTACACATTCCTCGAGTCGAGGGTGGTACCTCGAGTCGAGGGGGTCATTTTGTCAAGTCCCTCGAGTCGTGCGTAAGACCTCGAGTCGAGGCACCGAAATTTTGGATCCCTCGATTCGAGGCCCGACCCTCGACTCGAGGCGCGGTTTTTTTTTAAATACGCAGATCGGGCCAGCAGAACCCCGACTCGAGGTTAGACTTCCAGCGCCGTTTCGTTCTTCCCCACCCTATTTCCGTCGAGTTTTGCATCATTTCACCATTGAATCATCCATCCTTTCATCATTTTATCATTTACATTGCATAAAGATAGGATCTTGAGGGTTTTTGGAAGCAAATTTGGGGATTTTGGTTGAAATTGATTGGGTATTTTCCAAGTCCGTTTTTGGACCAATTCTTCAAACAAGGTACGTAATTTCTACTCATCTTGGCTTCAATTTCGTAGTGGTATTGTGATTATTGCATGGGT
This sequence comes from Paraleonurus japonicus, assembly GCA_030762865.1. Taxonomy (NCBI): domain Eukaryota; kingdom Viridiplantae; phylum Streptophyta; class Magnoliopsida; order Lamiales; family Lamiaceae; genus Paraleonurus; species Paraleonurus japonicus. The sequence continues at coordinate 44,792,666 of CM061053.1, read as the reverse complement.
GATTCAATTAGGCCATTTGTTAATTAAATTGTAATTTCATGTGGACATTTTGACAAACACCTTCTATGCATGATTATTGTGGATGATTTGGAGCCTTGTATGAGTATATTTGGATTGTTTGATGAGAATAGGAGCATGTTTAGGATTGAATTTGATATTGTGCTCGTTTATTTGTGAATTTGGATTGGAATTGTGAATTATGGCATTTGTAGGAATTCCTAGTATAATTGTTTGGATCAATTGGTCGAGTTGAGTTATTCTTAGGATAGAAGTGTATGAATTGATGATGCATATTTGTTTAATTACTTGCTAATTGGCCTATGATTTTTGGGATTTTATCGAGCTTAATTGCATGATTATTTGTTGAGCCTACCTGTGAATTAATTGTTGAGGCCATTCTAGTAAGTATACATGTTTGAGGATTATTTTGAGCTCTTCTATTGGATATATGTGTTTAGTTGACTCATTGACCATTGTTGAGGCTTTGTTGCTAGTCACTAGGGATTTTGTTATTGGATATTGATTGCTTGTTGACTCGTTCAGGGTATGCTTGATATTTTTCGAGCTTGTATTGCATTTTTGAAATTTGATTTTTGCTTTTGGGAATGTTTTGCGGGAACAATGTCTAGAGGGCAGCAGACATAACCTCTCTGAGGCGGAGATTCGCGAGAAAGAAGGCGCCCATCCGACGTGCACACGGGATGCCCGGCCCGAGCTTCGGAATTCAGTGGGATGAGCATCAATGGAGGACACATATTGAGTTATATTCTGAGCTCTATAACCGGGTGGTCAAGACGAGATTAGTTGACCACGAGTGTATGATATCGATGGGGATCGAGGAGGATTCCTCGCTTATTTGAGCAGCAAGTCGGGATGGGGGCTTCTTGACGAAGAGGCCTAGGACATATATCGGACTCACTCTCGAGTTCACTGTGCACGGTGAAAGTTGATAAGGCCGGGAGGGCCAAATTTCCGAGGAGTATTACATTTGAGCTCATGGGGCACGCAGTATTCGTTGACTGCGGGCCGAGGTCAGCGAGATTATTGGAGCACCTATAGACCCAGGCCGATCACGTTGAACATCGGGAAGGAGTATAATGCTAAGCAATTTTGGAGGAGGATTTCAGATTCTCGGGGCTCCTAATCGGCCGAGGAGCTGTATGTTATCTAGTGCTTCTTACATGGAGTTCGATTCAATGCGTGCCTATCTTTGCTACTTATTTGAGAGAGCCACTAGCACGAAGTTCAAGAAGATTAATTTCGGTGGCATGATTACATTGATCGCCGAGCATCTTGGGATCCCGACGCATAACCTCGGAGCGGTGGAGGGCCCACGGCCTTACTCTTGATACCATGCGGCGCATGAGGACGCTAGACCGCATCGGTAGGACGTGGTGCCTCTGGCGGCATCATGGTGGCCAATTCCCTCTACCTAATAAGAGGTTGGCAGCAGTTTCGGATCTCGGGCATTTGTGACTATCAACTTGCGCATGTGGTCACGGCGTCATGCGAGGCGATAGACGCCTACACTAGAGAGCATGGGGATGTGCTTAGAGAGGTTGATGATGACGATGGGGGTCGGCGGTCGGGTTCGAGATGATGATCATGGTGATGGAGGCTGCGAGAGGGAGCAGAGGTAGAGATCGGAGATTATGATTCGAGGGCGAGGATGATGAGGAGCGGGGAGCAAGAGGAGCCGCCGATACGGATGGGCGAGGATTACCAGCCGAGAGATTAACATGTGCTTGGCGGGGCGAGATGAGGAGTAGAGAGTACGAGGCGGGGAGTTCATCTCGAGGCCGTGGGTTTTGGCCCGAGGAGATGTGGGCGAGACAGTCGAGAGGATGCATATAGAGAGTCGACCGGCGAGGATGAGATGTACCGGATGCTTGAGGAGTCCGCGAGATTTAATGAAGAGACTCGGAGGATGCGGGAAGAGTCTCTCGAAGACTCGGCATGACATGTATGCACTCCTCCGGCGAGATGAGCTCGTGGAACTTCGAGGCGGGGACACTACCCTCCTCCACGCGCCGTCCGACTATTAGGGCTATCCCCTATTCCTTATTCCCTCTTGTTGATCTTTAGATTCTGATATTCTTGTTTTCTTTTGTACTTTTGATGGTGCTTGTACTCTTGACTTGATGATTGTGATGATTGGTTTTGGATTTTTGATGATTTTATTGATGGTTTTTATTACCTTGATCTTATTGAGTTGATTGTCCATTGATAATTATACCTTGATGATTTCTTTGGATTCCTTATTCCTAGGCTTTTGAGATTTATTGATCATGAGCTTCATTGTGGATTCATTGACATTTTTTTAGTATCATTCATGTGATAGTGAGTATGCTTGGACTTATGTACATGAGCATTTGAGCTTGATTTGCAAGGCTAGTTGGATTTTGATATGATCATGAGTAGATTTGTAGCTTGAAGCTAGTTATTGATTTATTGTGTAAGGATGGATGTGATTGATGATACTTGATTCATTGCTCAAGTTAAGCCGGTGAGTTTTTGTGCCTTAATAATCGTACATCTTATACGGTTAATTGATCCTTTGAGAGTGCATCATTCATGATTTGTATGCTAGAACTTGCCACTAGACTTGTTGATATTGATCTTTGTGTGATGTTTTGAAAGTGATAAGAGGCTATGTTTGATATGATGAGTTACTTTGCCAAATATTTTCCTACCAAATACATTTGATTTCCTTAGTGAGCCATGTTGAGCCTATTATCCATATTCTTTGGCAAGCCAAGTGAAATTAAAACCATTTAGCCTATTTTGATGAGCCTTTCTTGTCCTATATTTAGTTGAGCTTGAATGTTGGCTAATGATGGTGATTTGATTGCTAAGTGTGGGAAGATGATGTGCTAAGTGATAAAACAAGAAAGAAAGGTTGTGAAAAAATTGAATTGTGAAGAAAAAAATATGCATGAAAAGAAAAATTCAATTTGTGAGCTTAAAAGGAGAAAGCTCAAGTGAATGGTGGATTGATAATTGAAGTTCTAAAGGAAGAGTGTACTTGATGAAAAGTGAAGAGATGTGCATTTGTATTGATTAGCTTACATTCAAGTCTCTACTACTTAGTCACTCTTATCCATATATATCCCACCTTTCCAAAGAGCCTACATTACAACCTAGAAGGAAGACCTCTTTGATTCTTGATTGATTATAATTGATTTTGATTGAGATTAAGTCTTGTGGCAAGCATATGATGTGCAAGTTCATGAATTTGATGATTGAGTGGCTTATACCTTTATACACTTGAGTGAAGAGTGAAACACTCCATGGAAGGAGCAATGTGTTGAGTATTTGATTGAGCATTTGTTTGAGCATGATTCATCTTGATGGCTAGTGGATAGTTGCATTGATACAAGTGATCATTGATAAGTTCGATTGTCTTATTTTTCGTCTATAGTGCCATGTGACATAATTGCAATCAATTCACTCCTTTGTTCTTAGTTTCTACGTTGCTCGAGGACGAGCAACAATTCAAGTTTGGGGGTGTGATTGGAGTGAATTGATACATGTTTTTAGGGCCTATTTTAGTGCAAAAGTGAGCTAAAGTGTTAGTTTTTGTGCCTAAATGTGAAAAGTATCACTCTTTTGCCTAAAAAGTATTATTTGTGAGATTTTGATGTTTTTCGTCCATTTTGCAGGTAATTCGGTGGATTTTTGCCAAACCGAGAGTACCATTAAGCTTAGAATGAAGAGATGATCATACGGGGACGAACGGGGTCGGGGCCGAAGCCCCGCGCGAGAAAAAGTGCCACTGGACTCGAGCTGCAGTCGAGGAGCAAGAGCCTCGAGTCGAGGGCTATGCGAAAGGACCAAAATCAGAATATAGCGGGAGCCTCGAGTCGAGACATGACCCTCGAGTTGAGGGATGAGACAAAGGCGCGGCCTCGACTCGAGACATGACCCTCGAGTCGAGGCGAGAATTTTTGCAGGGACCTCGAGTCGAGACATGTCCCTCGACTCGAGGGCGATTTTCTAATTTTTCGGTATTTAAAGACTTGAAGCGAGAGGAGCTTGGAGAGATCTTTCATAGTAGCAATTAGTAGCGGTTTTGGGGCGATTTCTCAAGCCCAAAGCCAATTTCTTCATTAGATTAGAGTAGAAGTTAGATTTAGGATTAGATTTCAATTGATGTTGGTAGATTAGCCATAGATTAGCTTTTGATTCTTGTAATTCATTCAATTCAAGCTAGTATTCATTTGGAGATTGTTGTTGAAGACTCAAGCATTCCTATTTTGGTTAATTGAGATCATTTGGTGATATTTTTTCTCTCTTGTCTCTTTAATTTCTTAATTGATGTGATTTGCTTTGTGTTTGTTCAATTCTATCTTCTCCCCATGGGTATTGTTTGTGGTACCATGGGCTAATCTCTCTTGTGCTTGGGTTAATTGAAATTTATGATGAATTGATTGATGATGCTATAATTGTTGATGATTGGAGATCAATTGAGTAGATTGCTTCCTAATTGTGATTCTTCATTGTGTTTTATGTTAAATTGTCTCTTTAGATTAATGGTTGATCACCCTAGCAATAAAGGCGAGAGTTGAGCTAACGTGATTAGGTGTTGATCGAGTTTCAATTTTGCATGATTGTATGAATTGGAGATTTCTACATTGAGAAATGGGAAAGACTAAGGATACTCACATTAGGCATTGTGATTTTAATGGAGTGATTAATTTCATGATGGTTTATGCTTTCTATCTTAGTTGATTAGCAATTTGATTCAATTGTAGCTTGTTGATTGATGATTCATTGATGGATGTTAATCCTAGCACTCCTATCCCACCATTTATTGTTGTTTTTGTTCTCGTATTTTAAGTGTTCGATCAATTGCTTGCTTGTTGTTTAATTGTATTCTTGCTAGTGTTTTGTTGTTTTTGTTCTAACCCATTGTTGCAACTCTAGTCACTAATAACTTGTATTCCTAGGACCTAATGTGCATATTTTTTCCCTTGTGTTCGATATTTTGCGATTGGTCTTAAAAGCTCTTGCCCTATACACTCCAATCACCGTCTTCCCGGATGTTGAAGACTCGGCTTCATCTTCTTCGTCTTCGATTTGGATATCATATTCTAGTGCCTTGAGGTGAGAAAATAAGGTATGGTGTGATATTGAGGACAAATTATGTGTGGCTTTGAGAATGTTAGCCTTTTCTCTCCACCTTTTACTTAACGACTTTAACACCTTGTTGTTGATCTCTTTCTCCGTATAGGTTTTACCCAAATCAGCCGCTTTGTTAAGAAGATTAGTCGATCCTAACATCCGGTTGATCAATGGTTTCTCCCTCTTTCATTTTGAATGTGTCAAAAGTATGTAATCTGATTGCGGTTTGTTCTCTTTGACTTGATCGATCCCTCACAAATACCAAAGCAAGAGTCTCCCACATTTTCTTAACCGACTTGCACCTCTTGACCTTCTCTATCCAGTCTTTGCTCAACGTTTCAATGATCTCCGTCCTAGCTACTTGATCCAAGTTATGGTTTTCTTTCATCAGCAGTCAGCTCTGAACTCTTCTTTTCTTGTCGATCCTGGTTTAATTGCGGCAGTACCATCACCGGTCCCTCCATGATAGAATTTAATAGGTCCTTCTTCATGAACCTCCTCCATCCTATCATGAATCGCCTTTAGATGGTTTTCCATCCTGAACTCCCAATAATCATACTCCTCTAGGGAATTGAGTATAGTAACGAAGAACTTGAAACAACCTTCTAGGGAAAATCTAGAAGGGGGTTGAATAGATTTTCGAACTTTTTCCAAAACCAAAATCAATTCAGAAACAAAGTTCACACAATGAAAGCAAGTTTAAACTCAATTTTAAACGGATCAAAAGCAATCTGATTACAAGTCGATTTTAAGTCCGAAATTGAATTTGATTGAAAGTAGATTAAGAACAAAATAAGTAAATAAAGCGATAAAGGACACAACGATTTATAGTGGTTCGGATCAAAGCGATTCTACGTCCACTCTCCTCCTTCAATTTGAAGAAGGGTCTCTACTTACTTTCTTTCTTCTTTCTTCTTACTTACTTACTTACAGTGCGCTTCTTCAAATTTACAATCTTCTTCTCTAAATTCGAATTCTAATGGCTTGAAGATATTCGTGAGTAGTGTTCTACAAACACTAAGAACTAAGAACATGAAGAACGTTAAATGCGTGATTACAATATTTGTGAATGCTACTTGAGTGTTGAAAATACTAGTGAATTCGTGAGATTACAAAGTTAATTCTACCACGATTTCTATCCCTATTTATAGAGATCTTTGTTGGCGATTGTAACTTCCTTGTCGATTCTTCTTGATTAGTTATAACAAACTAAGCTGAATATTGTAACTTCTTCTTGGTTGGTTATAACCGCTTCTTGAAATTGCTTGAAATTTCCTAACACTTCATCGTCTTCTCTTTAGTCTTGATTTACCTCGTCTCAGCGTCTTAGTCTTGATCTAGATGATATGCCTTTGTCGTCCTTGACCTCGTCTGTCTTCATCGATTTCTTGTCATCGTCGACTTTTTGTCCTCATCGACTCCTTGTCCTCATCGGACAGGTTTGTATATCCTTATCTATTCTTTGTACTTAGTTTTATTTACATATCATTACTACATCATTTGTCTATACAAAATTCTCATTTGGTCATCCTATTTTACATTTTAACTCATCAAAATTAAATACAACTTTCTTCCTAACAATTTCCTCCTTTTTGATGATGTTAAAATATAGCTCAAGAAAAGAAACATGTTAGTAATCTTAGAAGATAAGTATTCCACAACATATGCACTTAGGTCACATAGTCGGGTTAATCGAGCAACAAAATCTTTAATTAGGCGATCATAATCGGATAGACCGAAGCAAACACGATAGTCAAGATTTACTACTTATAATTTTAAGGCAAGTTCATACTATGAATTGTTCAATTACTTTGATTGGTTGTTCATTATTTTATTGTCGTTGTTCAATTTTATTAGTTTGTGCAAGTTAAAAAACCCTGCATTGTACAATGAATTTTTTTGTTTGTTAACAATTACAAATCGAATCGATACGATGACAAATATGAAAAACTTGATATTAAATTAAAACATCAAATTTGTTCTATTACATAACAAAAACTATTACAAGAGATAATATAACAAAAAAAAAAATTACAATCTCAAAGCGGTGGAGCAAGGGGTGGGTGTATCATGCTCTGCCAAATTCAAAATTTCACCATCTTCTCTGCATTTACGTTTGGAGAGTCGATGATATGGTAATCTTCAGTCACAAAATCAAAAACAAGGAAAACACCTATTGGAAATATCTCAAACAAAAATAGGCGCTCGAAGGATGGTATTGACAAACCGGATTCAAATATTTACGTTCGGTTGTCGGGTTTGGAGCCAGTTTAACTTGAATCCGATCCATCTATCCCTGTTCTCATATTTGTGATGAAGCCAAATATTACTTACTGCATTATCCGAATACATTCTGTAGATAAGCAGCCTACCACTATCTAGTGCGGTCATGCTAGCCCAATTTCCCAAATTTCTAATTTCATCTGGTACATTTATTAGATTATAACGCTCATCCAGTCACAATCATCATCGGGATTAAAAGAACATATCAAAAGTTTGCCATCCAACACAACTTGTCAATAGAATAATCCTTTTGCAAACACACATGGTTTTGACAGAGGCGTTCATATTTAAAAAAATTTCACAATTTTCCAAAGGTTTGAAACAGAGGAAATTTTTTTTTTTGCCTCTGTTAGGTACTCTCTAACCGTAAACACAACAATCCTAATAATTTTATAGGAAGTACCCCAAATCGAAATTAACAAATGCCTCTTTTGGTGGTCCTAGGTAGGAATGTGGGAAATCAATTTTGGAAAAAGTAATCTTACGACTCTCTCTAGTAACTCATCTTATAAATTGCAGGTGAGAACTAAACCTTCACAACAAGCAAGAATGAGTTTTCTTTCATCCCGTCTCTCATTAATCCCTCTTGTTTTAGGGGTTTTCGTAGGTTGTTCTTGCATACCTTAATGTTGTTTCACCACACTCTGCCCTTGTAAGGAACAACCTTTCGTTTTTATTCTTCATTTCTTCTAAGTTTCTCCTTCAAATCATCTTTCTCAATCTCCATCTTCCAAAGCTTTGACACACACTTGCGAGACACACAACGTTTTTGGCGGGAGTGGGATTAGGATTTTGTGGTAATTTCTATTGTGTTTGCGGAGAGCTGCTCTTGGATGGCATTAGGGTTTTCATCCGCTTCATTGCCATGGTGGGGTTTTTTTTTTTTTTTTACAGAAATTTTTGAGTTTGAAATGTTGATTATGACGTTGCGTGAGTTTATAGGAATGACGGTATGATTATTCTTGGTTTTGGTGACAAGACTGTTTCCCTCTACTTATTATGGTAATAATATTCACTAATTAGATGACAATGAAGAGGGAAGTTGTAAAGGCATTAAACTCAAATTTTATTTAATGTACTAATAATTGTCTAAGGTATAAGCGTGTTTGATGGTTATTTAATAACTAAGTAGACGTTACTAAGTATGTTGGGGGTTAATTTATCAATAAAATGCGATTTACAAAGTAAGTGGAGAGGTTAATTAATAACTAACTATAATTATTGAGGATAAGTTATTCTAGTTTATTAAAAAAGCGGTCAACTGGAAAAATCATTTTTTGGTTAGTTTATTTATGATTATAATTAATTAATCACTAATTGTAATAGTTTTAAAAGTTTGATAATATATATGTGACACAATAATAATAAGGAACATAATTGCACAATATGCAATTTTTCTTACACAATCAAGACAAACATATTGAATAACAACACAAATAAAGTGAACAATCATCAACAATATTGAGCGATAGATTTATTCAACTTGCACAACTAATAGTAATAAATGAACAACAAAAATAAAAAATGTTAACTTTGATAAACAACATTGCTAATATTAAGTTCCCGCACATATTTAGGTTTGTACATTGCTCCTTAAGTTGGACAAATTATTTTAGAACATAATTGCACAAAGATACAATATCAATTTGAACAAACAAGCAAAAATTATTGTTTTAGACAAATAACGGTGCTCATATTAAGAGCTTGCACATTCAAAAATCAATATTCATACATCTCATACGAAATCACACATGAAAATCCTAAGATCAATATTCATACATTGTCAATTCATTGTTGTTCTACAAATTAGAGGATAGCTAATCGATAAAATTATACGCACTTCTCGGTTATCGGGTTTGCTCACATCAAATTATTATATTGTTTTCATGAAGGAACAACTTTGCCATTTTGGATTTATAATTTGCGAGATGATATTGACCGTACTCACACTTGTTCATCCTCTTTTGGCCATATAATAATTCTATCAAATTGCAAATGATAACACCGCAATCCAATGATTCGGTGATTGCTGCAAGCTTTCTTGAGAAACATGTCCAACTAATTTCTTCATTAGGAATGGGTGTGCGGTGTCTTTTTTTGTGTACAGTTCTCTCGGCTTGTTTTGAACGTACTTTACTTGTTTTATACAAACGTTAAAAGTTATTAATTATTACAACATGTCTATAGGATTGCTCAACGAAATTTATTCATGTCTATATATCTCTTACCACTATTAAAGATTGTACCAAATGCTGGTCGACTCCTCCCTTCCTTCTAGGACACATGAAATTATAGAATTTTCACTTGTTCTTCTTTAAGTTCAGCTTCAACATTGTCCGGTGGTCACCTATACCTCTTGAAGAAGGTTCTGTACCATGGATAGTATGGGAAACAAGAAACACTCCAAATCTAGACAATCCTCGATCCTTTTGTCAATTAGATTAACCAACACACTTCGTACTTTTATCATTACCTTTGATCAAAGACTTCATTGACAAACAAAAATAATACTACAATTAACAAGTTGCAATTAAAATAAACATGAACAAACATAAATACTGTTAGACCAAGATTGTTTTGATGAGTTAAAAGAGCATTCCGAGATGAGCAGACTATGATGTAGAACCGAAGACTAAGTTCTAGTACGAAGGCTGATCGGACTAGGTCGGGATTAGTTCAAGTCGGTGGAGACGAGGAATGACAAGTCATCCGAGACAAGCTCAAGTCTAGTCATCTGCAGTGAGACAAGTATAAAGAGCTCGAGACGAGGTCAAGATAAGCCGAGTAGAATAAGAAAGGCTAATCTTCACCAAGTCATTTGCAGACGAGTAGGAAGAATCACCGAGGTTTTAAGCGATTTTCAAGATTAAGTTTGTTAAGCGGTTTCAAGTTTGTTAGAACTAACTAACAAACTAACCGACTTTTCGAGACTTATATATAGGTCTAGGTTTTTCATTTTTGAGTACATAGAGAACACTTATGCATATTAGATTTATACAATTCACTACTCGATTTCATAATCTTTTCACAAGAGTTTCTAGAGAAATTTCAAAAAGTTCTAAGTGTTTTTAGAACACTTTTCCTGTAATCTTCAAAATCCAATATACACTTGTAATAGTTAGATTTCTAGAAGAAGAGTCTAGGAGATTGAAGATTTGAAGAATTGTACAAGTTGTAAGTTGTAAGGCGAAAGTGAGAAAGTAAGCGGTAAGTAGAGTCCCTTCTTCAAATTGAAGGAGGAGAGTGGATGTAGGATTTTAAAATCCGAACCACTATAAATCCTGTGTTATTTCTTGCTTTCTTTAATTTTCTGCCTATTTTACAACCGTGTTTTATCAAGAGTTAAATTCAATCATAACTAAAATCAATATTTCAACCGAGCTTTTGATCTTATAAGAAGTTGAGAATTTATTCTTAATCCATTGCTTAATCGATGCTTTGAATTAGTTTTGAAAGATTTGAAAAATCAACAAAATCTATTCAAACCCCCTTTCTAGATTTTGTTCTAGAAAGCTTACTCAAGGTATTAATCATCTCAACTCTCAGGACCAACAAGTGGTATCGGAGCGGTGTTAAGTCATTACGATATTGATTTTAGGTCTTGAACAAGATTCGAAATAATCTTGATTTTCTTCAATTTCTTTCATTCCTAACAGTGCTACTAATAAGCTTTTTGTGGAGTATTTTTGTATTTGTTTCATCATGTCATCGGGAAAAGTAATAAGACCAGGAATCACTGAATTTTCAATTGAAGAGTATGATTATTGGAAATTTAGGATGGAAAATCATTTAAAGGCCATTCATGATAGAATGGAAGAGGTTCTTGAGGAAGGTCCTATAAAGTTTTTCTATGGAGGCACCAAAGACAGGAGCAGAGGCACCAATCAAGAACTAGGCAAGAAAAGAAGAGTTCGAATTGACTAATGATGAAAGGAAGGTCCACAATCTTGACCAAGTAGCTAGAAACAAATCATAGAGACTCGAGTAAAGACTCGGATAGAGAAGGTTAAAAGATGTAAAACAGCCTAAAGAAATGTGGCAAACCTTAGCTAATGTTTGTGAAGGATCGACCAAGTGAAGGAGAACAAGCTACAGTCGATTGCATACATTTGAAATATTCAAGATGAAAGAAAATGAGTACGTAGATCGGTTTGATATGAGGTTGACCAATCTTCTAAACAAAGCAAAATTGACCTTGGAAAGAATTATTCGTAAAAGGAGATTAACAACAAGATTCCGAGATCATTAACCAAGAGATGGAGGGAAAAATCCAATATCCTTAAAGCAAATCCTATTTCTATTAGTCTTCCCACTGGTCTTCATCTGGTATCATCGCCCAATTGAATACCCGACTCCTAAGCCGCTTTATATCCTCCTCTTGAGTGAGTCCAGATTCAGCCTCTGCCTTCTTCAAAATACCCTTTACCCAGCCTAGGTCCAGTGGATCCATCGATTTCTGGCAGGATGGCATACTCAAAAGCCGGAGAGATCAAGTTGACGTTGAACTCTACATCGCCTTCTTCTAGCAGACGATGATAGAACTCCGCACCAACCTTCTCCATCCACTCATGCCAAGCTAAGTCTGGATCTTGCCGAGAAGCTCCGGCCTTTGAGAATATACGAAGTATATCCACATACCCTCCGATTTTTGTCTTTGTACTCACCTGCATATTTCCCACAAGCCACTTAGGAGGAGCAGATGTGTTGTGGAATGGCCTCGAACTTTCCACCGCCTTGATCTTTGATTAACCATTTGCGTTCAAGTGCTCCAAAAGACGTTGGAGTCTTTCTTCTTCCTCTGCTTCTTCTTTTCTTTCTTGCCAAAATATTCCATCTCTCTCTTAATCCTTTTGATCTCGCTCTTCCGAGAGATTGGAATAATCGCCTTCCCTCTTTCCTTTTCCTTTTTAGCAAAGAGCTGACTCGTAAAGAGTTCGGTGATCTGAGCTCGATCGCTACTTCTTTTCCCTTCCCCTTGGCTCCTTCATTCGGATCCTTTAAACCGAACCAAGAGCTTCTCGACCTTTCCTCCTCTTCTTTCTTCCTCTTCTCCTCATCCTCCTTCAAAGCTTCCTCCAGAGTTGACTTACCCTCACTGGAGAGCAACCAACTCATCGATTTGATTCGAGCTTCCTCCGGCTGCCTCCGTGATCATGTGTTGGCCTTCATGCCCACTTCTTTCTCGGTCTCTTCGACCACAAAGTGTGAGGGCTTGTCTTTTCTCTTCTTCGACTTTTTCCCCCTTTTTAACTTCAGTGACCAAGTCTGAAAGTTTTGCATCTAGAGTGTTGCACTTGACCTCGAAGTCCGAGTGGTCTACACCCAACTCATTCACCACTAGCCGATTGTACCCCATAACCTCCTCCTTCAACGCCCTCGGCTCCTCCTCCATTGATTTCACTTTTCCAGCCAGACAGAGTTAGTGACATTAATAATCTTATCGTACAATGTTACCTCAACTTCCTTCATGCTTTGGCTAGCATAGTGTCGATTATGACTTTGATCATCCTCCTTGTCTTTCTTTCCATTTTCCTTCGAAATGTAGCATTGACTTTCTTTTCGACAAGGGACAATAAAAAGGGGGAAATTGTTAGACCAAGATTGTTTTGATGAGTTAAAAGACTGCTCCAGATGAGCAGACTATGATGTAGAATCAAGACTAAGTTCTAGTACGAAGCCGATCGTACTAGGTCGATTAGTTCAAGTCACCGAGACGAGGAATGACAAGTCATCCGAGACAAGCTCAAGTCTAGTCATCTGCAGGAGACAAGTATAAAGAGCTCAGACGAGGTCAAGATAAGCCGAGTAGAATAAGAAAGGCTAATCTTCACCAAGTCACCGCAGACGAGTAGGAAGAATCACCGAGGTTTTAAGCAGCTTTTCAAGATTAAGTTTGTTATAGCTTCAAGTTTGTTAGAACTAACTAACAAACTAACTCGACTTTCAGGACTTATATATAGGTCTAGGTTTTTCATTTTTGAGTACATAGAGAACACTTATGCATATTAGATTTACACAATTCACTACTCGTATTTCATAATCTTTTCACAAGAGTTTCTAGAGAAATTTCAAAAAGTTCTAAGTGTTTTTAGAACACTTTTCCCGTAATCTTCAAAATCCAATATACACTTTGTAATAGTTAGATTTCTAGAAGAAGAGTCTAGAGATTGAAGATTTGAAGAATTGTACAAGTTGTAAGTTGTAAGTGAAAGTGAGAAAGTAAGCGGTAAGTAGAGTCCCTTCTTCAAATTGAAGGAGGAGAGTGGATGTAGGATTTTAAAATCCGAACCACTATAAATCCTGGTGTTATTTCTTGCTTTCTTTAATTTTCTGTCTATTTTACAACCGTGTTTTATCAAGAGTTAAATTCAGAATCATAACTAAAATCAATATTTCAACCGAGCTTTTGATCTTATAAGAAGTTGAGAATTTATTCTTAATCCGCCGTGCTTAATCGATGCTTTGAATTAGTTTTGAAAGATTTGAAAAATCAACAAAATCTATTCAAACCCCCTTTCTAGATTTTGTTCTAGAAAGCTTACTCAAGGTATTAATCATCTCAACTCTCCGACCAACAAATACTATTAAGAAAAGTAAATTTCTAACCTTTCGGGTAAGGTAGGTGATGTATCTTGATCGATGAAAACATTCCCCCGAATGTTTCCTCGGTCTTAAAGTTGTTCATCACACCTTGCCTTTATTTAGAATCGAATCGATCCTTTAAAAATAAATTCTCTGTCTCACTGTTTATAAGCGGCTAAAGATGTCTTTAAATCTCTCAATAATTCATGTATAACATTTTGGTCATGATCGGATGCAGATGACAAGAATCATTATCCGAAGATGAATAGTAGATTACCTCATTAGCCATGAGATAGATCTCATCATCGATCCAAAATCGATGAGGATGATGAAGATGATGATGATTTCTTTGGCTCTTTTTCTTCAGCCAACAAAGCTCTTTGATCTCGCAAATCTCCTGCTCTCTTTTCTTCCTCTTCTCTTCCCTTTCTTTAGGAGTCGATTGAGGACAGTCATAGCTGAAATGTCACGGCTTGTTGCAGGTATAGCAAATGTCACTCCTATCTCGATCTGGGACTGGAAGTATTTCTTCTAACAGTGATCTGTATCTTCTTGTCGCTCTTGTTTTTGTCATCATCAAGATTTGTCTACCTTCCTCTCTGATCTCGGATCTTTGTCTATCTCTACTGCAAATCTCAATTTATTTCTCTTATACTTCATTCTCAATTTATCATACCTTTTGTAAGTAAAGCCATCTGCTTCTTTCAAGGATAAATCAGCTCTCCTACCCTCTGTTGACACCTTGTCTTCTTTCTTGACAAAGGCAACAGATTTGGATGAGGTGCTTGACTCCATCTCATCTTCCTCATCTTCTATCCGGATGTCATATTCTAAAACTTTAAGATGAGAAAATAAAGTATGATGAGTAATAGAGGATAAATCTTGAGTTTAGAAAAACCATTTGATGTCAAGAAATCGATAGAGTATCATACCAAGCTCTGGGAGCTTGTTTCACCATATAGAGCTTTGTTGAGTTTATAGACCTTGTTATTGATCTTAAATCCGTGAGGCCGCCTCTACATAAACCTCTTCAAGTAACACACCATTAAGAAAAGCAGACTTAACATCCATTTGAAAAACTTTAAAAGACTTATATGCAAAGAAATGCCAAGAACAATCTTATTGCCTCTAATCGCAATCGGAGCATAGGTTTCATCATAGTCTATTCCCTCGGATCATGAATAACAACACACATAATAAAGCATTCATGATATTTTCTTAAGCACGATAATATACAGGTTTGTAATACCTTTTTCTTGTTAGGTCTGTCAACATATCTCATGCTACGAGAAACTTCAATAAGAATCAACAAAAATCATTAATATTTCGACAACAAGAGTCACAATCAGAAATAAAAATTACCAACAAAATTGTCAAACGGAACTTACCCCTGTTTCTCTACTACTCGATCGTCAACGTACTTCTTTTTTCTTGATGTACGCTTGTCACCGTTATCAACGTAAATAATTTTTCTCTTCTCCGAACCATATTTCAACCTCAAAGATGTATATTTCGTAATTAAAACTAAAATTTCATCGGTAAAATTAAGAAGTAATATGAGTTATTTGCACCACCAAAATTTTTAATATTTTCGTACCCTTTGTAGCGTCGCGGAATCTTTGCAACCAAAATATCGCCTCTTATGGAACAAGCTCAAATTTGAATTTGAATTTTGAATTCTCAGTAATCCAAATTCGTATTTATATGATACGAAAATATTTTATATTTGATTTGTAAAATCTGCTGAAAATACGTTGATTTGACGTTTTTCGTTGGGGAGGGATTTTGCTCAATTTTGTAGCTAGGGGTATTGTAGTCTTTTTGTGCTATTTTTTTGCACTACATTGTAATAAATCACTATTCATGCACCTCTATATAAATAGGCATTTCAAATTGCACCTCTATGTAACTAACCCTTTTTTAATTCCTAAAATAAACTAATAAAATATACTTAATGAAGAGAATTTTTTTATTAATTTCATAATCAATTCAAAACTCAATATATCCAATAAATTAATAAAATACACGTCTCCAATATTTATCTAATTAAATATTCATCCAAAAATTCATCTCACGCTACCATAAGTTTCATTCAATCTAACCAACATAATACTAAAGTCAATGCAACTAATTAAAAAATAATCATTAACTATCAGCCATCAAAGTCAAAAGGAGTTCAATTTAGTCATCAGATTTACTACTCAACAACATATAATTTAACGCATTAAGCCCAAACCGATCGCACTTCATCAAGTTGAGCTTTGGTGTAAGTTTTCTTCATAAACTACAAATTAATATATATATATATATATATTAATAAAAGAGTTTTGATTGAAAAATCTTCAATATATCCCGTAAAAAAGAAAAATCTTCAATGTAAATGTGTTTTTCATAAATATTTATAGCTTACATGACATATTTGTCGTTGTCCGTCGCTTATGTGGCGTCTACGTGGCTTCAAAAATAACGATGTTTCATTTAAATAAGGTTTAATTCCAAATAATGTCACTACCTTTTCGCAAAATGAAACTCGTTATAAACTTTTGAATCTTGTTAAACAAAAATTCAATTTAATATTTTTGTTGTGATTCGTATTTATGGGCATATTAACTTCTTTCTATTGTTGATGTGTCGTCAAAATTTGAGAATTAATTTTATTTTCATTGCTTACGTGGATGTTGACTTTGATTTTAATTTTATTTTTTTATTTTAATTTTATTACACATTGTTAAATAAACTGTATAAAAATAAATCAAAACTAAAATATAGTTAAACTAATTTTATTTCAATTAAACTATATAGTTTCAAAAATTAAAAAATAACAAATTACACGATGTTGTTTTGCTCGCCACCTAAAATTTTGGATAAGTGCAAATAAATCACCACCTTTAAATGTTAGTACAAATTAAAGGTGCACTTATCCAAAATTCTACATTATATTGCAATTAAGTGATTGATGGTAATTTAATTTGCACTAAATCTTTTTTTTATAGCAACGATAATGTCTTTAAAAAAATCTTTAATGAGGTGCAAATCGTACTTCATATAATTAGACACAAATTATGGTATAATGATAAGAATTAATTATATTCCAAATATCTTTTAATGAGTGAAAGCTCATGTCATTAATTATAAAATATTCATTCCTATTTAAAATATATGTCTAATAAGATATTATAAAAAAAAATTAAAAGCCATAAAATCACAAACCGATTCAAAGGCCTAAGTCCCTCCAAAAACCTTGTTAGGGTAAACCCTCTTTAAGAAAAAAATCTCTAATCAAGACAAGGATAAAACTCCTCTAAAAAAAACTCAATAAATACGAGTATATTCTTTAAATATATCTAAATAAGTCAATTGAGTAATTAATGATGAAATAACATCCTACATTCCCACAGCATAAAATCCTAAAAAATCTTGAAATTTAGATATTGCATCAACCACCGAAATTTCCTCTCTATAAATGTGCACAACTTTGAGCTCCACATTTTGAAGTAACTCTTACAACCATGCTCAGAGGTCCGAAACATCCACAGAATGATCAATCCTGAATTTTGAAATAAGGACATTATATAAGTAGAGTCGATTCCAAAATTAATTTCCTCCTACCCAAGTTGATTGCCGCAAGAACACCATCTATTGCTGCCCAAATTTCTGACTCAAAAGTCTCCCCACGACCCATTTTCCTAGCAAACGCCGCTTCAACAAACCCATACAATTACGATATACCGCCCCACCTTGAATATGCCCTTTAACTTCATTTTCATCTATATTAATTTTCATGAAACCCGGAGGAGATGGCACCCACCTCACTACTAACATCTTAGGAATCGGTTTTGGAACCAAAGACAATGCCAGAAAGAAACACAAGAGAGATTTGTTAAAATTGCATCCTAGATCGTCCTTGATCGCTCAAGTGGTTAGAGCTCTACTATCTATGACCTAAAGGTCATGAGTTCGAGTCACCCTTTGTCCGATTAAAAAAAAAAGATCGTCCTTGTTCGTTTCTTGGATATAAAATCCATAATTGCACCATAAATCTTGCCACATGTGGAACTTCCCAATTACGAATTGCAATATTTCGAACCTTTCATATCATCCAAAAGAAAACCTATTCAAATATATGTCGGTTTGACTATTCATAACATTTGCAATTTAAATATCGTTTTAATGTTAATTAATTGTGTTTCTTCTCAATTTGTCCTTAAACTTCTTAAAAATAATAATAATCTTCAAAGTTTTGTGTAGAATTTCAATGCTAATAATTTCGTAGAATAAGAAGGTAGCACCACAATATGGACGGAAGTGGTGTGAGAGATATGGAATGCTAGAAATAAATTTTTTTAGGTGAGGAGATTAGAGTGTGTAAGATTTTACCGAGATCAAGGCGAAGGTGTGGTCATGGATTGTGTTGAGAAATAAATTTCCTAGGTAGAAATCATTTATAGAGAATGAAGTTCAAATTCTAGATTTTGTTGACTAATTAGACCGAATTGTAACCAAAATATTGTAAGGGTTGAAGTATCCCTTGTACTTCAAATTTTATAATATTTTATTTACTATTAAAAAAAGATTACAAAAGAAAGTCAATAATTTTCTTAATATTGTGTATTAGTATAAAATGACATACATCTATAAATATATAATACACCATTGGATTCCATTTTTAGTTTTCCCTCCATTTTATTCTCGACAATAGATCTCAATCATTTGATTAATCCGACCATTTAGGTTTATTTTCTAATAAAATGGTATGTTTGACCTTAAATTAATTGTTCCAATGCACCATTGAATTTTATTTTTAGTTTTCCTTCCTTTTTATTCGACCATAGAATCATTTAATGAATCCTAGCCGTTCAAATTTATTTTCTAATAAAATAGTATGTTTGACCTTAAATTAATTGTTCCAATACATAATATATTTAGATGTAATGTAATTAGCGTGTATTTGCATGATTCAAGGATATGTTATTTTTTATCACATATATATACGTTAGTCATTTTTCAATTCATTTTCATCTTTTTCATGTTCGACGATAATAATTACGAAGGATAGCATCTATTTCGTAGAAAGATTCCGGTTTAGATGAAGAAGACGATGGATTTATACCCGTCTTCAAGGACTATGAGAAGGAACATAAATCGAGTTGCGATATTGTAAATACCATGGCTACGAAAGTTGAGGCCTCTATTCATTTTCCATCAAGAGTTCCATATGGTTTTCATGTGACATCATATCGTTGCTAATGAGGTGATGAACCAATCAAATATCACATCTTATTGTGTTAGCAATAGAGATATTAAAGATGGATAATTATATTTGTGCCCCTAGAATCTGTACATAGTTGATTTGTTTTTTTTTTTTTCACTTTAATATTGGGATACATTGAATATTTTTTATATTAAATGTGGATATTGAGATGAATTTTATATTTATTCTATTTTGGACAAAAATAGTTTTGCCACTTTTGTTCAATTTTGCTAATAAAATAAAATGTTAGTGGAGACTGCTTATTCTATTTGGTGAATCAAGCAACATAGTTAATTTTGATGGTGTTAAATTATTTGCTATTATGTTTTATTTTAGATGTTCATATTGTTATAATGTAATATAATGTATATAAGAATTACTTATGTTCATTTGACTACATGAAACAAATATTATACTACCTCCTTAGTAACCATGAGGTTTATTTTTTCAATTATCTCCAATTTTGTGCACCCCACCTCTTCCAATGTAATATCATTTATCCATACTCTCTAGATCATTTAAGTTATACACAATAGTGTAGTCAAAGTATTAAATTTGTGCATTTGTGTTAGTCAACATATATTGTCCACGCAACTTTTATAATCCTTAGACAATAATTTAGATTGATTTATAATAGATAAAAAAATATATGATGAAGGTTCTTATGATTTTGTATCTTTTCGTAAGTTAAGCTTAACTTAAATAATTAAGATAATTGCATAAATTAGGATCAATCTATGTTAATTAACATTATTTTAATATAATTTAGATGATCATTAGTAATTGATTTATATAAGTATGAATTGTTAGTTTTTATATATATATTTTTAAATAAGTAATATGTTTTGTTTTATAATGGTTATGTTATTCAAGATCTTTTTGGTCATATACTTTTAAAATAAAATATTAATTTGATATGTATAACATTTATTGTTCAACATATTATTATATTTTAATGCCTTTTAATTTAAAATTTATAAAAATAATAGTAACCACCGTGCTAGTTGTGAATAAAAGAGAGTAATAAAAATGACAAGAACTGTTTTTTGTCATTATGTCTTTAATGATTATAGTTTAATATTTAATGACATAATTTTTTGTTATTTAATTCCACCTAACAAATTCTAACTCAAACACAATATAACAATTTAAATAATGTAACATTAAACAAACACGACATTTAGAGTGTTTACCATTACAACAAATTCTTTATTATTATTATTATTACTATTATTATTATTATTATTATTATTATTATTATTATTATTATTATTATTATTATTTTTATAATGCAATACACCACTTTTTTATGTTTTGGATTCTCTAAAAGCAATTCTCGTTAGAAAAAAATAATAATTACCATCAAATAATAGTAAAAGTGATTTTTTTCACTCTTTACTTTTAATTTTATTACAAAAATCAATTAGTATTAATTTTTAAAAGTGAATAGAGTTTCAAAACACACCCTAAATAGATCTTATGTGTTCCACGACACGATAGGATTGGTTAAATATCAAATATTTGATCTAGAATATTAAAAATTTCATTAAGAATATCAAGAAATAGGATCAATCATATTTATTTTCAGGAATATCAACAAATTAATATTTTTACTATTTAAATTATTCATATTTAATATAAAAAAATATAAAATTTAAATTTAAAGTATCAAGTTTTAAAAATAACATTTAAAAATATCAAATATTTAACCAAGAGTATCAAATATTCGACCAATAATATCAAGAATTGGATAAATTGAAAACTTGTGCACAATATCCATACCGTGCAAGTGAAACACACATGACTCTGCCTAACTAAGTCAAAAGAATATATGCTTATTAATATTGAATCTATACTTACAAAAACGCGGGCCAAAGGAACAAGATTAAGGATTACAATCTCACGCTGGATGATCCTCATCATCATCGCTCAGGAAAATAACGTTAAGAGATTGAGAAATTACCTCATTTTTACTACAAGCTGTGGCATTGCTTTCATTAAAATATCAAGTATCCACTGTGCTCTTATTCTCTTCATTGGCCAAATTATTAGCTACCCCATTCAGTTCGTAGGAACCATTGCAGATTTCGGGACGAAATTATGAATTGCTTTTAGGTTTCCTTCCAGAGCCTCGACTAGGAGGTCCAAATCTGTAATTTCATATCGGAAGAACACGTGTTTGGCACTCCAAGGGCACCTAACAGAGCTGATTTGAATGACGAAGACAAGAATATCTACTAGGAGAACACGAACAGCTCACAGCAGAAAGGTATAAATCATATAAGCATACGATGCATTCCTTTTTAGAGTCGTCACCAATTTCATCTGATGCTCTGGACATCAACTTACTGCAGAGGTGTTTCCTCCTCAAGCCTTCATCTTTGATACGTGTCTAACGAAATAAAGAAATTCAAGAAATTTCCAAGATCAAATTCTACAAAACCATTATATGAATCTAATAGGGAATAATTTTTTTACGTAACTATGGGCAATAGCAATTGTTGGATAATATGTTTACGAGATGATACATTTAGACCATTAAATTTTAATTTGGCACATTTAGGCCCGTAAATTTTAATTTTCACACATTTAGGCCAAAATGTGGTGTTTCGGCTGGCAAATTTAGGCCACCACTTTTTAATTTTTGCCCATTTAGACCAAACACATGAGTAGCACGTGATATTCGAAAATTAAAATATAAATGGCTTAAATCTGTCGGCCCACAAACATAATGTCCTACAATTGCTACCCCCAAAAGTTACGTGCCTAAAAATATTCTCTACATAAAATACTTGGTGCAGATTTAAACTGTTGAGCCATTTCTGATTCAAGGCTAAAACGAAGTATCCAGTGAGAAAGGTCAGCAAGATAAAGAAAATAGAATCATTCAATTTTAGATGTTCCATAAAAACACACCCAAATACAGTGCTTTCTACAGTTCTACCATTTCGGAATCATAAGATAGAGGCATACCTTAAGAAGTCTTGTTAAGATTCCATTCTTTCCACCAACACTTTTCCATAGATGAGTTTCGGGAGTCCTTGTTTATCACAGAAGGTTCCCATAGTGCACCCACAGCTTCCATGGCTGCTCCTAGCAGCAGCTTATCATGAGAAATTGACGTCTTCAAACGATATCCAGCATACACTTCTACTATGTTCTGACCATGGGGTAACCAGTGAATAGGAGCAAAACACACTGCTTCCGAACAATTAAAACCACAACTAAATTTTGAATGGTAAGCTCCAGGGAAAGTGACAACAAATTCCAAGGGATTCTGGTGACAACGATATACAGGTATCCCTTCAGAGATCAGCTTAGAGGGTGATATATGAGTGACCTGTACATAGGAAGTATGCACAAAGGTAAAGACATTAACTTCCCTGAAACTTTGTCCAGAAAATTGAGGCAGCACGAAAGACCCAAAATGAAAAAGAAAAATGATTCCTATCTCATGGAGATAAAGATATGTATTGATTTATTATATGCAATCTATAGGACATTGCTTGATTTATTACATTTTATTTATGTTATCTTTAGCTAGTAATAATATTGTTATTAGGATTCTAGATTTGTATTTACTATTATACATAGGTGTACTTATTATTATTTTAGATGATTGATTGATTATTAAGAAAAATGAGAGTTTTCTCTCAAACATCAATTTTACAGTATTCTTTGTAAATCAATGCAGTTGAGTTTTATCTTTATATTATACGCTCTCGCTACGTCGCTAGAAAATTCAAATCTTTTTTTGTTTGCAAGTCATTCACCCAATTATAAAAAATGAACACCCAAACAACAATCTGTTGAAAAGAGAAAACAAAAAAGAAAGAAAGAAGTAGCCTAACACTCATCAAGTCCTGTCTCACCCCCTACCCAGTTCCCTTAACTTAGTTGAGTGTGCAAGTCAATGAAATTGTGCCACATAATTACTATATGGAAATAAACAGTCCCTCTCTGTCATTTTCTTCTTCAGTTTAGTATCCAAAGGAAAATTAAGCAACTCAGAAACACAACTATGATTTCCTATTCTTTTTAATGGAATAATCATGGTGTATCCGACTATGCGCATCTATACAGACCAACAGTAACTGCACTTTGCACACTTCTGATACTGACTAGAACAAGGAGTAACTTTCTGATAACAATCAATGAAGGATGTTTCAAAAATTACGTTACATTCATCACAATTATTCGAAAATAAAATAAAATAAAAATCAAGCCTTCATGATAAAAACTTGTTGGGAACTTGAGAATTTAGATCCTCTTAACATAATATGCTTAAGAATAGAACTTCAAGTTAACTATGTCCATGTTAGAAAACACTCATAGAAGAAGAATGTTACTCACAAGCTCATGAAACAACTTCGGATGGTTTGGCAATTGTGGAAACAGCTTTTACAACTTCCACAAGCTTGAAGCTATATCTTCCTGGGATGCCATACCATACCTTTGTGCTGCCCAAATGCATGTATGAGAGTTTATACAAATGGTGATCCTCACTTCTCTGTTTCTCCAACAAATTGAACAGGAAACAAGTCATGAGATCCAACACAATTGGAAAGTGATAACAACTTCCATATTTATGAAAGAGAGACTCTTGTGTATAATGAAATATATGCATTCTTGAACTAAATATTGAATATACATGTTGAGAGAACAAAAAGAACCAAGAGTTCAAGATGGTAAAAATATTACCCAACACTGTGATGAAAAGCACATCCCAACAACCATTTGAGGAACCAAAACGGAAGACGTATCGCAACATCCAAATGGAAGAAGAGAACCAGAGAGACTTTGGATATTATTCAAATTCCAACCAGAATTCACATATTCAGAATATTTAGCATCATCTTTTGCTTCATTGGTTGCATTAGGAAACCCACTTCCCAGGGTTTGACAAGCCACATCAGTACCCAAGAGCACCTACAGAAACAAATGCACATAACAAAGCTGATGACTATAAATTTATTCCAACCTTAAAATTTGTCGTTCTACCTCTATTTCTTCACTTGGATTTTCAACAATTCGCCAATATTCACCCTCAATGCTTGTAATCGATGGTTCTCTTTGATCTCGTCCAGCTGGAATGCTTATATCAGGAGTGATTGCCTTGTCATTATTGTGAAAGTATTGCCCCTTGAAATCATCAGCATACTTTTTAAAGCTTTTCAGAGAGAATTCAGGCCCGCTTTCAAATTCAGAGACCTCAGTATTGGGTTTAGATTCATCGGAGTCTCCCATACCTTCAGTACAAGACTCGATCTCCCACTTGCTGCATCTTCTGGTGTTTTAGTTTCTATTTTCTCATGCAACATAGATAGTTCTCTCTTAAAATTCAAATTTTGGAGCCCATTAATTTTTGAACATGAGTGCAAAATTTTGAAGCTTCCCATGCCTTATTATCTTTAAGAAGGCAGTGGGGTCTCCAGGAAGGAGGAGGAACAATGCGACATATTCCATAATTCTCAGCTTGTGGGCGTATCTTGTTTATATATTTCAGAGTTTGCTTGAACTCCTGCAGCAATATTGAGCTCATTCAGATTGCCACTATTTAAGGAGCCGATGTATAAAAACATGGGGAAAAGGTAGTAAATAATACCTCTTCAGTAGGTCGAAATACCGGAGCATCCTCAAGTGCAGGCAAGCATGACTCTTGAGGACGCCATCTAGCAGTGACCTACAATATAATTCTCTCAGACAGAAGCAAATTTAGACGTAAAATGGAAACCAAAAAGATAATGTTAACCGGAGAAAAGAAAGAAAGAGAAACCTTCACGCAGTCATGGCAATTTGTACATCCCCGGATCACTCCTCTAGGAAGACAAGCACCATTTGGATCTTTCTGGGAAAGAGAACTTGAACATCAGCCATTATAAGGACCATTCTAACAGAGTCCAAAATTTTATTGAGCCAAAGAAGGAGGAAAAAGAAAGAAACAGATAAACAAGGCAATGAGGGATGCAAGCACAGAAGAAATATTGCAAAAACAAAGACTACTGGAAAATAAAACAACTTTGACTCATTAATCAAATGCATTTGACTGGTAAGAAATTAGCCAGAGGAGAACAATAACAACCTAGGAGATGAGGACTTTATGTGAGGATGGAACAAAGCATTAGAATTGTACACAAAAACTTAATTACACTAAAGCATAATTAAACAAAACTAACCAATATTAAAAAGGTAAAATGAACAAGAGATGGGAGGGGGTGGGGTGGGGAAAGGATAAGTCTTACAAAATACTACATCATCAAAAATTCTAATGGCATTCTTGCCATATAATTAATTAATTAATTATCAAGTTGGACTCATCTTTTGCATAGCCTGGATATGCATCCTTCGCTTTCGTTTTTACTTTCAGGTCTAATTTCTGACTTCCAACATGTAAATAAGGAGTTTCAAGAGTGTCTAGTATGTAGCATTGTGCCCCTGATAAAGTGTTAAGACATGTAATCCTCATTTTTTGAGGTGTCCAAAATCATAGATGGTGAAATTGAAATACTTCCATGAATACATCAGGGTCTTGTACTTTATTATCTAGGTAACACAAGTTGCATATCCCTGGCTTTTTAAACTTTAAACCACATCAAAGCAAATCAATGACTTATTTTTTGGGGGATACTCTGCTTAAATAGCAAAGGTATTAATGAACTTATGCCCATGTACAAAAAGGGGGCTACATGCATCGAGGAATTCAGAACAAACTCTAATAACACATAACTATGCTCATTTACAAGTGCATACAAGAAAGAACAGAAATACCATATTGACTTCACTTTGTTCGGAGCCATCTTGTTGTGGACCAGTATCAAAATGGCCATGGAATATCCACGGTCTTTGTACGAGTGACATCTTAAGCTTTTTGAAGTTAGAATTGGTAAGAGGAGCATCAATAAATTCTGGCTCACGCTGCCCATTTACAGCAGCCTCCCCACCTGTTACAATCTTCTTCAATGTCAGGGACGTCAATGAGACAAATCCAGGAGGTACTGAGGGGCTTTCTTGTGCACTGCTTTCAACAGATTCTATAGGTCGCTTCTTTCCAGCCATCAGTTCTCTAGTAAGAGGAAACAAACCCAATTGATGCTAAAAGTTCCTCAATGAAACATAACCAGAAGGGGCAAACGTTTCAGAAACAATGAACACTTGTACTTCACCTGGCTCTCTCCTGAAAACAAAAACAGCCGCACGGACACTAAGATAAATACTTCCAACACAGACCCCTAAATAAACAAAGCAAATCAATTAAGATATGACATCTAAAAGACCAGCAAATTCGACCAAAATCTGTGTGTGTATTTTAGCGTATGACAACAACCCCTTACACGTATAAGCAGAGAAAATCATGCTAGATTTGCAATTCAAACATTCCACATTCATATGCTCCCAGCAAAATACTTCATATATCATACAAACTTTATAGCAACTCCTAAAACCAGTCCAACGCATAACCAGTGAATTTTGCCATGCCGTAAAATTAGAAATCAGGTAAATAGACTTGCAATTTCAAGCGTCTCCATGCGCAAATCCCGGAAATCAGTTTCGTCCAGGTATAGCAAACACAGAAATCAAATATTAAACACAAAATCAGTGGAATTCTTAACCTCCAAATCAGCTGTATAATAATTAACAAACACAGTTCACCAATTCGAAGACGAACACAGAACCCAGGCAGCGGAATCAGACAGTAAAGAAATCCATACCTAGAATTGAGTTTTGATACTCTTTCAATAAATAACTCGATAATTACCAAAAAGAAAAAGTTTGGTTTAGGTTTTTGTAATTACAAATTTTGGAATTGAGAAATATTAGCTCCATTTGGATGGAAAGTCATTTGAAATCCATTGGATTTGAGGATAATACACTATACATTTACAAATCAAAAGGAGAAAAACTAAATGAATGGATTTGGTTCACACAAATATTACTTATAAGTGGGAGGATTTCAAATACCCAACAAAACCTAGTCATTTGAAATCCTCTCACTTTTCCCACTTGTGCTTAATATTTGAATGAATCAAATCCATTCATTTAACTTTTCTCCATTTTAGTTTGTATGAACGCATGTTATATCATTCTCAAATCCTCGATTTCAAATCCACTCCATCCAAATGGAGCCTTATAGAATTTCTAATATACTACTACTATAATATCTATATATCTATATATCTATATTATATCTAGAACTTATTACTCTTAGATACCATCTTTTAAATTTTATTACTATCCAATACAACTTAAAAGTCAAAATACAATTAGGTACAAGTCAACTTTTTCAATACCAATTTTGCCCTCACACCTCACACCACTCAAAATATCACTATTAGGGTTATGGTTTCTTATTCTATTCATTTGCAAATACGGTGTCTCACTAAACTTCTCTCTCTATACCCTAAGAAAGAGAAGCAACCACATCAATCGGCGGCGGCGATGGACGGCCACCGCCGTTCATCTCTCTCTACCACTACCGATCACTCACTCGACGACGGCGGACCCAAAGCGACAAGATCGGCGGTGAGACTGCCATAGATCGACCACCACGACCGATCTCGCCGCCGAGCGACGCATTGCTCGGCGGCCGCCAACGCCACTGCTCGCAAATCGTCGGTTTCGACGCCTTCGCCCTGCGGTTCCGTGTGCGAGATCCACGGGTTCTGCTCCGTGTGAAGATCGGCAAAGCTACGAGATCCACTGACGCCGCCTTCGCCTGGTTCCTGTGATAGGTATGGAAATAAGATCTCGCAAAGCTACGAGATCCAAATGAGCAAATCCACCGTGTGCAACAGTTCACGTCATTTCGTATTTTTGTATAAGATGAGATAATATAAGATGTTCTATTTTCTTCTCGCATATTCATCGAGTGACATAAAATTAATTGAAATTGATTTGTTAAATTCATTATTTAACCGCCGACCCCGTGCACATCGTATATATTCGGCCAGCTCCTCTCTCTCTCTCTCTCTCTCTCTCTCTCTCTCTCTCTCTCTCTCTCTCTCTCTCTCTCTCCTTTTCTCGCTCTGCTCAAATGAGCAGATCCACCGTGTGCGGCACCAAGCATATTTCGTATTTTTGTTTTTGCACATGCAACCTATTTCTTCTGCAGAGTGAAAAGAGGAAGTAGTCGGAACGCTCCAATCTTTTTTACGCACATGTGTAAGGAAGGCTGCATATGTGCGTAAATAATATGCAATAAAATGTAATTAAGTTGCACATGTGCATTTTCTTCGTGAAATAATTCGAACTATTTTTTGAATGTTGTGTGTTGATTTTTGTGTTATTTTGAATTTTGATGATTTCGTGTTATTTTTGAATTTTGAATTAAAATGTTGGAAAAAATACGGCAACAAAAATGGAAGAAATGAAAAAATGAAAAATCAGATAAAAATACGGCGACAAAATTCACAAGAAATGAAAAAATGGGGACAAAATATTTTGGGTACAATAATTAATAATGAAATCAATATGAATAATGTAATGTGTAAAAATATGTAGGCAAAAATCATGACATCACAATTGAGAAGTTTCTGCACAATTGAAAAGTAGACAGTTTACGCACAAAATTGAGAAGGAAGGGTAAAATTGGAAAAATGTTGTATCTCCTAGTAATTTGAAAAAAATTGTACCTAATTGTAATAGGGTGTCTAATATTGTACCCTAGAATTCTGGTCCTTATATCTATATCCATAAGCAATATCTATACTTATATCTATATCTATACTTATATATAATTTATAATCGAAAGAATTTTATATTAGGGCTCAATTTTTATGTTGAGTCTCAATTTAGGTCTTGAATTTTGAAGTGTCTCAAATTAAGGTTTAATTTTTAGTTTTTCTCAATTTAAGATCCACTTTTTCTCTTTTGGTCTCAATTCAAGACCCAATTAATTTATCTTTATTTCAATTATTTTTATAAAATACGTAAAGTATAATAATTTTTTCTAATCAATTTTTAAAAATAATATATTAAATTTAAAAATTAAAAAAATCAATTTTTTCAATTTTTTTATTTTTATGTTTTTTATTTTTAACCAAGGTGATGAACGTGAGTATTTAGAATAAATGCCTTTGTGGCAACAATATAAAAAAATTAAAATATAAAAATATATAAAAATATTCTAAAATGTAGATAAGAAAAATTATACATAATAAAAATAATTATTTATAAATGAATTAGCGGTGTATGATTAGAAATGAAAAAATAAAAATATATTTTGGGCCTTGAATTGAGATATAAGGGATAAAATTGGATCTTAAATTGAGAAAAACTAAAAATTAGACCCTAATTTGAGACACTTCAAAATTCAAGACCTAAATTGAGACTTAATCTAAAAATTGAGACCTAATATGAAATTCTTCCTTTATAATTTTATAAAGTTAAACCTAGTAAAACCGTGTGACAAAGCGTTCATTCTTCTTTTTCAAAATCTATTTTTTTTTATTCATCTAAGTTTTAAATATTATCTCATCCATCAATTTTATAAGGTTTAATTTTATTCGTCCATTTATTTATATAATAAATATAAATTATGAGAGTCATCACAAACTCTAATTTTTTTATTCACTCCTCTCATCATCTTCATCTGCTTGATGATCTTCAACATATGTATTTTTCTTAGGATTTTACCGCTTGATTTTCTTTGATAATTATACATCTTAATTGTTTTGTTCGCATGTTAACTTTGCTCTTTTTTTTTTTCAGATTTACAATTTAGTAATTATCTCGTGAAGATTTGATTGACGGTCAACTATTTAGAAAATTACGAAGAATATTTAATTTTACATTATTAATTAGTATCTATTATTAATTTAGAATATAATTTTGATGGACAATCAGCTAATTTGTATCTCATTATTGAATATTTGTTTCGATTTAATATAAACTGTGATTTTATGTTGCGTTTTCATCTTCAACCACATTTGTTTTGTTTGTTTGAGTCTTTTAATATATTTAGCCGCATAATTGTTGGCCCACGCATCGAGTGAATATCAAAGAGCTTAGATTACCTTCTAGAGAAAATCTAGAGGGGGTTAGAATAGATTTTCAAATCCTTTTTCAAGAATAGATTATCTACTCAAAGTATCAAAACTAAGCAATGAAATAAATTTTTAACTCAATCTTTAAAGGATCAAAAAGCAATCAGATACGAATTTGAAATTGAATTTGTTTTGTATATTTGATGAATAACAAGATAAGTAAAACAAGAAGTAAAGAACACCGTAAATTATATTGGTTCGGATCAAATAGATCCTACATCCACTCTCCTTCTTCAACTTGAAGAAGGGCCTCGACTATTTACTACCATTCTTACTTACAACGTTACAAATACAAAGATATGAAGATTCTCTTCTTCAATCCTATCTTCAATCTGCATATCTTTCTCGGAAACTTGAAGATTACATGCGAAGTATGTTGAAGATATATAGATAAGTGTTCTACAAACACTTAGAAACTTATGAATAATACTTTGAAAACTTTTGAATGCTCTTGAAAAATTTCGTGAGTAATGCGAATGAGTGAGTTGATTAATTGTATTTAGAATCGTGCCTAAACTTATTTATAAGCCTATGAAACGGTTAGTTTGTTGTAACAAACTAAAAACCGCTCAACAAACTTATTCTTGAAAACTGCCTTGACTTCACCGATCTTGGTCTAGTCGTCTGCCGACTTGGTGAAGACCCGCCTTTCTTATTCTACTCACCGGTCTCGACCTCGCCTTGAGCTCTTCATTATTGTCTCCAAGATGACTATCCCAAGCTCGTCTTCGTGATGACCTTCTCTTCCTCGACCTCACCGACTATTCTAGCTTTACCTCGTCTGGTCATCTAGTACTAGAATTCTTTACATCACCGCTCTATACAATCACCCGGTCATCTTACTTACATGAGCCGACTCTGATCTATATAATTTTAACTCATCAAAACTCCTCCGATCTAACAATTTTCCCTTTTTGATGAAGTTAAAACTGCAAGAAAGAAACAAACTCACAACCGGTGTTAGTCAAGGTTATTCAAGATAATCGATGTGCACATTTGAACATATAAGCATTTAGTTCGATTCATTCACATAAGAGCACTTAATTCATACTTAGAAAGATTTTAGAAAAGTTTTAAGTCTTAAGACTTTATCGGATGATTAGTACTTAGAAAAGTTTTAAGTCTTAGGACTTAGAAAATTTTTAGAAAATATTAATATCCTGAGATAGAAGTTTCCTCGGATGATTAACACTTAGAAAATTTTTAAGTTTTCTTA
Organism: Paraleonurus japonicus; assembly: GCA_030762865.1. Lineage (NCBI taxonomy): Eukaryota > Viridiplantae > Streptophyta > Magnoliopsida > Lamiales > Lamiaceae > Paraleonurus > Paraleonurus japonicus. Next base: position 44,761,168 of record CM061053.1, on the reverse strand, counting down.
GAAAGCGAAAGAAAGCTTAAAAAATAAGACAAGATGAATCGAGATAAGATCAAGTATATTCACAGATGATTTATAAATTTACATGATGGTGCAGATAAGAGAAAAATAGGGAAAAGAAATCCTGTCTTATCGGACACCCCCATTGGTCTCGCTTCGGAACCGCTAGCCAAGTGAAGACTCGTTTCGAGCAGCCTTCAATTCTTCTTCACTTTTGAGTCCCGACTCAACTTCGGCTTTGGCGACGATGCCTCGACTCCGCTTGAAGTCAATGGTTCCATCAAGATTGGTCTTGGGTCCGGCTATCTCATAGGCCGGGCACAAAGATCGGCGTTGAAAATCTTATCCGCCTCATCAATCAGCCGATGGTAGAGATTGGCATCTTCTTTTCCAATTAACTCATTCCATCTTAGGTCTTATTCTTCACCGATGATCTAGAACCTTTCGGATATACTGTAGTACATCTATCTCGGCATCCAGATTCTTTTCTTTATATTCCTTCGAGTATTGGCTGCGACCACTTTTGGCGGATTGGTGATCGATGATGAGGACGAAATCGCTCCTCGCCTCCGCTGACTTCATGACCCACTTTCTTATATCCCCGCTCCATTCCATCTCGCAGCCCCTTATTTTTCTTCTTCATTCTCTTCCCTCTCCCTTTCCCCTTACTGTGCCTATTCTTGCCTTATCCTCCTTATATGTTCCTCCGATAAGTTTGAATAATCGGGCTCCCTTTTCCTTTTCTCACTGGGTTGATTTAATGCTTAACGCCTACCGGAGATCCTTCGTACATCTTTCCCTTACCCTTGCTTCGACCTCGGTTGGCTTCTCGATTCTTCCATACCGCCATCGGTTGGGCACTTTTCTTCTTCTTCCTTTTTCCTTCTCAACTCATCTTCTCTAAGGGCATCTTCAAGCCGACTCACCCTCACCGGAGAGCGGCCAACTCATCGATTTGAGTCCGACATCCTCCTTAGCTGCCCTTCACCATTGCATACTAGCCTTCGTGCCCACTTCTTTCTTTGTTTCTTCAATGGCAACAGAGGGCTTGTCTTCTTTCTTGCTCCGCCTCCCCTTTTTAACTTCGTCACAAGTCCGTCGACTTGCATTATACTCCTTCACCTGATTTTTCAATTCGAGCACCTCCTCCTCCAGGTGCCTTAACCTTTTCACCAAGACTGAGTTAGTCAAAGTAGTAATCTTATCAATTAGATTTACCTCGACTTCCCTCATGCTTGCTATCATCGTCTCCATTACGGCCTTTGACCATTTTCTTCGTCTTTTTCTTCATCTTTTTAGAGAAGGCACTCTTCATCTTCTTTTCCATTTTAGACACGATCAAGAAATGGCAATTGCGGGCTGAAGTCATCGGCCGTCATCCTCGGATGAGGATTCGACGAGGAGGAGGGGTTTAGGGTTCTATTGGTGGGAGTGTGGGGGAGGGAGAACGCATTTGGATGTCCTCCAGGAATGAGTAAGAAGAGGTTTCGATTTCAGGAAGAGTAGTTGTTTGTGTTTGAGGAGGGAGAGAGGATTGAGTTTTAGGAAGGGGATGGAAGATGATGAAGGTTGTTCTGAGTGTGTTGTGGCCGGTATGGTTTGTTCTCACGGAGTGGGGAAGAATTCGGATGGGGTTGTGGTTTGGACTGCTTTGGAGTGAGCCGGAGGTTTGGGGGCAACCGTGGTCGCTTTCGGAGGCTCGAGGTGCCAGCCGGCACACCTCTTCATTGCGGAAGGAGATAGAGAGAGAGAGATAGGGAAGAATTAGTACCTTCTTCCCGAATGGGAGACAAGACAGCCTTCCTTGATCGGCGAAGGAGGAACTTCGGATCGCCAACCTCTACCGCTATTTAGAGCACAGAACTTCTTTTGGTAGCAGAGTAGAGGATTCAATCTGCTGTCCCGAGCCTTCTGACGACTCGAGGCTAGAGGTTTGATTCGAGGTCTCCTCTAAAGAATAAATTGAGTATCTTCGTCGGATTCCTCCTCGGAAGGTTGGGCCGGAAGGGGCGGTGAGGACTCTTTTCACGCTTTCTTTCTCGAGGTCTTGACTAACCTCCTTCTTGTTCTTCTTTGAGAGAACTTTCAACTACCACACCTCCTCAATGCAGACACCACTACAAATGCAGGAGGATCACCGGCATCTCCTCGCCTATAGGAACAACCTCTAGTTCACCGCCTCTCCTGCTTCTTCGCCGCTTCTCTGTTCTCGGGCAAAGATCTCGAATCATCATCCGAGTCCGTACTCCTCCAAGTCTTTCATTCTTGGTCGTATACCCTTCGCTTTGAGAACTTCTTAGCTCCAACTCTCCAATCACTGTCTTGTTCAAACCTTCAATCAACACAAGAATTTTATTGAACAGTACTTACCTGTGGTGGCCGAGGTCCATTCTCCGGTGAATGGATTGAAAGCCACCTATTCTTTTCTTCCTTCACTTATTTATCAACAATTGCACCCAATTTGCTTGAACACCATCTATGATTGCCCGCATACAACACAACCTGGGCTTGGATAGCCCATCATGAGAACTCTGGTCACCTGAATTGACTTTGTCACGATCGTCATCAACAACTCGTACTTTCTCCTCAATAAATTCTTTTTCAACTCTCTTTGTGTCCCTCTCGTATGTAACTCCGCCACCAAATCAAAGGACTCTTCCCATTCATCTTCCTTGTACGTCAATGGATTTATTCCCTCCATTGATGTATCAAAGATTCGGGCGATGGTTTCTCCGGGGATAAGAAAGAATTGTGCCATCTACCTTTGTGTTGAATCCTCCGGGGTATCCACCATGTTTGTCGAAATTCTCGCTCCCAATAAATCTATAGTTTTGTTCGAGGCGACTTCATCGAACAAAACCTCTTAAACCAGGTCTTTCTAGTATTTGGAGAATCTCGGAGGATTCTCTATCTCTCGTCGTCTCGAAGTCGACGTACATTTCGCCTTCAGCTTGTTTTTAATATCTCTTCGTTCATCTTAAATTTAGATACAGTGGATAAGTAGACAGTTTATGACGTTTAGTGGTTTTTGAAGAGGAAGTCATAGTATGAACTGGTAGTGAAAATTTTGAGAGAGATTGCAGTAAATTAGGGCTAGAATTTTATAAAAGTGAATTTTGAAACGAAGAGGGTAAGTTTTTAAATCAGAAGAGAGAGAGGGAAAATTGGAGAAGATGATACGTGGCAAAATCGGAAATATTTTTTACCGTTGATTATCTATGGCGCGTGGAGTACATCAACGACTATACGGAATAGTCGCTTCACCTCCGGCGCGTGGCATTAACTCATCTTGAAATGCGTAAAAGTAACCGCCTAACCTACTGATTTGACGGCTAATAGGGTTGCTTTATGCAGAGGTAGTAAGTATACCCGACGTAAGTTTCCGAAATATACCTTCCTTTGCATAAAAGTTTCCTATTTCAGACTGGGTTTTACAAGACTTGATAAAAATGACCTTGTCTTAAACTTTGAAAAATTTCTCCGAGTCCGAATTTTTAAAACAAAAACTTTTTAAGACAGAGTTAATTAAATTCCATTATTTTAAATAAGCCAAATTTTATATCCAAACACAACTAGTATATAAGAATATTAAACTCACTGGTTTTTCAAAGACCAACTCATCCGAAAAGTTTTGAAATAGATGAGCCGAGAGAGTAATTTTTAAAACAAGCTTTGAAGAAAACAAAGGAGGGGTGTGAACAGATGAAGAGGTTTAACAATTTTAGAAGACTCAAGCCGATCTAACAATGTTGATCTATTATCTGCTCTGCAAATATATAAACTCAAGAAACCATTAGTAGCCAAAGTAAGTCGGATAGGATGCAATTGGTAATCTGTTTTAAAGAAATCACCGACTATTATGTCCTTATCTGATTTACTCTATGTCGTATAAGCAATTGTCAAGTCGATAAGGTCAATATGACTAATCCTTGATTCTTGATTCCTAAGAAGGAGATCAAAGATATAAGCTCCGTGATTGTCCTTTGACACATATCAAGTCCTGACAATTCTTTCTAGACAAGATTTAAAGAAAGGAAAAGAAAGAAAGAAAATACAAGATACAAACAATAGAAATTATAAATCAGCTAAGGATGCATCAAGTAATCCTAATTCTAAACACAATTCCTTAAATCTAGATTCACCTAAGGGTTTTGTAAGAATATCTCGCTCTCTAAGACTCGGTTGCTATCTTTTCTATCCTAATATCATTCTTCTCAACATGATCTCTGATGAAATGATGCCTTATATCTATATGCTTACACCTAGAATGCAAAACAGGGTTGTATGTCATAGCTATTGCACTATTACTATCACAATAAATAGGAGCAGATTATGTGAGAATGTTATAATCCCTAAGTCATTGACTAATCCAGAGGAGCTAAGAGCAACAATTGCTACCGCCATGTATTCACTTCGGTTGTGGAGGTTGCAACAGATGTCTGCTTCTTAGATAACCAAGAAATTAACTTGTTGCCTAAAAATTGACAAGTTCCAGGATGTGGACTTCCTATCAATTTTACTGACCTCCAAAATCTGAGTCCGAATAACTCAAAGCTCGAAGTTGTCATCGGATGGGTACCACAACCCAACCTGCAAAGTTCCTTTAAGATATTTAAGCATTTTCTTAGGTGTCTCTGGATGAGTTTTATTGGGATTTTAATTGGAATCTTGCACATACCCCAACCGCAAAGGCTATGTCCGGCCTACTTGCTGTGAGATATAACATGGATCCAATCAATCCACGATACTCCATTGCATCCATGGGTATCCCCGCTCATCCGAATCCATAGAGAAATTAGTTGCCATAGGTATTTTAACTTCCCTACTAGTAGTCATCCCAAATTTATCTATCGTGTCCTTAGCATACTTAGTCTCGATGTATAAATATGCCTCTACTCGTCTATTTAATTTGCAAGCCTAGAAAGTATGTTAATTCTCCCATCATAGACATCTCAAACCTATTTTTCATGAGAACACCGAATTCTTCACATAAAGTCGATTAGGTGAACCAAATATGATATCATCTACATAAATTTGAACTAACAAGATGTTACCATCTATTTCCTTTCTAAACAAAGTTCTGTCTATCTTACCTTTTGAGAATCCACTTGATATCAAGAATTCGAGACAGGGTATCATACCAAGCCCTGGTGCTTGCTTTAGTCCATATAGAGCCTTGTGGAGTTTATAGACCTTATTATTGATCCTAAACCACGGGGTCTGTTCTACATAGACCTCTTCAAGTAACACACCATTCGAGAAGGCAAACTTGACATCCAATTGAAAGACCTTGAAACATTTATAGGCAAAGAAATGCTAAAAATAGTCTTATTGCTTCTAATCGCAACCGGAGCATAGGTTTCATCATAGTCTATCCCCTCGGTGTGAGTATCCCCGTGCTACCAATCTTGCCTTATTACGAACAATAATGTTGTTTTCATCGCTTTATTCTTAAACACCCATTTGGTGCCTATAATCTTTCTATGTAAGGGTCCTCCCACCAGCTCCCAAATATTCATCTTTCAAACTAATGCAGCTTCTTCCTGCATGGTCATACCCAACTTGGGTCGAGATAGAGCCTCCTCAATAGACTTAGGCTCGAGAAGTGACACATAGCAATCGAACATACTTTGAGAATCTAGCATCGTTAGGTGTCGAACACTACTAGATGGATCCCCAATGATCTCGATCATTTGGATGATAACTTCTCATCCTTTTGTCTACTTGAGTTGAAGTACCCTCATTTGTAGACTCAGTAGGTAACTCAACTGATTCTTCCTGAGCGGGCGTTCCCCCTTCATCTACCGATCCTGGCCGATCGGATGATGTCAAGGGAGTCTCCTCAAATGAAACCTCAAGAGGAGTTGCCTTCCGATTCTCGGATGGGGATTCTTCATCATCGAATCAATCAAAACTAAGCGAGATAAGATGTTCTTTGTTTAGTTTTATTTAGTTCAACTTTATCTAGATCATTGGTAATTTGATTCACTTTATCTCGAGAATGTATGCAATTCATCAAATACCACATGAGGAGTTTCCTCCACACAAAGAGTTGTCTTATTGAAGACTCGAAAGCTTTGGAAGTGTTGGAATATCCCAAGTATATCCCATCACCGCCTTAGCATCAAAAGTCCTCGGCTTAGACTTCTCATTGTTATGGATTAAACATTTACACCCAAAAGCACGAAAGTATGAGATTCTAGGAACCTTACCTTTCCAAAGCTCATAAGGTGTCTTACCCTTGCTCTTGGTAGCAAGCATCTATTCCGAGTGTAGCAAGCGGTGTTGATAGCCTCGGCCCGAGAATCTATGAGGTGTTCCATACTCACTAGCATGCTTCGGCTGCTTCTTTGAGAGTCCTATTTCTTCTCTCCATAACTCCATTCCGATGTGGTGTTCTAGCTGAAGAAGTCTCATAAACTATACCATTCTCATTCGGATAGTTAGATAAACAAGAATTCAAGAATTTGGTTCCCTTGTCACTCCTAATTTTAATAATATTAACACCCTTCTCATTTTGAATTTGTCTAAACAGATCGGGATCTTGTTCACAGCCTCATTCTTTTTGAAAAGAAATATTACCCAAGTGTATCTAGAAAAGTCATCAACAATAACAAGGGTATACTTCCTTCCACTAACGCTCGAGTGGTGAAACAGTTCAAACAAATCAAGATGAAGGAGTTGTAAAACTCTTTCGGATGAGGATGTGTTAATACTCTTAAAAGAGTTCTGGGCTGTTTACCTTTTTGACAAGCATCACATTTCGCATCAAGAACAAAGCTTCTCGTAGTCCTTTAACAAGATTCCTCTTAGCTATTTTGCTAAGGGTTTTGAAATTCAGATGACTAAGCCTTTTATGCCATAGCCTACCGAGATCATCTCCACCTTTAGTTACAAGACATGTATCTTTGGGGCAACTATTAAAATTAGCCACATAGACATTACCATGTCCGAAGCTAGTTAAGAGTACCTTGTCCGAGGAACTATCTAAGATATCACACTTATCTTTAGAAAATCTAACATAAAAACCTTTATCACGAGTTGGGAAACAGATAACAAATTATGCTTTAAACCTTCTACAAAATAAACCTCGATACCTGACATCCCTTATAATTAATGTACCAACTCCCTTAGTCCGTCCACGCTTATTATCTCCAAACAAGACTCTAGGACCATCAATATTCTGAAAATTTGATAATAGCTTCTTATCACAAGTCATGTGTCATGAATGTACCACCGCCTATGTACCAGATGGAAGCTAGAATCTCCTCTTTTAATGATAGTCCCCGGGATTCCAAAGAAAACAGATTAAGTATGAGGTACCCTAGTGATCTTGGGTCCTTTGAGGTCAATGATCACTTTAGGTATCCAGACAAACATCTCATGATTCAATAATAAATCGATTGAAGTTGTTGGTCCCGAATGTTGAGTTGATTAAAAACCTTGAGTTAGCCTTCTAGAACAAAATCTAGAAAGGGGGTTTGAATAGATTTTGTAGATTTTTTCCGAATCTTCCCAAAATCAATTCAAAGAATCGACTAACACAATGGAAAGCAATTTTAAACTCAACTTTTAACAAGATCAAAAGCAACACCGATATTGATTTTAGCTTCGATTCTGAAGTTAACCTTGAACAATAAATTGTAATTTGAACAGAAAGATAAATGAAAGCAAGAAAGAACACTGCATTTTATAGTGGTTCGGATTATAACAATCCTACATCCACTCTCCTTCTCCAAACTTTGAAGAAGGGTCTCCACTAGCCGCTACTTACTTACTTCCTTTACAATGTACAACTTACAACTTGATCTTCAACTCTTCAAAATACTAATCAAACTTCTGCAATCTAACTCTAAGACTAAGAAGTGTATTTGAAGATGTGAAGTGAAGTGTTCTACAAACACTTAGAAAATTCTATGAAGAAATCGTGAAACACTATTTTGTGCTTTTGAGAACTTTGTGAGAAATTAACTTCAAAAAACTTGGGTGTTCTATGTATACTCTATATACCAAAAATGAAGTGCCTAGACCTATTTATAAGTCTCGAAAAGACAGCTTAGTTTGTTAGTTAGTTCTAACAAACTAAAACCGCTCAACAAACTTAATCTTGAAAACCGCTTGCTCCTCACCGATTTTAATCTACTCATCTATGACTTGGTGAAGACTTGTCTTTTTATTCTACTCACTTGTCTTGACCTCGTCTGAGCTCTTCATACTTGTCTCCCGCAGATGACTAGACTCGAGCTTGTCTCCGGATGACTTGTGATTCCTAGTCTCCACCGACTTGAACAATCCTTGTCCTAGTCCGATCGCCTTAATACTAGAACTCGGTCTTCACCGCTTCTTTATTATCATCTGCTCATCCGAAATAATCTTTTTAACTCATCAAAACAATCTTGATCCAACGAAGTTGTCTACCAAATCTGTCCACAAATACATCACATTTAAATGAAAATTTATTGAAGTCGATTTGGTGACTTTCTTAAACTTTGGAAATAAGGGATAGCATCTGCTCCTCCCATCAAAAGGGCTATAATAAGAATTCCTCTTAGTCTTGGTTCTTGGAACCCTCTTTGTCGATTTGGATTCCTCATCTCATTCTATTTTTCGATTAGGAGATGCAGTCCTCATCCGACTCTGTGGTTTCCAAGGACCAATTTTGATTTCTTTTATGTTTCAACAGCTTTCACAAATTTCTTTGGTTTTGAAACTTCGATTTATTATTCCTATCATAACCAAGTCCTGTTTTATCATGAGATTTTGAGAAGTTCTAAAGATATGGTCTATGGCTGATTGTGAGTTATTAAGTTGTCTCATTTTAAAGACAAGCTTCTCATTGGCCTTCTTAATTGACTCATTTTCATTACGCACCACTTCAAATTTAGCTTTCAAAGATTTCAATTCATTTTCTAATCTTTCAGTGCACTAGTCAAGTACTAGTCTCGGCACTGGGTAAGCATTTCCCCTTGAATGTTTCCTCGATTTAGAATAGTTTACAACTTGTTTGCCTTTAATTAGAGTCCTAATCGATCTTTCAAAGTTAAATTTTCAGTCTCTAATTGTTTATAAGCACTTAGAGACAACTTTAAATCTTTCAAAATTCCCTTGATCACGCTTTGATCATTGTCCGAGACAGATTTGTAAGATTCATTATCGAGTTGAGGAATAGTAGTCTACCTCTCTCGCCATCGACACACTTCATCGTCTGATCCAAAATCGATGAAGATGATGATGATGATGATGATGATTTTCATGATTCTTTCTCCTCAGCAAGAAGAGCTCTCTCGATCTGCAAACCGCCTATCTCTCTTCTTCCTTTTCTCCTCTCTTTCTTTAGGAGTCATTTGAGGGACAAGTCATAGCCGAAGTGCCAGCTTTGTTACAGTGTAACAAGTATCTTCCTAGTCTGATTTAGGACTGATAGGATTCTTTCTTACAGGAGATTTATACCTTCTTGTCTGATTTCTTCTTTTGTCATCGCCTCTGCTGATTCATCATCTTTTCTTTTGGATCTGGATCTGCCCTTCTCTGTAAATTTTAACTTGTTACGCTTTATATTTCATCCTTAATCGATCATACCTTTTTGTTAGCAAAGCCATCTGTTCCTTCAAGGATAGATCGCCTCCTTTAGGTTCAGCTACGCCTTGTCTTCTTTGTTGACAAAGGCAACAGTCTTAGATGAGGTGCTTGACTCCATCTCATCTTCCTCATCTTCTACCTATAAGTCAAACTCATAACCCTTCAAGTGAGAAAACAAAGTGTAATGTGTCATAGTAGAGAGATCTTTTGTAGCTTTAACCAAATTTCCTTTTTCCTTCCAACACTTAGTTAGAGATCTAAGAATTTTATTATTGATTTCTTTTTCAATGTAAATTCTTCCAAGATTAGTGGCTCTATTGATCGATTGGTCATTCGCATATCTAGCTGATCAATAGTTTCACCCTCTTTCATTTTAAAGACATCAAAAAGATGGAGAACAACTTGGAGCTTGTTCTCCATAACTCGATCCGTGCCTTCGCACATGTTGGCTAGGGTGACCCACATCTCTTTGGCTGTTTTACACTTCTTAATCTTCTCATACCATTCCCTCGCTAAGTGTGACAATAATCTCATTTCTTGCCACCCGATCCAGGTTGTACACTTTCCTCTCATCGTTGGTTAATTCAGATACTTTCTTTACCGTCCGAGTCCGTGATTCCGAGTTGCTCGCTCCATCACTAACTCCACCATGATAGAATTTTATCGGCCCATCGGACAAGACATCTTCCATGCGAGGATGGATCGATTTCATATGATTCTCCATGCGAAATTTCCAATAGTCATAATCCTCTATGTCAAATTTAGGAAAGTTTTTAACCTTTCTTTCACTACTTGAAGACATGGTTAGTAATCAACACAAAAATCAACAGAGAACAAATTAATTTCAAGATTTTGGAAAATTCAAAGATTACTTTGACCAAAGAAATATTCGTAATGCCTTTAACACTCGCTTCCGATACCACTTGTTGACCCATGATTGAGTGAATATCAAAGAGCTTAGATTACCTTCTAGAGAAAATCTAGAAAGGGAGTTGAATAGATTTTTCAATCCTTTTTCAAGAAGCACATTATCTACTCAAAGTATCAAAGCTAAGCAATGAAATAAGTTTTTAACTCAATCTTTAAAGGATCAAAAAACAATCAATACGAATCGAAATTGAATTTGTTTTGTATATTTGATGAATAACAAGATAAGTAAAACAAGAAGTAAAGAACACCGGGAATTATAGTGGTTCGGATCAAAAAGATCCCACATCCACTCTCCTTCTTCAACTTGAAGAAGGGCTTTGACTACTTACTACTTTTCTTACTTACAACGTTACAAATACAAAGATATGAAGATTCTCTTCTTCAATCCTATCTTCAATCTGCCTATCTTTCTCGGGAAACTTGAAGATTACAAGACAAAAGTGTTGAAGATATACAGATAAGTGTTCTACAAACAATTAGAAACTTATGAATAATACTTTGAAAACTTTTGAATGCTTTTGAAAAATTTCGTGAGTAATGCGAATGAGTGAGTTGATTAATTGTGTTTAGAATCGTGCCTAAACTTATTTATAAGCTCGTGAAACGGTTAGTTTATTGTAACAAACTAAAAACCGTTCAACAAACTTATTCTTGAAAACCGCCTTGACTTCATGCTATTTATAAGTGAGAAAATTAATTTATAAGTGATTGAAATTTTCATGGTATTTGAGTACTAATACAAATTATATAATTATTAGTGGTATTAATAAGATTAATTATAATTATTAATTGTGTCATTAATATATATATATATATATATATATATATATAACATGTGTTAGTGTGTGGTATGTATATATATAGTAATTAAGTAAGTAGATAAAGGAAAGAAAAATAAAATAATAATAAAATAAAAACAAAATTTACCTGAGAAGCTATGATTAAGGCAGTGGATGGCCTTATCAATCAATTAGGCAGCCAAGTTAGCGCCATTTCACTCGGGAGAGAAGAGAGAGAGAGAGAGAGAGAGAGAGAGAGAGAGAGAGAGAGAGAGAGAGAGAGAGAGAGAGAGAGAGAGAGAGAGAGAGAGAGAGAGAGAGAGAGAGAGAGAGAGAGAGAGAGAGAGAGAGAGAGAGAGAGAAGTATTTTGGTAAGTTTTCGACTTCCGTCAATTAATAAATTTTATACCGTTATGAAGCTCGCGATGAGTAGAGCAAAACCCTACCCTCAAATCATTAATATTTGTTCTTATTTGATAGTGAAAGGCGATAGAAGGGTTTAAGAGTTTGATTTATATCGACGTTTTGCGGACTTGAGGTAAGTAGAAATTCATTTGCACCTACAATGCATAAATATAGTGTTTTATGAATTATGTATGCTTAATTGGTGATATTTAATTGATATTCAATTATTATTGTAAAAGGAGTCTCATGAGCTCCATATTTGGAATGGATTGAACCCGTGAGTTCAGTGATTGTTGTGAATTGAGCATGTGAGTTCAAAGATTATAGTGAAAGGAATTTGTGAATTTCATGATATTGCAGAAATGGAAAGGGTGCCTTGAGCATGTGGTTTTACCGTGTGTATATGCTATATTGCATCATGCATATCATGCATTAACATGAAAATATTTTATCAAATGGTGTGTTTGACCACCGATTATGTACCGAGGATAGCGGGCGACCTAGGAGTTAAGGCGACCAGGCAGATCTGGCGTATGCTACCTAGAGTAGGCCACCGTCTCATGTGTTATGGTGTTGTCGCACATTTACAGAGAGGACTTCCGGACGGACAGGAGTTAGGTTTGGTGATGGACCTCGTTAGGCCGTTAGAGGGTAGGATCCTCACCGGTGTGGGTCGGCGTGGAGGAAACTTCTTGGTGGTCATGAGGGTGCGATGGGGGACCTTCGATGGCCACAAGAGGATACAATCCGCCCCCATGGTTGTGCATGAAAGAACAAATCATGTTTCCGACGGTTTTGGTGCCTGGTCCTAAAAATCCAAAGGATAATTTAGATGTCTTTTTACAACAACTAATTCGCCAGATTTGAACATCTTTGTGGGAAAATGGGGTGAAACGTATGATGTTGCTAGAAAGCGAGAATTTTATGATGCGGCCGCATTAATCTGGACCATTAGCGACTTTCCAGCTTACTCAATGTTGTATGCGGATGGAGCACCGCTGGAATGACCGCTTGTCCATATTGTGTTGAATACTCCGATGCCTTCACTTTAAGACTCGCCGCAAACAACGTGGTTTGATAACCATCGTAAGTTCTTACCTAGGGAACATCCGTATCGTAGGAACAAGATTGCATTCATGAAGAATGTAGTAGTTCTGAGATGACCCACCGCCCATCCGAACAGTGAAATGCTTCTACAAGAAATTAATTGGGTGGAGTACCGGAAAGTGACGAGAAGAGGGTGCTAAGGCCCACAACAAAAGATTAGATGGTGGCTGGAGGAAGAAAAGTATTTTTGGGATTTGTCGTATTGGAGTACCCTCTTGATCCGGCATAATTTGGATGTGATGCACATTGAAAAAAATGTGTTTGATAATTTGTTCTACACAGTGATGAATGTGGAAGGGAAAACAAAAGACACAAATAAGTCTAGGGATGAACTTAATGAATATTGTCGTCGCCCCTCTATAGAGAAATGTCAACGCACGGGAAAGTATCCCAAAGCTTGTTATTCACTTGATAAGAGTGAAAAGGATGATCTGTGCGGATGGATAACCGAGTTGAAGTTTTCCGATGACTATGTGTCTAACCTGTCTCGATGTGTAGACTGGAGCAAATTGAAGATGTTTGGGATGAAGAGTCATGATTGCCATGTGTTTATGCGAGACTACTCCCGATTGCTTTTCGTGAAACTCTGCCGCCGAATGTGTGGAAAACAATCACCTGAACTTAGTTTGTTCTTTAGGGAGTTAACTTCTACATCCATTACGATTGAGAACATGGCTCGATTGGAAGCAGATATTCCAGATTATATTGTGTAAGTTGGGCTGTAAGCACATTAATTTTGAGCCCAATTAAATGACGACACGTGGAAAATAAATATTAATATCAAATAAAATTAATTATTTATATTATGAGAATTTAATTAAATTAATTCTCAAATTAAATAATTTATTGATATTTAATATACACGTAAAGCCGAAATTAAATCCTACGATTATTTAAATATTCGTAACTTGGTGGAAAAGCAATTAACTTACCATATAACGTATAAAATCTCGTTAAAATGGAAAGTTAAATCAAATTGCCCCACATAGAAACAGAACAAATCAAATCAAATCAAATCAATCAAATAAGTTTGATGGGCTTCTAAGTCCAGCCCATTAAATTAATCTCGTGCTACAACTATAAATAGGGGCCTTCATTCACTCATTTGATACAATTCCGAGACTCAATTCCGTGAGGCTCGGAAGCGAGACTTGGACATTCTTGAAGATTCAAAGGCATTCTTCGCGGCTCCAAAAGCGTTCTTCAAGCAAGTCAATCGGGAACAACGTCCGATCCGAGATCAAGGTGTTCAACTCCTCCGATCAAACGTTTCTCCTTGAAGATTCAAAGACGCTCATCACGGCCCCTTGAAGATTCAAAGGCGTTCATCCAGCCTTTAAGAACGTTCATCCGGAAAGTCTCCGTAAATAGCGTTTAATCCAAGATAAGGCTCTTAAGCCCTTGGATTAACGTTATAAATCCGCAAATTCAACCTCGGACGAGATCAACCCAAAGATTTCGCCACCAAATCCGCCAAATCATCCAAGTCAACACCAACATTCAAGAGAAGAATCAGAGGATTAAATTTAGAGCTATGGTCCGCTAAAATTTAATCGGTTTAATCCGATTTGAATTAAGTTGTAAATATTTTCGTGTTTTTATAAACTAATTACGCGAAATTTATTGTTATAGGAACGTATCTTTCCACCTAGCTTCTTCAATTCGATGGAGCATCTGCATGCACCTTGCATACGAAGCAAGGATAGCTGGTCATGTGCAATATAGATGGATGTATCCATTTGAGAGGTAAATATAACTCTAAATTATTTGATTACCTAAAACGGTTATACTATATATATAACAATTGATTCATTTAATTAGGTATCTTCACAATTTAAAGCTCGAGTGTTGGTAATAAGGCGCATGTTGAAGCATCGATTGCAAATGCGTATTTAACGAAAAGAGGCCTCAATATTTTGTTCCCACTATTTTGGCCATCATGTTACATGAGGCGGCATAATGTACCTCGTAATTACGATGGTCGTGGTGAAGTACCCCAAGTAGCGAAAGGTACTGTCCATATTTATACCTCTGGCCGACATCTTGGAAAGATGAACAAAAGATAGATTTAGATGAGGAGAAAATACGGCTCATACGTACATGTTATCAATTGCAGCGAGTTGCAACCGTATATCGAGTAAGTTTATAACGTTCAACTTCGTTAATTATAATGTTAATCAGATATTAAATAATCAAATCCCTTTTTGTAGTATATTTTTCAAGCAATCTGCAAAAATTCCAACCGACTCTTGAGGGCTGAACAAGATGATAGACTACAAGAGGAGTTTGCATCTTGGTTTGAACAACTTGTAAAGATAAACAATATTCAAAATCGGTGGATACGTGATCTTTCTAGCGGTCCTTCGAGTTGTGTCACCACATACCCTGGATATTACGTGAATGGTTACAAATTTCACACACGAACTTATGGCTCATCCAAATCTACTTCAAATTGTGGAATTTGTATCAAGGGTAAAAATTATGATGCAGATGAAAATGATTTCTACTGGGTCCTCGAGGAAGTAGTGCAATTGAAATACCCCTGGACGTATTGAGAAAAATGTTGTTCTGTCCAAGTGTGAGTGGTTTGATCTATCTGTGCCAAATGGAACAAGAGTACATCCTCATTACAAACTTGTGGACGTTAATCAAAGGGGAAGATACGACAGCTACGATCCTTTGTGTTAGCAAGTCAAGTCACTCAAGTTTACTATTGCAAGTACCGGGAAAGCGTAGACATAAATGGTTGGCCATTTGTAAAATCAAACCGAGATCCTTGGTCGAAACTGTGCCAACGAATGAACAAGAGCTTTCCCTGTCAGACGACCTTGAGTCTCAAATTAATATTGTACAAACGGATGATGATCCAATTATATTGACAGATGTCAACGGTGCACTAATTGATATTGAGAATAATGAAGAAAGAAGAAGAAGAAGAAGAAGAAGAAGAAGAAGAAGAAGAAGAAGAAGAAGAAGAAGAAGAAGAAGAAGAAGAAGAACAAAATGATGATGATGATGATGATGATGATGATGATGATGAGAGGAGGAGGAGGAGGAGGAGGAGGAGGAGGAGGAGGAGCTAAATTCAGACTCGAGATGAATATTGAATATATAGTGTAATAATTATTTGTTATTGAATAATGTAATAATTATGTGTGTTTCATTTTAATGTTATATATATGATGAATTATTTATGATTGAATAGTGTAATAATGTGGTTTTGTTTAATTATTATTACGGATGAGCGGACCGTCTGGATCGAGGGGACCATCTGGGTCGAGCGGACCGTCTGGGTCCGGGGTCGAGATGCCAGGTACCAGTACCAGTACCGATTATTCATCGGGAGGAAGAAGAGGTTGTCGGCTCTGAGTCTTATGAGGACCATCCAGCTCCAACTCATGTGGGGAGATCCTAGATATATGGATCTATAGGGGCATGTAAGTTAAATACTTGTGAATAATAAATCGTGTCATATTTATATGTTTATTAATTTCGCGTGCTTATTCCCTTTTGCAGATTGATGCCATCGAATACGGTATTCAAGACTATTCGAGAGATTATGTATCGACATATGGAGCTTGGCGCATTCATTTTCCGGATGATATCTCCCGAGAGGAAATTTCAGACATCTGGGAGTCATTTCGGTACATTATATTTTGTTAATCGCTATTTAATTTTAATTAATTTATAAACTTTAACGCTTATTGAGAACAATAATATTTTGTTTGGCAGAGAGCGACTAGGTGGGACCCTGCCGTTACGAACTCAACGGAGGTGTATGAGCTGTTTCGTAGGGCAGCGGAAAGATACACCGATATCTTGAACAATGTGAAACGTTGTGGGTCACGTTTCCGCCAATTAGATGGATTCAGGGGTATGCACTTCCACCGTAATCTGGTAAACCGAAAGTATCTCTCTCCTCGGCACGAGATGGGAGGAAAGGGAAAAGCAAGGCGGTCACCAAGAAGAAGAGGCCTAGATGGGATGCAGCCATTTTCGATGCACCGCCGAGTATTGGGATAGAGAAGACGTGAAGGCAAAGAGCGAGCAGTGTAAGAAGAATCGACTATCGGAGCACTGGAGGCCCGGGTATGGCATCTCTCCGCCATAAGGGCGGATCCGTGGAGCAGTGAGTTTGCATATGACTTTGTAAGTAATTTTTAATGCTAGTTAGATATTTTAATTAAACACGTTGTTCTAATTAAATAAATACAGGAAAGGACTCATGGACGGCCCGCCATCGACCGAGACATAGTGGAGCATTACCACTACTATGGTGAAGGGAGTACACCTACGGGGCTATTAGTGACACACTTGTAAGTATTTTTATTTTATATTATGTATTAATATAAAATGATATATATATATATATATATATTATATGTCTATTTTTATAATCTAAAATTTTAATTGTGAAAATATTCGTACAACAAGAAGTATAAGAGATGGCCTCCTAGATGCCTCAGCCCTCCGAGGTCGAGGCTCCAACCCCAACCCGACTTATCCCGGATGTATGTCAATTCCGTTGGAAAACAACACGGGCGTGTTCGGGGTCTTGGTCAGCGGGTAAGTCCAGACGCATCCCCTCCGGCTCTTGCTCATCGAGTACTCCTTCTATTAGCACCTACAATCAATCGATGTCGGCCATTGCTCCAAGAGGAGCGTAAGAGGGTACGGGAGGAGATGGAGCGAAGAGAGACAACTTTGAGAGAGGAGTTGACGGCGAACATGCAATGTCAAATCCAGGAGCTATTGCAGGGCTGCAGGGTTCCTTACCTAGTGGTGGTATTCCCACTGGTCCAAGTGGTTACGATCGAGTCATCCTGTGGATCCCAGGGGCCTATGCGCCGAATTCATTATTTTTGTTTAAAACTATGAATTATTCTGAGATGTTAATTAAGAATTTATGAATTTTAAATGTTTAAAGTATTAATTTTAATTGTTTAAGAGTACATGTTTATACACATGATAATATAGTTGACAATTTAATTGAATATATATGTGATAATAATTATAATAATTATAAACATGATAATATATATATATATATATGTTATAATAATAATAATAATAATAATAATAATAATAATAATAATAATAATAATAATAATAATAATAAATGATAATATGTATATAGTGAATATATATAGTATACAATTTAATTGAATATATACAATATTAATAATTATAAAATGATAATATATATAGTAAATATAGTATATAATTTAATTGAATATATATATATATATATATATATATATATATATATGTGATAACAATTTAATTGAATATACAATATACAATTTAATTGAATAACAATTATAAATTAAATATATAAAATATTGATTATAATATGATATTAATATATTTAAAAGCAAAATCATATCGAATGATTAGCTTTGCCCAAACGATAAAGCACCTAAGCCTCTCTTCCTATTCTCTCGTAGGTCGCGGGTTCAAAACCCGCCTCACACGAATTAAATTCGCCCCTAGCCAACCCAGCCCGCGGCCGTGGCGTGGGTTCGATACCCTCGGCCGCAATTTTTTATTTTATTTAGGTTTAATATTAGTGAGGCGAGACGAGGGGCCCACCCTCGCCAACCGCCTCGCCAATATGCCCTCTCTAACTCCTCGCCACTCGCTCTCGCCAAATCCCTCGTCAAGCCGCCTCGCCACGTGCCTCGCCAAATCCTCGCCGAGCCGCCTCGCCATTTCCCTCGCCAATTGGCCTCGCCAAATCCCTCGGTAATTAGCGAGGGCAGCTGCCCTCGTAAGCTAGCGAGGCGGGCCGAGGGATGAGTTAATGAGGAGGTTTTTAGAGAGGGCAAATTTCCCTCGTTTAAAACCCTCGCCAACCCCCTTGCCCTCGACAATTCCCTCTTTAACCCCCTCACCAAAATGTATTTTTTGTAGTGTCGAGTGATTGCTGCAGCTTTCTTCCAAAACAGTCCAACTAATTTCTTCATTAGGAATGGGTGTGCAGCCTTTTTTCGCGAACAATTCTCTCGGCTTGTTTTGAACGTACTTTACCTATTTTATATAAAAGTTAAAAGTTATTAATTATTATAACATATTTATAGCATTGCTCAACAAAATTTCTTTATGTCTATATATATCTTACCACTATTAAAGATTGTACCAAATGCCGGTCTACCTCTTCTTTCCCTCTGTGACGCATGGAATTATAGAATTTCCACTCGTTCTTCTTCAAGTTTAGCTTCAACATTGTCCGGTGGTCACCTATACCTCTTGAAGAAGTTCCAGTACCACGGATAGTATGAGAAATAAGAAACACTCCAAATCTAGACAATCCTCGATCCTTTTGTCAATTAGATTTACCAACGCTCTTACTGGTACTTTTATCATTACCTTTGATCAAAGACTTCATTGTGAGACAAAAATAATAAGAAATATGAACCAAAATAAATACAATTAACAAGTTGCTATTAAAATAAACATGAACAAACATAAATACTATTAACAAAAGTTATATTACCCAACATTGTGATGTAAGAATTAGGAAAAGAAATTTGTATTTAGTTTTGATGTGTTAAAAAGTGTAAAGTAAGATGACCGGCTTACTTGAGACAATGTATAGTCGGTGATGTAATAAAAACTTTATATAGACTAAGTATAGAAATAAGATAGGGTTGTTTTGAAGAAGTCGAGATAGAGGCAAGAACGAGAAAACAGGCGTTGATGAAACCGAGGCGAGGTAGAAGATCGGATAGAGAATCGGACAGAGTAGAAAATCGGACAAGGTGGAATTCAAGACGGCAGTAGAAAATCGAGACAAGGTGGAGATTCAGAGGCAGGGTGAAGAATCGGACAAGCTAGAAGAGTTAGTTAAATTCAAGAATCGAGTTTCGACCAAATAAGAAGCGGATTTCAAAGAATTAGTTAATCGATTACAACTATCAACAAAGCTGAATTCAAGGAAGTTACAAGCTGCGAGAGGAGTTCTCTATAAATAGGAATAGAAATCTATTTAGAATTAACTTTGACATAGCACTCTTCATCATACTTTGTATACACAAGCAACAAAGAATTACACACATTCAAGAAGCGTTTTATCGTTTTTGATTCTTAGTGTTTATAGAACACTTTTTCATTAGATCTTCAAGCCATAGATATTGAAGTTAGGAAGATTCATTGTAAGGCTGAAGATTCATCATTGTAAGTAAGATAGCAAGAAAGAAGGAAGTAAGTAAGTGAAGGCCCTTCTTCAAGATTCGAAGAAGGAGAGTGGGACGTAGGATCGTTTGATCCGAACCACTATAAATCGGTGTTATTTCTTCTTCTTTGCTTATTTACTTGTTTTCATTGATTATTTCTTGACAACAAATTTGATATCTGAAAGGCTTTAGATCCTAATTGAATTGAGTATAAACAAAATTTATTTCCCTGTAAATCTGAGTTAGGAGTTAATAGATCATCTAAACTTGCAAAAGTTTTGATAATCTATTCATCCCCCCTTCTAGATTATCACTAGAGGTATCATTGTTTTTGTGTTTAAACTCGTTCTAAAGGGACCCAACAAGTGAGTATCGGAGGCAGGTGTTAAGGCATTACGATAAAGATTTGTGGTCTTGAAATATCTAGTTTTCATTGAAATCTGATTCCTTATTCTTTGTGTCACTAACATTTCGATAAGTTGTCTTTTAGCATCTTGAATTACGATGTCTTACATTAAAAGTAAGAAATCCGAGGAGTTTACCGATTTTCTATCGAAGAATATGATTCTTTGGAAGTTAGAATGGAGAATCATTTAAAGGCCATTCATGGCCGTATGGAAGAGGTTCTTGAGGAAGGTCCGATAAAATTCTACCATGGAGTTGTTGAAAGTCTTTGGAGCTGAATCTTCTACTACAAGAAGTCAACAAGAAAGAAAAGTGCTGATTTGACAAATGATGAAAGGAAGATTCTGATTTGGATCGGAGTAGCAAGGGCAGAAATTATAGAGGCGTTGAGTAAAATTTGGATAGAAAAGGTAAAGAGATGTAAAAGCGCTAAGGATATGTGGAAGACTCTTGCAAATGTTTGTGAAGGGTCGAAGCGAGTTAAGGAGAACAAGTTACAATCAGTTTTACATGCATTTGATACATTTAAGATGAAAGATGGAGAAAGCTGTGGATCGGTTGGATGTAAGATTGACCAATTTGGTGAACAAAGCTGCTGATTTGGGAAAAATCTATTACGAGAAAGAAATTAATAATAAGGTGCTCGGATCATTAAGCAAAGATGGAGAGAAAAAGCAAATATCCTCAAAGCTACACGAGAATCTGTCATCTATTTCACATCATACTCTATTTTCTCATCTGAAGCCTTGGAATATGATATACAAATTGAAGATGAAGAAGACGAAGCAGTCATCTACTTCTGTAAAGCTGTGGCATTTCTTCATGAAGATTTAAGATTTCTAAAGCTTATCAGTTGTCGGTAAAGAGGAAATGGCTTTATTGATCGGGCGATATGAGAGACTCAAGATGAAGTATAAAAGGAATAAGAGAGATAGGTTTAATCGTCAAATTATAAATCAGACAAGGAAGAGAAGTATTGAGACAATGACAAAAGGATCCGGTGAAAAGATTCAAATCACCCAATCAGGCGAGGTGAGAGTAGTCCAAAGTCGAAAAGAGGAGATATCTGTTATACCGCAATAAACACTGGTCATTTTAGCTATGATTGTCCTCAACTCACTCCTAGAAAAGAGAAGAAAAAGAGGAAAGAAAGCAGGATGGGAGGTATGCGAGATCAACGAGCTCTTTTGGCGAGAGTAACAAGAGACATCATCATCCTCGTCCTCATCCAGTTTGGATCAGACATGACATTTGCCTACTGGCTAAGTTTGAGGTAAACTACTACTCATCCTCAGACAATGATAATGATAACATCTGCAGATCTGATTCATGTCTTATTAACAAACTTCTAAAAGATCGAAGACAGCTTTATGCAGCTTATAAGCATGAGATAGAGACTGAAAATTTAAGTTTAAAGGATCAAATTCTTAGTCTAACAAATGAATATGAGACAGGGACAAGGAAGAATCTAGATTGTACATTCAAGGGAATGTCAATCAAAAAGACTTCTACTAGTTCCTCATACGAGAAAATCAATGAGTTGGAAAAAGAATTGAGTTCTTTAAAAGCTAAATTTTCAAATATCAATATGGAGAATGAGAATTTTAAAAGAACTAACGAGAGATTTAAATCTCAATTTAGGATATCTTAATAATTCTCGAGTCTACAATTGATAATATCTTGATACTTCTCGGAAGCCTAGTGATAAGGCGAGTTGGGTTTTGATAGGAACACGAAAAATGATCCTATCAAACTTTAGAGTTTTTGTCAAAGCCACAAAGACTATGGAAAAGACAGAAATTAGTCCAAAGAAATCAAAGGAGCAAGTCGCCCCATCTGATATATCAAAGGAGAAAATACGAGATGAGGAGAAATGTATCAAGAGAAATCTAAAGACTAAATCAAAGTTGTTTCCAAAGTTTAATGGTTTTGATGGAAGAAGCAAAGTGTTATCCATTCTTTCCAAGATATAAGACAATCACTAGAGATCGATTAAAGCAAAATTGATCTAGATAGTCTAATATTAGTGGATAGATATGGTTGCAAAATCCAATCATTGGTTCTGAAAAATTTGGATGTTTTTATTTGGATACCTAAGTATCGACTTGGCCGAAAAAGGACCCAATACACAAAGGGTACCTAAGAATTAATTTGTGATTGCAGAAAGATAAGGGAGATAGTTGAGGCAAGATGTTCTTGAAGTCATCTAGTATATAGGCAGTGGATGTTCTAAGCATATGACTTATGAGAGAAAAGACTTCTTTTTAACTATCGAGACAATAGATGGACCTCGAGTAATGTTCGGTGACAACAATTTTGGTCTAACCAAAGGAGTTGGAACTTTGATGATTGGAGATATTCGAGTTAATGAAGTATATTTTGTGGAAGGTTTGAAACATAATTTCTTTATGCATATCTCAATTTTGTGACAAAGGATATTGTGTTAAATTCACTCATGATGCATGTTTTTATTTTGGATGGTTTAAATGAGAATATTTTACTTACCTTGGTGAGGCGAGGTAATATCTATATTACAAATTTCAAAGTTGCTCTAATGATACTTGTCTTATTGCTAAGAGTTCGAGAAGATTTAAGTTGGCTATGGCATAAACGTCTTAGTCATTTTAAATTTCAAAACTCTTAACAAAATAACAAGAAAATCTTTAGTCGAAAGGACTTCAGAGATAAAATATTTTCTAAAAATCATGTTTGTGATGCTTGTCAAAAGGAAAAGCAGGGACCAAAACTTCTTTCAAAACAATAAATGGTCCTGTTAAGAAAGGATTCTAGAACTTTTTACATGGATCTTTTGGTCCAGTTACACCTCTAAGTTTTAGTGGAAGAAAGTATACTTTAGTGATTATAGATGATTTTTCTAGATTCACTTGGGTTATTTTCTTGTACAAAAAGAATGAGGCTGTAACAAAAATTCCAGAATTCCTCGAAAAGAATTCAAAATGAAAAGGACTAAATATTGTCGAGATTAGAAGTGATAAAGTGCGAGTTCCTAAACTCGTTTATTACTAACTATTGTCTGAGAATGGTATAGCACATGAAACATCATCTGCAAGAACACCCCGGCAAAATGGAGTGGTAGAAAGGAGAAAGCAGAACCTTGAAAAGAAGGCTGCAAGGACTATGTTATCTGAATATGACACTCCACACGGAGTTTTAGGCGAAGCCATTAATCTTGCATGTTTTGTCCAAAATAGGTGTTTAATTGTGAAAGATAAATGCAAAACTCCTTATGAAATATGGAAAAGGCAGAATACCAAAAATTTCATATTTTCATATATTTGGTTGTAAGTGTTTTATTCATAATAATGGAAAATCAAAGTTAAGAACTTTTGATGCTAAGATTGCGAAGGGATATTCTTAGGATACTCATACTGTATCTAAAGCATATAGAGTTTTTAACAAGATTACATTGTGTGTGGAAGAAACACCACATGTTGTTTTTGATGAAATTTCCAAGTCTGAAATCTGAGATGATGTCACCAAGATGGTGAAGATCTTGAGTTAAACATTAAGAAATCGGTCGAGTTCTACCTACTGCAGTCGAGAATCGGATGAGGAAGACACACGGGACAAGGATCAAGATAAGGAAGGCTGAGAGTTCTTCCCATGTCATCCGATCGACGACTACACTACCGAGATGGACTAGGAGATATTCTGAAGGTAACCTAGAACTAATTGATGAAAATATTCCGAGATAAGACTTCATATCCGGTAAAAGATAAAGGTAAACAGTATCGACTTATCATCCCAGCTGAGCAGATAATTGGAAGTTTAGACTCGAGTCAGAGACAAGGACACGAGATAAACCAAGAAGTATGCATTTGAATTGTTATGTATCGTTACTTGAACCTAAAACTATTCTTGAAGCTCTAAGCGGCTCAATTGGATAAATGCAATGCAAGATGAATTAAATCAATTTCAAAGACAAGATGTATGGGAGCTTGTTGAAAGACCTCATCATCAAAAGTTATTGGAACAAAATGGGTTTTCAAAAATAAGAAAGATGAGAACAATATTGTGGTAAGAAATAAGGCTAGATTGGTTGCACAAGGTTATTCACTGATACGAGGGGAATTGATTATGATGAAACCTTTGCACCGGTTGTTGCTCGTCTTGAAGCCATAAGATTGTTCTTAGCTTATCTTATTATAAAAGATTCTTGTGTTCCAAATGGATGTGAAATCTGCATTTCTAAATGGAGTCATGGCCGAAGAAGTCTATATGTAGAACAACCTCCGAGGTTTTGTCAAAGGAGACAAGGTCACTATAGGCTAAGGAAAGCTCTATATGGACTTAAAAGCAGGCTCCTAGAGCATGGTATGATACATTATACGAGTATTTAATTCAAAATGGTTTTGTAAAAGGTAAAATAGATAGAACTTTATTTAGGAAAGAATCGATAAAGGTCTTTTGTTAGTTCAAATTTATGTTGATGATATCATTTTTGGATCAACTAACCTACTCTTGTGTGAAGAATTTAGTCATCTTATGAAGAACGAGGTTTGAAATGTCCATGATGGGAGAGATGACATATTTTCTTGGACTTCAAATTAAGCGAGACAAAGAAAGGAATTTTCATAAATCAAGCAAAATATACCAAAGATCTTATTGAAAGATTTGGAATAGGTACCAGTGAGAAGCCAAAATACCTATGATGACAAATTTTTCAATGGATCCAGATGAGAAAGGAGAAGACACCGATCAAACGCATATAGAGGTTTAATTGGATCTCTTTTATACTTAACGCTAGTAGACTGACATTTCTTTTGCGGTGGGTGTATGTGCACGTTTTCAAGCTAAACCTAAGAAGAGTCATCTTGAAGGCTGCAAAGAAGATTCTAAAATATTTGAAAGGTACAATCTATGTAGGAATGTGGTATCCAGTGATGATAACTTTGAGTTGTCCGGATACTCGATTCGATTTTGGTGGGTGTAAGATAGATAGGAAATCTACATCTGGAACTTGCCAATTTCTGGGAAGTAAGGCGATTTCATGGTTGTCTAAGAAACAAACCTCTGTAGCTACTTCTACTAAGTGAGTACATGGCAGGTGAAGTTGTTGTTCATGACTTATCTGGATCGATCGACAGCTAAGGACTATAACATTATCACCAAAGATGTACCAATCTTTTGTGATAGTAATAAGTGCCATAGCTATTACCCGAACCCGAGTCTTACATACAGATGCAAACATGTTGACATTCGTCATCATTTTATTCGAGATCATGTGGAGAAAGCGAATATCGAGGCTAGAAAAAAATTCTTACGATTTTCAAAAAGCGGACATTTTGACAAAGCCTCTTGCAGAAACAAGGTTTAAGGAACTTTCAGTCGAATTAGGATTATTAGATGGTTCCTTAATCATCCATTGATCAAATCTTCTTGAATTAACCTTGTTTTCTTTATCTTAGTATAGTATGTCTAGAAAGAATTATCGAGACAAGATTGTGTCAAAGGACAATCGGGTAGGCTGATATCATTGATCTCCTTTTATAGGAATCAAGAATCAAGGATTAGTCATATTGACCATATCGACTGATAATTACTTATCGACATAAAGTAAATCGAGATAAGGATGTAATAGTCAATTTTCTTGAGAATCGAGATGACTATTGAACCTTATCTCGACTTACTACGTTACTAACAATTTTTCTAAGTGTCTGTGATTTCAGCAAGAACAAAGTTGATAAGACTCAAAATACAAGTCAAGGTCATTTTATTCAAAAGATACAAGGAAAGGCAGGTGATGCTATCAAACCGCAGACAAGGAGAAAAATCGGGAAGTTTTCTTACATTCTTTTAATTATGAATATTGGGTTCATATAATTAATATATGAATTTAATATCATAATTCATTCTATCATTCATTAAAAATGAAGTTACTTAGTAAAATAAAATATTTTGTTTTACAAAATTAAAGAATAAGGGTTCAAATTTTATTTTCTAAAAATAATAATATTTTATTTTATCTCTCCAATTAAGCGAAAAGTAATTTCTCAAATTAGTAAGCGTATGTCGGGGAGAAGTTACTATGGACCCGAAATTTTATCAAATTCAATTTTGAAACACACACAGTATACTTCACGCGCCGAGAAGTGGAGGCGGTTTCAAATATGAACCGTCTCAATCTCACGCGCGACATATTAAATATTATTCTGTACACTTTTCAAAATAAATGCCATAATTGCATTAATGGCGATTCGAAAGGCTATATTTACACTTTTCAGGCAATTATTATTCTAATAATTGTTTATTATTATATTTTCCATATAAATAGACATTCGTGTGCATTATTTGCATTTACGCACACATATATTCCTTCTTCTCTTAAAACTTCTTTTCCCTCCTAAAAACCTTCAAACACTCATCAATGGCGGACACCGGAAAGAAGCGGAATCAAATATGAATATGATCTCGCATCCATCGTAGAACGTACAAAATCCGAAATGTGCGTGGAATGGGACATTTCAACCGATCCGAAACCAGAGAAATCCTTCAACTTCTACAAGATAGAGGTTTAAAGAAATCTTGCTCGATGAAACCGTCAAAACCCAAAACCACTTGATGATCTTGCCAGAATTCCTAACGAGCCAAATCAACGAATCTTTGGACTAGAAACTCGAATTGGACTCTTGAAAAGTCGAGAAAAATTCATGTTTCAATCTACGATATTGGTGAAATTTTTGGTTTAAATACCATCGGAGGCAACCCATTTTTGTACAAGGCCGAAGAATATTTGGAGAGCTACAACCGATGGCAAGAAAATCCCGAGAAGAATAACACTGCAAATCGAAGAAGGGAATGTTACGGAGAAAGTATAGGCTTCGATGCTTATTTTGACGAAGTGTATACTAGGAGAACAGTAGTCATGATGGATTGACTAAGCCACGGATATCTTTGTCGAGGGCCATCATAGATGGGTGATATTAATTGGGCTCGAGGCAGTGTACTCCCGTCGATGGAGGAGAGGAAAAAGTTCGTCGAGGCAGTATCGGTGAGCTGATAAGATGGTCATTGACGAAAATAACAAGTATGATGGCAAGAATCACCATCATACTTGAACACAAGATTGAACAGACAAGCTTGGTAGCGCGCGAGGGGTGAAAAAGTTCACAAAACGAAGGGTTTGCTTGTCAAGGATGAGAAACCTTTCGGTCCAACAGACTCGAAGGAGACACCCCATCTCGATTACAAAGGAAGAAGGCTTCTAAGGCCAAAGGAAAAAGAAAGTGGAGACAGTTTTGATGAATCCTCATCCGAGGAGGAGGAGATTGCTGAAGAAGAAGAGGAGGAAAGGGACGGCCTTCCCAAGGGGAAGTGTTCCAGTGAGGAGGTTGGTATATCGAGGCCGACGGAGGCAGTAGAAGTCTCGCAGAGATGACTCGAGAAAAAGAAGAAGAAATTAAGTCACCCTCATCATCTTCATCCTCATCCGAGGATGAAGTTCCTAAATTCGTTTCTTCCCAACTGCAATGAAGAAGCGCATAAGGCCGCGCTTCTCGAGCCTCTAAAAGCGGCCCACTCCAATAAGTCCAACACCCACCCAAACTTCATATGATCCATTTTCTTTCCTACCCACAACCTCATCTGAACCAAATCTTTTTCTAAACCTACCAAATCCATCTCGGAGAATTGGGACCAACCGAGACTTCACTCCGAATTCTTGGGAAAAAAGTTCCTTCTCAGACAAGAGTCCACTCTCAAAGATGAGCACTGAGCCATTGAAAGAGCTTATTGATGTCTATCTGTTGAGAAGACTCGAGGCTTGGATCTTTGAGGAGACAGTATTCTCATAGCCGAGGCCGGAGAAACAATTTAGCCATCGGGAAAAGGAGGTTCTCAAGAAAGCGAAGTGAAATCATTCCAAGATATACTCACTGAAAATGCCTTTGTTGATTACATTCTACAACGAGTATATCTTGGAGATGAGACTCCAGAGGAGATGAAATCAGCTGAGAAGGAGGAAGAGCAAAGGAAAGAAGAAGTTGGTATGGAGGAGGAAAAGGTGGAGGAAGTGATAGGTGGAGTGCCGATGAGCCACTGGGATGGATACACGAGGAGGCACAAACAGAGCAGACCGTTGAGGTGCAACCCGAACCTGAATTTGAAGAAATAAATATTTCTCGGTGAATGACCATGCCCTCCACATCTCGTGTCTGTATCCGAAATGGATGCATTAAAAGTCAAGTTCAAAATTTGAAGACCGCCTGTCAATGCTTTTCGATTAGTTCCAAATGTCATCTCATCATCAATCAAGGAGAATATAGAAGCTGCAATTCATGAGAAAACCAAGATTGATCTACACTACTCTGGAATAAGACATGAGAGCAGATGGCTGCTTAAGGCACGATTGCTAAAGAGATGAACTCACGGATGAATGGGTAAAACAAGTATGTTCGTTCGCTTTTGTTGAGATCAAAGATTCATTGAGGAGCAAGTAAAAGAAGCATGGAAAGCCAAAGAAGCATCATTTCATCAAGTTCAAGATGCGGCTTGCTCTAGAGAAGGATAGGCAGGCGATGAGTATCAAGCAGTTCATGGATGATGAATTTAGACGAGCTGAGGTCGGACAAAAGAAGAGATATGACCAGCTTGATCATAAGGCGGGGTATGTACGAGAAGAGCTTGTAAGTCAAATTGAGCAAGTAGCCACTATCTCGCAATACTAGATTTGCTGATGCTAAAAAGGGGAAGATAGTGTGCTCAAGAAAAGAGTAGATGAGCAAGAAGATAAGATCATGGCTTTGAGCATGAAAATTGAAGAGTTGTCTGAAGAGTTGCTAAAAGCGAGAAGAGAAGAAATCGAGGAGAAGACAGAGAAAGTTGTAAGGAAGACAAGATGCGAACCTACAAAAGAAGTCACTGTGCAAGAACTCGCTCAAATTACATCTCCTTCTCGGATCATCTAGAGCAGCTCAAGTTCCAAAGAAATCACAAGCTGAGATAGATGCGAAGAAAAGATCGAAAAAGAAAAAGAGATGAGAAGGAGAAGTATAAGAGAAGGGAGGCTAAGAGGAGAAGAGAGCGGGAGAAGGCGGCGGGGAAAATACTATGATCGATCTCTTAGACGATGGGTTCGAAGATAACGGATGAGCAAGGGAAGAAGTCCTTAGGCCATATCATCGAAGCGAGGTAGTCCCCAAAGAAGTATTATTGATGGCGAGATCGAGGCAAGGTGGAGGCCATTCGAAGTGGACTGGATTTTCCGGTTTCATGTCCGCAAAGTGATCAAGTGGGGACTCGATGAAGGACGAAGCTTTTCATAATTGGCTGGAAGAAAAGGACCCCCAGATGTATCAATATCTTATCAACCTGGCAAATGATGAATTCAACTCGGGCGTAGTCGCACCAGCTTATTCTCAGATGGAACCCCCTCTAACGGTGATGGTCATTTGGATCTTGAGAAGATCAAGCGGTGATAATCAAAGCTGGCCACAGATCTTGCGAGAGGGAGGTGAAACTATTTCACTTAAGAAGCGGGTCTTTGGTAGCTCAATGTTCCGAGGAAAGAAAATAGGTGGTATGACTAGTCTTCTACTTATCTCATTTTATCTGTTTTTGTGTGACATACATAATGACCGATGCAAATCTTGAATAAATCTTTTGAACTACTCTCAATCTTTGTTTTTTTCTAAAAACTAATCGATTAACCTCTTGATTTCACGAAATATATTGATTCATTTTCTAACTCTTAAATATCTGATTATGTAATCAAATTGTTCGATTATCCGATTCATGATTTTACGATCATCATTAATAACAATAATTGTTCTAGTTATCGATTATGTGATTTAATTGCTTATTTTACATTTTTAAGATTACTAACATTTCTTTTCTTGAGCTGAGTTTTAACATCATCAAAAAGGGGGAAATTGTTAGGAAAAGAAATTTGTATTTAGTTTTGATGTGTTAAAAGTGTAAAGTAAGATGACCGGTGAGACAATGTATAGTCGGTGATGTAATAAAAACTTTATATAGACTAAGTATAGAAATAAGATAGGGTTGTTTTGAAAGAAGTCGAGATAGAGGACAAGAATGAAAGCAGACGTTGATGAAACCGGAGACGAGGTAGAAGATCGAGATAGAGAATCGAGACGAGTAGAAAATCGAGACAAGGTGGAGATTCAAGACGAGTAGAAAATCGAGACAAGGTGGAGATTCAAGACGGGGTGAAGAATCGAGACAAGCTAGAAGAGTTAGTTAAATTCAAGAATCGGTTTCGACCAAATAAGAAGCAGTTTCAAGAATTAGTTAATCGATTACAACTATCAACAAACTGAATTCAAGGAAGTTACAAGCGCCAAGAGGAGTTCTCTATAAATAGGAATAGAAATCTATTTAGAATTAACTTTGACACTTAGCACTCTTCATCATACTTTGTATACACAAGCAACAAAAGAATTACACACATTCAAGAACGTTTTATACGTTTTTCGTTCTTAGTGTTTATAGAACACTTTTTCATTAGATCTTCAAGCCATAGATATTCGAAGTTAGGAAGATTCATTGTAAGGCTGAAGATTCATCATTGTAAGTAAGATAGCAAGAAAGAAGGAAGTAAGTAAGTGAAGGCCCTTCTTCAAGATTCGAAGAAGGAGAGTGGACGTAGGATCGTTTGATCCGAACCACTATAAATCTGGTGTTATTTCTTCTTCTTGCTTATTTACTTGTTTTCATTGATTATTTCTTGACAACAAATTTGATATCTGAAAAGGCTTTAGATCCTAATTGAATTGAGTATAAACAAAATTTATTTCATTTGTAAATCGAGTTAGGAGTTAATAGATCATCTAAACTTGCAAAAGTTTTGATAATCTATTCATCCCCCTTCTAGATTATCACTAGAGGGTATCATTGTTTTTGTGTTTAAACTCGTTCTAAAGGGACCCAACAAAGACCGTCAAATTTTTGCGGTTGGTTTCTCATTGTTATGCTTAAAGTGCAAAGTCGACCACGAATCAATCACCTTAATTCATATTAATGAAGTAAAGTTAAGGTACAATTACCTTATGTTTAAGCTACATTTACTATATAATTTCTCTTAATGCTGCGAATTGTAAATATTTCGTTACCGCATTTGAGATTCTGTTGTGGTGAAGAAGCTGCTACTAAATCTCTTACGATTACAACGAGAGAATGGACTTAACACTGTCCAAATGATGTACCTATTAAAATATAACCAAATTAGATTTTATACATGTTAACAAATAAAATTTAGTTTTAAAAAAACATATATATTACCCATGTCCTTCAGTTTGTCGAAGTATTCAATCTGCTCTCGTAAAACAGCCCTCGCTTTTTTAACACCAAACACTTGTCATCAAGCTTGCAACCGTTCTCGTTGTTAGTGGCATGCATTATCTGCTCCATTCTATCTTCAAACGCATCCTCATTCTCATTCTCGGCTAAAATGATTAGCTCCCGAGTGCTAGGTTGTGGTGTTATTTTCACCGTTTTTCTACCATCGTTCTTTGTCCTACACTTCACTCTTTTTATAAGCGAAGTTGGGGATGGATATGTGATCAATCTCTTGTCTTTATCACCGGCGTTCTATCTCGCTTCCTCTTCTCAGAACAAGCTTTCCATATGTTGCAGCCATCATTTCATTTTGTTTAATTAGCAACTCATTCTCCTTTTGTACAATGTACGCTTTTTCTCTTGCTTCCTGTGTGTGCCAAATTTTCTCGAATTCTCATAAAGTTCGGTAGCGAAGGAATGGATGCTTCTTCCAGCCTTCTTCTTCAATCTGTTCGTTTTAGTGTAGCTCTATAATGTATTGGTTATTTTCATTGATTTCTCTAATTTTTTATGTAACTTGTTGTTCTCTTGCTCTAGCCTTTCAATTTCTTCACTCATCCTTTGCAACACCAAATCTTTGTTTTCATCGGCAGCATTATGCTCAGTGTCTCCCTTACACTATGCACTTTAACATCAAAAAATTTACATTCACCATCGGAAAAAGATCTGAAATCACATTCATTATTGTCTCTCCAGGTGAGTGAGGTCTCTGAAAATCTTGAGTCATATTTTGTAAGATGGACCATCATCACCGGATTAGCCGATCTTCCTTCTATGGGCAATCTCGAACTCGATTCTACGAGGTTCCTTTGTTGGCAAGGTTTCTGTTTCTTTGTTGATACTATCACTTCCAACCATTTTTATGTGGAGTCCACCATATCCGACAACCGCTCTGCTTTTTATTTCTTCTTGTTGTTCCATTGACATTATTACTTTTGACTGACCACCCAAACCATCCTCTTTCATATCACGGGTTATGCATGCGTATTCGTCATCACTTGAACTTTCACCACACTCACGCTTTTCACCATATGTTTCTACGCAATCGTTTTTATCTCATAATCACCGTATCATCGGGTTTTGTCTCCTTCTCAAAAAAGACTTTCTGTAAGTCATCAAATCTCCTATAATTTTTCTCTCATTCGTCAGTAGACTTCAACACGATTGTGTTGACCTAAAATAATACAAGGACACTCTTTCAATGAACAAAGAATGTATATTTCTAAAATAAATTGTTATATAATGTTGTCATGTTACTTACATGATCATTCTTCGATAGCTTCACACGCACTTCAGTAAATCTAGGGAATAATCCATCCATCTTTCGTTCAACCAAATCGGTATGTTCACTTAACCATAGCTGTAGAAAAATTATTTCAATTATTATAAGAAATTAAACATGTATTGTAATTTATTTTTATGTAAAAATTTAAATGACTTACAGCAACATAGTCGTACAACCTCCGACCTTCAACTTCTTGCTAGCTAATAAGCGGCTTTTTAAAATTTCGACAATGTATGTACTCCAGTCATAAGTGCACATTTTTCTATATCTTCTAGATATACCGAAAGATGAAAAGAACATGAACCATTTTGGAAAGGAGCTAGACAAGAAGCCAAGAAATAACAGTGTACAAGCCTAGCTACATCATCAATATCATCAACATCAAGTATCGTCTATAATGGCCTTGATTTTATTGAACAATAGAGTCTTGTACATAACAAATGGAGTATCGATATTCTCAATCTGTGTTCTAAAATACCTTCTTACCCATGCGAAAGCGACATAGTGCTCACCTCTATTTTCTATTGTCGAATTACCGTCACTAATATCAAATATTAGTTGTGCATCTCTACCTACCAGAGGAATATGTTCCCCTCCTATTACAAAACTTTTACTTTCAAAATCAAAACACTTTAAAATCGCCCAATATCTTCTTCATATTTCCAAAGAACTTTTTATCGCTTTTTATAATCGATTGTATATATGGATGCAAACAACAACAAAAAAGGTGTCAACTTCAACCTCCTCAAATGTTCATCCCTAAACTTGAGACTATTCATTTCCTTTATCGCAAAGAAGATTCGATCTATAGTATGTTTCATTCTTTATAATTGAAACATCACCCGAATATTTCACAAAAAAAGGGATATAATTAACAATATTGTACCAAATATATATAGTTCTAATATAAAGGATGGATTGAGGAATCACCGAAAGCAGTCCAGTGGACGAATCACCCTATCCCTTTTAATTTTTTGTGTATCCGTACTACAATCGAAGATGAATCATCAACAATTTTCTTTTTCCTCCTATTGCTTTCATCTCGCTCCTAAATCAATTACAATACATTATAGCATGCAATAAGTAAACATTTAGATTAAATATTTCTACCGCATAAGTATTCAAACACCCTCGGACTCAAGAAGAAAGGTTTTGGTTTCTGCTTTTTGCCCTTCTTTTACAACTTCTTTTCTACAATCACAGTATCACCGTCTCGATTCTCGTATCAATATTGCAAAAAAAAATTACTTCGTGAGGTCAACGAAGTTAAACTAATTAAATAACATATAAAAATATTAAGAAAATCATTACCAAATTCCGACGAATTGTAGACATATCTCACGACCATTTTCCCTAAACAACACACATAAAAAAGCATTCATGATATTTTCTTAAGAACGATAATATACAATTAATACTTTTTTTCTGGTTAGGTTCTGTCAACGTATCTCATGCTATGAGAAACTTCATTAAGAATCGTAACAAAAATATTAATATTTCGACTACGGTACTCGCAATCAGAAATAAAAATTACAAACAAAATTGTTCAACGGAGCTTACCCCATTTTTCTACTACTGGATCGTCAACGTACTTCTTTTTCCTTGATGTCCGTTTGTCATTGTCATCAACGTAAACAATTTTCATCTTCTCTCGAACCATAGTACTATAAGTATTTTGCACCACCAAAATTTCTAATATTTTCGTACTGCTTTGTAGCGTCGCCAAAATAAACTAGAATCTTTGAATTTGATATTTGAAATTCTGAAACTCAAATTCGTATTTATATGATACGAAATTTTTTTAATTTTGTTTTGTAAAATCTGCGCAAAAAGTACGTTGATTTGACATTTTACGCAACTTGGGGAGGGATTGTTAGATCAGGTTTCTAGTTTTGATAAGTTAAAGTGTATAGACTAGACAAGCTCATGCAAATAAGATGACCAACCGAGATTGTATAGACCAATTGAAGTAATAAGCTTTGTACTAGGTTGATCGGACTAGGAAAGCTAATGAAGTCACCGAGTTCGAGAAGAAGGAGGTCATCTAAAGACAATCTTGAAGAAGTCATCTGTTGGAGAGAATAATGAAGAGTTCAAGACGAGGTCAAGACCAGCCGAGTAGAATAAGAAAGGCAGGTTTCACCAAGTCAGCAGCAGACGACTAACTCAAGATCGCCGAGGTCAAGACAATTTTAAAGAAAAGTTTATTAAGCAGTTTTTAGTTTGTTACAACACACTAACCGTCTTATAAGCTTATAAGTAAATGTAAGCACAATTCTTAGAAGAACTCTTAGCACTCCTCACTCAAATTCACATTTTCTATAAGCACTCACAAGTTTTCAAAAGTTTATTAGTTTTCTAAGTGTTTAAAGAACACTTCTCTGTACATCTTCAAAACACAATTTGCACGTATTTTTCAGATTTGCTAGTTAGATTGTTAGTTTGAGGATAGATTGAAGACGAAGATCATCAATCCTTGTAATTGTAATCGTCGGTGAGTAAGTAAGTGAGTCGAGACCCTTCTTCAAGTTGAAGAAGGAGAGTGAATGTAGGATATTTTGATCTCAATCACTATAAATCGTGTGTCATTTACTTTCTGCATTTATTTACTCTGATAATCTGTTGTTCAAACAAATTTATTTCAGATCGCTTTTATATCCTAATTCAAAAGATTGAGTTTAAAAGCTGTTTCATTTGCTCAACTTTGATAACTTGAATTGATAATCTGAATTTTTGCAAAAGATTTGGATAATCTATTCAAACCCTCCTTCTAGATTATCTCTGGAAGGTTTACTTGTTTTCTCTAAATACTCAATCTCGGGACCAACAGGATTTTGCTCAATTTTGCAGCTAGGGGTATTGTAGTTTTTTTGTGTTTTTTTGTGTTTTTTTTTTTTTTGCACTACATTGTAATAAATCACTGTTCATGTACCTTTATGTAAATAGGTCTTTCCAATTGCACCTCTATATTACCAACTCTATTAATATTTATATTTATACTTACGAAGTCCTACGTATATTTTACCTTTATGAATAGTGGAGAACTATTCTCCATCGCTTGCTTAAAAAAGCCCCCTTCCCTCAAATTTACGTCGTCGAATTTCGATATTTAATTTAAAAAATATTCTTTTTGCTCGATACATTTTAAAGCGTTGAAGGCTTGAAATGTCTATTTGAAAATTATAAATCTTGTAATTAATTTATTTATTCTATTAATTGAACTTTAAATTTAATCTTCTTTTAAAGTGCTAAAAATATCTCCGAATCGGGATGGGCGTCTCCAAAAATCAAATTCTTAAAATATATAGCACTCTTATTTAAAAAATTATTAAAATCATTTAATTTATTCATTTATTAACTATAAAATTTTGGTTCGCGAGTGTAACAATCGTGACACTATTACAAGCGTTACTAACACATTTTTTTTTAGTAGGTTTGAAGGTGTTTGTAATCCACTTTTTTTTTTTTTTCGAAAAGTGAAATCCATTCTTTTGAAATTCATAGTTTGAATAAATATGAATTTTTAAATAAATCTATGAATTTTAAATCCCTTATTTGGATGCAAAGTAGATTTATGGAGGAATTTATCAAATTCATAGATTTTGAAATCCATAGTTTGAAAAGAAAAAAGTTATAAAATTTTAATTTTTAAATAATTAAATTAGATAATATAATTATTTCAATTTTAATACATAATTATTAAATAAATAAATATATCATCGCTCTCTCCTTATATATATAAATATAACAAAATAAACTGCACATTCTTTCTATATCTCTCACCTCTATCTCTTTTCTTAATTCTTTTCTCCTTTCACCCTCCCCCACTCCCACGTATCTCACTCTCTTATCTTTCACTCCACACTCTATTTCTCTCTTCACTCCATCTTTCTTTATCTCCCATATTTCTCTCTCTTTTTGTGTTTTATCTCCCCTCTCCTCTCCACTCTATATCCTCTTTCACTATCCACACTCTCTCTCCTCTTTATCTTTCTCTTCTCCTCTCTCTTGTCTCTTTCATTCTCATCTATCTCCAGCTTCAAACTTTCGCTCTTCTCTCTCTCTCTACACTCTCTTCCTCTATTTGTCATTTAATTCTCTCACTTCTATCACTCGATTCTCTCATATCTCTCTCGACCCTCCTCCCCCATCTTTCTCCACTCACTATCTACATTTTCTCTCATATCTCTCTATCCCATTTCCTTCTCTCGATCCCTCTATCCACTCTCACTCTCTCTCTCTCTCTGCACTTCATACATATTCTCTCTATGTATCACTTCATCTCTATCTCACTCTCCACACCCTCTCTCCACTCTATATCATCTCTACTTCTCCACACTCTATCTCCCTCTTTATCTCTCTCTCCCCTCTTCTTTCTCTTGTCTCTCTCACTCTCACTCCTCACTATACGCACTATTAATTCGATCTATCATCCAACTCTCTCACTTTTCTCACCTGATTCTCTTTGTATCACTAACCTCTTTCTTCATATCTTTTATCCTATCTTTCTCGACCCTCTTTCTCCCATCTCTCTCTACAATCTCACTCATATCTCTCTATTCTCTCTCTCTCTCCACTCCCTTTCTCCAACCAATCTCTCTCACTCTATTTGCACTCTTTATTACTATTCTCTCCATGTATTTCTCCATCTCTCTCTCTCTCTCTCTTTCTCTCTCTCTCTCTATTTACTCACTTTCTTCTCTCATCTCACTCCCTCTTCTCTATTTCTCTCCACTCTTTATCTCTCATCTCTATCTCACCTCCTACTCTCTTTTGCTATTTTTCTCTTTACATTTTCTCTCTTTCTCTCCCCCATCTATCTCTTTTTATGTATATATATACAAGAGACTTAAATAATATTTTCTTCCTATCCATGTGCATATATAGAACTAAGGGATAAATTTATTGGTTCGAATTATAAAGTGTTTATAAATTAGAATGATTTCAGTTAGAAAACACAAATTGAGTTGTGAGGACTAAGACTCATAAAATTTCTTGGGATCGACTTCTTGAGAGAAGAAGAAGATCAATGTATCTAGGCACTCTAACCCAATAAAATGCTAAATTAAGAAATTCTCTTCTTGGTAGAGAGATGAGGGTGGGACAGATAGAAGAAATTAGAGGGGAGATAGAGAGGGAGAAGAAATAGAGAATAGAGAAAGACAAGAGAGGAGGAATATAATAAAGAAAATGAAGAGAGATTAAATAGATAGAGAAACACATGAGAGAGGGGAGAGGAGAGAGCTTAGAAAAATCATAGGAGGGTGTGACAAGATAAAAAGAGATGAGAGAGGGAGAGAGAAGGGGATAGAGATGAGAGAAATGAAAAAGAGAGAAAAGATAAAGAAATAATAGAGAGCAAGAGATAGAAATATAAAAAGGTGAGATAGAATAAGGAGATCGAGAGAGAGAAAGAGAGACAAAAGGAGGATGAGGGAGAGTAGAGAGAAGAAAGATAGAGGAGAGAGAGGGTGCAGAGAGAGGAAAGAAAAGAAAGAGTGAGGAGAGAGACAAATAGAGAAAGAGATGATAGAAATGAGGACAGAGCGAGAGAAAAAGAGAATGAAGAGGCAAAGAGAAATGTGAGATGCAAGAGAGAGATATGTCGAAAGGAAGAGCGGGGGTGGTGATAGTGACAAAGTGAGCAGAGAGAGTGAGAGATAGAGACGTTAGAAAGGAAGAAAGAAGAGAGAAAGCGAGAGAGTGAGGATAGAGAGATGTAGAGAAAGATGAAGAATAGGGGGAGAGAGAGAGAGAGAGAGAGAGATGAGATAGAGAGAGAGAGAGAGAGATGAGATAGAGTGAGAAAAGAGAGTGTGGAGAGATAAAGTGAGAGAGAAAGTTAGAGAGATAAGAGATAGAGGACGAGAGAGTGGAGGAGATAAAGAGAAATGAGAGAGGGAGTGAGCGAGAGGGAGAGAAAATAGAGAGATAATGGAGGAAGAAAGTGAGAGAGTGAGGAGAGAAAGATGAGATAGTATGGGAAGAGAGGGTGTGAAGAAAGAAAATGAGAGAGTGAGGAGAGAAATAGTGGAGAGAGATCAAAGAGAGTGATGAGAGACATAAAAAAGAGTGGAAGGAGAGAGAGAGAGAGAGTGCGGGAAGAAAGTGAGATAGTGGGGAGAGAGATGAAAGAGAAATAGTTGACGAAGAAAGTGAAACAATAAGGAAAGAGAGATGAGAAAGAGTGGAGAGAGAGTGAAGAGATAAAGTGAAGAGAGTAAGAGAGTGAGGAGAGAGAAAGTGAGAGAGTGGGGAGAAAAAGATTGGAGGATTTCAAATGCCGCCTCTTCTCATTGGATTTAAAATCCCTCCAAATTATCGGTGTTTTTATAACCGAACCGATGACTAAACCGGATTGGACACCGGTTCGGGGTTCAATCGATTGGACCGGTTAGGCCGGCGGTCCAACCGTTAAAATTATTCCCCTATTTTTAATATTTTATTTTCCTATATTACATTAAAAATATGTACTTATAAAAAAATTAAAATTATATCTTATCATAATCATACCGAAATAAACACAATACAATCATAGGCGACCCAAAATAATAAAAAATTAACTAAATAAAAAGACACATTTCACACTTTTTTGTACAATTTATTAGTCATAAATTAGATATTAGAGATGAAGTTGGTAAGATTTTCTTTTTATTATTATATTATTATTATTTATTTTTGTGAGATTTGTAAAGTAATACAATTTAGTATGCAAAATAAAATTTCTGGCATGAATTTTGATAATGAGCACACTAGCTTTATCCCACATTGAGTAGGAAAAAAATAAACAAAGTTATTGAGATATAAAATGAGGAGTAGTTTCTCAATCTTACTCACTACAAGTTTATCCCACTTGAGTGAGAAAGAAAATGAATACAATTATTGAGATATAAAATGAAGAGTAGTTCTTAGTCTCACTAACTCAAGTTTTATCCCACATCAAATGGAAAGAAAAATGAACATAATTATTCGCTTATAAAATGAGGGATGTTCATTTAAGTTAATATTTTATTAAATTTTTAATTCAGTAATCAAAATAAATAATAAATTTAAAAAAATTTGGTTTATTGGTTTTGCCGGTTTTTACCGATTTTGGGCGGTTCAACCATTAAAACGGTTTTTAGGGGGTTTTGGACCGATTTCCCAACCGGTTGAACAAGTCGATCTGGTCCGATTCGAAAACATTGCAAATTATACCTAAAAATGAGTTGGACCAAATCCATAAATTTGTTTATGATCTTGGATTTCAAATCTACTGATTTTAATTTGAATCTAAACACCTACAATAAATTTAGGTTGTGGATTTTAAATCCACTTTGATCAAATGTTCTCATTCAAATGGCAATTCAATAAT
Organism: Paraleonurus japonicus; assembly: GCA_030762865.1. Lineage (NCBI taxonomy): Eukaryota > Viridiplantae > Streptophyta > Magnoliopsida > Lamiales > Lamiaceae > Paraleonurus > Paraleonurus japonicus. The sequence continues at coordinate 44,720,836 of CM061053.1, read as the reverse complement.
TTTTCAGACTTTAACAGTTGTCCTTGGCCTAACACTGGCTGCTGTTTTACTACGTGTCTCTCTCTCTCTTAGTAGCTTAACAACTGACTACCATTCAATGTGTATGTTGACTCTTTTGAGAATATGTTTTAGTGAAACTAACTTTGAATTAGGTATTTACTTGACTATTCTATTTTTTATTGCTCAAAATCTAAAAATAAATTTTTTATTTTTATTTTTTATACTCAAAATAACAAACAAGCAACATCACTCTTTCAAACTAAATCCTTACAAACATATCTTATTTACACTCATACCACTCAATTAACTCTTTTTTTTTTTTTTTTGACGGATCAATTAACTCTTTCAATAAACCCCTTTCAATAAAGTTGAAAATACTCATTTATCATTCACTTTATATATTTTAATACTATAAACATTTTTTTAATATTTATATCATTTTTCTTTGAGCAATCAAAATTAAAATGAATAGAGTAATTAATTGTTATCTCACAACCATCCTAGAGACATAATTGTCTACTCTTAGTTGTGGACCTTGTAATTTATACTTAGTATTAATAATTTTGCAATTCTAGTGTTAGTTCTTGTGGGCCAAGTTCCTGGATAGAGGACCTTTGGTCATGTGTTAAAAATATTTTGCAATTTTATTTTTATTTATGGGTGGAGTACCCTCATATTCAATTTATTGAATCCTTTTCTTGACTGTTAAAAAAATAAATAAATAACAATTCTAATCTTTATGATCTCGACAGATGATTTTCCGACCTTCACTCTTATTCTTCAATCTTATAAGCACCACCAAATTAACTTAAGACACAAAAGACTGGGGATCTAAATTACTATACAACTATTGTTTACATTATCCAAAATTTAAAAATTATTTTTAATAACACTTGTATTTTTATTACAAAGTATATGTAAGTTGTGTTTAAGTCTACAATTTAGATTTATATTTAAATAAAGATATCACTTTGGCAAACCAATTGCAATATGCACCTAACTAATTTTGAACAAAAAAATTAAAAAAAACAATATGTTTTTTCATATTTTTCGTGAATCATGGTAAAAAAAAAAAAGGTTGTAATTAAGTATTAGTTCATTTGATGAAAAGTATCAGCTTAGGAAAAATATTAAAAGTGTTCAACTTACTAACCATCTATTTTGTATACACTAATACTTTCTTCATATGAACTAATATACTTCTTATTATATATTTTATTTTTTTGTGAATAAATAATGAATTGAGTTAAGATTACATCAGTGATTACACCAGTGTGCAATCAAGTGCGTAGAAGTTTTTTCCTTGAATAAAAAAAAAAAAAAAAACTTGAACATGTAAATTCAATTTTTAGGTATCTACAACCTATAAACCAATGAGTTTAAATTCAAGGAGGAGATATACATCTTTTTTTTTTTCATCAGCGATCAAACAATATATAAATACGAGTATAAGGAATACTTCAAACTGTATTATATCAACCTTCCACACAAGGCAAAGGGCATTAAATTACAACAACTATAACTTAGCCCAACCTTTATATATTTCAACCAGTTCCAAAATCATGCATATAAGACCAACAATATCCTCTGAGCTAAAAACATGCTTACAAAATACCCCACAATGTGCTCATTCACAAGCCCCCACATCGTCTTGTTTATCCCATACGGTCGGAGGCCCAAATGTCGAATGAAATGTGTTCTTTAGCATTGTTGCATTTGGGGTTAAATGTAGAACTAGTTTTATAAAATAAATGTTATAAATAGTCTTATAAAATAAATGTTGTTGCATTGTTGCATTCGTGTGAATCAATTTTACAATCAAAATACACACAAAAGAACTATTTTTGAACATGATACCAAAAGTGTAATGAGAAAATTCTCTTGGGACCACTTTTAGATTTAACCCATTGCATTTGTGAATGACGGGCTAGGGCTCGTGAATTGTGAATTGGCCAAGTTAGGCTTCAAATAATTTCAAAGCCACGGTATATATTATTTCACATGATTTCACGTCCTTGTCCATCCTTTTCAATTCAATTTGTCAAGATGTGTCAACATGATGACACACGAAATTGCTATCGCTTCTCGAGTTCTAAGTTCTACGAGAACTCACTCTGTTGGAATGATCCACCGTCGTTTGTGGAAGGACTTTCGGACAATCGGTGCACTTATATTAATCAGAGCTAAGTTTCTTGCTTTTCAAGAAAAGATAACGGACGTATTTACAAATATCCGTTATTTATCTTTTGTTATTTATGAAGGAACATGTAGTAGTGGAGCCACTTGTAAACACCTGCCCGATTTTGAAAGAAGCATGATACTTAAAAAATAATAATGTTGTTCATGCTCGTCCTTAATTAATTAGCACCACATACCTAGGTCATGTTGTGCTTCATTGTCGAGTGAATAATCGATCACCCTTAATGGTGATGAGGATATGTATTGTCTATTAAATAGAGAGATTACAACGATGGATCCATAAATCATGGAAACCGAATCAAATGGATAATTACGGAAGATATACAAGAATCAATCGATTAAGCTTTTACTAAAATAAGAACTAGTCAACTCTTTCCTTTAATACCCCCCGAAGCATTGCGTGGGGGTGTATACAAACGCAGAGCTTGGACCGAAGAAATTCGAATGTTGGACGAGAAAGACTCTTCGTAAAGATGTCGGCTAATGCAAATGTGATGGAACAAACCGAGTTCAAGCCGTCCGTAAGAGACAAGTTCCCGAACATAATGATAATCAATATCAATGTGCTTCGCCCGTTTGTGTGCCACGGATTACAGTGAGAAAAATGGCACTCTTATTATCACATAACGAAGTGGGACGTGGAGAAGGAAGAACTCGTAGTTCACGTAATGATTCGTAAGCCGACAACCTCCGCAGCAGATTGGCCATTGCCCGGTACTCGATTCGCAACTAGACCGTGAGACGGTAGGTTGCTTCTTTGCACTCCAAGAAACAAGATTTCCCAGAAAGATTGAATAACCATAAGTTGAGCGACGCGTCTCCTCACAACGGGCCCAATCGGCATCGAGTAACTAATAATGCCAGCTCGGGACCGCGAGTAAAAGATAACCCAAAATGAATAGTGCCTTTTACATAACGCAAAATCCTCTTAACAATGAAAAATGATCGACCGAAGGGGAATGAAGAAATTGACTTACATGATTTACGACATACGATAAATCGGGACGGGTGATAGTCAAGTATTGTAAGGCCCCAACAAGAGATCGATAAAGAGTAGGATCTTCAAATGGAAGACCACTGCGACGAGAGATTCACCGGGAACCATAAGAGTGGCAATAGGCTTCGAATCGTAAGCTTTGCTCGATCAAGGATATCAAGGGCATACTTTGCTTGACCCACAAAAAGACCATCCAGCGGTGTATGAGACCTCGGTCGAAAATAGTTAAGTCGACTCCAAATCCTTGATTGCAAACTCGGTATGCATTCGAGCAATGAAGCGGCGTAGCAATGGTGCATCGTTACTGATGATGATGTCGTCCACATAGAGTAACAGAAAACAACGGACTTCCCAAAGATGCAAGTAAAATAGAGAGGAGTCGGAATGACTAACACCGAAACCAAGAGGCGTGCAAGAACGTGTTGAAAGCGCTGAAACCAGGCCAAGGAGCTTGGCGAAGGCCGTACAAAGCCTTCTTCGGGCGACAAACGTGGTCTGGGAATCTAGGATCCACAAAACACGGAGGCTGGGACATGAAGATCAAGCTTCTTGAGAACTCCATTCAAGAACGCGTTCTTCACATCGAGCTGGTGGAGGGCCACTGAAATTGCACAGCAAGAGCTAAAATAACACGGACGATTGCAGCTTTAACCACCGGACTGAATGTGTGATGAAAATCCATCCACGGAATCGAGTAAAGCCTTGAGCCACAAGACGAGCCTTGTGTCGCTCAATGGAGCCATCGGAGTGGAATTTTGTGCGGAAAACCCATTTCGACCCAACAATATTCGTATTGGGCGGACGGGGACTAAATCCCAAGTGTCATTTGCGCGGAGAGCGTCAATCTCTTCTTGCATGGCGGACACCCATACCGGAGATTTAGAAGCGAGACTTGAAACCTCGAGGCTCGGTTCCTGCAAGCAAAGCGGAGAACAAGGCGGTAGATGCAAAGTCAACGGGATAGCGAGGCTTGAAAATACCGGCTTTGGCACGTGTGATCATAGGATGCGAGGGAGCAGGCTGGATAATCGGCTCGAGCCACGAGAGTGGATCGGGCACGTTGGCAACATCGTTATCAATGAGCTGCTGAGCATGAGGATCGATCCACGGTGGCAACATCGGGCACGTTGTTGTCAATGGGTTCTTGAGTAGGAGCGGAGCTCGAGAGAAGATGATGATATGAGCTCATCGTCATCGCTAAGGATAGGCCTTGCCAAGGTAGGACGAGAAACAACCGGTGGCATAGATACATTCTCGAACTCCAAGTCCAGAAACTTGAAATATCATCCCGAGGTCACGAGTAGAAATAGTTGAACCCGAGAAGGGAAAATTATACTCGTCAAACCGAGGCATGACGCGTAATAAATATCTTGGCGGAAGTAGGATCGTAACACCGAAACCCCTTGTGTGCACTCGCTATATCCCAAAAAAATACAAGGATGACTGCGGGAGCAAGTTTATGTGCGTAATAGTCCCGTAAGTAAGGGAAAACCCGACAACCAAATGGCTTAATATTGGCATAATTTGGAATCGATGAAAAACCAATTCAAACGGCGATTTCTGGTCCCGTAACAACGAGACGGAAGGCGATTTATCACATAAACCGCAGTGGAAAATGCATGAAACCAGAGAGAGGCAGAGAGTGAGCATGAAACATCATGGAAAGTCCAGTTTCGGAGATATGACGGTGTTTCCGCTCGGCCGCGGCCATTCTCTGTGGGAGTATAAGGACAAGACATACGATGAAAAATTCCATGTAAATTTAGAGAGTTACGAACACGTAAATTTGTAAATTCAAGACCCCCATCACTTTGAAAAGCTTTCATTTTTCTCGGGAAAAGTCATGCGTGCGGATAAACGTGTGAAAGCGAACAAACGTGTCAAAAATTCAGATTTGGCTTTTAACGAAATATCCAAGTAAAGCGTGAGAAATCGTCTACAAATGCCACATAATAACGAAAACCCTCAGCCGTAGTAATAGGAGCAGGACCCCATAAATCACAATGCACCAAATCAAGTAAAGCGAGAAGCACGTGTATTATTTAAGCCAAACAACAATCTTTTACTCTTAGCCAACCGGCAAGAGGAACACAAACCAGGATTAGGTAATAAAGAAGTCACCGGCGATGTCCTAACTTATTCAATAAAGTAATAACGAGAAAATGGGACATGCCCCAATCGCAAGTGCCATAAATCATAACTTGCTCTCAAAACTCTATTGCGCAATGTAGCAACAAAAGCCGTACTCCCTCTCTCCAGGACATAGAGGCCATTCTCACTCCTTCCTGTGGCTAGTATTTCCTTGGTGTCCCGTGTCTGAACAAGAAAGCGACTTATCGAGAAAAACCACATCAACCGGGTAATCGGATGTAAGTTTGCTGATCGATAATAAATTCTTAGTATTATGAGGGACAACCAACATCCAATAAATGAACTTGCGATGACAGTTTACGAGTACCAATGTGAGATATAGATAAAGAGTTACCATTACCGATAACTTGGCCATTACCATTGTATGGTGTGACCACGTCAAGAGCATTGGGGCCGAGAGGTCATGTGCGCTGATGCGCGCAGTCCAAATACCAATCCGGGAGTCTTGGAGACATTGCAAGAGGCACGAAACGCTTGAGCAAGTTGAGCAGATTGGTTCGAAGTGATCTTTGGTGAGGTATTTCGGGCATTTGTCGGTGTAGTGTTCACCACGGCAAATTTGACAACGAGGCGGACGGCGACCACCGAGTTCCGACCCCCACGATTGTTGCCATCGCGAGAATTTTGACCACCGAATTTCTACTATCACGAGCATTATTTACGGAATTTCCAGAATTGTATCCACCACCGAGTTGTCGGAATGAGTATTGCGGCGGAATTGTGATCGATTTTGTTGGAATAGAAAGCGGCTGAGGCATGGCGAAACCTCAACGGACTTGAGCATGAGCTCGTATTGAACCGCCCGATGAACAAGATCACGAAAACGGGCATGGGCGACATAGACATACGTGTATCGCTAAAACTAATGTATTGAGATCCGAGACCGCGTAAAAACCGGTGACACTTGTCCGTTTCAAGCACCGGACGTCAATGGAAGAGAGCTGGTCGCACGAGCTCTTAAATTGGCGTCCAAAATTAACAACAGAGGGCATCACGGTGGAGACTCGAAGTTCCGCTCGTAAGCTGGTTTGCACGCGATTCGCAGGAGTGAGCGAATGCGGCTTCAAGTGCGAGCCAAGCCGTGCGGAGTCACGGCAACCGACGACCTCGGCCATCGCCTCTTGAGAGAGAGTATCGAAAATGACCCCAAGGAGTTCCTAATCGCGAAGTTTTCCAGGTCGCGAATGCGGGGTTCGGAGATTTAACATCTGCATCGAAGTGATGGTGTCCGGCGGACATTTGGAGGTGCCGTCAATATGGCCCCGAGATCGTGAACAATCAAGCGTGGTTGGAATTGGCTGTACCGGAGGAGGTACGTGGAGGCCGATAGGCGGATTGGAACAAGGCTGATCATCGCCGTGATCGGCATCGGATCGAGGCGGTACCAGAGGCGGTTGGCGCGGCCATGGTGATCGGAGAAGAAAGAAGAAAGAAGGAGGCTCGATAGAAGTATGGAGAATTAGGGTTTATTTGCGGTGTTAGGCTGATACCATGTCGAGTGAATAATCGATCACCCTTAATGGTGATGAGGATATGTATTGTCTATTAAATAGAGAGATTACAACGAGATGAATCCATAAATCATGGAAACCGAATCAAATGGATAATTACGGAAGATATACAAGAATCAACCGATTAAGCTTTTACTAAAATAAGAACTAGTCAACTCTTTCCTTTAATATTCATTCCATTCATTAATCGCCACGCTAGGCACTTAACTTTATCCGGCCTTTGTTGTCCTCTATGGCCTAGTTTGGTGTATTAAAAAATTAAAGAGTAGGAAGGATAGAAAAAATAATTTTGAGGAGTCCAACGTTTGGTTCACTTGACACGTGCTCGAGATGAAATTGGGATCCCGTAACAAATTGAGACTAATCACGTCAAAGGTGGTTTATTTGTCTTGAGGGAGTAGTGTGATAAATATTTTTAATTAATTACAAAAATTGAAAATACCTCTCTTGGAAAAATATTTTATTACACAACAATAATAAAAATTACAATCCATCAAGCACACCTTCTAATTTGAAATATAAAATCTAAATAATATAATTAATTATGTCATAGTTATTAAAACAAACTAACCCTAAAAACATTTTTGGTCTCATATCCGAACTCTTTTCAAATTGTCCCAAACTAATTATAAATAGGCGACGAGAGATAATTTGCGAAGGCGGAGGATCATTGCGGAAACGGGGATTTCAATTTGTCCTATATGCAATAGTGAATCGAGTTAATTGTTCATCTTTTTTTTTTGAGTGCCAAGGTACGTCCATATTGTGATACAAGTGTTATGAGTGGCTTAATTTACAAAATGTGATATGTAATAATTTGAAGACCAACTTGAACTAGAGGGATGGTTTTTGGAAAGAAAAAGAAAAGGATTCTTGTGGGGCTGTGGTCTTGCATTATATGGAGCATTTGGAAGGGAAAACGTGTTCGGGGAAAAGCTTCGTTTGGGAGTCGGCTTTTGAAGATATTAAGTTTCGTATTTGGAGTTGGGCATCGATGATTTTTCCAACACTCTGTAATTTTTCATTTTTTGATTGGCTTATTAGTCCTAAAGCTATAATTGATTCCTTGTAAACTAATATTGTAAACTCAAGGTACTGCTTGTACCTCATTTTATTTAATTTAATACCTTTTTTCATGATAAAAAAATATTGTACATTACTTAGAAAGCGTTTGGTTTGAAATTTTTCAATGAGAATGAGAATGAATTTTTTTTTCCTCTATACATACCTCTAGAATGTTGGAGGAAGAATTGCTTTCATGGTGATTACATGCTCCAATTATCGAAAGAATGAGATAACCGAAGGTTGTTTGTTGTGATATAATGTTTTCTCTTCAATCATTTCCCCACATAAATTGCAATAATTAGAAATTGTGCTTGCATATCATTCTCTCTCTATTGACAAATACTTTCTGTTTTGATCGTATAATAATTACAGAAAAATAACTTTTTGTATCGAAAAATAAATATTATTGATGGGGGTACCAGGCGTACTCGAGAATGAAGGTTACAAGTCCAAAGCTCCTGGAAATAACATGTTCTTTTAATATTGGTTACAGTTGATCATGAATGATTTAAATTTATTTATGTATTCTATAACGTAATTTAAAATAAATTTTCAATATTTGATAAGATCTGCCTTCTCTTGGAGAGCTTTACAGACTTTCTTCGACGGACAATCTTGCTGCATCGGAGTATCATGCATATAGTGATTTTTATAATTGAATAGGTGATCAAATTGGACTAGGCACCGGTTGTCAGTCCAGTTAAAATGATTTCTTTTTTTTTTTTTTATATTCTTAATGTGATATTAAAAATAAAATGTACTTGCTTTTAAAAATTTAAAATTATAACTTATAAATTTCATATTAAAATAAACACAATAGAGTAATAGACAACACAATATTATTTTTACAATGCCAAAATTTAATAAATATTAAAAATACTAGAATGAGCGTTATGAAATCAACATTAAGTTTGGGCGTTATGAAATCAACATTAAGTTTGGGTTTTTAGATGAAGCGAAATTCTTTCATGGTATAAAAGTCAAAGCTCACGCCCGCACGTTCGGGGTTCGAGCAACTCCACTCATTGGGCCTCAATCAAGCCGAAGCGTGGGGTGTTAGAGAATCATCATAAATGGATTAAATCCTTCAATTTTTTGAAATTTAATAAATAAATAAAAAATTAATAAAAAATACTGTTCAACCGGATTTACCGGTTGTGGTCGGGTTTTCCAAGCAACTTCCCTCAAATTTGTGGAAAGGGTGAAGATTCCTTTGTGGAAATGGTTCTTCTATTCTCTAATTCATTGGTTTAACCGGTGAATTGTTTAATTTCCATCTGCTGTATTTCAGGTCTTTCTAATTACCCATTGTAAGGGATCAATTACCTTTTTTAAAAATAAATCTTTATATATATATATATATATATTGGAAAATTCTTATATACACAAATTGTATTAATTATTTTCATTGAATAATATTAAATGGTTTCATTGATTATCATTCATCGTTTTTATTGATAATATTAATTGTTTACTAATGCAATTGGTGCATATATACAACTAATACCCATATATATATATATATATATATATATATATATATATATATATATATATATATATATATATATATATATATATTGTGAACTATGTATACCGTACAACTTAAGTACATATAATTTGTTTTCATATTCAATTGGCAATAAATAAGTATAAAGTTAATGAAAATAAATGATGACACATCAATAATTTTTTAATTAAAAAATAATGGAGAATAAATGATGACACATCAATAATTTTTTAATTCTTTTAAAAATTAGAGCACATGCAAATAATCATTCATTCAAGACAAAAAAAGATATATATTTTATTATTCATTCCCATTTAATAAACTCAAAACAAGCGATCTAAGTCCTTAATTTGCACGCAATCCCTAAAATGAATTTATAATTCCTAAAAATCTACGAAATATAATTAACCTAAACAAATTCATCTTTAAATATACAAACCAATCACAATCTTTTGACATTTTAATCACACACTAACAACTACAATATCATGATTTTCCCAGTTTCACAAAAACGCCCTCCTGCATGCATGCTACATACACACATATATACTAACCAAAAACCCACAATTCAGATGAAAACCGACCCGTTTTCATCATCTAATCGCATATCTTCGAGGCTCGAAGGCACTGCATTCGATGCAACGAGATCGAGCAAGAACCCGTATTCGTCCTGATCGCACTTTGTAGCCTCAAGCATTTTGTTGTTCGAGCCCGAGAAATAATTAGACTCGTGATTCATGCCTTGATCACGAGCTATATCGATGTAGCTCGGGTCGAAAGCAAGAGAGGTGCTAGGGTTTATGGGCTGATGAGATTGTTGATGGGAAAAAGAAGTGATATTTTGATGTAGATGATGATGATGATGATGATGATATGGCATATTAGGGTGTTCATTGTTTGTTGGAGAAGTGATGCATTTGTTGCTATAGTTTTCACCTCTTGATTTGTGGAATACTCTGCATAATACCCAGTCTTCCTGTCAATGGTCACAAATTAGTTTAGTTAGCATAGGTACATCCATTTTCATCTGTTGATGAATACTCCCGCCATCCCATAAAAATAGACTTTATATTTTCATTTGTCTTATAAATATAGGAAAAATTTTAGTTTTGGTCCCATGAGAGACAATTTTAGTCTCACGTTCTTTTCTTATCCTTTTTTTGCAAAAATAGTCTCGACTATTATTTTTTAGGACCAAATCTGCAATTTTATCTCATTCTCTTGAGACTAAAACTGCAATTTATCATTCTCTTGGAACCAAAACCGCAATATTCTTGGGACTAAAAATGTCGAAAAATACTATGGGACCAAAAGTGTCAAAAAGATCATTTTGCAAACAGCTTCATTCTCTTGGAACCAAAAATACAATTTACCCTATAAATATAAATCTGTTACTATATTTAATGTGTCATTTATTTTTCATTTACATGAAACCCCTTTTTAGCGGACCAAAATTGAGTCTAAAAGAATCAAAACTAAGATAAAAAAGATCAAAATTAAAACGTCACATGACTTTTTCGATAAAAATTACATGACGATTTGTGATATTATCTCTGAACTATATGTCGAGTGTTTTTCATATTATATATCGTCAATACTCAAGAAATACGTACACCTAAGCATCCTTTGGAAGACTGCAAATTGAGTATGTTGAGTTGGTATTGTTTGAATAAGTTTCATCCTAAAACTAGTTTATAACTAATACTCCCTCCGTGTCGGGTAATGTGCTCCCTTTGTTGGCATATAGATTAAAGAAAGTTGTTTTTGGAGTTAATAGAGTAGGAGAGAGAATAAAATAAAGAGTATTTTGGGTGGTTGAATTAGATAAAGTAAAGAGAACAATTTTATCATTAAAACTGAATGATATTTTTGAAAATGAAGTGATGTTATGAGGGTGTTAATATTTAGTGGACTTTCCTTATTTAGAGGTGCAAATTATGTTAGAATATCAAAATAAAAAAGTGTGCAGATTATTACGGGTCGAAGGCAAGTACCATTTAGTAAAACAATTAATATTTTAAATGAAACAATAAATACTAATTAATATCTTATAATAAAATAATTAATATATGTTATTGAAATCTCTAGTATTCACAAAAAAATTACGGTAATTAATTTTTATTTACACATGCTTTGCCATACTTAAGAGAACAAATTCAAGAAAGGAGGATCGGATTTTAATTTATGAGCTAGCCAGCTGGGGTTATTGCTTTTCTGTAATGTGATTTCATTAAATAGAATAGCACAAATGTCAATGAAAGTTGGAATGCATAAAGAAAATAAAAGAATATGGGCAGAATCTTTCCAAAGTTTTTCAAAGAAGTTCCGTCCAAGCTTCTTACAGCATAATTAAATGCCACGTCAAATTTGGTTTATGTCATTGCTAGCTTCACATATGCTCAAATTCTGGTAAAAAAAAAAAAAAATGCCCGTAATTTAAAGTTTGTGTTTTAAAAAAAAAAAAATTATTTTATAGGTATGTGAACGTAGAATATTACTCCTTCCGTCCGAAAAAGCTTTCCTATATAGGAGAGCACACACTTTAAGAAAAAGAGTAATGATTGAGGTTTTGAGTGATAATTTTATAAACTTTTATGTATAAAGTAAAAAAATTATTGGGTTATGTGTATGTAAGAGTAAAAAGTAATGACATTTGTGTAAATTAATGAAAACTGTGAGGGTGAAGTTTATAAAAGAGTTTTCTATTTTAAGAGTGTGAAACTTATAATGGGACGGCCGAAAAAAAAATGTGAAAACTTTTATAGGATGGATGGAGTATGTTTTAAAATTTATAAATTAATGTATGATAATCATAAAACTCACATGACATTTCAGTTTAATTTGAGCTTATTCAGTTTGATCGTCCTATATATATATATATATATATATATATATATATATATATTTACAACGTGTAAATTATAATTTTTATCCCAAGAAAAGTGCTCATGATTTTGCAAATTTGGTCTCATCCTATAGTTTTCGGGACCAAAGCTGCTAATTTACCCCAATCTCTTGAGATTAAAAAAGAAAAAAGAAAGAAAAACTAAAAGATAAAAATATCGAAAAATATTATTTTGCAAACAACTTATTCTTAAAAGTACAATTTACCCGATTTAAAACATATTTTCCTATATTTACAGGCATTATCATTAAAATTCAGCCAAAGTTATAAAAAATATTTTTCCCCTCAAATTCAATTCCACTTTCTAGAAATTATCATGATTTATAAGACATTAATTGAAAGAAAGTCAACTGATAAATTAAATATTCCCTCCTTCCAAATAATTTAATTATGCTTTCATTTTTAGTATATTTTATATTTTTAAAAAAATACAACACTCTATATTTACCCTTCAAATATCTCTTTAATTACTCAAATTATCGACTTTATTAATAAATAACCATTTAATTCATAAATAGATCCCACAATATCACATAATACCCTTCAACAAGACTAAATTTTTAGAACTTATGCAAAAAGAAACCAGACTAAATTTATTAAATGAAGAAAGTGTATATTACCTTAGGAGGGAGATTAGGGTTCTCGATTCGAAATTCATGCATAATCCATCCAGTTTTGATACCATTAGGAGCTCTACTTTTGTAGAAAACCAAAGTTTTTCTCATTCCCACAACTTCAAAAGTCCTCGAGTTCACTATTGACCGGTCTTTCCGGTCGCCTTCCGATAACCGGAGGTGGTGGCCCGGTTGGTTCAAACCCGTTGCGTATTTCCGATCGCGGAAGCTAAAGAAGTACCACTCATTTGAGTTCAATTTCGCCACATCTAATCAACATCAAACATATGTTAATTAGGAATTAATCTACAATTAATTGTAGAAAAGTAATAGAAACAAAAATATATATACAAATTTGTTGATCCAATTTGTCAAGAAATTACGTCCCCGATCGGAGATCTACTATTTTTGTATGATACGAAATTCAATGACTCGAGAGATTCATAAAAGTCCATTGAACTTGAATCTCGCTTTAAAGGCCCAAAGAAATCTTTGTGATTGTGAAAAATTGCACTTTTAATTTGATTTTTTTATTGTAAAATTGATCTCAATCGTTCAAAAAAAGGATCAATTTTACAATTTTTGACAAGAAATGTTATGCAATTAACGATTGAAACCAATTTTGCCAAAAAAAAAAAAAAAAAAAAGATCAATTTTGAACATAAGGACCAAAAGTATTAAAGTGCAATTATCCCCGAGATCATGAGACGGTGTGCAATCGATCGAGACTCCATAACCCAACATATATATGTGACGTTGCTTAGTTGAATAGAATGAAATGAGTATGGTAAATAAAATTAAATATTCATCATCTCCAAATTAATATTAATTATGCTTGCTTATATGATAATTTGTACAAAAGTGACAAAAAGTTGGTTACAAGTCACGAAAGATTCTGGAGGGATGTTTGTATTGACAAAAGATTTTTTTGAGAAATTCATGTGGAAGAAGGAAAAATGAGGGTTGAGGCATTTGTACTTAATGAGAAATTAAGTTATTTCTATGGTAGGAAGTCTATGTCACACTTCTTGTCTTCACCAATAACTACAACTTCATCACCACACTGCCCACACTTTCTTAACAATCTCCTCCTAATTAATCCTAATTTTGGTCATCAAATTAATATAAGTAGAGGTGAAGGGATAAATATGCTAAAAATGGGAAATCTTTAAAACAAGATTTATGTGAACTTTTTCCCATAATTTTAAAATTCAAACAGAATTAGTAGGAAATTCGTATCCGTCTCCCACAAAAATTTATCCTAATTAAACTTAGAAGCCCCAAAATAAATCTTTTTCTTATCATGAATTTAACAGTTATATATACTTGAATATTCTTATTCAATTTTTTTGGAATTATTACAAATAGGTTCAAAAAATATCCAAAAATTGCAAATAGGTTCATTGTACAAATATTTTTGTGCTTTTGTGCAATTTTATCTTGTGCAAATATTTGTGAACCTATTTGCAATTTTGATTTTTAACCTAATTGTAATTGGCCCATTTTTTTCTAAAGCAGGATTTATTGAAAAGAACCCTCCAATATTTTCTAAAGCAGGAATTATTTTTCCCACAAAATGCAGAGACCTATTTTGTTGAAAAATAGAAGATTTTCTGAATTTCATCATACTTTGGAGGAATAATATATATGCATGGCTGAAGCAGAAGACACATGCATATATGTCAGTCTAAAATTTAGCTCGGCCCCTTGATTGAAACAAGACAATGAACTACAAAACCCTTTGATTTGTTAATACTGTAAAAATAAAAATAAAAAATTACGTGTTTGAAATTTCTTTGTTTTTTATGGGAATTTAATTAGAGTGAAAGGTGAAATTTCTCTCTGTTTTGGACTTTGCCTTGACACATGAGAGAGAAGGATACATGCATCTAAATTAGTGTTAAAACTTATTCTCTCAAAAACTTAAGGTACGTCTATCATGCCCATAATGGAGCTAATAAACAAGTACTGAATTAAAACTCTTAGTTTTAAAACATAAAATTGAACCAACATGCACGTGCCATTTGTCATTCATAAAAAATCTTTACACCAAAATATATATATATATATATATATATATATATATATATATATATATATATATATATATATATATATATATATACTTGTGTGAGCAACATCATGGATGCACCCCACCCGACCCAATTTACCCAATCAGATCTAGAAATTGAGGGTCGAAAATATTTATAATATAATATTATTATGTTTATTTTCAATCTAACTCAAATAAAAATATTAATATATAAGATTAAAAAAATTAAAATCCGAAAAATATGATCGCCCCCTCCTTAAATCCGTCCCTGAACCCATCACATTCGGAAATAGTATTCCGTCTCTTATTCGTAAATTACCTAGCTACACACGCAACTAATAATAAAATAATAGATGGAACACAGTATGTATACTGGCGAAAAATCCGACCGAACCCCCTCCCCTCACGGGGAAGGGGGACGGGCGTGATAGAGAAGTCGGAAAAGTACCCTACCGGGAGTTGCCATGGCTCACATATATGAAGGTCGATCTCCTCCAAAGTACCTCTTTGAACTTCTTCATTTGCGATCTTTTTGTAAAGATAATGGCAAACCAATTCTTCATCACTTGGATGAAACCTAAAACCAGGTGGAAGTGTGTCTCCGATGTCTCTTAAACCCATTTTAATTAAAGGAAACCCTTTTTCAAAGAATAAAATCTTTCAACTTGATCGATAGAATAATATATTTGATCCTATGCCAAGAATTTTTCTTTTGAAAGATGGTATATAATATAATCCTCTCTCCTCAATCTTCTTGAGGGTTTTTTTCTTTTTTGTTTTGGAGGAGGGGTTGAAGGGGGTTGTCAAATTAAAGTATGGGATTAATTAGGGGAGAAAGTCATGCATTTATATATAAAGAGAGAGGGTTAGAGATACGATGATTGACAAGTAACTTAGCCAACTTGGAATTTGTTATTACATTATTAATTATTATTATTATTATTATTCTTGCAGCTTATGCTTGTGCAGTTAGTTATGGTTATAAAAATATATTAATAAATGGGTTTTAAGAAAAACCAAAGTCACAAGAAATCGTTATGTGGGGTGCAATAATGGAGTAAAATCCAAATCCCACAAACGGATAGAACCTCCAAAATATTACTTTTAATGAACTATTTATATTCCTATGTAACTTTGTGTATTTTGTGAGCTTTTGAGGGGTTGTTGTAAGTAAATACAAATACTAGGAGACAAATATGCATCTATACACATGCATGGAATTAATTATTGCTTCATCAAATAATATTTGGGTAAATTGTATTTTTAGTCCCAAGAGAATGAGTGGTCTGCAAAATAGTCTTTTTTATACACTTTTGATCCAATAATTTTTTTAACATTTTTAGTCTCAAGAAAATTGCAGTTTTGGTCCCAAAATAATGATAAATCGCAATTTTGATCCCAAGAGATGAGATAAAATTTCAGTTTTGATCCTTAAAAATAGTGGTCGGGACTATTTTTGCAAAAAAAAAAAAAAAAAAGACCAAAAAGAACGTGAGTTTAACATTGTCGTTGAAAAATTCCCATGAAACCAAAACTACAATTTTCGCAATAATATTTTGTGTGTTATATTTGGTGAGTCACTCTATTTTCCATAATCTGAATGTATTATATGTAGAATGTAACCACTATAATTTTGAATCTATACATTAAAGATTTAGGAGGTAGAATACGTATTGAAATATAAAAATGACATAGATCTAGGAATAACATTCATTCATGCGCTGGCTAACCTAGTCCATCAACATTAATTAAATTAATAAAACATACCTATAATTTGTTTTATGTAAAATTAATTATAAATATCAATTAACAATATTATATATGTAATTAAAGAAATTCTAGAAATATAATTAACAACATTATGCAAAAAGAAATGTTGTGAATTGTGAGTTGAGTTAATTGGTGATGTCAATAATTAATGTGGCTCACTATTTGGTTAGTACAACTCGGAATTATTCTAGTTCTAATTATTGGACCGATCGATATGTTGATGGTTGAGGGGTTATTTTTATTTTTTAAAAAAGAAGAAATTCTTCAATTTCTTCAAATTTTTAACTTCATTTCGCATAATATGCGAGAAAATTAATATTTAATAATTAATTAAATATAAATAGTTTAAAAACAAAATATTTAATATAGAAAAATTAGACGCTAATAAAATTAATTAAGAAAACAAAATTTAAAATATTTTGATGCTAATATAATAAACTAAAATAAATTATTTGCGAAAAACATTTAGACGCTATAATTAACTAAAATGAAATATTTAAGCAGTAAATATAGAGATAGAATTAAATCTAAAAAATATAGGGTTGTAGAAAATAAAATAAACGATTATATTGATGTGATATTGTCATATAAGCAGTGTTTACCAACTTACCATATCATTCCCATTTGTTTTATTTATAAAACCTTTTTTTTAATGAATTAGTCACTATATATCTTATTTTATGTGTAAATAACTAGGTTAATTAGCGATTTAAAGTCAACATCGTACTTGATACGTGAATTTACCAGATTAGTTAGATTCAATTTTCTTATGATTTAGTTGATAAAACACACACACACGTATTTTTCATCGATTATTTATTTTCTCTTTTCTTGAAATCACTAGCTAGGATGTTCTTATGTTTAAGCTATCGTCGAAGTCCTTGAAATCCATTTTTTTCTTTTGGATAAAAAATTCTTGTATTTGAAATTTTTGATTCAATTTTAATTTAATTTTAACTATGCCCGGTTTAAAAGTCTAAATTAAAATTACACCAATTGTATTATATACAATTAATGCATACAAGTATAGAAATATAATAAAATAATGAGTGAGTTTTATTTTTTTATTTCATTTATTATTTTTTTATATCTATCTCCTTAAAATTTAAAAGAATTAAATTTAAATACAAAAATTAGAGATCCATTTCCCTCTTTTAATATAATGAATTTGGTTTGGAACATGCACCTTGCTTAGTTTTTTTGTTTTTTTAAATTTGATCTAACGCCTCATGTTTTTAATTGTATATAGCTAGGCTTGTAGCTAGGTTCATGGCAGTCATCGGATAGATTATTTGGTAAAAGTAGGTCATGATTTGAACTTTTGAAGGGCTCTTTTACAATTTGACTCACATCAAACTCTTCCGTTTAAAAAAAAAAAAAAAAAAAAGAAATTGTTTCAAATAAGTATTCCCTTCATTACATTTTTACAAAAATTCGTTTGATACCGTTTTATATATGAGACGAGTCTCACTCTTCAAAATAATATCAAATATATTAATAAGAGTATCAAATATATATGTGGGAGTATCAAAATTTGAGCTGCGATGTCAAATATATTATCAACAGAGGTATCAAATATGTATGTAGGAGTATCAACTATGTAAGATGTGTTAGTGGTGAGACTCATCTCATGTATGAGACCGTCTCACCCGAGAGTGCCCCTACATCTTTTATTGCTCAAAATCCCAAAATTGATGATACATTTTTATTTTCTTATAACCATGGTAGCAAAAAAAAAAAAAAAAAAAAAAAAAAATTATACCCTTTTAAATTAAACTCTTACAAACATCCTATTTACACCTCATATCACTAAATTCTTTTTATATTAAAATTATACATTTTTTGAATGATAACGTTTACTTTTTTTTTTTTTTAAAAGAATGATAACTTTTACTTAAAAATGAGAATATATTCATTAAAAGTTAATTTCAACCGCACGGTGAGACAATTTCTATATTTAACTCATGATCTATTGGAGATGAGACCACTATTTTCCATTTGTAAAAGTTTGATTAAAAAAATTTACACAAATTCAATTCACATAATATAAAATTAATATCATTATATTCATTAGGTAATATCATAATATTCATTTAGTAATATCATTACACTTATAAACTAATATCGCAATGTAAAATGTTATAATATTAGTTTATAAGAGTAATAACATTAGTGAATGAATGCAATTGTATCAATTTCATTCAATAACGAGTCACTCTTGGGTGAGAGGTCTCATACATGAGACGGGTTTCACCACGACACGTCTTTCATAATTGATATATCTGCTCACATATTTGATACTTTTCTTTGAGAATATATTTGATACCCCTTCTCAAATATTTGATACTCATGCATTTAATACTCTAGCATGTATATAAATGATATATGAGTTTGATTCCCTTTAGAAGCGAATTATGGAGTTATAAGGTGGCTTGGAAAAATTCTTGGAGTGTTCGGGTGTTTAGTGAACTAACTACTAACAACTAATAAACTAATATTTACCGATAAAAAATATATATATATATATATAAATGATATGGGTTGAAGGGAGGGAAAAGAAGGACCATTTAGAAGTATAATGGAGGGAGAGAAATGATTCAAACTTGAAATAAACCCTTAACTAGCTAATAAACCTACACGTTATTATGACATAAATAATAATTTCGTAAAAAATGAGCTTAATTCCCTTGAGACAGATAGGTCTGTCGCATTTCATTTGAACTATGAATTTGATTAGGTGGAAGGAATTATTGGTGTATTTTGTTTTCAAGAGAGACCCATATCCAATACGACTTCAAATTGAAAGGTAATGATGAGCAAATAAAGACAAGGCATTCTGACGTAGAATGCTAATCATGCAATAGCAATTCCATCCTGTCTTATCTAGATTTATTTTGCAAGCATCTTTATATAATTTAATTTCATCCATGAAAAATAATTAATGTGGACCCTTTTACCTTCTAACATTCCCACGTTTAGGGACGACCCAGGTGTACATATATGCTCAAAAATCGACGTCGGTGCAAATATTTTTGGAGCCGGTTTCTGTTCGAAAACCGAACCGGTGGTTCCGGTTCATGAATCGTTGATTTTCTTTTTTTTTTTTTTTTAAATATATTTTTCTTGCTTTTTTAATTGATCACATTGGATGGAATTAAACTCCGATGTACTCCCACCATCCAATGTACTTATTTCCTCCTTTTTTAGCATGTGTTTTAATGAATATTTGTAGTTTTATGTATAAAGGAGAAATGTGTGGTAGATATGTGGTGTTTAGAGGGTGATTATAAAGTAGTGTGAGATAGAGTTATCTCTAAAAATAGAATGAGAATAAATTTCCTTTATAGACCAAAAAGAAAAGTGAGAATAAATTTATTGGACGGTTATATGTATAGAGTAATAAATGAGTTTGGTTGTGCGTATGTAAATCCAAAATAATTACATTTTGCGTAGAAATGAGAAAATTGTGAGAGTGAAGTTTATACATGATAAGTCGAGTTAATTGTTTGAACTTTGCATTTATTGTGATTATTTTATGATTTTTATTACTTCCTCTGTCTCATCTTGATGAGAGTGAATTGATGCATGATTTTATGTGGTATTTATTTGCAAAAAGTGGTGAAAAGTGTTAGTTTTTAGCTTTAAGGTGTAAGGTATCACTTCTTTGCAAATAAAGTATCACTTGTATAGAAATGATGGATTTTTGATGTGTTTCGTCTCATTTTCGTAATTCTGTGGAATTTGACCAAACCGAGCGCATGGATTTTTATACGGGAACGAGATGAGCGAGATGAGAGAAAGCGGGGTCGAGGCGGAAGTCGGGCCGAAAAATTCCCTGGACTCGAACTTGAGTCGAGGTCCGGGCCCTCGACTCGAGGTTGCCGACGTTTTGAAGATTTGGCCGAAAAAGGGAAGACCTCGCCTCGAGGGGCTGAAGCTCGAGTCGAGGTATGCGGATTTGCCGGCAAGCTCGACTCGAGGGATGGGAGCTTCG
Source organism: Paraleonurus japonicus (assembly GCA_030762865.1). Classification (NCBI taxonomy): domain Eukaryota; kingdom Viridiplantae; phylum Streptophyta; class Magnoliopsida; order Lamiales; family Lamiaceae; genus Paraleonurus; species Paraleonurus japonicus. The sequence continues at coordinate 44,700,067 of CM061053.1, read as the reverse complement.
ATCGAGGCTGTGGATTTTACAAAAGTGTGGTCACGACTACTCCAAGCTCGACTTGAGGGACTCAAGCTTGAGTCGAGGCTTCCAAAATTCAGAAATCCCCCTTTTAATCCCATTACACGAAAAGCAGAGCATTCCATCATCCATAGTGTTATTAGGCAGTTTTGGGCTATTTCTCGGTTTCCTAGCCAAATTCTCCTTCTAGGTTTATTAGATTGATAGATTTAGATAGATTTTTATTAATTGTTGATTAGATTAGACTTTGATCCATTAGATTTGACAATTCAAGTTGTAATTCAAGTGAAGTGAAGATACATTTGAAGATTCAAGCATTCAATATATTGATCATTTGGTTCAATTGGTGATGTTCTTCCTCTCTACTCATTTTTATTGCTTAATTGTTGTGATTAGCATTGTGATTATGCAATTATATTTTTCACCCATGGATTTTGCACTTTACTCCATGGGTTAATTCATTTGTGCTTGGGATAATTGAAATTGAAGATGATTTGATTGCTTGAGCTATGATTGTTGATGATTGTTGATCAATTGAGATAGTTAGTGCCCTAACAGTGATTCTCATTGTGCTTCATGCATTTTTATCTTTTAGATTAGTGTTTGATCACCCTAGCAACATACGAGAGTTGAGCTAACGTGATTAGGGATTAATCGGGTTATAATTGTGTATGATTCTATGAATTAGGTGCTTTTTAATTGAGAGATTAGTTGCACTAAGTATACTCACCTTAGACATTGTGTGATTAATGGAGACTTAATTGCATGATGGTTTATGCTTTCTATCTTAGTTGGATATCAATTTGATACAATCATAGTTTGTGATCATTGATTCCTTGATGGAGATTATCCCTAGCACCCCTATCCCAATTGATTTTTGAGAATTTCTAGTTTGCTAATTATTCTAACCTATCTCTTGCTTAATTCATAGCTTTGTTGTAGTTGTTTGATTTCAATTCTAGCATTGAATAGTGTATTTAGTTCAAACCGTATTTGCAACAATAGTCGTTGAAAACTCACATTTCTAGAGACTCATTGCCATACTTTTCCCTTGGGTTCGATAACTTGGTTGTCTTAATATCACTTGCCCGATTTTACCGCAATCACATACTCGTTGTGATATTTAATGTTTGACACAAGTTTTAATGTAAGATTTTTAATAGTACTATAAGTTGTTTTTAATGGGGGTAGAGTAGTCTTTTCAACTTTAATAAGTGAATTATTTAATAGTATTAAATTGGGTTAGTGTGGAAAAAGTAGTGACATATGGTGTAATATTGTAGTGTTTAGGGGATAGATAAAAGTGAAAAAGTTATTTTATTACCATTTAATAAAATGATGCAACGAGTACGGAACATACCTTTTTGGCAAATGCCACAACGAGTATGGGACGGGGGAGTATTTTATTTCTTGCGTTTTTCTCGACTTATCTACTATTAGGCATAAATATACTATGACATGTTATTCTTATTGAATTTCAGGGCAATTTGGAATAATTTTTGAAGAGGTGAGACAAGATAGAAATTTATGTTGGGAACCGACGCATTCATTACGTCATTAAAGGACATTTTTATTTTGTGTTAAAGGCACATAATGGATTCATAACGAAAGACTAATTTCTTTGGGAGAGTTGAATACAGATTAAAAATAAATTCAATGAGAATTCGTGTCTCATAATGAAAAATTATGATGAAGCTCTTATAAATAGGAGGAATGTGGATGTCATGAAGCAAGCAAGAGTTCGGGATTCTCATAGTCATGGTTTTTGGCTAATTTGTAATTCTAGTTCGAGGAAATGTTGAACCCTAAATGATTCGAGACTCTTTTAATTAGTAATTGTCACTCTTGCTCTAACTCAATTTCTTTGTTATTTGCTTTATGTGATGCATGTAATATTTATTGATTTTGTAAGCCTGATCACCTTGTTAAAAGAATTTATTATTCAAAGCTAGAATACATGATATAATCTGTAATTGTTATATATATTTGTGTAATCGGTGTAGCAAACAGGCAGAACACCCTAGGCATAATAAAGTCTAGGTTGTATGATTCGAACCTTTCGCTTTCATAGTCTTGTTTGCCCTATTATTTTGGTTTGTTAATGTGTTCTATGAATTGAATCTTAAATACATATTTTGGGGTTGTTTATTGGAATAGATTAATTAGGAATAATACTTTCTAATTAATTGAACTTAAAAAATCGAGAACTAGTTTGGTCGTACCACCGATTTAGAGGCAAGATTCGAATAGTGTCAAGATTATTAAACACTTTTAATTGAGTGGACAATCATTCAGGGAAACTATCGGAGAACTAGATCTTTTTATTTGTTGATTTCTTTTATTTTATTTAATTGCATTCTAGTAATTTTACAACCAACAATTCCAACCCCCGCTTTTAATTGCTTGAATACATTATTTTTGTGGGTTCGACTCCTTATTTAGCCTGCTACTTGGGTTGATTTGGAAAATATTTTATTTTTTGGTGCGGGCGACAACACACTAATATATAAGGTTTTTCATTTTAAGTGTGTGAAAGTATTGTGGGACGTATAGAAAATGAAAGTGTGAAAGATATTTTGAGAAGGAAGGGGTGTAATATTTGTAAAAATAAATTACCACATAAATTAAAACATTAATACATTACATATATAATTGATCGAAAAGAACTTTGAAATATATATTAATATAAATTAATGCAAAGAGTGTCTTACAGTAAATCAAATTTCATGGTGAAACTTGATCCACATTGAAAAAATGGATCCAATTAACCCTTCATCTATCCCTAATACTCTTTAGCAATATATATCATACCCTTTATTTAGTACAACGGATACAATTTAATAAATATATTAAATTTCACCATAAACCCTTTTCATAGTAAACTTTCAAGTGACCACCAAGTCCAAATTGGGTAGTTATATATTGTGGATGCCTTCTTGCTATATGTGAGTAGAGAACGCTATATTCTCCTCCAGCATAGAAGAATAAACCTTGTCACAATAATTACAATGAATTTTAATTTCATTAGACGTTATCACATAACCGTACAGATCAATTCTATGTTCATTAAAACAGGAGATCGATTGAAGAACCGGAGGTGAAATTGATCGGAATATTCAGAACCGATGGTGGAGGAGGCCTATTATCAATCTCTTCATCGGAAGGGCTAGGGAGCTAATCAGACAGGCCGACGCTAGTCGACATACGTGCAGTACACTACTTTATCGTCACCCTCTAAACATCATATATTTACCACACACATCTAATTTATATAAAAACTACTAATATTTATTAAAAATATATAAAGTTAAAAATAAGAAATTTACTTAAAATGTTAGATTTTATAATAGTAAGTTGATGATTTATGGAAAATAAATAAATTTCATGAAGAAATAAAAAATATAAAAGAAAAGAAATATTAATTAGAAATGCGGTGGGGTGGGGGATGGGGAACTAACAAACGCTGGACAATCAAAGAGGAAGGCAACTTCCCTCGATCTCCGTGTGAACCACAAGCATCATTTGTGTCATTTCTGGTGTTTTATTCCATGTTATATAATGTGGATGAATGGCACGTGACACATTAAAAAATATCTGACGAACCACAATAATATTGGGTCCATATGTTAAAAATCCAAAAATATGAAATATAGATTGAAACGCCAAAAGTGGCACAAGTGATTTGAAAGGCTACCTTAAGTATTTCCACAAAACGTGGACTATAACATACCCTCCATCCCATATTCATCGTGATATTTGCCAAAAAGTTTGTCCGTACTTTCGTTGCATCATTTCCTTAAAATGATAATAAAACAACTTTTTCACTTTTATCTATTCCCTCAAATACTATAATATTACATTATATGTCACTACTTTTCTCACACTAATTCAATTTAATACTATTAAACAACTCTCTTGTTAAAGTTGAAAAGACTATGTACCCTACCATCATAAAAAAATAATTTATATTATTAAACAACTCTTATTAAAACTTGTGTCAAATAGTAAAATCACAACGAGTACGAGACGGAGGGAGCATATAATAAAATTCTACAAAATTCCAAGGGTGCCCCTCCTAGCACCCCCTGGCTTCGTCCATTCTTACAAGTCAATCCCAAATACCTCAACAGATCATACGGTTCTAGTGAATGAGGTTAATTTGGTTCGAATAACCATCATATTGTTATTTGAAAGTTTAACAGTTGGACAATTATGTAGACTAGCTCGATGCACAAGTTGTGAGCCCTAAATGTTATACTCATTTTAGTTCACTGAAAATTTACTTTTCATTTAACAATGCAATACGTCTTTAGGGTTTGTGCCTCATTAGAATGATCTTATTTTGAGAATTATATTATATTATTATTTTTATTGATTGGATCCCCAAGTAACATTTCTTGGCCCGTTAATTACAGCTTATATTTGAATTGAAATTTAGATTGACGATCTTCTCATTAGTTAATGTATTTGACACGCACTAATTATATGATTATAATACTAATTATTTTATAAAATTAAAATATTAATTTAATAAAAATTATTAACATTATTTAAAAATATACTAAATTTCACAGAGAACCTGATGTTCAAGTGACTTAGTTTTAATATAAAGAAAAAACAACTCATTTTACAGAAAAAGTAAAAATGGTTAATGTAAATACAATGTAGGGAAAATTACAAATAGGTGTAAAAAAATCAAAATTACAAACAGGTGTAATGTGCAAATTTTTTGTGCTTACGTGCAAAAAAAAAAAAACTTGTGCGTCTGTACAAATTTTTACATCTAATTGTAATTAGGCTTACCTCTTTCTACCTTATTGTAAATGACCCTACAACGTAAAGTACACAATTCAATGAAATCAAACAAATTGAAAACGCTGGAAAAAAATATAATGCTTTTTTAAATATTTACTTATGACTAGCGAGCAACGAAGTGTTCACTCTCACAACCACAAGAGCATCTAATTCCATTGGTGGAGTTGAAATCCTATCAATCATTGAAGGAAAAATATAAAATAATAAATCTCTTTTGTATCAGACATATCGTATTTTTAAGGGTTAATTGCACATATCGTCTGTAAGAAATTTTCCATTTCAAATTTGGTCCTTATATTTGGAAATGGTCCTTTTACATGCACATATAGTCTTTTTGATACATTTTAATTGCACATATAGTCCTTTTACATGCACATATAGTCCTCTTTTAATTGCACATATAGTCCCAAAAAGGACTATATGTGCATGTAGAAGGACCATTTCCAAATATAAGGACCAAATTTGAAATGAAAAATTTCTTACGGGACGATATGTGCAATTAACCCATTTTTTTAACTAAAAAGACAGTTGTTTTCACTGAATAATTATAATCGATTATCCATGGTTTAACAACCTGTAATTGTTCAAAGAATAAAAATCATAATTGTTTTTTTTTACAGAAATCATAATTGTTTAGTAAAAACATCATCTGTTTAAAATTAATGTAATTTGATTTGTATAGTACACTTGGTGCATACAAGACTGAGAAAAAAAAATAATTTATAAAATGTTGTGAACCAAATTTTACGGTGAAACTTCATCCATATTAAAAAAATATCAATTAAGTTTATCCTTCAACTCTTCCGACTAAAATCCTTTAGTAGTAAATATCATACCCTTCGGTTATCATGACTAATATCTTTTGTAATGTTGCCCTGTTATAATAGAACATACCCTTCGATTATCACGACCGATACTATTTAGTAATATACGACATACCTTTCGGTTATCACGACCGGTACCCTCTAATAATATAGGACATACCCTTCGATTATTAGAACCGATACTTATATAAGTCATACCCTTCAATTATTACTCCCTCCATCCCATTAATATGATTCATACTAATCGAACACGCATTTTAAGAAAAAGTGTAACGAGTGGAGTATTGAAGGGTAATTTTGTAAATACTTATTATTAAAGTAAGGGGGTGGTTAGATTGAGTGTAAAAAGTAATGGCATTTTGTATAAATATATGAATATTGTGAGGGTAGAGTTTAAGGAGGTTTCTTTTTTTTGGAATGTGAAAACTAATGTGGGACAAAACAAAAAAGGAAAGTGTGAAAACTCGAGGGTGACATAGGCAGTATAACTTATACTATTTAATAATTGGATCAAGATTCACAATGAAACCTTGTTGACTTGGCCTAATATATAAGCAACGATGTAATTATTATTTACAACCTAAATTGAGGGTATTACTCAAATGCATCATTGCATGTGAAACATACATATCAACTGGTCCTGACATAAATTACCATCTTCCCAAAAACTCCCAATTCCTCAGGAAAAGATAAGTTACGGATTCATATATACTCTGAAAAATCCATTAAATTATCATATTTGTTAAACCTGATTTTGAAATTTTAGGGTTAGGGTTTTTAGTGATTTCGTGTAGATTAAATCCATGAGGTGTTGGTTAAAAAGTGACGGCTTCTCTCTTTCTCTGCATATATATATATACATATATATGTGTATAATATATATTTGTGATTTTGGGGGCCAATAATTTGCTCGTCATAATTTTCCAAGTGTCCATTCAGATTATTCACTTCCACAAGTCATGGCCTTAAAATGGGGACATGAAAATGGATGGGATGGGATTAGATGAGGACAATATCACATGTCAGTCTCACCAATATTCATCATTTCTAATTTGTATCCAATCCTTATTTTATACCTAAACTACTTGTATTATACATATTTGTCCGTTAATATATCTTAATTATTTAAAGTTTAATTAGATGCAACTCTGGTCTCTCGTTTCAATAATCTATGAACATATAGGTAGGTATTTATCCGTCTAGTGGTCTATGTTTATAAAAGTGAGGGTGGCTGTTGATCTGGAGGGAAAATTGTAATTTTGGTCTCATGAGAATTTTCCAACGACAATGTTAATTTCACGTTCTTTTTTTTTTTTTTGTTCTTTTTTGCAAAAATAGTCCCAACCATTATTTTTTAAGACAAAAATACAATTTTATCTCATTCTTTTGGGCCAAAACTACAATTCATTATTCTTTTAGGACCAAAGCTGCAATTTTCTTGGGACTAAAAATGTCGAAAAAATTACGGGATCAAAAGTGTCAAAAAGGACCATTTTGCAGACCACCCATTTTCTTGGGACAAAAATGCAATTTACCCTTAATCTGGATAACCTTAGCATTTTTGATCGAATCGGATACAACCGGGTCTAATCGTTATTAGCGATTGAGTCGGTATATGTCATAATCATATAATATATAAATTATAGAATACAATCTATATATTTTCCCTTTTAATAATATATCTTATGAAAAATATTTATTTAAAATCATATTTTTATTTCTCAAATATAAATTATAATAATAATTACAATGTGAAATTACATGTGTACAAATATATATTGACATAATAAATTATTCTACTGTTATTCTCACTATTTTTCAAAAATAGTACATCTGGTGTGGAAATTGCACATGTGAGTTTTATGGTATATTGCTAGAAAAAAAAAATCAAAATTGGTAAAAGAAACTCCTACTTTTTTTATTTTTTTACAAATAAAGTTGGACCGGCGAGTTGATCGGTCCAATCACCACCGTTTTGTGTTGTTTTTCCCACTTTCTAGCGCTTTGTGACAGTCGAACGTAGAGCACTCCAACGTCTCAAAGTGATTTGGTGGCCTTGCCAAGTAGCTGTAAGATTAGGTTGATCGGTCGGTCCAACCTGCTTTTTAAAATATAGCTAGTGGTTATAAACTTTAAATTTAGGGGTATGCTCCTCTCTATTGTTAGCTATGTTCAAACCTTTCACGTGCTAGCTATTAATTCCTGTGTTGGGTAATAATTTTGCTCTGACTTTAATTGGAGCTTAACTAGTAGACGGTGAAATTATTTTTATGAATTAGTCGATTTTTGGGTTGAACACTTATTAGATGTAGTAAAAATATAGCTAGATGTTTGGCCACTTAAATATAGATCTTGCTGGAAGTACGTACATTTCAGGAAAATTGCTACTTTTGAGACGAATCTTCTTCCATCTATGTTATTCAATAGTGAAAAATGTCTGCTGTCGTCTTATCTTCTGCGGGAACGCTTGTTAATATGACAACCATGTATAAAATAAAAGAGTTTTGGTTGAAAAATTTCAATGGAAATGAACATATTTTAATTGTAGTATTTAAAAAAATGAAAATAGTTAATTAATTCACCTTCACCAGATCATATATATTTTGATTAATTTGATTTATTCCACTATTTTTCATTCAACAATTATTAGTTATCCTATTTATTCCAAAATTAAACTACTACACTAGCAAAATAACCACTCTTGAAAAAAACATGTCTATTTCATTATAAGGGCGTAGAAGAAAAAAAAATTATTATATTTGAACCAAGTGTCCCCATATGAAATTGACAATCTTGTGACATGTGACACATCAATAGCGGACACGTTAAGACGTATCAAGTTGATTAGGTGAGCAACTCGTAAAAAATATTTTGCTGCTTATAAGTTCATAATATACCTATTAATATTATTCCTTAGACAAAGACTCCAAGAAACTAAATAAATGTGTTGAGCCGGTTTTAACTCTTATTTTAATAGACCCGTCTCACGGAATAAAATCACCTCTATTCAGTTATTCATTAAATAGACCGGTCATATTTTATATCTTGCTAATTTGTTTGAACTTCTTATATTAGGATATGAATAAAAATTATAAATATCAGAATTTGAAATTTCTTAATTGTTATTGTCTTAAATACAGTGTTTTTAGGTATAGTAAGAGCTGATCCTCAATCAATTAATTAATATGAAATCCAATTAAATCAAAATGTATTATTACGGATCAATAAATGATGAAATCCAATTAACTCAAAAGTGTAGTATTAATGTTTTGTTAGTACTGATTTTAGTTCAACTTCAAGAGGAAGGAATCTGAGAAATCTTGCCTGAAAAAGTAAAACATCTTGTCAAAACCCCATTTGATCTTATCATATTGTTCTCTTTTTAAGAAATAGAAGGATTCTTCCACATATAGTATTTGAAGTTCCATAATATGATCTCCCAAATATGTAAGGAAAGATTTTTAGGTTTGATCATCAACACAATTGCAATTGCATATATGGTCATGATCAACAACTTCCTCCATTTTCAAGACATTTCTTTAAGGGTCCATTTGGATGGAGTGGATTTGAAATCAATGGATTTGAGAAAAATATATCATGCATTCACACAAACTAAAATGGAGAAAAGCTAAATGAATGGATTTGAATCACTCCAATATTAAGCACAAGTGGAAGAAGTGAGAGAATTTCAAATGACTAGATTTTGTTGGGTATTTAAAATCCTCCCACTTATAAGTAATATTTGTGTGAATCAAATCCATTCATTTAGTTTTTCTTAATTTTGATTTGTAAATGTATGGTGTATTATCCTCAAATCCCTTGATTTCAAATGACTTCATCCAAATGGAGCCTAAAGGTAAAATATTGTGAAACTTGTTTTGAGAAGAGTAATTGTTTCATTAAAGAGTATTAATTATTTTGTGTAAGGTATTAGTTTTGAATGATATTAATTGTTTCATTAAAAAATATTAGTTATTTCACTAAATGGTATTAATTGTAAATCAAGTTCATAGTGAAACTTGTTCATAAGATAATTAGGCTTGTTTAAATTGAATATATTACGTATACCTAATTAAATCAAGAAAAATATATTTCTTTTTGTGTTTTCTTTAATTATGTAATTCCCAAAATTATAAAAAATATTAAAATTTGAGAAATCTAAATATATTCACTTATCAGGAAAATAATTTAATTGGTCCCACATGATGTTTTTGGTGCTATTAGGGATGGGAAAAATACCAAAATTATCGGTATATCTTGCATTTGCCGTACCATAAAAGTACAATATTTATCGAAATTTGGATACACTGAAAGTTTCGATCAGTATAGTATCGTAAAAAATTTTGATATGATCACATTGCCGTATTTTGATATATATCGGAATACCGAAAAGATTGGTACTTGATATATATATATATATATATATATATATATATATATATATATATATATATTGTACTACATATATATTTTAAACTTATTTACATGATCTACGTCCAAATATAGTTCTCTTTAAAGAAAAAAAAAAATGGTTATCAAAACTATTTGAAACTATTATAAACAAGTTTGGGATCAATATTATTTTTACATTTGAATTTGAATATGCTTAATTTAATGTTACTGACAGATCAATAAAAATAAATTGTCAAAAAAGTCTCGTAATTGAAATTTGAAAATAAAAGTTAAAATGTACTATTATTAAATTATAAAATTAAAAGACAGTGAATTCATTAACTCTCATATATAAACAAGTTACTAAAACATACAAACTTAATCTTGCCATTACATTTTCACAACTAAATTTTACTATAATCACATAATTATAATATAATTTATTTAAGTAAATATACAGGTTTTTTTAATAAATAATTTAGATACGAATGTTAAGAAATAGTATATCGATATTTTGGTATGGAAAAGATATACGGTATTTCACTAAATTTTATTATATATACTGAAAATTCGGCACGGTATACCAAATTTTTGGTACCATATATGGTATGCAATTTTGATATGCCTTAATTTTTGGTATACCGATTTAAGGTATACAAAATTTTACGGAATGGTATCGATAATGAAATATCAAATACCAAAAATTTCAACACGGTATACGATATACTTTAGTATTTTCGACATATTATACCGAACAACCCATAATTGCTATCACAGGGCTAGAGTTTTTTTACGTTTCATAACTTATTTCGTTTGATGAAAACGTCCCAATAAATTTAAATTAGTCAATTACGCCCCTAATTTTTGCTAAGTCTGTTATTTACGTCCCAAATGTCGTCGAAGTTCACCGGAGACGATGAAACGACATCGTTTTTGTCCCATATGTTTCTTGTTGAAGATGACAAGCAACATTCCGTTCACTATCATGTGTTTTTCAAATTTATCTGATAATTTATCCAGGTTTCTTTTAGGGTAATAATTATCGAAGGCTTGTGGTAGAAGATGAAGATAGCTTTACTTGGGTATCACTGCACACTTTTTGACAAAATGAGAAAGCTGCCAACTTTTTTATCTACTACTTTCTATTACATCAATTAAAAGTTATAAATATCATGCATGTATATGAGAAAAAAAAATGCATGTATATACGAAATTGAAGCTCATTTATTCTCCTTTACAAAGAAAAGATGAGTTCGATTAGATGGTATCGTCTCATGCAATATAGCCTTTTCTTTTGACACGATCGAAAGTTCTATTAGTCTTGTGTTAAAATAAAAGGGCAAATTTTACGTTTTGTCTCGGGAGAATTTTCGGCCAACAAATTTTAGGGGTAGCAAATCGTGTAATCGTAGCCGTTTATCGTGTCGACACGATAACGACTACCGACACGACACGATAAAGTTAAACACAAATATCCGATAAGGATATGTATCGCACGACACGAACACGAAAATTTTCGTGTCAACACGATAAGGACACGGTAATATTAAAACTAAAAATATAATCTAAAATTTTAAAATTTTAGACACGATAATGACACGATAAGGACACGATAATATTTAAAATTTTAGATTTTAAAATGCTTAATTAAAAATTATAAAATTTATATCATATTGTATTGTTATCATCGTATGCGTGTCATTAACATGTTACTATCATATACATATTAGTGATTCAATAACAGATTAACATGTTGCTAATGGGTTAATGTGTAAATTGTAATTTGTTAATTTTATCGTGCTTAACGGTTTGACCACGACACCTAACACGAACACGACACGAAATTTGTGTGTCCTTATCAGTCGACACGATCAGACACAAACACGATAAACCCAAACACTAACCCGCAATTTCCGTGTCGTGTTATCGTATCGTGTCTGAATTTGCCACCTCTAACAAATTTAGTTCTACATTTTTTTGTCCTTTTTTAACAGAAATGGACCTAAACATTAAGTTTTCACCACAAAAAAAAAAACGAATTTGGCGAGGGGGTTAGCGAGGAATTAACGAGGGGGAAGGGTTTGGCGAGGGCTTTACCGAGGGAAGGTAGCCCTCGGCAAAAACCTTGTCGGTAAACACTTCCTCGCCAAAACCCTCGCTAATTAACGAGGGCAAGCGATTTTAATTTCGCGCGAGGAGGATTCGATCCCGCGACCTCCGTGTCAATAGGAAGAGAATCTCAGCCGCTTTACCGTTTGGGCAAAGCTAATCATTCGATATGATTTTGCTTTTAATTATATTAATATCATATTATGTTCATTATTTTATATATTTAATTTATAATTAAATTGTATACTATATATTTAATTAAATTTTATACTATATATTTAATTAAATTATCTACTATATATATTCAATTAAATTATATCATTTTTTAATTTTTATTATTATAACATATATATTCAATTATATATATTTACTACATATATTATCATTTTATCATTTTTATTATTATCACATATATTTTCAATTAAATTGTATATTATATATTCACTAATGTTATTATAATTTTCAATTAAATTGTATATTATCATAATTTTTATTATTTTCATTTATAAATGTTATTATTATTATAACATATATATTCAATTATTATAATTATTATGTCTATAATTGTTATTATTATCATATATACCGTATTATCATGTTTATAATCTTAAACAATTAAAATTAATACTTTAAATAATTAAAATTCATCATCTTAATTAATTAAAATTCATACTCGTAAATATTTAAAATTCATAAATTCTTAATTAACATTCAGAAAAATTCATAGTTTTAAACAAAAATAATGAATTCACCGCCGCCTAGAACCCCGGGACCTCGTGATGACCGATCGAACCACTCGACCACCTGGGAACAAAGACTACTGTAAGGAACCCCGCATCCCTCGCATCCCCTGCAGAAGCTCCTGGATTTGACGTTGCATGTTCGCCGTCAACTCCTCTCTCAAAGCTGCGTCTCTTCGCTCCATCTCCGCCGCATCCTATCACGCTCCTCTTGGAGCAAAGCGATCGACATCAGCTTGGGTGTAGCCAACAGGAGGAGGAGGAGTACTCGATGAGCAAGAGCCGGAGGGGATGCGTCTGGACTTACCCATGACCGAGACCCCGAACCTCCCGTGTTGTTTTCCAACGGTTTGGACATAACCAGGATAAGTCGGGTTGGGGTTCGGAGCTCGACCTCAGAGGGCTGAGGCAACCGGGAGGCCGCCTCTTGTACTTCATACTGCATTTAATATTTCCACAATTAAAATTTTAGATTACAAAAATAGACATATATATATAATTTTTTTATAAATTATTACATAATATAAAATGAAAATACTTACAACCGTGTCACTAATGACCCGTAGGTGTACTCCCCTTCGGGAGTTGCGTGGTAGTCTTTGCACTATGTCCCGATCGGTGGGGGCCGTCCATGCTTCATCTCCTGTATTTATTTAATTAGAACCATGTGTTTAATTAAAATATTGAACTAGCATTAAAAAATTACTTACATAGTCATATGAATACTCAGGCTGATCCACCGGGATCCGCCCCTATGACAGGAGATGCCAAGCACTCGGCCTCCGTGCTCCGACATTCGATTCCTCCTACACCGCGCGCTCTTTGACCTCACCTCTTCTCTACCCCAATACTCGAGCGGTGGATTGAAGACGGCGTCATCCCATCCAGCACTGTTCCTTGGTGAAGAACAACGTTTTCACGTTGTTCAAGATATCGATGTATCTTTCCACGCCCTACGAAGGAACAACTGATACACCTCCGTTGAGTTCAGAACGGAAGGGTCCCACCTAGTCACTCTCGCCAAACAAAATATTATTGTACTCAATAAGCGTTAAAGTTTATAAATTAATCAAAATTAAATAGCGAATAACAAAATATAATGTACCAAATGACTCCCAAAGACGCTCCTCAGCCTCTCCGAGGAGATATCATCCGGAAAGTGAATGCACCGGCTCCATATGTTTATACATAATATCCCGAATAATCCTGGATACCCGATTCGATGGCATCAACTCGCAAAACGGAATAAACACGCGAAATTATAATAGACATATAAATATGACACGCTTATTATTCACAAGTATTTAACTTACGTGCCTCGTAGATCCATATATACAGGATCGAACCCGCAGGAGCCGGAGCCGGATCTCGGATGGTCCTCATAAGACTCGAGCCGACAGCCTCGTCCGCTTCATCCTCGCTGAATAATGGGTACCGCACGTACCTCGACCTGCATCCGCACGCTCCGTCTCGACTCCAAATCGTCCCTCGACCTGACGGTCCCCTCCATCCAGACGGTCCGCTCATCTCGTAACAATAATTAAATAAAACCACATTATTACACTATTCAATAACAAATAATTCATCATATACTCGAAAGCAAAGGCATTAAAATGAAACACACATAATTATTACACTATATATTCAATATTCATATGAGTTTTCATCCTCCTCCTCCTCTTCACTCTCCTCCTCATCATCATCATCATTTTCTTCTTCTTCTTCTTCGCCTTCTCCTTCCTCTTCTTCATTATTTTCAATATCAATTAGTGCACCGTTGACATCCTGGCCAATATGATTGGATCATCATCCGCTTGCACAATATTAATTTGGGACTCAAGGTCGTCTTGAAAGGGGGAAGCTCTTGTTCATTCGTTGGCACGGTTTCGACCAAGGATCTCGGTTTGATTTTGCAAACGGCCAACCACTCATGTCTACGCTTTCCGGTACTTGCAATAGTAAACTTGAGTGGCTTGACTTGCTAACACAAAAGGATCGTAGCGCCGTATCTTCCCCTTTGATTAACGTCCACAAGTTTGTAATGAGGATGTACTCTAGTTCCATTTGGCATGATGGATCAAACCACTCACACTTGAACAGAACAACATTTTTCTCAATACGTCCGGTACTCCAATTGCACTACTTCCTCGAGGATCCCGTAGAAATCATTCTCATCCGCATCATAATTTTTACCCTTGATACGAACGCCACAATTTGAAGTAGATTTGGATGAGCCATAAGTTCGTGTGTGAAATTTGTAACCATTCACGTAATATCCGTGGTATGTGGTGACACAACTCGAAGGACCGCTAGAAAGATCACGTATCCACCGATTTTGAATATTGTTCCCGCGATACGGATGTCCCCTAGGTAAGAACTTATGATGGTTATCAAACCACGATCGCTTGCGGCCGAGTTTTAAAGTGAAGGCATCGGAGTACTCAGACAATATGGACAAGCAATCCTTCCAGCCGGTGCTCCATCCGCAAGACATTGAGTAAGCCGGAAAGTCACTAATGGTCCAGATTAATGCGGCTCGCATCATAAAATTCGCTTTCTAGCAACATCATAGGTTTCCACCCCATTTCCCCACAACATGTTCAAATCATGAATTAGTGGTCAGAAATACATCTAAATTATCCTTCGGATTTTTAGGACCAGTGCACCAAAACCGTCGTAAATATGAATTGTTCTTTCATGCACAACCATGGGGGCAGATTGTATGGTGTCACTATCACCGGCCATGACGAATCATTTTCCCGATCGCCCAAACGGCTAAAACCATCGGTGCTCAAACCTAGCCTCACATTCCGTATTTCACCGCAAAATCGGGATATGAATAGTCCAGTGTTTCCAAGCCAACGAATTTGCTGGTGACGCATAACACCGCCTCATCATTATAGCAACTAGCATGCCATATCATATCCTTAGCGGTAGTAGTGGGTGATATAGTCTCTGCAATCGAGGAATGATAGGAAAATAGAACATCTCTTTGAAAGGACTGTTCTTTTTCCATCGACCATCCACACCACGTCTAGCGATTTGAATCGTGACCGACCACAAACCTTACAAGATTCAAGTTCCGTCTCGCACCCCAATATATCATACAATTATTTGCACAAAGAATCAATCCTCTCTACGGAAGACCCATCCCACCCATCAACCGTTTAGTATCGTAAAATTTCTTTGGCACCAGATTTTCTCGGAGGGCAAATCTCACTAATCAAATCAACTATTTGATTATAACCCTTTCGCATAGTCTATTCTCGCTTTAATGTTTAAAAGACGGGCATTGAATGACAACCGAGAATGAGACTCGCAACCGTGATACAGATCCCGATCCGCCGCACGAAGCATGTCAAAAATGTGCAAAGATGCTGATTAGGAGGTTCCCCACTAAGGGACTCTTCTTCCACATTTTGGAAACCGATGTTAGGACCAGAAGTTAAGTCCATCATCATATTTTGGTACGAGCTAGGTGTCGCAGTTGTCGTCAACTCTATATGAAGTTGACGCCGGTGATCATAGTTTCGGTGGCATAGAATTCCAATTTTGCTCACCGTGCAAAATCCAATTGTGATAATTAGACATAAACCCATGCCTAAACAAATGTGATTTCACGTCAATGGGTTCTCTAAAACTATGATTCCTACATTTGAATTTCGAGCAAGAACACCTAATCTTTCCTCCACTCATCCATTCCGGCTACTAGTAGCGAATTCTATAAACGATTCGATTCCACTAAGAAATTCGGAGATATCATGCCATTAATCGCTCTTGGACCATACATCCAACTACGGCTTGAATAATTCATCTGTTGCAAATTAATGAAGATTCAAAATTTAATTAAATCATAATTAATTCTTCCACTTAATATTTTTTTCCTAATATTAATATATATATTTTCTAAAAATTTTCAGAGTTTTGTTTTATTTTATCGCATTCCCGATTAATATATCAAGTTAATTCCTAGTGCATCCATTTCCGACTTAATTAAAATTAATCAAGTCGGAACGCACGCTCTACAAAGAAACAATACCAAACAATTCATCAACCCTCAACTCCAACATCAACTTGAATCGAACATCGATTCAATTTTTAAAATTAATATTATAATTGAACTATCATACAAAATTTGATCGAACATCGATCACCATATATATAAATTATTATTATATCATATGAGCATGCAAAATAATTTTAAATCAAATAATTATTACAATTAAATTAAAAGCATATCTTTAAATAATTAATTAAAAAAGAATACTTACGGTGATAGTGGTGGCGTGTAGTGAAATTATATGCCCGGATCGAATCTTTTTCAACACACCTACAAATATATAAATTATAGCAATTAAATTAAATTATAATAATTAATATTAAAAATAAATTTATATAATTGTATACATACTAATTACTCTAAATAATTAATAAATTTATACTACTAATTAATTATATAATTGCATACATATACTAACTCTAAATAATTAATAATATTATACTACTAATTATTTCTAAATAATTATTAATAATTAAAATACACATAACAATTACAAAAATTAACATTAAATAACTAATAAAACAATACCTATACAAGCATATGTATAATAACAACAAAATTACACAAATATATGCATATGAAAAATACAAAATTTGTAAAATAACAACAAAATTAACCGATTAAATCATAAAAACTCACCGTAGAAATGTTCCTAGGAATGAGTAGAACAAAGCCCGACTATTGTACGGGCCAATTTTAGGCGGCGGCGGACGGAGGCGGCGGCGACGGGAAAATGGGGGAGAAAAGAGGGGTTGTGCGTGGGGAAGAAAGGTCGGGCTGGGTTTTATACCCAGATTTTACGAGGGCAATACCGAGGCCCAAGCCCTCGTTAATACATTGCCGAGGGGCCCAGCCAGCCCTCGTTAAATTTGGGCACGGCGAGGGGCCCACCTCGTTAATTTTTGCCGACGGTCACGCCCTCGTTAATTGGCGAGGGCTTAATTTCCCTCGCGAAGGCCCTCGTTAAAATTGGCCCTCGCCTATCCCCTCACTAATTAACGAGGGTTTTCTCCCTCGCTAATCCCCCTCGTTAATTTTGGATTTTTGTAGTGTTTTAACGATTGTTGTTAGTTATTTAAATTTATTGTAAAAATAATTAATTATGTAATTAAATGGATTCATAAATAAAAAATTAATAGTAAAATTATATATAAAATTTGGATATTAATTTAAAATAAGAAATAAAATTTAAATATCTGAAAATTTATAACAATATATAGACTTTGGAAAAATTGTAGTTTTGGTCCCACGAGAATTTTTCAACGACAATGTTAGTCCTACGTTCTTTTTGGTCCTTTTTTGCAAAAATAGTCTCAACCATTATTTTATAGGACAAAATCTGTAATTTTATCTCATTTTTTCGGGACCAAAACTGCAATTTATCATTCTCTTGGGACCAAAACTATAATTTTTTTGGACTAAAAATGTAAAAAAACTACGGAACCAAAAGTGTAAAAAAATGGACAATTTTGCAAACCACTCATTCTCTTGTCATCCCAAAACACATCCCTAATTGAAAATCAATTGGACCAAAATCATAAAGTGAAAAACCTATAGGATGAAATATATATATATATATATATATATATATATATATATATATATTCTAAATAATTTATAGTTAAATAATGTGCTATTGAATTTAAATAGACTTTTTATATTAAAATCTAGACCTAAGAAAATGAAATGAAGTGGACCCTCCAGCCCCGTTTGTGACCAATATGTACATATAATATAGGTTACAATATATTTCAAAATATTATATAGATACTAAATAAATTGAAGGGGTTCTTAGTTGTGCGAAATTGTTTTAAGGATTCCATTTTGTAAGAGTAAACTTTTATCAGTATTTTGAGTTGTTTTATGTATATTAATTTTACCAAGCATTTGTTTAATAATTAATACATTCTAATAAAATAAGTGATACTATCAAACTAATATTATTTAATAAAATAATTAATACCGTTAAAAAAACATATAAAATGCAAACCAATATTCAATAAAACAGATTTTAAAAATATTACTATCTAGTATTTTCAATATGACGAAGTGAAATAGCTGAAATGGTTAGAGCTCACAGTCATGGGTTCAAGTCACCATTTGCTCGGTAAAAATCTAGAATTTTAATGCATGTTTAGTACTCCCTCCGTCCATTAAAAGTATGCTCGTTTGGTTTTGACAGTTTTAAGAAAACGTAAATAAAGTAGATAAAGTAAGAGTATTTTGGGGTATTATGTGGTCCATTTATGAGTTAAGTGGTTGTTTATGAATATAAAGTTGACAACATATGAAAAAATTAAGTGACGGTTAAATGGTGAAGCAAAACAAATTGTTGAAAAAACAAGGTGTGAGCATACTTTTGGTGGATAGAGGGAGTACTTAAGAACATATATATGGTGTTAACGCAACCCACAAGTACACTAGTTGAACCTCCTCGGTCATTTCCATGATGGAGTTGGCACCAAAGACACGAGTGAGGAGGAATATTAGAGTAATGATATAAAATGGATTGATTTTCAACCTCTCTATAAGTTCGAACTTTTAAATGAGGCGGAACTTTTCATAGTATCGGAGCCAAAGGCTCACGCCTAGACGTCATGGGTTTGATTCCCGTTGAGAGAAATTTCAGCCATATTAAATTGTCCACTCAATTAATGAGAAGAGTGTTAGAGATTCAACATTAATGAATTAAATCTCCACCTCTCTATAAATTCGAACTTTTAAACGAGTGCATTCTTTCAATATTCTCGTTCATTTTGACATTTAATGTTAGGAAAAAATTGTTTAGTTTTGATGTGTTAAAAAGGGTCAGAAATAGGGTGACAAGTCAATCGAATTGTATAGTCAACTAATGTATTGAAGTTGTCCGATAAAAGTGTTTTTAGCTAAGTAGTATAGAATTGTTTAGCTAAGACTAGATTAGAGTAAAATCACCATATTCAGATGAAGTTCAATATCATAAGTAAAGATTAAACAACTCGAGAAAAAGACAAATGATGAGTACATAATTTCGCATTTATGGATGACTTGCAAAATCAAACTTGGTGAATTAGGACGTGGAAATCGGCAAGCGAAAATTCCATAAAAATTCAACATCAATTTGAAGATTCTAAGGAAGACTCAAGAAAAGTTTAGTACAATAAGAAAGACTGATCTTACTAAGAAGAGCAAGTTGTATGAAAAGAGAAGAAATAGACAGCTTAAGAAGAGACAGTTACAACGGTTAAAAAGAAGATTAAAGAAGAAATTGTAACTAACTCAAGAAGTTGTTAAACAATTATAACTATAAGAGGATTAATATAAAAGAGTGTTAGTTGTTGAAGCTACACAATAACAATACAACACGAGAGTCATTCAAGAGCAAATTATTCTTTAGAGTTTGATAAACATTCATTTTTTTCTGTTTTAGTGTTTATAGAACTCTAATTTTTTATTATCGTATTCACCTTCAAGAGATACTTTGTATAGCTAGATAGAGGAAGAAGATCATACACTTGAAGAAATTGTAATTTGTAAGAAAGTCAAGAAGTAGTAGAGTCCCTTCGTATGTTGTAGAAGCAGAGTGGATGTAGGATTATTCAAATTTGAACCACTATAATTCTTGTATTCTTTACTATATATTTATATTTCTTTTTGTGTTTATAATTCTTTTAAGAAGTAATCATCAAGAATCTAATATAAAATTTGTTTCACTGAGCAATCTGATTTTCAAGGTTTGATAATTTGATTTTCTGAGAAAAAATAGAAAATCTATTCAACCCTTCTAGATTTTCTCTATAAGTTTACGTACACTCAATTCTATGGGACCAACATTTAATATTAAAATTCTATCTCAAAAATGAGATTCATGTAACGTTCTTACACAAATTTGATTCAAATAAATTAGCATGGATGAAATTAATTAAGTAATAAAAATAGCATCCAGCTAGGTTGATAGCTAGGCACCAAGAGATTAACATTATCTGGCTCGTGACAGAATGTGTCATTTTAGCCAGAAAACTGTGTTGTCACTTGTCACCAACACCCGAAATCGAATAAAACCGTGCCCTTCAAGCTATACCATATGCATGCATTGCCGCAATTTCTATTTATATATTAATATTAATCCTAATTAATTACATGTGCTGCTCCATCCGTTCGAAAAAGTTTATGGGGAATTTTTGGAATATAATTTAAGAAAAATGTGTAGCAAGTGGAGTATTAAGAGATAATTTTGTAAACATTGCTCTGCCGTAATTTCTATTATATATTTATATTAATCCTAATTAATTACATGTGTGCTCCATACGATCCCGAAAAGTTTATGGGGAATTTTTGGAACAAAATTTAAGAAAAATGTGTAACGAGTGAAGTATTAAGAGATGATTTTGTAAATATTGCACTGCTACAATTTCTATTATATATTAATATTAATCATAATTTAATTACATGTGCATGTCTTGCTCCATCTGCTCCAAAAAGTTTATGGGGAATTTTTGGAACAAAATTTAAGAAAAATGTATAACGATCAAGTGGAGTATTAAGAGATAATTTTGTAAACATTGCACGCCGCAATTTCTATTATATATTAATATTAATCCTAATTAATTACATGTGCCGGCTTCATCCGTTCAAAAAGTTTATGGGGAGTTTTTGAACAAAATTTAAGAAAAATGTGTAACGAGTGGAGTATTAAGAGATTATTTTATAAACATTTATGAATAAAGTAAATAAATTAGTTGGATTGAGTGTATATGTGAATTTTTTTAAAGTAATGACATTTTATATAAATATATATATATATAATCTTACAAAGAGAAACCTCCAGCCAAAATCCCTCTAATCTAAAATAAGTTAAACTATTACTCCCTCCGTCCCGGAAGAACCTTTCACACTTGACTTTTCAACGGTTTTGTGTGAGAGTCATTTCATAGTAATACATTTACAAAAGTTATTTTATATGAATGATATGCTAGTTGATCTTATTAACTAGCATATCATTCATATAAAATAATCGTTGTTAACGTATTACTATGAAATAACTCTCACACAAAACCGTTGAAAAGTCAAGTGTGAAAGGTTCTCTGACGGAGGGAGTAATATTTTTATATAGATTATTAATGTGACACCTTCCTAACAAAAATATATATTTTTCAAGAAAATCTGAAATATATTCTTTCTAATATCATGATTATTTTGACTACTCCTCATATCTTTTAATTGTTAAAATATTTTCACAAATTTGTTTAGATTTGGTTTGAATCGTATAATGTTTTATTTTTTAGGAAATAAATTTTAAAATTATATTATTAGCATATAAATTTTCAATCATAAACAGTATATATTATTATAAATTTATATTATTTTATATTATACATTTTTCATCCGCGTAATACGCGGGATTAATAATATCTGGTAATCTTATAAAGACAACTCGCAGTCAAAATTCCTCTAATCTCATTCATTTCATTTAAAAGAATTGATGTCAACCATTTATCTTATAATTCTAATCTCAACTATTCAATTCATTATTTTCTTTCTATAATTTTTTATTCTATTTATCTTTATTTTTACGTCTGCATAATTTTGTACCATTTATCTTATACTTCTAATCTCAACTATTCAATTCATTATTTTCTTTCTATGATTTTTTATTCTATTTATCTTTATTTTTACGTCTGCATAATTTCGTCTACTAATTTTTTTAATATTTTGATGAAGATTCATTGATTTGTGTTGCTATGATATTCTTCATCAACGTCAGAATACCTAATCTTTCCTAATGTGGTTTTTGTATCTACGTTGGATTTCATGTGTATTTATTATTCCTGTAATCGAGTGTTATGCAGATTTTGAAGAAAATATATTCATTAATCAAGCAGTTAACTTCTTCTGTTCAATAATATTCATATATTTTGTTAAATATTTATTTGCACATATCTTTTTGGTATTTATTATTTAATGTCTTCCGTTTGAATATAATGAATTTGATTCATCGATGTGGAAGAAGATCATATCAATTAAGTGCATGCTTTGTGATACAAGGATTTAACAATTAGATATATATAAATGGAGATTTTCATTTGAAGTATAGAAAAGGGATTTGGTAATATTTTTGTATTGATATATTTTACAATTACAGTGATGATATATACAAATACAATATGTATATACATGGTAAGTAAATCAATAATATTCCTAAAATTAAGACTAAGTCAACAAGGGTCTAGAATGTTCTCTTATACACCCCGCAAAATTGACGTCCCATCGGCGACAGAGATTTTGGATCCGAGAGTTTCAAGCGCCGGCGGGGTAGAGATTTCGTGAGGAGATCCGCAAGTTGATCTAACGTGGTGACATAGGAGACAGAAAGGATGCCTTTTGAGGTCAAATCACGCACGAAGTGAATATCAAGGGCAATGTGTTTCATGCGAAAGTGCCGAATTGGATGGAGAGCGAGACGAGTTGCACTCATGTTGTCACAAAGTAATCGGGGTTTGGACGTGATCGACAAAGCGGAGGTCATTAAACATCCGAGTCACCCAACAAACTTTAAGGCTGCAGAGGCTAGAGCACGATATTCAGCCTCCGTTGAAGATCGAGCAACCCCTGTTTGTTTTCGAGATCTCCAAGAGATAGGATTGCAACCGAGAAAAATCATGTACGCAGAAGTTGACTTTCCATCCTGGACATCGCCACCAAAGTCCGAATCGAGTATGCGGTGAGAGTTAAGGAGGCAATCGGGCGAATAAGAAGACCAAAATGAAGTGTGCCTTTCAAGTAACGAAGTAGTCTCTTAACAAAGCACCCCAATCATCCGGAGTTGGGGAAGACATAGCCTGTGCTAAGCGATTAACCGTGAAGGCAATATCCGGGCGAGTAAACGATAAATACCGAAGACCTCCAAGTGCACTTCGTACGTAGTAGGATCGACCGATCCCGTGGAAGAATTGCACCATCCATTTTTAGGCGATGTAGTAAATCCACGGTGTATTTGTGCCGAGAAAGAAAAAGACCTTCCTTGCATCGGGCCACTTCAATGCCAAGAAAGAAAGAAAGTTCACCAAGGTCCTTGACAGAAAAGAGGACTCAAGATGAGCCGTGAGAGAGCGAATCGAGATGAACTGGAGCCGGTGATGAGCAGATCATCAACATAGACTAAGACAATAAGGCACACATCCCGTTGATGATAGGTAAAAAGTGAGTGATCAGCCCGTGATCTCCGAAAACCGAAGCGAAGCAAAGTCAGTACTAAGGGCTTGGTACCACGCAAGAGGAGCTCGGCGCAGCCCATAAAGAGACTTCTTTAGGAGACAGGACATGCGAAGGGAAGCGAGGGTCGGTGAACCCGTGAGGCTGCTTCATGTAGACCGGAGTTGACAACGAGCCATGCAAGAAGGCATTACTAATGTCCAATTGACGAAGAGGCCAATTACGTGTGATGGCAAGAGATAGAAACGAGTCCGGATTGTGGACCGGCTTAACAATCAGGCTAAAAGTCTCGTGATAGTCAATGCCCGGCCTCTCGTGGAACCCTT
This sequence comes from Paraleonurus japonicus, assembly GCA_030762865.1. Lineage (NCBI taxonomy): Eukaryota > Viridiplantae > Streptophyta > Magnoliopsida > Lamiales > Lamiaceae > Paraleonurus > Paraleonurus japonicus. The sequence continues at coordinate 44,675,598 of CM061053.1, read as the reverse complement.
TAGCGACAAGACGGGCTTTAAACTTATCAACAAGACCATCGATTTACGTTTAATACGAAAGACCCACTTGCACCCGATAATGTTAGCACGGGAAGGGAGAGGTACAAGATCCCACGTTCCATGCGTCTCAAGGGCAAGTGAATTCGTCGGCCATAGCAGCCTCCAACGAGGATCGAAGAGGTCTGGAGACGGTGGTCGGCTCAATATCATCCTAAGTGGATGTTTAGTTGCTGCAAAGAGCTTTTTGGTCCGAATATGTTGTTCGACTCGAGTGCGCATGGTATGAGTACGAACAGGAGGTGGGGCAACAAAGAAATGGTGGCCTGTGCAATCGAAGGGGATGTTGAGGGAGTAACTTCGTCCGAGTAGGAGCGAAGTAGGAACAAAGTGCCCTCGAGCGGAAGATATAGGCTCACTAGAAGTGAGGAAGAGACGAGTCGGGTGAGTGACAGTGGGATCCGAACGAGGAACGGGCGTCCAAAACTTGCTTTCATCAAACTTGACATGGCGAGACACATAAACTCTTCCAGTGGAAGGATCTAGGCATCGATAAGCGCTTTGAGATAAAGAATATCCAACAAAGATACATGGTCGAGACGGGTAGGAGAGTTTGCCTGGAAAATACGGGCGAAGCGGGGTAGCAAACACATCCAAATGTTCTCAATTTCATATAATTTGGGTCTGTGAAATGTAATTTGAAACGGGCTCTGGAATCAAGATTAGGTGTGGGTATACGATTGATAAGATAGACCGCGGTCCCCGAACCGAATAGGCCCAAAATTGGGGGCAAGCCACATGATGTAATAACGCCCGAGTAACCTCAAGTATATGACGATTTCGACGTTCGGAAATGCCATTTTGTTGTGGGGTGTGTGGTCTTGTAGTTAACCAAGAAATCCCACAAGAGGCAAAATAGGGACGTAATGCCATAAATTCACCGCCATTGTGCGAATAAAAATGCACGATTTGATAGTTGAACTGCTTTTCCGCAATCGCTTTAAATTGTATCACAATGGATGAAACTGTGATTTAGCCTGAATAGGAAATATCCAGCAATAACGACTAAACGAGATCAACTAAAAGCAAAAATATCGACTCCCATCATGTGCAATGAGGGAGCTGGTCCCCATACATCGGCAAAAATATAATCTAAAGGATAAGCGGCAACAAAAGAAGAGTCCACAAATGGTTGCTGTGGGACTTGCACATGTCGCAAGACACACAATTTGAATTCAAAACAGGCAAATTATTCGAAACCGGTAAATGAAAATGTTTAATAATAGAAGAGCAACGAGATGGTGACGGTGACCCAACCGTGCATGCCATTGCGCAGCAGATGTGCGAACACCAAGAGAGGCAAACTTTGAAGGTATTTCAAGATAGTATGACGGTGGCTTAATGTGATAAATACCATTACGACATGCTCCTTTAATTAAAGGCGCCCCGTTTTGCGATCCTTCACAACAAAGTAATATGGAAAAAATTCCATAGACACATCATTAGCCTTAGTGAACTGATGCACGAGATAGTAGATTCTGTTTTTGCATTTGGAACACAAAGAACATTGGAAATATGAAAATTACGGAATGGAAATTTAAGAGTAGATGTACCAAAGTGTGTGAGATTGGAAGACCGTAACCATCAGCAATCTGTATTTGATCGAGTCTTGTCGTATTCAGAGTGAATAGACATTTGTGACAAATCATTAGTGAGGCTGTGAGAAGCGCCGGAATCCACTAGCCAAGAATTTTGAGTCACTTGCAGGAGGTGACTGTGCAACGTGTGCAAGTGGCATTGAGGCGTCTACGAGGTTGGGGCAGCATGACCTTTGAAACCACACCATTGACAAATTATAGTAGGCCGGCCAGAATCGGATGGAGAACCACGCCCGCGGCCGAGAAGAACCCCACGCCGTGGCTGACCAGATTGAGGCGGGCGATTGGAGGAAGAACCGCCACGCCCAAAATTTTTGCAGAATTATGTCTGCCTGGGAATAGCCCCCTCGGCTTTGTGTTGTTGTTTTGAGCGAGAATTCACGGTAGCTAGCAAGGAAGTATTACTAGACTCAAGGTGTTTGAGATACAACTCATGAGCAACAAGTAAATCATGCAATTCTTCAAATTTGAGCGAAGATTCACGAGATCGAATGGCACCGACAATTTCCCTATAATTATGACCGAGACCCTTAATAGCATATAGAGTGAGATCATCGTCACTTACACGAGAATCAATGAGACTGAGTTCGTCCGCCTTCGCCTTGATGGACTGGAGATATTGTGTTACGGGTTTGTCGCCAAGCGTGAGATCGGCAAGGTCCGATTTTAGTTGCATAACCACGGCACGCGATTTCCCGGCATACATGCGGCCAAGGATGGACCAGGCCTCCGCCAGCGTAGAGGCGGTTGAAATCATCGGCAATATCTCAACCGCCACGGATCCAAAATTGCGGCAAGGATCAACCGATCCCGCCTAAACCAAGCGTCGTAGAGAGGGTCGGCAGCGGATGGACAGGAGTTTCTTTGCCGTCAATATGGCCAATAAGGTCGAAGCCATTCAAAACGGCAAGTAAATTGGCCCGCCATGACGTATAAGTTGCGGGCGTGAGTTTGACAGAATATGGTGGTGGGCGGTTATGGTAACAACCGCCGGTGGAGGAGGTGGGGTGGCGATGGTTGTTGGATTGGTTTGGGTGGCGGACGATGATGAGTCGGGGACGGCCATGACGGAGTGAATGGTGGTGAGGCGAAAATGAAGGCGAAATTATGGATCGTATTCTCGTTAGAGGCTCGGATCGTGATACCATATAGAAAAGGGATTTGGTAATATTTTTGTATTGATATATTTTACAATTACGGTGATGATATATACAAATACAATATGTATATACATGGTAAGTAAATCAATAATATTCCTAAAATTAAGACTAAGTCAACAAGGGTCTAGAATGTTCTCTTATATGAAGATGAATATAGACTCCAAAATTTGTTATAGGATAAATGCAATCTTCTGATTTCTTTAGAAGATGAACTTTTTTAGTGATTTGGTAAGAAGATTAATCCAAAACCTTTATTGTACTTTGTTAGTATTTTTTTAGTGATTTGGTATCCAAAACCTTTATTGTACTTTTAATTTGTTAGTATTTTTAGTGATTTGTATTTTTGTATAATATTTTTAAGATCTGTGAATTATGATAATTTTTTTAAAATAAATCATTTCCATCAATTACATAGTATTCATTAATTTTCATGTTTATATTATTATCTACTTAAAAGAAAGACTTTTCTTTTATATATAATGATTATTTATTAACATGCATTCACAATAATTTATTAATAGGATGATCAACAAGTTTAATTTATTTTACCTACTTGAATAAAAATTTATGTTTGACTTTTGTTCTATCTCAATTTTTATTTTTATTTTCCATTTTAATAGCAATAAAACATAACAATTACGTGATGAAAAATAATGAATACGTGGATAATTATTACTCTCTCCTTTCCACAACTTATTTCATAGTAATATGTGTACAAAAGTTGTTTTATATGAATGGTATGCTAGTTAATACCATTCATATAAAATAATTTTTGTACACATATTACTATGAAATAATTATCACACAAAAATCGTTAAAAAGTCATTGTGAAAACAGCTTGATTTGTGGCATGGAGGAGTAGTAATTAAAAAAAAATTGGTGTAAAATAGCTTCAAGATGAGTTCATAATCGTTTCATTTTTTTAAAATAAAAATAAAAAAATAAAAGATGGTTGAAGATAAAGTTAAATTAAAGATGAATTTAAATTAAGGTAGGACACAATTATTTTATTTCATTAATTAATGAGTTATTCAATTTGTTTATATAAACATGAATGTTTGAATGAGGTTAATTTGTACATGGAACTATAATTGAAGGACTAATTTATTTGGTTAAAAATAGGAGTGTCTAATTAATAAAATAATAATTTAGAACTAATTCAATGAAGATCGAAATAGTAGCTATATAAGTTAATTTTGATAATTTTACCTTACTTAGTTTTTATATGGTTCTATGACAAAGAAAATTTCAGGGATGTTCCTCATCTATAAGAACCTGTCAAATTGAATCTGGCTAATTATGGCAGTAGTAAATACCATTATGGCAATTCATGTCATTTTCAAAATTTTAAACATAATTATGACAATTCATGTCATTTCAAACATAACAATTGTAACTTCTAAGTAGTTAGATTTGACTGGAACGTTCATATACCTGGACATTCCTAATGCTCAAATTCGTAAAAATTTGAAATTCGAATTCAAACATGTGAATTAATTTTGTTGGGTCATCTCATTCTCAATTGGGCTTCCATCTTATGGATTGAATATATTTCACATCTGTTAGACCCATTTTCCAAGCTCCAAAAAGACGAGTGTGTTCCCGGTTTAAGTCTACTCAAAGTTCATCTCATTAATTGAATTTTTTTAACTAACTCATGGTACTTTTAAAGAGTAGTTTTACTCCCGTATTGATTAATGTGAGATAATTAATTCTTAAATTAATTTTCACCACTTTCAACATATTAATTTATAATGTGTAATATTATGACGTTTCAACCTCGTATATTAATTTTTACTCACCAAAATTCGGATGAAACTATAAACATACAACGATCATCTATTTAGATAGTAGATCGATGTTATCATGTCATTCAATCTCAAAAGTTTGTTCAAAAAAATCTCAAATATTAAACTTTCAACCCTGTCATTCAATTTCTCAAAAGTTTGTTCAAAAAAATCTCAAATATATTAAACTTTCAACCCTCATTTAATTAGTCAGAAATGAATGTCACACTTTATTAAATAACTAATTAAATATAAATTTAATTTATTTTAAATGAATTAAAACCAATTTTCCGAACAAAATATATTTGAATATGGAGAGACTTTTTTAACTTATAATTACACAAGGAAGGATCTAAGTTTTGTCTTCCATCTATTTTTGTTGTTGGTTTTCTTCATAGAACACCTGTAATGCCATGTGATAGTTTACACATGGTTTGGGATTGCCCATCTTGATGTGATTATTCAGTCCTCGTCCTATCAAATTTTTAGATCATCATATTCCATTTTTCATTCAAATATGTATTCATTTTTATAATACAATTATATATTTATTTTCACACAGTCTCATACAATCATGTCGCCATATTTCTTTCACCAAATTATATCTACTATTTTTCTTTCACTTGTTCATTATATCTCCTACTTTTCATATAGTCTTTTATTCTATCTCCTATATTTTACAAGTATTATCAACTACTTCATATAATACATATGAATATACATATAAATACGCATGTATGTATAATAACATACTATATAATAACTAGATGAGTGTCTGCGTATTACGCGAAAGTCAATTAATATTATAATGTAACTAGATGGCTTAGCCAGCCACTAGGCTCCTCACTTTAGTGGTCGACCCAAATTCGATTTCCTTTGGGAACGAATTATGGAGTTATGAGGTGGCTAGGAGAAATCTTGGAGTGTTTGGGCGCTTGGTGAACTAACTACTAATTAACAATTAACATTTACCGATCAAAAATAAAAATATTATAATGTATTTTGTATATGTAAATCAAGTTATTCATCCTTATATAATATGATATTGTATAATAAGTACTATGTTCAAATAATATATATGTATAAGATTATGAGTTAATTTTTATTAATTCACCATATTTAAACTCAAGTTAAATATAGTAGATCGATATTCAAAACTCATAAATATTTTTAGTTTGGCTTAATTGGTGAATATTAAAAGTATTACTCATGACTCATGAGGTCTAAGGTTCAATTCTTAAGTACATATAATTTTTTTAATTAAATTTCATATTATGGGGTCACATACCATATGCACATGGTTTTTAAGAGAGTGAAATAACGCATAAGATAATATAATAAAATGACATAGAGATCAAAAATGAATGAGAGACCGACACATCATCAACTAAACTCCCTATTAGTATAATAGGGATAGGGGACTTATATGTATATATATGTGCATATAAATATACACATATATATTATACGTATAAATTTAAATATATATTTAATAAATATTACTCTTAAAAAATATTATTGAATAGCAATAGGTATATGTGTCATTAACGCGATCATTTACACATCAATTTAATGCATACTATTTCAAAATTTAAGTAGAGAGGACAAAATTGAAATATGATATTTAATTCTCCTATATTAGTACAAAATGTCAAATTTTGGCAGGGACAGAAAATCTTCTACAGAAAGACAACAAAACGGAATGGAGGGAGTGTATACATAAACATAAATATATTACAGTTAAAGTTAAATATAAATGTTAATATACATACAAAATATATGTATTTAAATTTATATCTATAGTATTTAAACTAACTTATACTCCTCTGTCTCACATCAATTTTCATGATTGACTTTTCCAATGATTTTTGTGTGAGGATTATTTCATAGTAATATGTGTACAAAAGTTGTTTTATATTAATGATATGCTAGTTAATAAGGTTAATTAGCATATCATTCATATAAAACAACTTTTGTACACAAATTACTATGAAATAATTATCACACAAAACCGTTGAAAAAGTCAATCATGGAAAACCGATCTGGGATGGAGGTAGTATTAAATATCTATAATTATTTATACATATAAAAATATGTGTATTTAAATTTATAGTCTAAATATTAATGTCATATGTATGTGTATAAATAAAAGTATTTATTATATACTTATATTAATACATAATATATATACATACATGTCTATATTATATACTTACACGTGAAAAAAATATATGTATTGTAATAAATATATACTTATAAATAAATATATATATATATATGTATATATATTATATATATACGCACGCATATTTATATACATATTATTATATAAATATATATATATATATATATATATATATATATATATATATATATATATATATAATACAAATGAAAATTAACATATGTATGTATAAATATGTGTACAAATATTTAATATTAAATAAATAATAAATATTACAGTTAATACAAATAATATCAAACTAATTAATAAAAAATATTAATTTTTAATATTAAATACATATTTTTATATAAAAAAACAAAATAATAATTATATATCATCAATTATTATCATTTTTTTAACTCGGTATCCAAATTTCCAAGGACCGACTAACTGAGAAACCAATCCCACCGCCCACTAGCGGGGCGCCGCCCACTTAAAGCCAGTGGCAAAACTCTATATGGATTGACCCACATGAATTGTTTGCAATCAATGAGTTTCGAATCTGAGATCTATAGAACATCACACTCTTAAATCTCAAGCCTTCACCACTAAGAATTATTATCTCATTAACTAAAAACAATAAAATATTGCATCATCTACTATCACAATCATTCAATCATTACTTCACTAATTAATAATAATAATAAAATAATATAATATAATATCACTTTTAATTTGACATAAATTTTCATTCATCCTTACTTTTCATTCCTAATCAAACAATATTTTTTCCATTCAACTTTTTCAGTTACATCCCTATTTCATCTATCACCATCCGGTCCATCCCTAACCTAATATCTCTAATTTAAGAGTTCGGAAAAAATCAGTCTATATAGCAGATAAATTTTAAAACATATTTGCAAAAACACAAATTCTCATATAAAATTAAACTTATTCACCATATAATTTATTGAATAAATATAATGATATTAATTATATACATACAGTAAACAAGTTTTACTGACGACATACTTTTGTAAAAATAAACTTCATTGCGCAATTAATTAGGTGTATATTTAGTTCTATAATCTTTTAAATTTTCTTGAATTGGGTACATTGTAATTATTGGATCCACTAATATATTTATTTTTCGGAGTTGGTTTTGTAAATTTTGTTTGGATTAGGCCAATATTGTACTTAAATTTGTATATGGAAAAAATTAGTTTTGGTTTCATGAGAATTTTTCAACGATAATGTTGATATCACGTTCTTGTTTGCATGGTCTTTTTTTTTTTTTTTTTTTTTTTTGCAAAAATAGTCCCGACCATTATTTTTTAAGATCAAAATTGCAAACTATAATTTTCTTTAGACTAAAAATGTCGAAAAAACTAAGGGACCAAAATGTCAAAAAAATAATTTACCCAATTTGTATATATATTGAGTGTTTGTATTGTTTTAAGATAAGAGAATTATCATTAATGATATTCGATGATGTGCACTGAATAAATTCAGCCCTCATTCAATAATGTAAAAAAATAGATCATATTCATAATATACAAAGTGTGGAGTATCAATTAATATTTATGCATGCAGTTTTTTTAATAAAATTTTTATGTTGATGTAGACAAAATGCTTACATATGAATCATTCTTTTGTCTCTCAATAATTGTCTCTCGTGATTTGTGACTTTACGAACAAGGAAAAACGAAAATGAGTCAGTTATAAATAAGTTTTAAAAAAATTGTAAATAAGTTAAAAATATTTGCATAGCGAGAACAAGATAAATTTGCATAGAAATACGAAAATATTTGTATAATAAATTTATTTATAATTTTAAATTATTTTTTAAACCTATTTGTAATGATTTCAGAGAAGATAGTATACAAATGATGAGTAGGACAATTTTTATTAATTAATTACTTGGGACATGGTATTCAATCATTTCACAAGCAGCCGAAATCTTCAATTTAATATTGTACAGTGTTAAATCAATGTCAATTTAATTATATATGTATTTTAGTGATCCAAGTTCAATACGATTGAGTTCTATTGGTTGATCCATCAAGATATCAAATCATTTTTAAGTTGTATTATTGCTTGGAAAACTTATGCATTGATGTGAACATTGCAATTAGATTTTCTTTTATTGATACAAACTACAAAAATTGGACGATACTGATGGATTTTTTTGTCTGTATTTTCATTTTTTTATCGGTAAATGTTAGTTGTTAATAGTTAGATTACCAAGCGCCCAAACACTCCTAAATTTTTCCAAACCGATGGGTATTTTCATTTATCGGCAGATAATAATCCGTCGATAATTTTATTGACGGTTATACTAATTAATATGATTTTAATTTTTGCAATATAGTTATAACCTTTGGAAAAAAAAATGTGTGTATGTTTTTATTTCTTAAATTAGAAAGAGTAATTTTATGTTTATTTTTATCTTTTTCCTTATACATTTTATTGTTGATTTTCTCCTTTCAAAAGAAATTTCTATATACACCATGGCCATTTTTACCCATTTTGATGGGATGACATTTTTGCTTTTCAAATAGGGCGTAGAAATTGTTTTACGCGAATCAAAATATTGAAAATGTAAAATTGTTAAGTAAGTCAAATTTGAAAAATATTATTTTTGCTTAAAATTTTAGAAATGTTTCTGTATAAATCACGTTGGTTATTATTTTTTATGTTATCGGGATCCCTATCGCATATCAAATTTTTCATAAATCCTTGCTTGGTTAAAGCATAATTGCTTATGATTGATAGTTAGCCTCCTTAAGAGAAGTCGACGTTTTTAGGTGATTGATCCTTAACTCTTGTACTCTCTTCTCTAGAACATCTGATGGAGTTAGCGTCATTCTCAAAATCAATCCAATTTGTCCTACATTGGTTCCAGTTAGAATTTTTCTTCAAGAACATGACAATCAAGCTTCGTCACAATCAATCTAGTATCGTTACACTATCCAACTGAGTATTTTATATTCCGCAACAACATAACAATAGTCCCGGCCTTCAAAGTAAGTTGTGATTCGACACACCGGAATATGAAATTTCATTTAAAAATTTAGGTGTGTGCATGCCGCTCAATAAATCCACATTCAAATCGGATTTGCACACACCGTCGAAATACAATGTTCGGTGAAATCATGTATTAGTTGATGGAGCCGACGACATCAAGCTTAGAAGCTAGTATTGTCCAATCTTGCAATATTAGTAGGTCGATGCATTATTTGAAATGAAATGGTATTCTCTCCTGTCCCAAAGACATTGCATAGTTTTTTTGGCACAAAAATTAAGAAAATTTACTTTTAAAGTAAAAAGTGTAGGAGAGAGAATAAAGTAGGGTAATGTATGAGTGACATTTATAAAATTAAAATGATGTTGTGAGGTTATTAATGTTGTGTGATATTTCCTTATTTAAAATGTACAAATGAGTGTAACACGACAAAAAAAAAGTATACAAATAAGTGTGAAACGGAGAGAGAGTATATACATAATATTTACATTCATCGAAATAGGATCAACATAGTTGCTCAACTGAATGTCAATATTCGTGCATTTATCACCCCCCAACCATTAAAATTTCCATCTTCTATGCTTGCAATTCATTCTAAGAGTTATTGTATTTAAGTTGTTTCATGTGCACAATAATTTTTTGGGCTAAGAAAATTTTAGACGGGCCGATCCACCTACAAGTGTTTAATATATATATATATATATATATATATATATATATATATATATATATATATATATATATTGTATTTTATTATATATTACTAACATTTATAATGTCATTTTTGAGATATTTTGTAAAGTTAATGGTTTTGAATGATGAATTTAATTTATGGGAAACTACACTAATAAATTATTATAGTTGATGAATGGTGGAATTTCAATTTATAGAAAGTTATGTTTATGATTAATAAATGATGAACCTTATTTATGCGAGAGATTTTTTAATAACAATAATAATCACCAAGATAAATTATTTGATTATATGTTTTGATAAATTTAGTGTATTAGAACTTAAAAGTTATATATTTTAATTAAAAAATTAAAGTGGATTGGCCCGCTCGGACCTCTGCCCTGCCAATAAGTGGATTAGCCCACCAAATTTCGCACGCATCGCTCCGCTAGCCCATCTTGACAACTCTTGTGTATATGAAGCCTAACCATTTAACAATCAAATATTTCTTAAATAGTGACACTTCGTATGTAGAACGAAACATTCGTATATATATACAATAGTGACACTCGAAAAAAGAAAGTTCACGCGATGTACTCAATTTATACAACAAACTCGTAACACACACACACATACATATATATGGACGAATATTTGTATGAGACGGTCTCTCAATAATTATGTTATATGACCCGTGAACTAAATTACAGTCACATATCACATGAAATTTATCGTGAAATTGCTTCACACTATACCCCTCCTTTTTTAAAAAAATATATATAATAATAATATAAGCAAAGATATTAAAGTTCATAGCCACATCAAAAAAAAAAAAAATCAAATAAAGAGTTTTGTGTATGAGTATCTTAGGGGTAAAGTTTCATGAAATTATGATTGGTAGTGGGGCCTACATGAGAAAACAATGACACACACGTGGCACTTGATGCGTGAATCTCCTCCATCCCTGCAATGCAAGCAATAAATGCCCATCATTATCCACCTGAGACGCGTTTCTAGAAATTAATTGTAATTTATGGGTAATAAAATCGAATAATACAAATTTTTAAGTTGCAGCCCATCTATTTGAACCAACCATTTTAAGGGAAATAAAGTGATTGATTATTATTAATTTTCTATAATTAGAAATTTAAATCGAATTTGGCAGTGCATGAGATTTAGGCAATGCTCTTTTGCCAATTAATGAGATCCTTTTAGCACTTAAACAAGGCATTTCCTAAAGTGTAAGGATATTAGCAGCGAAATATAATATTATTATTTAGCAAATTCTTGCGTGTGGTGGAGATATATTAGACGGGTTGTGAGACGAATCTACTAATTCATAAACTACTCTCGTCGTTGTATTTTAGATTACTCAAATTTAAGGGTGTAAATATGTCGTGTTGAGCCAAATAATGTTGAGCTCAAAACTCGACTCGATTGCAATACTCGAAATTCGATTCGAACTCGATCGAGCCTATTTTTGTTCGCTCGAGCTCAATTCGGCAAGAAGCTCGGTAAACTAAGCTCGACTCGATAATCTTTATTTTGTTACTTTTTATTTACATATTTATATATTAATAATATAAATATATTTAATTAATAAAATAAATGGCAAATTATAAATATAGTACAAGCTCGATAAGGCTCGCGAGCCTTTCGAGCTAAGTATCTATGAGCTCGAGCTTGATAGCTACTCGAATAGCTCGAAACTCGACTCGAGTCGATTTCGATCTTTTTCGAGTCAAGCGTGAGTAGCTCACGAGTTGGCTCGACTCACTTACATCACTACTCAAATTCCAAAATGGCAAAAAAATAATGTTATCATCTCAAACTAAACCCTTTCAAACTTCTTTTATTTACACCTCATAATTACCCATTATAACATTTCAAACTAAAGCAACTTCCCCAACTTTACCTTTTAATACTAATAAATATTTTTTTCATTAAAACTCATATTATTTTGACTGAGCAATCAAAAATGGGACGGACAGAGTACAACTTTAAAAACAAAGCCATAAACTAAACACATATTTGTTGATGATGAATTCATTAACACAATTTTTTTTAAACTTGTTCATCGTATTGAAATTGATATCATTATATTTATTTCAATAATATCGTAACAATCATTTAATAATATTATTGCAATTATAAATCAACATCATATTGTAAAATATTATGGTATTAATTTATAAAAATAATTTATATCAATTTAATACGATAAACAAATTCTTCCACTAAATATAATTTAATACGATAAACAAATTCTTCCACTAAATATGAAGTTAAAAGTTATAAGTGTATACTTAGCTCTCAAATATTAGATGTAGACAAGTCAGATTCTTCTCTATTAACAAAGGATATTTTGTGGTGTTAGTTAACTAATTATTGAATACTAGTACCTAAGTCGATTGGGAATCGTAGATCTATGTAAATTAATTTGCTTAAAAAAAATAATTGCAAATATTTGTTTTTTGAAATTTGCCAAAAAATAAAAATAATAATATACCTTTTTATTTTTCTAAACACTGGTCCCACCGGTTTATTTTAAATCCACAAATCAACTTAAATCACTTCTTCAAAAGCACAATCACTTGTAAACTTTCACGATTTTTTGCGAATATTATGTCTTCTCAGATGTCTATTACATTATCTTCAATAACGTGTCCAAAAATAGATTCTGGTAAATTAAAAAATAACACGACAAAATTTACAAGTTCTAACGTCATACTCGTTTATCGTCATTCAAATCTATTCAATCATTTTCAATATTTTTATATTTTTTATCGGACAAATGGTGACTTCAACCCAACATTTCGTTCGGTTGTGTTTTGATTTGTTTGTATATAGAGCACATGAAAAGTTGAGAATTTTGATGAATTTTGATCCTTAAGCTTCTTTATAATGTTGTCAAACCTCTTTCAATAATGAATTTGCATAATCGTAATTAGCTTAAACATTCAGGCCCAAAATCATTTCAAGCCAAGCTGCAATTTTTAAGACAGTAGTTTATAAAGTCTTAATGTTAAATAACACCAAGCCCAATAGGCAAAAATTTATGGTTTTTTATCGAACAAATAGTGACTCGAATTCTTGCCCTTACGGAATAGGTAGTGGGGCTCTAACCATTTGATCTATATCAGTCAATAGGCAAAAACTTGTGTGAGATGGTCTTACGGTGGGATGATTCATAACTAAATTAGCATAAATTAACATTCATTTATTTCAAAGTGTTAAAATGTTGTTTCCAAATTATACACCGTCTTAATATTAAACCGAACCTATTGGGTGACGGAGCTTATAAATTTTTAAAACAGACTATAAATATTTAGAAATTTATAACCTCTCGAAAAGAATTTGGCACTAAAAACAATTATAAATTCCAAAATAATAATAAATATAATACCTCGACTTATTTTTTTAAACCTTTTAAATTATACTTAAATAATAAATATTTTTAGAAATTAAATTTTAAAAAATAAAAATAACCCCACCCATTCACAACACTTTCTAAATAAATTAAGTGGTCCGACAACGGCGTCGTAGTGGTTCACGACGGTCTGAATGTAGTAATCGATAGCCCGGCGGCGGTGGCGGCAAACGGTGATCCATCAATATTAAAAATGAAATTATACTCCCTCTGTTCCGTACTAGATGAATCATTTTTCAAAACGTTAATCTCGTACTAGATACATCATTTTTATATATCTAAACACCTCAATATTACACCACGTGTCATTACTTTTCTCACACTAACTCAATTTAATACTATTAAACAAATCTCTTATTAACGTTGAAAAAACTATAATACCCCTAAAAACAACTTATATTATTCAACTACTCTTACATTAAAATTTGTGTCGAACATTAAATGTCACATTAAATATAGAATGGAGGGAGTAATTATTTTATATTAAAATTTAAAAAAATGAAAAACTTATAAGTTTCAATATTGTTTTATTCATTCTTGGGGAGAGTCCAAATTTGTGGTAGGATGAATCTGCATGTCACCAATCAGAAATTTTTGCACGTACTCGTAGTATGAAAAAGTCTTGTATGCACCAGTGTGCACTGCAATTCAATTAACGGTATTAGTTGTGCATCAATTGCACCGTGCAACTGGTGTACAAAAGACCAACTATATACCACTCTAGCTAAGGAAATAGCACAAATATCAGACAAATCATAAGCGTATTGTAATTTCTTCACATCATGAGTGTAAATGCAGGTGGTTACCAGAATTCAATCTTTAGAAATGCGCACAACCAAGCCAGTGGGTGTATGAATGGTTTCGAGGTGACCCGAACCGATTAGATCTCGTAGATGAAATCTCATATCGAGAGGAGAAAATTGCAGACGCTTCTTCTCCAACGAAACCAGCATCATCTCTTTGTATTTTCGTCGGTTAAAAAAAGACAGAAGCTCTTTCCTTCCCTAAAAAGAATAATAACATGGATGGATAGGATAATATTAACTGTGAGAGACCTGTTTGCATTTAAAGAATCAATTGTCTTACCTGTGAGAGACCTTTGAGCACTGAGCCAATGTTTGGAATTGAAAACCAATACATGTTGGGATCGATAAGTTGGCGAATCTAGAAGAAAGTCGCAACGTTAGAAAGCAATATAACAAAGACTTGAATGGTATTACTCGTTTCACTGAATAGTACTCCGTCTGTCCCGGAAAAGCTTTCATTTATAGGAGGGCACACACTTTAAGAAAAAGAATAATAATTGAGGTTTTGAGGGGTAATTTTATAAACTTTTATGTATAAAGTAATAAAACTTTATTGGGTTATGTGTATGTGACGGAGGGAGTATTACTCAGAAACTAGTTGCATGGTGCAATTGGTTCACACAAGTATTACATCTATAATGAGACAGACGAAAAAGGAAATTGTGAAAGCTTTTATGGGACGGAGGGAGTATTACTCAGAAACCAGTTGCATGGTGCAATTGGTTCACACAAGTGTTACTCTATAACAAATAATACCGGTAAAAATACACGAGTATACACAGCTCAAAGCTCTAATAATCTAAGCTAAACTTATAATTGAGAGGAACATTAGTATACTTACAAGAAGACCAGCATTAATCAATTGAGAGATGTGTTCCTCTTTCACCTTCCCCCTAACGAAAGAAGAGACCACTGCAGAGCAACCAAGAAGTACATCACCTAAACACTCGAACGGAATTCTTTTTAACCAAATAATGACTTTGAAAGATCGAGGATAGATTACTGACGAGCTCTTGATGACCAATGCTGGTACCCAGCTTTGACTGCACAACGTGCAGCCTAAACCACTCAAAACCACAACATCATTTTGCTTCTTTTCGTCCATCCTTTTCACGATGCGTTCTATCTGAAATTTGTAATCATCTAGGAGGGATAATGACATGTGAAATTTCAAGGATAAAGATCTTGGTACCGCAATTTAATATCGTATTACCAAGAATTTCAACAGGTAAGAGGAAAAACATGCTAATCGATATAAGAACGGACTTCTACCAAGTGAATGCCTTCTCCAACTCTATATATAGTCATTGTCTCGACATTATATTTATATTGCTTCTCCAGACAAGAGAAAGTCGAAGATGCAAACTTCAAATCCATCTTCGACTCCCACAAATTTATTTCGTACTACCACTAATTTAGGCCAGTGATTTTGAACAGCCTAATATTCAAGAATGAGACTACATTAATGTTTTTATGACCGCAATAAAACGAACTCCACACAATAAATGGCCAGAGAAAATAAAACTCAAGCATGAATAGCTACAACATAAGAGTGATCAGTCAATAAAGCAGGACACAGAAGGTAATTTCATTTACAAGGAATCTACCTGATTTGTATAGTCATCTATAAACATTATGGCGTGATCGTCCTGTCCCGTATTTAACTTAAATATCCGCAACAATCTCTCCCGCTGTAGAGACTGCAGAAGATGACAATAAAATAATTAATTGAACATGGGGAAGAGGGACAACAAAATCCAAGGCTTGGAAATGATAAAAGTAATGGGGAAGAGGGACAACAAAATCAAAGACTGCAACGAAGAGGAATAAATAGATCCTACTTCATTATTTTGGCACAATGATTACGAGGGAAGGGATAAGAGAAATTAACAGAGAGCAAAAATATCCAAATTAGGTATATGTGAGAACATCTTTTTCGAAAGTTGTAGCTAGAAGCAAAAATTTGAAGTTGGTGGGGTGGCTTTAACCAGATTTTGGTATTCTGGAAAATGGCCTTGTTCTCTTTCGGCCTGCGAGATCCGGATGGGGGATTTGGTTTTCTCCATCTCATCCACCTTATGGATTTGCAAATCTGATCTCTCCATTCAAATACACATACACCCCTATTATATACCTAAAACTATCGCATCACTACTTTTCTCTCATTAATTCATTCTCTCTCCTACTTCTCTTATCCTCATTCTCATTACTCCACTAACTAACAACAATAAAATAATGCATTATCATCACTCAAAAGTATTGATTTGATATAGTGTTTCATCCACCCCTATTATTCCATCTCAAACTATAACACTTGTTCCATCCACTTTATTTCCCCTACCGAATTTGCCTCATCCCACTCAAAGCCGAAAAGAACACACATTAAGCTCTGTTTTATACTCCCTAAGTCGCATAATAACTTGCACACTTTCATCATTCGGATTTTCCAAAATAACTTGCACACTCCAAATATAGAAAACTCATCATTAATTCCACCATCACATTATCCACAATTTTACACAAAATGCCATTACTTTTGGCCCCACACATACACACAAGTCAACTCTTTTCTTACTTTATACATAAAGATTTACGAAATTATCCATAAAAAACCAACTTATTACTCCACTTTCTTATTTTGTATGTCAACCAAATGGTGCAGGTTAATTCGGGACGGAGGGAGTATTAAATTTTACTTTCAAAATACTTTTTTAATCCGGAAAGAACCTGTGCATCAATGAAAACTTAAATTTGTACATACATAATTAACCAAATAGATTTATGCACGACAAGATATATATAACTATTTAGAATAAAAATGTTGACAGATCCAAATATATAATTATAAGTATAAAAGTATGTGCCTTCAGATAATACTTAAAATATGCTAATCAACATATATTCATAGACACACACAAATACTTGCATAAATTTATTCAAATGTGCTGCCTAGAAAAACCATATTACCTCTAATTCCCTATCAACTTGTGTCCTATCCTTTAAGCTGCTGTACAACTGCGACCGCAAAACAAAGGGTTGAACTGAGACCTGAAGAAAAGGGTATTCCAAACTTGAAGTTTCTGACGAATATAAAATTGGAAACAAACAATATTTGATATCTGAGAGAGAATATAATTTGCCATGATAGCACATAACTCCTCAAATTGATTAATAGTCTATGTAGCAAGACAACTAAAAAAGCCAGGAAACCCCAAAGACACGTTGCTCTAATACATGTCAGCAATCAAATTGTATCCTAGTAGAGTACAGTTTTGCTCTCCTTCCAAGCTCCCATCCGGATTATATATATATATATCATGTTTGCCATGGTTTCTACAGAAGTGAAGTACATAAGATCAAGATAATGAGCATGTCAGGAAAGTATTGAAGAGCTGCAAGCAAATGCAAATTTCCTAGAAACAGGGTTGGCGAATACAATTCGCTAAGTTGTGATAAGTATTCCCTCCGTCCCAATTATACAGGCTTGTTTTTCTTTTATGGATGTCCCAGTTATATAGGCATGTTTCCATATTAAGTAAATTTTTCTACTTCATTTACTAATATAACTCTATGCATTAATTATGCTTGTTGGTTCTCATTGCCAAAAAAATATAAATTGAGGTTTTGTTTAACGAGATTCAAAAGTTTAGATAAAATGCAATTTGTGATAAGGTTGTGATTTTATCAGCAATTAAGCCTAATGAATACTACATTATAATCTTTATTTAGTTGCTAGAAGAACTATCAAAGGTAAAAGTGATGATAGATCAAATAAATACTAAACATTTATCACAAAGATAAGAGAAGAACTGAACTCTAATAAGTTTTCAAGAGAACTAATATTGATATCTCATGTAATATTTGATCAACACCACAAAAATCACCTAAGGAGAGTCTCCAATTAAGTAACAAGTCACTACTGATAATTTTAGTAAAACTTTGTGAATGCTGATACCTCCCAACGGAGTTCGAAATTATATTTCCCAACAAAATCGTTAATGCAAATTAGAAAAGAGTCAAAAGTCAAATATATGCAATGATATGAGTCAGATAGAATATGAAGCATGATTGAGATATCATGATAAATGATCTGGAAAAGAAGAAAAAGTAGAGGGGTTCTAGGTAGAACAAAAATGTAATAAATGTTTCTTCCATATCATCGACGAAATCAAAGTATAGGAATTGTTCAGAGACTGAGAAGCCGATTCAAGGTTTACAAAAGTGTAAGGACAAGGATGAGTCTGACTGAATATCAAGAGTGCAGATTTCACTAAAAATTCCTCTGCACTATCCTACCTTTCGAACTCTCTTGTAGAACACACCCTAAAACCCAAAAAGAGAGTAGAAGAGTAAAAGAAAAATAACAATTATGAAAGACTGCAAAGTTTGCGAAAAAATACTCTGTACACAGTTCTACCTCCCGAGCTCTTATTAGTGACATTCTCAATAATATACCTAACTCAAAATTGGAAAAACGAAGACATTTCTTACAAAACATTTTCATTGATATAAACTCAAGTTAGGCCATCATTAATTTTTGTAATCCTATTTCACAGTCTTCTTCTCTGAACATCATTCTAATTAACACAGCAAGTTACTAGCAATAAAAATATAGAAAAAGGAAAGAAAATGAAACTTGAAGAGAACAATCTTGTTTGGTTCTACAGTAGCTGAGAAATCAAAATCACCACCAATTGTTCAAAACAAATAATGTTGAGCACACAAAGAGTGGCATAACTTTATCACCTGCTTTTTGACCATTAAATTGAGCACTCTAAAATAACTTCTCACTTACCAACACACACATATATATATATACACACATATGAGTTTGTCTTGTGTGAACCAGTTCCACCGTAAAAATTGGCTTTACAACTAATACCTTATACTAAAATAATTAATACTCTTTAGTGAAACAACGAACACCCTCTAATGAAACAACTAATACTATCAAAACCAATTTCACCGTGAAACTTGTTTGCACAAGACTTTGCCTATATATATACACACATCTTTTTTTTCACATTTATGAACATCCATATCCATAGACCAGTCTCTCTATAACACTTAAAAATACATCCAGCAATTGATAATGCACTCTATTTAGCAGCACCAAACAAGATAATTAATTGCAACAGTTAGGTCCCAGAAAAATGAAGCTTAAAACTTACCTTTTCAATGCGAGGAAACTGAGCACGCATCATCTGAAGAGCCATCAGAGTATCACTGAAAGTCAAATTCTCCTCTTCACACCGCCATCAGTTATAAGTAGAAGAAAATAAATATGAAAACAGAGCAAGATATAAATCAAGAATTATATTACCTAGGGAGAGAGACCGTGAGTTATCAACGTCTTCTGATTCGGGCTCTGAATCTTCATCTCGGGCCCGCTTTCTGCTCGTTGATGCCTCCAATTCACTCATTTTCTTATTCATATTTCCCTCAACACAATCAAATTCTCTGATTTCCTCTTTATCTCTTTCTTTGTTTTCAGCTTCTGCAGATTGAGTTTTATTTTACGGTTTGATTTTTAATTAAGAGCACCCCTTTTGTGAATCGAAAACATCATTTCAATTTTCAGCCAAATTGCATTTTTGTTCCATAATGTTTTTCGATATTTTTTATTTTAAAAAAATTGCATTTTTGTTCCCAATAAAATGATAAATTGTGGTTTTAATTTCAAGAGAATAATAAAAAGAATTTCAATTTTGATTCTAAAAAATAATGATGGAGATTATTTTTACAAAAATAATCGAGAACAAAAAAACGTGGGATTAACGGTGTTGTTAAAAATTCTCGTATACCAAACTTACAAATTTTCCTAGTCACATTATAGGTTTCTCATCTATTGATTTTGGGCATTCTATAATAAATTTTTCCATTTTATTTGTGAAAAGCAAGTCATCTCATTTCATCACATAATTATCTCTACATTTCATTTTATTTATATTAATTTTTATTATTTTTACTATATTAATTATTTCTACACTTTTTCTATTTTTTCTTTTTAATTATATCATTTGTACTGCATCTCATTTTATACCGATATTTCTTAAATTTTGCAAAATCCCATCAACCATCGGTCCATCATGAGAAGTTTAGAGTGTGACAAAGGGAGTACTATATAAAAATAGGATTGAGTTACGCGGTACATTTAATGCACAAAAGACTTACTTTTATATCTATAACTAGTATATGTCATTTGTGCTACATGTATATTTAAAATAGTTTATTCCAATATATGGAGTAAATTTAAAAAATAATATATTATATTTGATACAATTTATTTTAATTTTTCTCTATATAAATTCCTACCAAATAATATATTTATATAAATAATCTTAGAATATATACAATTTAAATTTACATTATCAACAAAATATATATATATATATATATATATATATATTCAATTTTGGAATGAAAATAATTTGGTGAATCTTAAAATTATATCAAGAGACATTCTTCTAAATTAAATGAATATTTATTCAAGTCAAATGATATGTGTAATCAATCAACAAAAAAAAATTAAGCACCCCAAAATTTAAAAAAAAAAACAAAAAAAAAATCAAATTCAACCAAAAATGAAACATAAGCTAAACTCACTAAGAACACCCTTTTGCCGCATCAACACACTAGGAGTCGACATGTGAACAATTCAACTCACAAATAATTGAGTAAGCCTTGTGCGAGACTCAGTATCATCTTACAATAGAAACATTTTCACTTTTAAAAATTATATATAAAATATACTCCCTCCATCTCTTTTTAGATTGCTCGAGCAAAATTGGCACGGGTTTTAAGAAGAGGGTTGTTTATTAGTATTAAAAAGTATAAAGTTGAGGATAAATTAGTTATTTTTACTTTATTGAGGGAGGTTGCTTTAGTTTGAGAGATTGCACATAAGTTTCGGACGAGTTTAGTGAGAGTTAAAAAGTTTAAAGGGGAGAGGTGAGTAAACTTTTGAAACTTTTTCGTGAACTTAGCGGAATTAACTGATTTTTAAGATCAGCTTCAGATAAAGTTAAGTGGTGTGAGACGATCATCTCAAATTGATAACTAAACAAATGATTATTAAAGTCAGCTGCTCAATTGGACGAGTGACTATGTATAAATAAGTGCGCAAGTGTGTGGGTCAGTAACTCATGTAGGTGAAAATCCTTCTAAGATAACTTTAAAATCAGATTAGTTCACTTGGTGTGAAGGCAAATCAATGTTTGTATGCTTATGAAATCAGATGAGAATGACAATTGATATATCAAAGTAATAAACAACACACAAAGTAGTAGTTTGAAGATTCAACTTCTACATCCACCCTTCCCAAACTAAGCAGAGGTAATTCCAATAACTTAGAAATCTTGATTTAAAGTGTCAAGGGACACTTTGCAAGACCTTTCTCCCTTTGTGGGATTCATCTAATCTGAAATTTAGAATGAGTTTTAGTCCTCTACAACCAATCTTTAAGTCGATTTAATCAACCTACTCAATCTGCTACAAACTACCTAACTTTCAAAGTTGGGGTCTCATTAAGGAGTTTCCAACTAGGTGAGATTTCTCTAGCAATTGTTAACTTTAAAGTTAGTTAAGAAAATATCTTTAAACTTTGAATATATGTGTATAAGTTTATGTAAACAAATCTAAGAACACTCAAATATGAAACATAGAAAAGTTTAAGAATATTGGATGTTTTGTGCTTAATTGTGCTCTTTGAAAATTGCTTGAATGTTTATTTGCTTGTCAACTTGGTAGAATTTATATAACCTTACTAAGAAGGTTTGATCTATATTTATAGTGTGAATTTGAATATTATTGTTGGAGAGTAAATTCAAATTCGATTAATTTTTGTGCGCAATCCTTTTAAAGATTTGTGTGCGAGATATTTTTCTTGTTTGAGGTAATGTATTAACTTGATTGCTCAAATGCGTTTATATTTATTGTATGTGTTGTATTTTTCTCTATGTCATATATGTACTTGTATTGTCACATTTTCATTAGTTCACAACCGGATGTGTCTAACGCATTTCTTTAAGTCGACTAGTAGTGTCTTCTGATGTGAAGTTTTATGCTAAATTAAAGCTCTTCTTAATCTTCTGATTTTGTCTACTTTGAAGTACTTTGGCACTTAGCATATATTTTGTCTCTATTGAATGCATCTTTAATGTCCAGAGGACAAACCTCCATATCATATGACTTCATCCTCCGTTGATATCAGATGAATTTTAGTCATGTTGTGCTTAGATAACATATATGTAACTTGATGATCTTTGCTTCTACTCTGCTGGCTTTCGATAATTTTGTACTCGGTTGATTTTTGTACTCAGTTTATTTTTACTTGGCTTCTCTTTAGTCCTCAGCTGGTATGTTGAATTCCACTCAACTTGTGACCTAGCTTCAATCCTGGACAAATGCTTGAGATGCACCCATGGAAGAAAAATCTCAAGCTAACAAAATATTTATGTGGACCAATTACATATAGTATAATTAGTGCAATTTTAATTTAATTTAATTTAGATCTATTTCTAAACAATCAAAACATACCTAAAATTAAATTAAAATTCAATCAAAAACCCAATTTTGCACACAAGAATTTGTCCAAACCCTAATATGTGGTGTGAGGAGTGTCCTAAAAGGCCTCACCAACCCAGCTGCAGCCCTTTTAGAACAAAGTATCGTGTGAACAAATTTCACCTAATACTTTTTAGTGAAACAACTAATATATTTTAATGAAACAACTAATATATCAAAAATAATACCCTTTAATAAAACAATTAATACTTTCAAAATAAATTTCACAGTAAAACTTGTTCACACAATACTTTGCCTTTAGAACATGGGTGAGAAGTGAACAACTACTGCCTGTCAGAATCAAACTTACTCCCAATAAATACCCTTAAAATTAAAAAAACTACGATCTTCTTCGTGTCATATAAATACGACTAATAGTAATATCCACATCCGATACATTATGACCCGATAAAAGCCATCAATATAACGATTAACAACCCTATTACCAGCGATCAATAAAGATAAAGGATGAAAAACCGATCTCGTCCGGTTACATCTTTACCCTGTGTGCTCATAAATAGTCATCTATGCCTAAGACTCTGTCAACAGGTAATGTGGGTAGTCCATGTCAATGTCAAAATTCTGTTTCACCAAATCAACTACGTAATACAGTTCCAACCACGA
This sequence comes from Paraleonurus japonicus, assembly GCA_030762865.1. NCBI lineage: Eukaryota > Viridiplantae > Streptophyta > Magnoliopsida > Lamiales > Lamiaceae > Paraleonurus > Paraleonurus japonicus. Next base: position 44,651,710 of record CM061053.1, on the reverse strand, counting down.
TAGAACGAGGATTCCGTATTTCACCAGCTTCCTCTGCTTGAATGTCCAAGATTCTCATGCAGATTTTAACTTGGACGATGTAGATGCAAGATGTGATAGCGTCTTGTGCCCGACTAACATCAAGAACATTCCCAATAAGCCAAGTGCCTTCAATGTCGTGAATAGGTCCAACTGCAATAAATAAGGGGAAAAAAGATTCTGACTTTTTAGTCTGATGAACCAAGTGTGATAAATATTACAAATCAGAGGTGCTTGTGCTACAACATAGGTCAGGATTTTCCCAATCCCTCGACAGCCCGAAACAAACATATCCTCAGAGTTTACAAGTTTTTGTTTGTTGCATGGGTTTTGTCAAGTGAAAGGTATGGATAATAATGAAACAATGAACAGCTATTCAAATGAAAAAATAATGCTGCTACAAGATAGGTTTGAGATGGATCATTCCCAGATTATAAAAGTGGAATAAGAATTTGGATTAATATCTAAGCAACAATAATGATTGAATTCATAAAAGAGAACACAAATCACTAGTATATAAGAAACAGTTTCTATGAAAACTAAATCATATCAATAGTGTATCTGCGATTCTGAAACAGGACCAACAAACAATGCCAAACCTAAAACCAGATAAAAATAGGCATACCTTGAGCCAGAATAATGCATAGAGTGACAGAACTGCGGCAATTCCCAAATGGAAGAGAATGGCAAAAGTTGAGGCAACAGTTGACTTGGGGAAATTCTTGAGGTTAGCACGAAGGTAAACAAGCTGCAGGAACAAGAAAAGTGCAAATAGCATATTAGTGTCTAGTAAAATAGTTGCTAGATCCTAAAGATTAGATGGGAATATTACAACACTATATATCCACTTATGCAAAAATGAAGAGGAAGAAAAATCATTGAGCAGTACCCCAGCCAAGAACCCGAAAAATGGGAAGAGTACTAGGCCCAAGAAAGCAACAGAAAGCTCTTGAGGAGGTTGCTTTTCTGGAGACCTAAATATGTGTGATATCTCTGCCTTAGGCCCATATCTGGAGTACTGGTCAACAGGTTGTGGCGGAGGCGGGGTGCCTTTTCAGGTGCATCAGGGAGATCCAACTCAATATAGCCCAGAGGTTGCAAGAAAGAGTTCTCCTGAAATAGATGAAGAAAAAGAATTTGCATCAAGCACGTGAAGGCATATTCAGACAATTTTCAAATAAGCGAACGAGGAGTGACAAAAAAACCAAATGTAATGCTTTCAACTTCAAGCAAAACTTTACCATGCCGGAGTCTCCAACTGTAAGTTGAATGTCATATTTACCAGATAAGTAGAAAAACTTCTCAACCAGCCCCAGAAAATCCTACAAGATAAAGTGCAGTCAGGATATATGAAATTGGATGATAATGCAGTTCTAAAGGCAAAAATGAACAACACCAACACCTACAGGAAGATTGCAAACCCATCAAGAACCTAAACTATGAGGCACATATGCTGGGGTATTATGATTGTAAAGAAATGAGATCAACTTCAATGAACATGCTGTAATATGTCAGAAGAGGGTTGTTGCCCAGATCATAAATCATCTGGCTTCTCCAAATGATTGTTGATAATTCTGCATTAATCTAATTCCAATTCAACAGTTGAGATAGTTATAGAGCACTTAACTAGTATTATCTCAAACTTCTTCCCTGAGTTGCCAACCAAGAAGATGTGTTCAACTCCACTTTCATGTCTCAATTTAAGGAATACCTGAACAGATATTGATACTCAGAACAGGCGATCATTAAGTAATGTAGCTGCTTAAACTTAAAACTAGAATGAAAACCTGGTGAGGCTTGGAATGCATCTCCAGAAGGAGTGCTTAAGTGAAAGGACAACCTCAACTTCTGGAGGTGATTAGCTGATAAAGAAACAGTGTTTTTGCCTGGTAAATTCAGCCTGAAAATGACAAGAAAGCAACTTCCATTAAAGTTCGTCCCACTTAACATCATAAAATTCACAATAAAGGATATTGTAGTTCATTCATAATAAACACATACAATTTATCAGAACCACATTCAAGGAGATTTATAAGAAGCACAGCTAACAAGAGACCACAAGACAGTGACATAATGAAAGTGATACAATTAGATAAAGAAACTCCAGCTCCACCCTTAATCCGCAAAAATAAATCGCAAAAGGAAGGGGGATTGAATTGGGGAAATAGGAAAAAAGTTTTATGGAATGTAAAATAAAAACATGAGCCCAAATTTAAAAGAGAGCCACAAGAACATAATAAGTTCCATCTAATCTAAGAGAACCAATCAATCCAAAAAGGACAAATAAACAATCATCATTTTATACCAATTCATAAGTTAAAGGGATATACTTTGTCTGAGTTTCTATGCTCCCAAGATCACTGTCAAGTACAGCAATCTCTGCATTGGCAATCTCAATAACTCCAGTTAAATGAATAGGTACTTTAGTTCGCCCTCCAGTTGCATAGTTATTCTTTTGGTCTGGGTCATCAAATATAATCTACAAGTACAAGAAATATCATAACATGTAAATAAGAGGAAGATAGATTTTATTTAACGAAATATGAGATAAAAGATGGAAAAAAGAAAGGTAACTACCTCAAAAGAAAAAATGTATTTTCCAACATCCATATTCGGTGGCAATGTTTCTAAAACATGCAATGCATTACCCTGATCAAACTCGAGCTTCTGCATCATGGGAATCCAAAAGCCTTATGATAGTGCATTGAGACATGAAAATGAGTCTTCTAAATATAATGACTTATAAAGTTGTAACTTCTTATCCAGCCTTGCACTAAAGAGAAACACCTGATTAATGATAGAAGCATCTTTGGAACCAGGAACAAAAATCTGCATGAGCTTGACTGATAGAGCAGGAGAAGAAGAACCTAATACGGTACTGACGCGAACCTAAAACAACATAGGAAGATGCTGAATACAGGCCACATGTGCGCAATATTGTAGAAAACAACTCAAGGAGAAAATTTTAATTAACAATCAATTCTATGAATTGTCCATAGATCACCACAATTATGCTAATTCACATGGACAATAGTTTTGTGCGCATTGAGTTCTGAAGTATGGTCAGAAACAAGTCAAACTCCACTTTAATACACACTATACAATAATTTAACCAGAAACAAATATTAAATTAGGTGGATGAATAAAGAATTGAAAAGTGCTCTGCAATAATCAAGCTAATTGAGGGAATAAGACTATCAAGATTGTAGACCTTAAGTTGATCTTTCCTGGTAACCGAAAGCACAGAAGCTGGCAGTGATAAAACCAAAGGAATGGATCCCCTAGAGCAAAAAAAAGAAATATGTTAGAATGATTTGGAAAAGTATAAGGAAGCTGTATGTAGCACAATAACTACAAACTTTTCAAATCAAAATATGCTTTATCGTTGGAAGAGGAAATCTAAAGATGTCGAAAAGCAAACACAACAAAGAGTCCTTTAAAAGTAAGACATCCAAAATTCTTGCCTAATGTTCTCCAAGCAGCTCAAGGCATCAATTTGGTAATACATGTCTTGGGCACTCCCGGGAATTCCAATGCCAAGGAAAAATTTCGCCAAACCCAATATTTTATCGCCTGGAAGCTGCAGGTTAAAACCAAAAAATTATGTCTCAAAGAAGGTAAAGAATTGCAAGAAACACACATTACATAAAATATACTCCATGCTTGTGGAAAAACATACATTTAAACCATCAGAGGTAACTGCTGCAACAGCTGTGATTCCGCGGACTACTGATGCAGAGGCTGAAAGAGGACTTTGATGTCCTTGTGTACCAACAAGTTTCTCATCAAAGTAACAGGTCCCGTCATCTAAAGGAGATTGTCAGGAAAAACAAGTATAAAAGGTTTAGTAGATGCAAAATCAGTATCCTAAATTGGGTCTAAGATCAACTTGGTGGCATCAGCATACAAAAAGATAAAGAGGAATGCCCGTACCGTATCTTTCAATACCATCAAAAAGCTTCAGAATGTCATTTTTCAGAGTCGTAATCTGGCATAGAAAGAAGACTTGGATTAGAATATCAAAATTAGCCATCAAATAACTGTCTTTGGAAATTTTAGATAAAATGCAAAACTATTCACACACTTCAACTATGTATGTAACAGATAATCACACAAAATCAACAAAGATAAACCTCAATATTGATATATGACCCCATAATATTCCATAAGTATAACTGGTCATCTGGTAAACTTAAAAGATAGGTACAAGCATCAATTATATAATATACAGTCCGGATATTCAAACAGTACAACATATTAATTGAATCAATACCAAAAAGGCAAAATAAATGAAGAACCTTTAATGTTAGTACACTCAAACCATTTAAGTTAAGAGTGTGTACGTCATGTACTCATTTATATTCAACATTTGAAGGAACAAAGTTAAGGCCAATACCATAGTTGTTAAAGAGGCGCGCCTCAGGCGCAACGAGGAGCGCTTCTCCTAGACTGACTGTGGCGCAGATAACAAAACCTTTTTTTTTTAATGAAAAATGTGGTCATGTGTTTTATTTAAGTTAATAAACATTTCTTGGGCTCTAAGAATTAAGTTTAGCTTAAATAAAATTAGGGTTAACAATACAAAAAAAAAAAACTGTCAGCCTTTCCCGCTCACTCTCCCTTCTCTCACCCAACCACCCGCCGGAAAGATCCACAATTTGATGAGGAAGAGGAGGGTGATTATGATGATGAATATGACAATGAGGATGATTAGTTTGTTATTTGTTTGCTTTTGATTTGAATATTAATTGTTTACTACTTCATTTTGATGATTGCTACTTATTATTGAAGTTTATGCCTTTAATTTGTGTTATTTATGGGCTTTTCAACTTCAATCTAATAGCTATTTACATGCCAATATGTTTAATTTAAGTTTATGTAGTATTTATTTAGTTTTTGCCACAATGTACAAAAGGTGTGCGCCTAAGGCGTGCCTTGGAGCCTTAACAACTATGGCCAATACTAGCTTTATATAGAATATAAGTCGCAGTTTATCGTAATAAAAGGAAATGCATTTAAGTTAAAAACTAACAAAATTAAAGACTCACCAGAGAATGATCAATCTCAGAAGAAGCTAAAGAAATAACTCCAGCCAGTGTTTCAAGAGCTATCCCTGTTGAAATAAAGCATAGTGGGTAAACAGCCCTGAGTTTTAAATGATGTATTAAAGTGTCTAAACAACCACAAAAAGGAGAACACGACACATTAAATAAACAATATTTTATCTGTTTTATCAAAAGGCTCATGTTTAGCCAGAATATGAACTGTGAGGATGTGTTATTTACCGGCAGCATCATTGCTAGACTCTGGGTTGTTGGAACTAAGGCGCCACCTCCCATCACTCTGACTAAGAGTCTGCCATGAAATGACTGGAAGTTAGGCTCTCAGGAATACATAGAGCAACAGCAATTGGAGAGAACATATTTAGTAATCTGAAATAGGCAATAAGTCCAGAGTCCCACCTTTATTGAGCGAAAGATTTTATCAGCATCTGCAAGTTGAACATCCACTTCAGAGGTTTGATCCTGCATGCCAAACAAAAAGATACAAACACGAACTCAACAAAGAAATAGGAAAATAAAATAGCTACAACTGAATGGTTCTCTATAAGCTAACCATGGCAATCTTGTTAGTATGCATTTACCATATGTGGAACCTTATATTAACACTTCTATTTTCTTCTACGTTATAAACCTACTTTTGTTAAACCTAATAGGTGTATCAACTGAGAGAGATTTCTGCGAAGTTTAATGCACAAAATTATTACCTTTATGAGAACCAAACCTCCAACAGAATAGTAAAAATCAAGAAGTGACTTGGCACCATTTAAAGAATCCTTAAGTCTAGATTCAATTCCCTGCAGACAGAAGATAAAAGGTAAGGAAAATAATTTTCACATCAAATGACAAAAAGATTTACACAAACTAAAGTAGATTACAGGAAAGAGATTTTCAATACCCTGAAAGCTTCATTATTGAGCTCACACTTCAGAATGCTATTAACTCTTAATGCATAGAACAAATCCTTCAAAGTTGAAGAAGTAGACGACAAGGCGTCCACCACAGATGAACAAGCAGAAATTCTTATGTCATGCTTCTTTTCAATGCCAAGAACCTCAAAAGTCTTCAATGCCCCGTACGTCTCCTCCAGACTGGAAATGGTAACCAAAAAGTGAGATCAACTATCGCAAACCAAAAAATTGTTCAACGACATTTAGTTTCACATAAATACAAAGTAGATAAGACAATATGATAAGAAAAATGGATGCAAGATATGCAGCAGGATGCATATACAGTTGGCAAGCTAGAGTCAATAGTAGTTATGAACAGATACAAATAATCAGTACCGTAGAGGCACCTGCAAAAGGTTTGAAAGAAAGACGGTGAAGACAAACAATAAATTCAGTTAAAATTTTCTACAAATCAAGCTTGGACGTCCGGAAGAACAACAATAATCAATCATTACTTAATTTGACATGAAGGAGCACTAATATAATCACATTTCAGTGCCTGGTATTCGTATCAGAATAACAGATCTTCCAATTCATCAATAAGTCAGATGTCACAAAGATTTACAAGCTGAAACCTTTCCCATCCCCTCCGCTACCCAACGATGTATTCTCCAATATACAAAAAATAAAATAAATCAACACATTCAACGGGAATATTCTCAGAATTTTTTTAAATTGCTAACGCATATGTTACCAAAAAGGCAGCATGGGTTTAGAGAGGGTTTACAAATTTAACCTTCCAAAAGATCCATCAGCGGGAGAAAAGAGCTCCAATGCAGCAGATCGATGTGATTCAGACACCGGATTGAAGATGGCTGATTCGCAGGTCGTCGCCCACACTAAAAGTGCTACAACCAGGAATTTCAAATCTCGGGCCATTCCTGGAGAAATTTTTGCTAATGAAAAGATGATTAGCGATTGAAACCCTAGCAAATTCTATAAGATCAAAGAAGAAATTGGGAGAGCGCACTTACTGTGAGAAGAAAAATTTGTATCTTCGTTTCAGTTGCGCTGGGCGACTGTTATAGTCTACAATCTACAGACTACAGAGGGTGACCGGTGACGTATTGTGAGTTTCCAGTTCTACCCTCGCTCTAATTTTTTTTTTTTTTTTTATCGTGAACTGGTTAAAAAAAAAAAAGGAGTGCTAAATGGCCAGATTCTCGCCGGCCAGATTCTTTAAATTGGTGTTCTTTTACCATATTACCCTTAATGAGGTTTTGGTTCCATTAACTAAAGTTTCCTCTCCTCCTCCCTCTCCCCATTGATCCACTTTGCTTTTTCCCCATTTTTTCATTAATCTTACCTAACACGATTTTTACTCTATTCTTTGACAAATTTGTGCGCGATTCTTGTTCCTAAAATTATTAGTAGTTTGTTCATCTTAGTAAATATGAGCGAGTCCGATTACGTAAATGAGTCGGTTTTGGAAGCGATCCTGATGAAGAAGAATTCATGGATGGTGAAGAAGAATTCATGCCGGAAAGTGAAGATCTTTGGCGAAGAAGATTCTACCGCAGAAGGTGTTGACGGTAGGGGAGAAGTTGCGGAACAACGGACTTATTACGAAAAGAATCGTGGAAGTGGTCCTGTAGAGGTACGCTATACGAGAGCCTTGATAGTTTATTTTCGCTTATCAAAATCACGCCAAAAATTCTGGATTTGGCATGTTAATGAGGACAGTTCGCGAAATAAGTATGCGGTAATGACTTGTGATAGAGTACGATTTGGATTTTCACGAAACAAATCGAAAAGAATTGGGTGCAATGTTAGGCTAAATGCAATCAAGCAAGATGATGGTTCATGAAAAATCTCAAAAACAATTACAACTCACAATCATGATCTTATTCCTAGTATGTCGGGTCTAATGTGGGCTCATAGAAACGTGAGTGTACATATGAGGAGGCGGTTGGAGGCAAACGACATTCTTTGGTATTAGACCAAGTAAGAATATTAGATTGTGCGAAGTCCAAGCCGGTGGTCCTTATAGTATTGGGTGTCTTCCTAAAGATTGTAGAAATGTGATCAATGATCGGAGAAGATTGAGGCTAGGTAGTAGAGATGCAGAGTGTATCCGCAAGTTATTAGGCAAGTTGCAACATCGAGATGCAAGTTTTTTTATTTGATTAACCTTGATGATGAGTGTAGGTTAAGAAATATTTTGTGGATTCACCCTAGAAGTCGAAAGAAGATATGAAGAATTTCACGATGTTGTTAGCTTTGATACAACATACTTAGTGAATCGATATGAAATGTCATTCGGAGCTTTTGTTGGTGTTAATCATCACGAACATTCTATATTGCTAGGCTGTGTTTTGGTGACATCAAAGACTCGGCTTCATTCAAGTGGGTATTTGAAAATTGGATAACAAAGAATGGGTGGTGTTAAACCTTCGTCATAACAATGAACCAATGTGAAAGCATTAAGATCGGTTTAAGTGAGGTTGTAAGCACATTAATTTTGTGCCCAATTAAATGGCAACACGTGGAAAAAAATATTAATATCAAATAAAATTAATTATTTATATTTTGAGAATTTAATTAAATTAATTCTCAAATTAAATAATTTATTGATATTAAATATACACGTAAAAGTTTCTAAATTAAATCCTATGAATTTTAAATATTCGTAACTTGGTGGCAAAGTAATTAACTTACCATATAGCGTATAAAATCTCGTTAAATGGAAAGTTAAATCAAATCGCCCCACATGGAAACAAATCAAATCAAGTCAAATCAATCGATCAAATCAAATCAGTGCGATGGGCTTTTAAGCCTGACCCTTTAAATCAATCTCACCCCACAACTATAAATAGGGGTCTTCATTCATTCATTCCACACACAAATTTCGAGGCAACTCCAAACTCAATTCCAGAGCTCGGAAGCGGACTTCGGACGTTCTTCGCGGCATTCAAAGGCGTTCTTCAAGCAAATCAACCGAACAGCGTCCGATCCGGATCAAGGTGTTCAACCCTCCGATCGACGCGTTTCTCCTTGAAGATTCAAAGGCGTTCATCGCGGCCTCTTGAAGATTCAAAGGCATTCATCCGGTCTTCAAGAACGTTCATCCAAAAAGTCTCCGTAAATAGCGTTTAATCCAAAATAAGGCTCTTAAGCCCTTGGATTAACGTTATAAATCAACCAAATCCGCCAAATCATCCAAGTCAACACCAACACTTGAAGAGAAGAATCGGAGGGTCAAACTTAGAGCTAGGGTCCACTAAAATTTAATCGGTTCAATCCAATTTAAATTAAATTGTAAACGTTTTTTGTGTTTTTATAAATTAAATTCACGAAATTTATTGTTACAAATTTGGCACGCCCGATGGGACAAATTCTACCTCTCATCTCTTCTTTTTCTTTGAAAAATCTAAAGATCATCGAATAGGTCCTCAAGCTCTACCTAATTGGGGCCGGCTCATCAAACACTGCCGATGCCAATGCCATCACGCGAAGTATGTCAAGAAGGTCACAAACTCGCACCTCTCCAGAGCAAATCTTTCGATCAACACTACCGCAAACAAGTCATCCTACATTCTTTGAGAGGCAAGGAAGACGATTCTCCATGCTCTACTCCCGACTCCTCGTCGGACTCTTCATTAACCTCGAGCATAGCTCCGGTCATGATGACAAATGCCTCAACCGTCGAGGAACAACTTGTCGGTTTGACTAGAGCCATAGAGGGCCCACACGTCATGTTCAAGAACAAGACTCCCGAATTTCCAAATTGATGGATAAGGTGGAAAACGATGTGACAAGTATCGCTAAGGCAAAACAAGTTGCATGGGTATAATGACGAAGAAACCTCAACCAAACATCATGCAACCGGAACTGAGCCAACCACAAAGGAGTTGCAGATTTCAGCCGATGGAGGAATCCACGTGGAGCAACTTAAAGAGCTCATACGAGAAACGATGAAGGATAGATTTGACGATGGTTCTAAGTCATCCTTCACTTATGCCAAGCCATACACGAAGAGAATTGATGGTTTGAAGATGTCACCGCTACCAACCTCCAAAATTCCAACAATTTGATGGCAAGGGAAATCCGGCAAAGCACGTGGTCCACTTCATTGAAACGTGCAACAATGCCGGAACTTATGGAGATCACTGCCAAGCATTCGTCCGCTCCTTGAAAGGAAATGCCTTCGGTCGTACATAGATATGGAAGCTAACTCCATTGATAGCTGGAATCGGATGGAGCAAGAATTTCTCGAATCGCTTCTACAAAGACTAGAAGGACAACAAGATGATCGAGTTGACTAACACTCAGCAATGGAAGGACGAACCGGTGATCGATTATATTAATCGATGGAGGAATCTAAGCTTGAATTGCAAAGATAGGTTGTCGAAACTTCTGCAATCGAGATGTGCATACAAGGGATGCAATGGGGTCTCCGATATATCCTCCAAGGAATTCGACCAAGGACCTTCGAAGAATCGGTAACAAGAGCTCATGACATGGAGCTAAGCATGATTGGAAGTGGAGTCGAAGGACCACCAATTTGAACATCGCGACAAGAGTTATGTTAAGTCTTTAAATAAAGAATACATAACGAGACATGCCTCACGATAGGGGCAAAGGGGATTGACTCTCAAGGACATGCGACAAAAACAATATCCATTCTCGGACTACGATGTCTCGGGATATTTGATGAGTTGCTCGATGAAAGGCTGATTGAGTTGCCTAAAATGAAACGACCCGAGGAAGCTGGACGTCTTGATGATCCGAAATCTGCGTGTATCACAGATTAGTGGGTCACTCAATCCAAGACTGTTTTTCTTCAAGGAAATGATAATACAATTGGTTCAAGAAGGGGATATAGTGCTAGAAGAGACTATTTGAAGTCCTCTAAGTAAAAAAATATAACTCCTTGACAAGAGAATAAACTGTCGAAATGCTCCTTGATACAAGCTAAAACTATCTAAAAGTCCCTCAAATCAAATCTCCTTGACACGAGACGAAAGTGTCCATGACTTATAATCGAGTCTTCAAATCAAATCTCCTTGACACGAGACGAAACTGTCTATGACTCTCAAATTGAGTCTTCAAATCAAAGCTCCTTGATACGAGCGAAAACTATCTAAAACCCCAAAATCAAATCATGTCCCTTGAACTACGTTATGGCTTGATCCTCTTTAAAGAGGTACGTAGGCAACTTAGAAATTCTCTAAGTACAATCATGATTTAATTATTTCGTTTAAGTTCTTACACTTAATAGTGAGATATTTTTAAAAAAATTAAAGATTTTCGTGCTTTATTCACTTCAAGTCATAAATGACCGTGAACAAAGCACGAGGGGCATTTTTAAGCACATTAATTTTGTGTCCAATTAAATGGCAAAGCACGTGGGAAAAAATATTAATATCAAATAAAATTAATTATTTATATTTTGAGAATTTAATTAAATTAATTCTCAAATTAAATAATTTATTGATATTAAATATACACGTAAAGCCGAAATTAAATCCTACGAATTTTAAATATTCGTAACTTGGTGGCAAAGTAATTAACTTACCATATAGCGTATAAAATCTCGTTAAATGGAAAGTTAAATCAAATCGCCCCACATGAAACAAATCAAATCAAGTCAAATCAATTAGATCAAATCAAATCAGTCTGATGGGCTTCTAAGCCCGACCCTTTAAATCAATCTCACCCCACAACTATAAATAGGGGTCTTCATTCATTCATTCCACACACAAATTTCGAGGCAACTCCAAACTCAATTCCGAGCTCGGAGCGGACTTCGGACGTTCTTCGCGGCATTCAAATGCGTTCTTCAAGCAAATCAACCAGAACAGCGTCCGATCCGGATCAAGGTGTTCAACCCTCCGATCAGACGTTTCTCCTTGAAGATTCAAAGGCGTTCATCGCGGCCTCTTGAAGATTCAAAGGCGTTCATCCGGTCTTCAAGAATGTTCATCCAAAAAGTCTCCGTAAATAGCGTTTAATCCAAAATAAGGCTCTTAAGCCCTTGGATTAACGTTATAAGTCCACCAAATCCACCAAATCATCCAAGTCAACACCAACACTTGAAGAGAAGAATCAGAGGGTCAAACTTAGAGCTAGGGTCCACTAAAATTTAATCGGTTCAATCCGATTTAAATTAAATTATAAATGTTTTTGTGTTTTTATAAATTAAATTCACGAAATTTATTGTTACAGAGGTGATGCGAGAAACTATTCATCGATATTGCTTGTGGCATATTATGTCAAAGTTACCTTTGAAATTCAAAGGCGTTGGTGACTATAATCGAGCATGCTTTGATTTTAAAAGCATTGTCTACGATAGTCTTACGATTGAAAGTTTTAAGAGAAGGTGGGGGAGTTCTTAGCCGTGCATGGACTTGAAAACAAGGTGTGGCTTCAAAAATTGTATCTTGAGAGGGAGAAATGGGTGCCCGTGTACTTGAATCACATGTTTTGGGTGACATGCTTTCAACATAGAGAAGTGAAGGCATGCACTCCTATTTTGATGAATTCCTCCACTCTAGATTCAGTTTGAAGGTGTTCATGGAACAATACGAAATTGCAGCTTAGTAAGAAGATTCAAAAGGAGTTTATGGCCGATTTTGATTCAAAGACAAAGGTCAAACGTTTGAAGACAGCTTTTCCATGGGAGAGACAATTTCAAGAAGTCTACACCAATTCGATTTTTGAAAAATCCAGACCAGATTGGCGAATGATTTCAGTAATATTGTTCCATCCCATGCGAGATGCGAGATGAAGTTGTCGAGGATGGTGTTGAAAAGTTCAATGTTTTGGAGAGAAATATTGGTAATCCTCCCACCTCGTAAGGAATGTACGTATGTTGTGGAGTATTGTCCAATTGAAGAATACCTTAGTTGCAATTGCGGGAAGTTTGAGTTCATGGGAATACTTTGTTGTCATATTTTCAAGGTTTTGAATGAACGAGATATACGTCGCGCACACGAGAGATATATATTAAGAAGGTGGAGGAAAGATGTTTTTAGAAGACATTCTTGGATTTTTGTTGACGGAACATATCCACACATGACCGATGAGTACAAAAATATCAAGAAGTTGAAAAAGCGATTTCAGAATGCATCGATGCAGCCTTAGGCGAGTTTAGATAAGATGGTCTTTCTTAAGGAACAGCTTATTAGAATTGAAGGACGACATTTTGGAATGGGAAGTCAAGAGAATTCAAATGACATGAACGAAGTTTTGATGCAAAGATCTACCCAAATTGAAAGTGTTGGTGGTGGCCCGATACGTGACCCGGCATATACCGTAGAAGGGGAAGGCCTAGAAAATCTCGTATGAAGTCACTTTGGAGGAAAATACTAGAGGGAGAGGAAGGGGAGAGGACGAGGTCGTGGAAGAGGAGAACGAGGACGTGGAGTAGGAGAACGAGGACGTGGAAGAGGATTGGGTAGGGCGGCAACGCAGCCAACCGATTTTGATAATGGCGTGTTTAACTTTGATTTGAATGATCCCGTTCCATTTTTTGCAACCAAATGAGCACTGCGAATTACTTAAATTTGAGTACTAAAAATTGTGTACCTTGTAATGACATTAGTTACGTGGATGGAGGTTTAAGTGTTGAATGTTATTTACTACATTTAGTTGTTCATTTGTAGTGCATTTGTTTGTTCAATTTTTGATTTACATTTAAAAGGGCATAAGAAATTCCCAAAGGGAGTTATAGCAGAAGGAAACAACAATTAATTAAATCCCAATACTATTCTCGGGAGTCATGAAAAATTACACATCTATAAAATGTCCGCCATTTTTTCGTCGATCATCTTTGCACAACACCGTAAATCAAAAATAAACAACAAAATAAAAAAAAAAGCAGAAAATCAATAATCTATAGTACATTAAACATAATCCATGTTACTTAAAAGAACAACCGAGTCATGAACAAAATATAAATAAAATCAATCGGCGGGAGGCAAAGGGTCCGTTTAGTTTAAATTTCATTTTCTTTGTCACGCACCGACGCTCAGCTTACATTAATACGCTCCAAAAGGTCCTCATGTTCACCTTCGTTAACTATTTCCCGATTCACGTCGAAGTTCCGTCAATGTATCTTCTAAACGTTTCTTTTCACCATCATAGAATCTAGAGTCAACTTGTCAAACACTTTGATCATAAAATACATCTGCACATTCAATTGTACTTCATCATAAAAATATATACTTGCTATAAAACTAGAATGTACGCAGACTCAATATGTATAAAAATATGTCTCCATCGCTTCATTGATTTCAAGCAAACCCGGTATTCGGGATCCCACCAGTCGGTAGAGGTGATATGTCTCCATCACTTCATTGATTTCACGTTCGGTCACCTACAAAACATACATTGAATAATAATTAAAAATAAAATAATTTTATTTCGAAAGATAAAGAATTTTTAGGGTTGTAGGCGTTGTATGTTTTACCATTCAGGGAGAGTGAGAGAGTGAGGTAGAAAGAGAGAGAAAATGAGAGAAAAAATAGGGAGAGTGAGAAAGAGCCGTAGAGGAAGATAGAAAATGAGAGAAAAAAAAAGGGAGAGTGAGAATGTGTTTTTAAATGGTGGATTAGGATTTTGATTTGGAATTTACCACTCAATTTGACCGCTCAAAATTGTATTGCATTTTCACTCCCCGCCTACTACTATAGTCAAAATCGTGGTTATTTGTGTAACACTTTTGATATAGTTAATCACTTGTATTATTTTATATTTGAATTAAAATATATATATATATATATATATATGTATAAAAAAATTGTGTAAATAGTTAATTATTTTATTAGAAAAATAAAATGAAGAATACACGATCAATTAGTGGTATTATTACTAAACGATTGAATAATTTTACATGAGTGATATTACTACTACTAAAGATAGGTAACACCACTACTAATACCTTGTTTCGATCAATATTGATCTTTTCTTAAAACTCTAAAAATTTGGATGAAACGTATCAAAATATATTTTAACACACTAATACAACCAAATTTGTAAAAATGCAATCTTTATCAATTTAAAACAAATAATTTTACATGAGTGATATTACTATTACTAAAAATAGGTAACAAATAATTCAACAATAAAAAAAAGGTACAATTCAAAACAACGTAATAACACCAAACCAAACATTAACATAAAAACAGCTAAACATTAACATAAAAATCTATTCAAAAATGCTTAAACATTAACATAAACATCTATTCAAAATTAACATACAAACAGATAAACATTAAAAAAGGTTCATTCTTAAAATAAGGTTTATGATGTATTGAAAAAAATTAAAAATATGCATATATAATAGAAAAATATTACAATATTATTATTTAAGAAAAATCACATGTTTAGTATTATATTATAATAATAATATTAATATTAGATAATATCCCTATCTATAAATATATAATACACCAACTGATTTTATATCCCTATCTATAAATATAAAGATAAATACTTTGATTGTTATTACTCAATAGTATGAACCGACATATCACATTGGCCATTAATTGTTATTATAATATTTCAAAAATCATTCATTTTATACATTGAATGCATAACCAATTCACAATATGCTTGCAATAGCCGTAGGAGTAGAACCGACATACCACGTCTTTCAAAACCTATATATCTATAATAAATCTTCTAAATAATATCACAAGATATATTTTAGTAATAAAAAACTATACTAAATTTGAAAATAAAATTTTGACACCAAAAGACTAATACTAAATTTGTCATTATATTTAATACTTATTAATTAATATAATAAATATCAATTAATATATACATTACAATTAAAAAATAGAATGAAAATATTATAATGAATATAATGAAACAATGTGATACTCGTATGAGATTTTTTCACATGAAACTGAAATAAAATTTGTAAACTAATCGAAAAGAACAAATATCATTATGTTTATTTTTTTCGAAAAACATTAATATCACCCATTAACGCATACGGTTTATTGATTCAAAAATAAACATTATGTTTTTTTAAATCACTAAATCGTATGCTCGAACGGGTTATATACTAGTAAATAATAATAATAATAATAATAATAATAATAATAATAATAATAATAATAATAATAATAATAATAATAATTTTCTCCAAAAACAAAAATAGATGATAATAAAAAAGTACGATAATACAATGATCAATTCATAATTCAAAACAAATGATACCCAAGGCATTGATATATTTTGAAAATGTGGGTAAAATTGGTATGGAAAGTGTTGACTTGTATCTAATTGTATTTTGACTTTTGAGTTGTATTGAATAGTAATAAAATTTAAAACATGGTATCTAAGAGTAATAATGTATAAATATAATATGTACTAGTTTATATAAAAGTAATAATATACATATTATAAAAATTTAATTAATGATGTAAATATTGATTTGAGTTAAAAAATATGAATAGCAAAATAAAACATGAATATCATATAAGACCATATAACAAACCTTTTATTTTCAATCAATTTTTAATAAAAAGGACAATTGGGTAATTATTTTCATTGTACTTCTTTAATCAATACACTGTTATTCTTAAATTTACCAATATTATGATACTTTTGTTAATTTTTTTATTTTTCTTTGTGGAAGTTATATATTTCACCTAGACAAAATTTAATTATTTAACAATATTTTCAAATTGTAACTTTCTTATTAATATATCATTTTATTATAGTTACATTATTTTCCCATACACATCTAACCGACATATTCTAATTTTTTCAGTAATCATTACATCAATTTCCAAAAACTTGTATAATTATTACGCAAGGTGGGTGGTGAATACAATATTTATTTAGCTGCCCAAGGACGATGCATTAAAATACTCACGTTCATCACCAAAGTGCTTGTTTATCCGATTTGACTAAACTAATATTGTGTGTTTCCAAAATTATCCAATTTCATTAAATTAATTATTTATGCAGATTGTGTGATTAAAAAATTATTAGATTAAAATAAATAAATTAATTGTTTACGTAAATTTTCTCGCTAAAATCCTTAATTTAATTAATTATTTATGGATATATTACACTAATACAAAGAAAGCGGGAAAAATGAAATCTCAATGAGAGAGAAACAAATTTTGTTTGAAAAGATTTGGTCAAATCATGCTACAGAGAAAATTCAAATTCAAAACAAATGATGTTACATGAGAGGTATTACTACTACACAAGATAGGTAACACTACTACTAAAAGCTTGTTTAGTTCAATATTGATCTTTCTTAAACACTCTAAATTTGATGAAACGTATCGTAAATATATTTTAACATTGTAATACAACCAATTTTGTAAAAATATGATCTTTATAAATTTAAAACAAATGATGTTACATTAGTGGTATTACTACTACACAAGATAGGTAACACTACTACTAATAGCTTGTTTAGTTCAATATTAATATTTCTAAAATATTCTAAACTTGATGAAACGTATCAAAAATATATTTTAACATTGTAATACAATCAATTTTGTAAAAATATGATCTTTATAAATTTAAAACAAGTGATGTTACATTAGTGGTATTACTACTACACAAGATAGGTAACACTACTACTAATAACTTGTTTAGTTCAATATTGATCTTTCTTAAACACTCTAAACTTGATGAAACGTATCAAAAATATATTTTAATATTGTAATATAACCAATTTTGTAAAAATATGATCTTTATAAATTTAAAACAAGTGATGTTACATGAGAGGTATTACTACTACACAAGATAGGTAACACTATTACTAATAGCTTGTTTAGTTCAACATTGATCTTTCTTAAACACTCTAAACTTGATGAAACGTATCGAAATATATTTTAACATTATAATACAACCAATTTTGTAAAAATATGATCTTTATAAATTTAAAACAAGTGATGTTACATGAGAGGTATTACTACTACACAAAATAGGTAACACTCCTACTAATAGCTTGTTTAGTTCAATATTGATCTTTCTTAAACACTCTAAACTTGATGAAACGTATCAGAAATATATTTTAACATTGTAATACAACCAAATTCGTAAAAATATGACCTTTATAAATTTAAACAAGTGATGTTACATTAGAGGTATTACTACTACACAAGATAGGTAACACTACTAATAGCTTGTTTAGTTCAATATTGATCTTTCTTAAACACTCTAAACTTGATGAAACGTATCGAAATATATTTTAACATTGTAATACAACCAATTTTGTAAAAATATGATCTTTATAAATTTAAAACAAATGATGTTACATTAGTGGTATTACTACTACACAAGATAGGTAACACTACTACTAATAGCTTGTTTAGTTCAATATTGATATTTCTTTTTTTTTTTTTTACGGAAATATTGATATTTCTTAAGCACTCTAAACTTGATGAAACGTATCAGAAATATATTTTAACATTTGTAATACAACTAATTTTGAAAAATATGATCTTTATAAATTTAAAACAAATGATGTTACATTAGTGGTATTATTACTACACAAGATAGGTAACACTACGACTAATAGCTTGTTTAGTTCAATATTGATCTTTCTTAAACACTCTAAACTTGATGAAACGTATCAAAAATATATTTTAACATTGTAAATACAACCAATTTTGTAAAAATATGATCTTTATAAATTTAAAACAAGTGATGTTACATTAGTTGTATTACTACTACACAAGATAGGTAACACTACTACTAATAACTTGTTTAGTTCAATATTGATCTTTCTTAATCACTCTAAACTTGATGAAACGTATCAAAAATATATTTTAACATTGTAATACAACCAATTTTGTAAAAATATGATTTTTATAAATTTAAAATAAGTGATGTTACATGAGAGGTATTACTACTACACAAGATAGGTAACACTATTACTAATAGCTTGTTTAGTTCAATATTGATATTTCTTAAACACTCTAAACTTGATGAAACGTACCAGAAATATATTTTAACATTGTAATACAACCAATTTTGTAAAAATATGATCTTTATAAATTTAAAACAAGTGATGTTACATGAAAGGTATTACTACTATACAAAATAGGTAACACTCCTACTAATAGCTTGTTTAGTTCAATATTGATCTTTCTTAAACACTCTAAACTTGATGAAACGTATCAAAAATATATTTTAACATTGTAATACAACCAATTTTGTAAAAATATAATCTTTATAAACTTAAAACAAATGATGTCACATTAGTGATATTACTACTACACTAGATAGATAACACTACTACTAATAACTTGTTTAGTTCAATATTGATCTTTCTTAAACACTCTAAACTTGATGAAACGTATCAGAAATATATTTTAACATTTGTAATACAAACAAATTTGTAAAAATATGATTTTTATAAATTTAAAACAAGTGATGTTACATTAGAGGTATTACTACACAAGATAGCTAACACTACTACTAATAGCTTGTTTAGTTCAATATTAATCTTTCTTAAACACTCTAAACTTGATGAACCATATCGAAATATATTTTAACATTGTAATACAACCAATTTTGTAAAAATATGATATTTATAAATATAAAACAAGTGATGTTACATGAGAGGTATTACTACTACACAAGATAGGTAACACTACTACTAATAGCTTGTTTAGTTCAATATTGATCTTTCTTAAACACTCTAAACTTGATGAAACGTATCAGAAATATATTTTAACATTGTAATACAACCAATTTTGTAAAAATATGATCTTTATAAATTTAAAACAAATGATGTTACATTAGTGGTATTACTACTACACAAGATAGGTAACACTACTACTAATAGCTTGTTTAGTTCAATATTGATCTTTCTTAAACACTCTAAACTTGATGAAACGTATCAAAAATATATTTTAACATTGTAATACAACCAATTTTGTAAAAATATGATATTTATAAATTTAAAACAAGTGCTGTTACATGAGAGGTATTACTACTACACAAGATAGGTAACACTACTACTAATAGCTTGTTTAGTTCAATATTGATCTTTCTTAAAAACTCTAAACTTGATGAAACGTATCAAAAATATATTTTAACATTGTAATACAACAAAAAATATAAAATTATGATCTTTATGAATTTAAAACAAATGATGTTACATGAGTGGTATTACTATTGCACAAGATAGGTAACACTACTACTAATAGCTTGTTTAGTTCAATATTGATCTTTCTTAAACACTCTAAACTTGATGAAACGTATCGTAAATATATTTTAACATTGTAATACAACCAAAAATATAAAAATATGATCTTTATGAATTTAAAACAAATGATGTTACATGAGTGGTATTACTATTGCACAAGATAGGTAACACTACTACTAATAGCTTGTTTAGTTCAATATTGATCTTTCTTAAACACTCTAAACTTGATGAAACGTATCAGAAATCTATTTTAACATTATAATACAACCAATTTTGTAAAAATATGATCTTTATAAATTTAAAACAAGTGATGTTAAATGAGAGGTATTACTACTACACAAGATAGGTAACACTACTACTAATAGCTTGTTTAGTTCAATATTGATATTTCTTAAACACTCTAAACTTGATTAAACGTATCAAAAATATATTTTAACATTGTAATACAACTAATTTTGTAAAAATATGATCTTTATAAATTTAAAACAAGAGATGTTACATGAGAGGTATTACTACTACACAAGATAAGTAACACTACTACTAATAGCTTTTAGTTCAATATTGATCTTTCTTAAACACTCTAAACTTGATGAAACGTATTAAAACTATATTTTAACATTGTAATACAATCAATTTTGTAAAAATATGATCTTTATCAATTTAAAACAAATGATGTTACATGAGTGGGCTATAGACTAATGAAAGAGAGAATTTTAATTTTAATTAATTAATTATGTAATTTGTGCCCAACAATAAATATAATTAATAAAAACATATCCTCCAATTTTTTATTTTTTTATTGGCAAAATAAAAATTTTATTAACTCAAACTTGGATCATAATGAGTACTCTATTGCACATCACCATTACTGATTCTCAAAAAAGAAAAATATATCCTCCGAGTTAAGTTTATGACTCGTAAATTTAACTAATTAATTATTTGACGAGATATTTAGTTCATTAAAATAATTAAATTTATGAGATTGTGTTTTTCCAAAATTATTAGATTTCATTAAAATTGTTTACAGAATTGGTGTGCTTCCATAATTATTAAAATTCAATAAACTAATTAATAATTACGAAAATGGTGTGCTTCCAAATTATTAGATTTCATTAAACAAATAAATTATTTACGCAAATTGTGTGTCTCCAAAATTATCCAATTTGATTAAAATAATTATTTACGCAGATTGTGTGTTTCCAAAATTATCCTATTTGACTAAACTAACTTTGTAATTCACGAAGTTTTAAAAAATTATGATGCTCCTCACCTTTAAATCGATAATTTTACATGAGTGGTAATACTACCACACTCCATAGGTAACACCAACACTAACATCTTGTCTTGTTTAATATATGGATCAACTCTTATACTATAAACGTGATGAAACGTATAAGCACTCTAATCTAACTTTGTAATTCACGAAATTTTGAAAAATTATGATGCTCCTCACTTTAAAACAATAATTTTACTTGAGTGGTACTACTACCTTCATTCATAGGTAACACCAACACTAACATCTTGTCTTGTTTAATATATGGTAAACATATTATCTCAAAATAATTTCTTTTTAT
Organism: Paraleonurus japonicus; assembly: GCA_030762865.1. NCBI lineage: Eukaryota > Viridiplantae > Streptophyta > Magnoliopsida > Lamiales > Lamiaceae > Paraleonurus > Paraleonurus japonicus. Next base: position 44,629,971 of record CM061053.1, on the reverse strand, counting down.
TAAAATTTATTATCCATTTTTATATTATATATAATTTTTAAATTAACGTGATTATTTATTATTTTTAAAAATATTTAAGGAAAATAATATGTATGATAGATATCATCAAGCTTTAAATACGACAATAATTCCTCTCCTTCCCAATTCAAACCCACTCACACACGTTTTAGGCCCTATCACCGCTATCACACAACACGACTTCCCATGCATTATTCTCGGCCGCACAAAATCAAACCTTGGAGAAATCTCAGCCGTTGATCTAATCTTTTTCACATTTTGGTGCAACAATGGTCCTTGGTTGGAAATCGAAAACCGCTTTGTAATTAATGTGACAAATATGGAATGATGGTTGGGCGAAATTTGTCTTATCAAGCATTAATGTGGGCGTAAAAACGCATTCCTAAACCCGCTTGAATTGATGAAATTAATTTAGTAAGGTTAATTGGTTAATTAAATGTACTTATTATGAATGTGTCGTATTATAATAATATGATGACTTCATATTATAATAAAAAAATGATGATTAGTAATAATATATTAACACAAAATGTACACACACACAAAAAAAAAAAAACAACTACGATTAATACTAAAATAAAACCCTAATAATACATAAGAGGAATAAAAAAGGCATATTAAATCAAAAACTCTTCTTCCACCTTAATAGATTTGTCGTGTATTTCCACTCTAACATGAAAAGTATTTGGATCATCTACGCTCATCTAAAAATAAATAATATCCCCTTGGGTAATCTGCAATGTATTTACCACGGTTGCCCAACCTTGCTTAATTCGACCAATACCCTTCCCGCGTTGATTAATCATATGATATTCATACGAGCATTCAAACTTCACCCCGCAGTGCTCATATTCAACGATGATGGTCCGTTGAGAGGTCCCTAGCATTTCAACAAAAATACTAGGGAGGTTCTACGTTTGACAAAAAAATAGTTAATAAAAATAAAAATATATACTCTAGTTTAGAAAGCAACAAATAAGATAAATATTCACCAAACGACTTAAAAATTCCGCTGCTCGCAGTTGAACTTCAAAAGATTGGTTTGTGAAACTCAATCTTCGAGCAATCGATCGTAATATTTTAGCAACAAGTATTTTAGACCAATCAAATATCGAACCCAAGGGACTAGGAGAACAATGGAGCCTCAAAAACATACGTTTCCATAGAATTATAGTGGCTAGTCACGATTTCAAAATTAAAGCAACAAAATGACAACACAAATTCAACAAGAAATTAAACTAAGCAAAGATTACCAAGGATGAGATAGTAGTGCTCGGGTGCAAATCACCAAAGACTCACAAATTCGGATCATCAACAATCAAGTGTTCATTCAAAGAGGGATCATAGGGATAACCAACACATAGTTCAAATAAAACCGTACTTGATAAGCCTAGGTTCTAAATGATCGATAAAGCACGTAGGAATGTAAGAGACGACACTCTCACCCTCACTAATCACAAGCAACAACAAGTAATCAATGTGCCTTAATGAGGTTCTAATTAATTAACCAAGTATCCTTGTGTTAACCAAATATACACTTTAATCACTTTAGCAACCCTAACACCTATGCATCAATTCAATCAACCAAGTATCCTTCGCATCAATTAAATCAATAAACACAAGATCAAAGCTCACCTTAGCAATTAAATCATGCAAAGCATCATTAAGACAATTAATCACCTCAACAAATGAACACCCAATCATCAATTCACCAAAATCAACTTATCAAGGGATCATTACACCCAAGCACATATGAAATTTAGCCAATCATGGCTAATTGAAAGAAACCCATGAACAATAAGTAAATAGGAATCATGATTAAGCTAGAATTAGATAACAAAACTGAAAATAAATGGTAGAAGTCACCTTGATGGAGTCTAATACAACTTGAATGATCAATTTTATCAGCTATAACTCTTGGGTAATTCAAATCCCTAAAAACTAAGATCACCTAACACTATGTGTAATCGTGTGTAAATGAGTGCAGAGAATTTCTAATCTAAATCCCTATCCAATGTTCTAAGTGTGAAAAACTCCCTTCATCAGCTGAATTAGAGAGTATTTATAGTGGGGGCAAAGTTACAAAATTCGTTTTGCACTTAAGGACCTCGAAAATGATGAAATTTAGCTCAAAATTGCCAGTCAGTGGTCCCACTCGGCCACCACTCGGCCGAGTGACTTGGAGGTTGGTCGAGTAGCTTCGTGTCTGGCACTAGATGACTCGGGCAAAAGTATCTCACTCGGCCGAGTCGCCTTGCTCATGGCCGAGTGACTTTCTTACTTGGGATGTGGCGACTCGGCCACTGATGTCTCACTCGGCCGAGTCATAAGCGTCTTCGCCGAGTGGAATTTCGTCTGGAATAGGATGACTCGGCCAGTATACCCCACTCGGCCGAGTGGGATTGCTTCGGTCGAGTGACATTCCTTCCGCCTTACTTTGACTCGGGCATCTTATCTCTCACTCGGCCAAGTGATATTCCACTCGGCCGAGTGACTTGTTTTCTCTCCTTCTCGACTTTTTGACTCTTCGTCTCGATTCATCACCTCTTCCACACTTGTGCATCGATCTTTTGATCTCTCTCCTTTTCATTTCTCAGCTTCCGCTCTTCCTTGATTGGCTCTTGCTCACCAAGTTGTTGTCTTGCTCGATTCTTTGCTCGCTTTTTTTACCCTTTCCTAGAAATGAGTCAACCTTTACATGAAAGTATTAGTTCACAAAATTAAGCACATTAACCTCAGAGTTTTGCAATGAAATACCCAATATGATATATAATGATCAACAAATATCATGCAAGAATGAACCCAATCAACTCCCCCAAACTAAGAGATTTGCTTGTCCCCAAGCAATAAGACAAATAAGCACATTTGGGTGAATTCGCTTTCAATCACATTCAACGAGCACAAGAATGAAATAGGATGATCAAACTCCTTCAATGAAAACATGCTTCAGGCAACAATCAACCACCACTCAAGAATTGTCATGTTCAAATGAATGCAATCTAGAAAGCTCAACTCAATGCTCCTTCCAAGGAGTGTTTCACTCATCACTCAAAGTGTTATGGACGTGTATGCACTCAATCATCGATCCACAAAAATGAACACCATATGCTTGCCAATAGACTCAATCTCCACCATATCTTTTTGTGCATCAAATATGACTCAAAGAGGACTTTTCCAAAGGTTGTAATGTAGGCTCTTTGGAGAATGGTAGGTGAATTTTTGGACAAGTAACTCGGTAATTAGTAGAGCAAACGAAAGTTGATCAAGCAATGCAATACAAAACGCTTCTCCTCAAATTTCAACAATCATCACCCTTTCTTTTCTTTTTCTTTCTTACAAACACTTTTCACCACCAAACTCTTTTAAGACTTTCTTGCATTTTCAAGCTCAAAATTGAATTTTTCTTTCTTCACAATCATTTTTTTTTCTCATCTTTCCACAATTCAATTTTTTCTCTTTTTCAACCTTTCTTCCTTTCTCTCTCATTTGTCCCAACAAATCAAACTACCACACTTTTTCTTTTCATTTCACCATTCTTTTGTCAACAATCAAGCTCTATAATCATTAGGACAAAAGGCTCATAAAGGTAGACAAAATGGCTTCAATTTCACAAGCTTGCCAAAGAAATAAAGATTTTAGGCTCAAATTGGCTTACTAGGGAAATCAATGTTTTTGGTGGGGTCCAATTTGGCTAAGTGACTTTCATAACAAACAAGGCCTCTCATCATCATCACATAATCCACACAAAACTCAATTTTGACAAGTCTCTAGGCAAGTTCTAGCATGCAAATTCATGAATGATGCACTCAACAAGGAATTCAACCGTATAAATTGTACGATTTCAAAAGGCACTAAAGCTCACCGGTTTCACATGAACAAAGAGTATTGCAATCTTGACTACACTCATCGTCACAAGTCAATCAATCATGATAGCATTATGTTACACATCCACTTATTATCACATCCAAAGTCTAATGAATCCACCAATCAATCACATGAGCTCATGATCGTAATCTCAACAAGTACCTCCATTCACAACAATACTCATCACAATCAATTTTTCAAAAATTTTCTCATAAAAATGAGAGGCCAATTGGTACAAACAAAAAGTTGCACAACTAACCTACCCCCAAACTTTTTCATTGCCAAGCAATTAAAAATTTGGTAAGATAATTAGGGCAATTTTGTTTGTACACAACTACCTACAGACAATCCACCAAACATCTCAACCAACAAGAGCATCACATCGAATTAATCCACAAATAAAATTAACATCCAACACATCCATCAAATACGAATTAATACAATCCATAATGACATGAATAACAAGGAGTTTAAGAATCAAAAGGAACAAGAGATAAGAGTCTTGATACCACCCCGATCAATTCATTGTGGAGGGGTATATCTCGGAAAATGCCCTTGAGCCACATGCCACTCGTGACATCGCCGCCGCATCATAAGTTGCTCGTCATGGGCAGCCCTATTCGCCGCTTCCATCTCCATCATCCGGCTCTCCATAGCGAATCGCCTTTCCTCCAAGCTGCCCATCCTTGTGCCAAGCCCTTCTTGCCTTTCCTCCAAGCTAAGCATGCGGACGTTCATGGATTGCATACTGCAGCTAGGCGTTGCATTTCCGTCCTCCTCACGTATGAGTAAGGGAGAGGTTGAACAAGTTGCGCAGCGGTGCCGGTGCCTCGCCTCTCTTGCCGCATCTCATAATCTTCTTCGGTGACTCGAGCACGACTAGTTTCTCCTCTCTCCCTTCTTGATCGCTTCTCCCGTCCTTCCACTCGCCATCAATAAAAACCCGTACTCCATTCTGCATCACTGGAGAGTTCATCCGCCATTGGCTGCTGTCACGGTGATGAGAGATGGGTTGTTCATAGGGAACTTCACGCCATCATGCATGCAAAGACAAATTGTGTCCCCTATCTTCTCTATGACACCCATTCTCGCCAACGTCTTGCTATCCAATCTATTCCCCCGTCTAAGGGCCCCTCATCCGAGCTAGGCTCCCGCTTATCTCCCTCGGCCATGCGGACTACCAATCCACCAATTGAGCAATTCTTCACTTTATCTTGTCTTCCCAATTGCCCAATCAAGTAGATCCCAAAATTCAAAGGGATACGGTTAGCCATGCAATGCAAGATGTATAGCTCCTCATTTCGAACCGATCCACATTCATGTCTAGCAAACAAGGTGTTTGCTAGAATCCGATGTGCTAGCCGGAAAACGGGTTCAAGATGTTGGACGCCTTAGATCGTGGCCGCATCAAACACGCATCTCCCATCACGAACCCTATTTGAAATGCCGTCCCACATCGCATTTTTGTCGAAATCTTCCATTGCTTGATACGAATCGATGGGGACATTTTGTCGAGTCTCAAAGATGATGTTGAGCCGCTTCTCTACGCAATATTTTTTTAGCATTCCCTCTTCTCGAAATGGATTTTGTACTTAACGTCCTTTTTGTCCGTATACACCTCCAAAGTGCTTAGAATTTCTAGCACCGGTGCCAAGTAAGTTTCACTTCTGACTTCCGTAAAATCTTTCCATCCTATATTGTCGAAAAGTTGCTCCACTTCTTCTTTGATTCCCATTTTGCTGGCCACTACCGGATCATAGTATCGGGTGGGCCTCATCTTCGCCTTCACCAACTTCACAAACTTTTCAGCAAACTCGTCCCTCTCGTGGCCCAAATACAATTCCATAATCGGATGGTTGTTGTCCACACAAGGCTTTGCACCTAGCATTCATTTCATCCTCACTGAATTCTTACTCGAGAAGTCGATGCTCTTTTACTCATTTTCTCGCAAAAATCATTCATTCTATGAGTAGAGCATATGTAATCACTCACACAAGGTTCAATATTCTCATTCACAACTCTTGTAACATCAATTTCAATCCTATCCTAGCACAATTTGCAATCAAACTTAAATAATCACAAGCAAACATAAGACTCTTCAAAGTGTAAATCATGCTCAAGGATTTTTTTTTTTTTTTTTAACAATCTAAACAACACTTATCTCAATTCATTCACACAAGTTTCAACTTTTCAACAATTTCCTCATTAGCCTAGTCAAATTCACAAAACATCCCAAGAGAAATTTTTAAAATTGACTTTGCATTTGAGCAACCCATGACATATATAATTGAACACATTCCACTTCATGAAGAAAATTGCATCAAAGCATCAACAACATCTCTTACTTAGCAAATTCAAATTCACAAGGTATGAAGAATGCAAATTTCAATTTCTTCCAAAATTCCAACAAATTAGCACAAAATTGACAAGGAATTGGGATGCCCATAACATATAAACATGATTCAACATCAATTCTAGGCTAATTCATCACATTCCTCATCAACTACACAAAATCCCCAATTTTGAATAAGAACCCTAGGTAAGAGAATGCCATATTTAATCCAAGAGAATGAGAGAAGAGTATGAAATAAGGAATAGAAGCACATACCTTGAGGATTTGAGAGGGAAACGGCCGAGTGGCTTGACCGAGTGAAATAGCCGAGTGAATTTCAAAGGGGAAGCGTGAGAACAGCGTGAGTTTGTGTGTGCTTGATGGTGTGAAAATGTGTGTGAAATGCTGAAATGAGGTTTTAAAAATAAAGGAGGGGTCAAAATGCAATATGAGAAAGAAGGAGGGCCGAAAATTAAAGAAAACTTACAGAAACGCGACATCGACTCGCCAGACTGTATTCCACTCGGCCGAGTGGCATGGTTCATGGCCGAGTGGAATTCTTTCCGGGAATGTATCACTCGGGCTTCACCTTCCTCACTCGGCCGAGTCACTTTGCCTCCGGTCGAGTGAGATTTAATCTGGAAAGACATGACTCGGTCATTACACCTCTCACTCGACCGAGTCACTTTGGCTCTAGCCGAGTGGATTTTCTACCGAAACGACCCTACTCGACCTCCTCACCCCCACTCGGCCGAGTCAGACTACTCATGGCCGAGTGGAATTCTTTCTGGGACAATACCACTCGGCCGAGTGATCCCTTACTCGGCCGAGTCATGATTCAACTCGAACTGTCCCTCGTTTTCTCACAAATACACCCCTTTTCTCAAATAATCAAACCTTTATAAGCCTTAAACCAATAAACATCATCCCCAAATCAACAAGACACCACAATTAAAACTCACAACACCAATAAAACATTTTAGTGCAACACGAATTGAAAAGCGAACACCCCCAAACTTTTTCATGGCCATGCAATTAAAAGTTTGGAACGAAAAGTGTTTCAAATAGAGTGTGCACTAAATAACTAAAGGCTCAACACAACAACAACAATCCATCTAAAGCTCAATCACAAGCACAAAATCCAACAGAGTTACAATTCAAAGCATGAATATAACCCGACAAGGGTGTGCGCCGGTGCATTGTCAACATGCTCAACGAATAAAATCCCAACAAGTCTAAGTTTTCATTGACAAGGGTGTGCGCCGGTGCATTGCAAGCAAGTCTAAGTTTGAGCCCGGGGTTCCTTACCAACAATTTACCTATATTGCACCTCTTGCACCATTCTTTTCCTTTCACCTCCCACAATGTCTCCTTGAATCTCGTAACTTTCCACACTCTTAGTAGCACAAATCGACACCTAGCACAACCAAAACACACTTATTGAAAGCAACAAAAACGAGCACAAAACAAAGAAAACGAAAAAAAAGGATGGGTTGCCTCCCATCTAGCGCTAGGTTTAACGCCCTATGCCGGATGGAGCGTGAGTTGCTCAACTTTACTCCAAAATTGCTCGTCCACAAGGCCAATTTGAGAGGGTACAAGATAGTGCTTGATTCTATGACCATTAACCACAAACTTATCACCTCTCTCATTTATCAATTCAACGTGGCCATTAGGAAATGATTGCACCACCACAAACGGACCACTCCATCTAGACTTTAGTTTTCCCGGAAAGAGCTTTAATCGGGAATTGAATAAAAGCACTTTATCACCTTCCTTGAAATCCTTTTTCTTGATCCTTTGGTCATGCCATTTTTGTCATCTCTTTGAGCAATTTAGCATTTTCATAAGCATCCTCTCTAAATTCTTGAAGCTCATGGAGTTGCAACATCCTCTTCTCACCACACAAATCACTATCCAAATTCACCTTCCGAGTAGCCCAATACGCCTTATGCTCTAACTCCACCGGTAAATGACATGCCTTTCCAAACACCAATTTATAAGGAGACATCCCAATAGGAGTTTTGAATGCCGTACGGTAAGCCCACAATGCGTCATTTAACTTCTTAGACCAATCCTTCCTTGAAATGCTCACCGTTCTCTCCAAGATCTTTTTAATTTGGCGATTAGACACTTCGGCAAGTCCATTCGTTTGAGGATGGTAAGGTGTGGAAACCTTATGTGACACTCCATAACTAGTTAAAACATTACCCAACAATTTGTTCACGAAGTGGCTACCCCCATCACTCACCAATGCTCTTGGCACCCCAAATCTTGCAAAAATGTTCCCCTTTAGAAACTCGATCACGGTTTTGGCATCATTGTTTTTGGTTGCAACCGCTTCAATCCATTTAGAGACATAATCCACGGCTAGCAAAATGTACTCATTGCCAAAGGAATTAGGAAAAGGTCCCATGAAATCCATGCCCCAAACATCAAATAATTCAACCTCAAGCATGTTATTCAATGGCATCTCATCCCTCTTCGATATGTTCCCACTTCTTTGACACTTGTCACATCTCATCACAAAATCTTTGCAACTCTTGAACATTTTTGGCCAATAGAAGCCCGATTGAAGAATTTTAAAGGTGGTCTTTTCCTCCATAATGTCCTCCACAAGGTGATGAATGACAATGAGTCATTATACTCTCCCATTCCTCTTGAGGCACACATCTTCTAATAATGGAATCAACCCCTTTCTTGTACAAGAAGGGATTATCCCAAAAGTAATCCTTCACATCTTTCAAAAATTTCTTCTTCTCATGTGGTTTCAAATCATAGGGCAACCTTCCTACTACAAGGTAATTAGCAAAGTCCGCGTACCATGACCCTTCTTCTCCATCCTCCTTGGTTTTGATAGCAAATAAATGCTCATCCGGGAACTCCTCTTTCACTTCTCCCCCTTCTTCATCATACCCTTCATCATGCTCCAACCGTGACAAATGATCGGCAATTACATTTTCACTCCCCTTCTTATCCTTGATGTCCAAGTCAAATTCTTGTAGGAGTAGAATCCACCGAATGAGTCTTGGCTTAGAGTCTTTCTTCGTCATCAAGTACCTTATGGCCGCATGGTCGGTATAAACGGTGGTTTTCGCACCTACTAGGTAGGGTCGAAATTTATCCACCGCATACACCACCGCTAAGAGCTCCTTCTCCGTTGTAGTGTAATTGAGTTGGGTAGAATTGAATGTCTTGGACGCATAATAAATGGCTCGAAACTTCTTCTCTCTCACTTGTCCCAACACCACACCCATAGCCCAATCACTAGCATCACACATCACTACAAAAGGCTCCTCCCAATTTGGTGCCACAAGGATAGGCGTAGAAATCAATGCTTCCTTTAAAGCCCCGAAAGCAAACAAACAATCATCATTAAATTCGAAAGGAACATCTTTCTCAAGCAAATGTGAAAGGGGTTTAGAGAGTTTGGAAAAATCCCTTATAAATCTCCTATAAAAACCGGCATGTCCAAGGAAAGAACGGATTCCCTTGATGTTTGTGGGTGGAGGAGCTTCTCAATGGCCACAACCTTGGCTCTATCCACTTGAATTCCTGCATGAGACACATGATGGCCAAGAACTATCCCATCCCTTACCATAAAATGATATTTTTCCCAATTTAGGACAAGGTTAGTTTCTTGGCATCTCTTAAGAACACTTTCAAGATTAGCTAAGCACACATCATATGAACTTCCAAAACTGAAAAATCATCCATAAATACCTCCATCACATTTTCAATCATATCATGGAAAATAGACATCATACAACGTTGAAACGCTATGGAGCCGTTACACAATCCAAATGGCATACGCTTCCACGCATACGTTCCATAATCACATGTAAATGTAGTCTTCTCTTGATCTTCGGGGCAATCATGATTTGATTGTACCCCGAATAACCATCGAGAAAGCAATAAAATGCATGTCCACTCACACGATCCAACATTTGGTCCATAAAGGGAAGGGGAAAATGGTATTTGCATGTAGCCTTATTCAATTCTCTATAATCTACGCACACTCTCCAACCGGTCGCTACCCGTGTAGCAATGACCTCATTGGAGTCGGTGGTAATCACCGTCATCCCTCCCTTTACTCACCACATGTAAAGGAGATACCCATGGGCTATCACTAATAGGAAAAATCATACCGGAATCAAGGAATTTAATCACCTCTTGAATTAAAGGGTTAACCCGTCTTTGAGGTTGCACTATAGCCTTACTACCCTCTTCTACCCTTATTTTATGCATACAAATAGATGGGTTAATCCCTTTCAAATCATCAATACACCAACCCAAAGCACCCTTGTTTCTAGCTAACACATGCAATAATTTCTCAAGTTCATTAGCACTTAGAGTAGAAGAAACAATCACGGGGTACCTCATTTCTTCATCTAGATAAGCATACCGAAGGTGATCGGGTAGAGGCTTGAGCTTGTCCTTCTTTTCCTCCAATTTAGGCACCTCTTCTCCTTCTATTTTCAAGGGTAGAAATTTGGGTTGCCCTTTCCATTGATCACATCCCTTCATGTTCTCATCAACTTTGCCCCTACAATCATTAGAAATATGCAAAGAAAATTCATTAGACTCACCCAAATGCAATGCATGCAAATTTCTATTTAAGAACGAATAAGAATCAAGAGACAAAGAAGAGTTTGAGAAATCTTCCCATTCATCTTGAATGACCCCGTAATTAAGCTAACGAAGCTAACACTCTCCGCTTGATCACTCTTTTCCAACGCCTTGTAAATAGAAAACTTGATCTCCTCATTGTTGAAACACAATTTGAGCTCTCCATCTTTCACATTGATCATAGCCTCCCCGTTGCAAGAAAGCGGTCTCCCCAAAATGAGAGGCACATCTTGATCTTCTTCCATGTCTAAAATCACAAAGTCCGCCGGAAAGATGAATCGATCTACTTTCACAAGCACGTCCTCAACCATTCCTCTAGGTCTCTTAATTGATCGATCGGCAAGCTGGAGTGTCATAGAGACCTCATTAATATCACCGAGATCAAGTCTTTTGTAAATAGAGTAGGGCATAAGGTTTATGCTTGCTCCAAGATCACATAACGCCCACATTGTATCACTTCCACCAATTTCACAAGGAATTGTGAAACTCCCCGGATCTTTAAGCTTTTGTGGCACACTCTTTTGGAGCAAGGCGCTACACTCCTCCGTCAAACTCACCGTTTCATGCTCTTGGAGCCTCTTCTTCTTGGAAATCGCATCTTTGAGGAACTTCATGTAGTGTGGCATTTGTTCCAAGGCATCGGCAAAAGGTATGTTGATGTGAATCTTTTTGAAGATTTCTAAAAATTTAGCAAATCTTTCCTCCATCTTTTGCTTCATGAACCTTTTTGGAAAAGGAGGTGGAATTGGTGTCTTGGGCACTCCCCATCTATCACAAGGCACATGCTCCTCTTTTTCTCTCAACTCCTTGGCCAATTTCCACTTTGGAATTCGAGTTGAACACTCCCCTTTTCAAGCACCTTTTCCTTCTTCTTCAACAAGGCTTCATCCTTCTCCTTCTTCATCCCTTTTTCCTCCTCATCTTCATCAAATCTCTCAAACTCGGTTTCTTCCTCTTCACCACTCTCTTCTTCAATCCCTTTCTTCTCATGAGAATTCTCCCTTTCAAACTCCCCTTCTCTTGGCATTGATGGTCCATCATACTTAGTACCACTTCTTAATAGAATTCCCTTACATTGCTCTTTTGGGTTCACCTCGGTATTTGAAGGAAACTTCCCCTTATTTTGCAAATTCCCCAAGGTGTTGGCTAATTGTCCCATTTGGAATTCAAGGGTCTTGAGTTGGTGACCATGTTGAGAAATTTGGCTCCCAAATAAACTTTCCATCTTGTCAAGCCTTGCTTCCATCTTATCAAATCTTGCCTCGAGCTTCGCATCTTTCTCTTCCGTCTTCTTGATCAACAAGGCTAACAACTCATCCGTTGAAGGCTTCCCTCTCCATTAGGCGGTTTAGCACCCGGATCAAAACCGGGTGGAAATTGTATGGCGGCCTTCGATTTGCATATGAGAAATTTTCATTCTTACGAACATTTGAGTTATAGGAATTGTTACCTTGAGCAAATTGACCTCCTTGTTGAAAAGAAGATTGACCTCCTTGTTGATAAGGTGGTCGGAATTACCCTTGATTGAATTGCTTCCCTCCTTGGTAGCCTTGTTGATATCCTCCTTGAGGTTGCCTTCCCATATAATTTACATCTTCACATGGCCCAACTTGATTAAGAGCTTGCCCATCTTGCATCATTGGAAGAGGAGTGACATCCCTTTGTTGATTGGCGGTAAGTGAGCTTACCTTGTCAATAAGTGTCATCATCATAGACTTCATTAAGTCTCCTTGCTCCACATTGGCTACTCTTTGATTGGGGCCTTGATTTGTGTTCCATTGGGAGGCATTGTTGGCTACACCATCTAAAATCTCAATGGCTTCTTGTGAGGTCAAGAATAAGAAATCCCCCTTAGCACATGCATTCAAATGTAGTTGAGATGCTTCATCCACTCCACAATAAAAGAAGCATATGGTTTGCTCCTCCGAAAGCCGTGTTGGGGACACGATATCAACAAATTGTTGAAACGTTCCCATGCATCCTTGATACTTTCCTTTGGCTTTTGCTTGAAACCGGCAATCTCATTCCTTGCTTGGACGGTTCTAGAAGGAGGGTAGAATTTAAGCAAAAACTTTTGACTTATCTCGTCCCAAGTGCGTACACTCCCCGGCGGTAAAGTTTTGCTAAGCCATTGCTTGGCCTTTCCCGTGAGGGTGAATGCAAACATCCTCAACTTCTTAGCGTCTTCGGTGACACCATTGAACTTCATAGTGTCCGCTAGCTCCAAGAATCTATCCAAGTGTTTGTGTGGATCATCTATCCCATCTCTTCCCTCAAATTGATTCTCCATGAGAAGCTTGATCATAGCGGTGCAATCTCAAAATTGTTAGCTTGGATATTCGGCCTAGCTATCCCATCGTAATACTCCCGTAGTTGAGACTCAAAATAAGCACGAATGGGTCTACCTTCCCTTTGAGGTGGGGGATTTTGTGGGTTTTGATTGTTAGGCAAGGGTGGTGGTGGAGGATTGTATGGATCAATGTAATTTTGGTCTTGATATGGAGGATATGGTGGATATGGAGGTGGGTATGGATATGGATTTTGGCCTTGAATTGGAGGTGGTGGATATGGATATGGGTATGGGTATGGGTAAGGATAAGGATTTTGGGGATTTGGTGGATTTTGATGCACCATCTCTTCTCTTTGAGGTTGGGCACCTCTCAATTCCACATGGATACCTTGAATATTGATCTCCCCTTCTTCTCCTTCATGAGCAACCCTCTCTCCATGTGGGGGTGGATCCCCTTCCATTTCTCTATCAAAATTCCTACGATTCCTCCTCCGATTCCTTCTTCTTGGTAGAGCTTCGTTATCAATTTTCAACGTTCGATCAAGCACCTACCAACAAGAGACCAAGTATCAAATTCTTACAACAAAAAGAACAAACAAGAAAATAAATGCCACTAGTAACTCCACTCAACTAGAATTCAAGTTCCACCTAAGTGTCCTCAACTAATCCCCGGCAACGGCGCCATTTTGATCGTAATATTTTAGCAACAAGTATTTTAGACCAATCAAATATCGAACCCAAGGGACTAGGAGAACAATGGAGCCTCAAAAACATACGTTTTCATAGAATTATAGTGGCTAGTCACGATTTCAAAATTAAAGCAACAAAATGACAACACAAATTCAACAAGAAATTAAACTAAGCAAAGATTACCAAGGATGAGATAGTAGTGCTCGGGTGCAAATCACCAAAGACTCACAAATTCGGATCATCAACAATCAAGTGTTCATTCAAAGAGGGATCATAGGGATAACCAACACATAGTTCAAATAAAACCGTACTTGATAAGCCTAGGTTCTAAATGATCGATAAAGCACGTAGGAATGTAAGAGACGACACTCTCACCCCCTCACTAATCACAAGCAACAACAAGTAATCAATGTGCCTTAATGAGGTTCTAATTAATTAACCAAGTATCCTTGTGTTAACCAAATATACACTTTAATCACTTTAGCAACCCTAACACCTATGCATCAATTCAATCAACCAAGTATCCTTGCATCAATTAAATCAATAAACACAAGATCAAAGCTCACCTTAGCAATTAAATCATGCAAAGCATCATTAAGACAATTAATCACCTCAACAAATGAACACCCAATCATCAATTCACCAAAATCAACTTATCAAGGGATCATTACACCCAAGCACATATGAAATTTAGCCAATCATGGCTAATTGAAAGAAACCCATGAACAATAAGTAAATAGGAATCATGATTAAGCTAGAATTAGATAACAAAACTGAAAATAAATGGTAGAAGTCACCTTGATGGAGTCTAATACAACTTGAATGATCAATTTTATCAGCTATAACTCTTGGGTAATTCAAATCCCTAAAAACTAAGATCACCTAACACTATGTGTAATCTGTGTGTAAATGAGTGCAGAGAATTTCTAATCTAAATCCCTATCCAATGTTCTAAGTGTGAAAAACTCCCTTCATCAGCTGAATTAGAGAGTATTTATAGTGGGGGCAAAGTTACAAAATTCGTTTTGCACTTAAGGACCTCGAAAATGATGAAATTTAGCTCAAAATTGCGCAGTGGTCCCACTCGGCCACCACTCGGCCGAGTGACTTGGAGGTTGGTCGAGTAGCTTCAGTGTCCGCACTAGATGACTCGGGCAAAAGTATCTCACTCGGCCGAGTCGCCTTGCTCATGGCCGAGTGACTTTCTTCTTGGGATGTGGCGACTCGGCCACTGATGTCTCACTCGGCCGAGTCATAAGCGTCTTGGCCGAGTGGAATTTCGTCTGGAATAGGATGACTCGGCCAGTATACCCCCACTCGGCCGAGTGGGATTGCTTCGGTCGAGTGACATTCCTTCCGCCTTACTTTGACTCGGGCATCTTATCTCTCACTCGGCCAAGTGATATTCCACTCGGCCGAGTGACTTGTTTTCTCTCCTTCTCGACTTTTTGACTCTTCGTCTCGATTCATCACCTCTTCCACACTTGTGCATCGATCTTTTGATCTCTCTCCTTTTCATTTCTCGGCTTCCGCTCTTCCTTGATTGGCTCTTGCTCACCAAGTTGTTGTCTTGCTCGATTCTTTGCTCGTTTTTACCCTTTTCCTAGAAATGAGTCAACCTTTACATGAAAGTATTAGTTCACAAAATTAAGCACATTAACCTCAGATTTTGCAATGAAATACCCAATATGATATATAATGATCAACAAATATCATGCAAGAATGAACCCAATCAAGAATCGATCTTGTGAGTGACATGGTTTGTGACTTGTGAGGGATACCAATACTAAACCCTAATTATGTAACTAGTGTTCTCTTTGAACATGCACGATGATTCATTTATAGTATGACATTAAATATGGTCACCTAATACAATAAATTCACGTCGAGTAGTTGTAACATTAATTATGTTCAAAGAATAAGAATTTTTTTGTAAAAATATTGTGTCTTATGTACATTAACTAGTATAGAAACCTATATAATATTTTCAAATAATAATATTATATATTAAAATAATGTATATGTATAAAAATGTAATTATAATATTAAATTTAAAAAATGATAATATTAAATGACAATTCATTTTAAGAATTAGAATTATTATAATTATGTGAAAAAATTTACTATAAGATTTGTTTTAAATATATTTTACAATTAATAAAAAAAGGAGACGATTAAGAGAATTTTTGTATATAATTGATGCATAAATATTACTCCGAATAATATATATATATATATATATATATATATATATATATATATATATATATATATCGTATATGTACAATAAATATCATATATGATTATATTCATTTTTTTTTATAAAAGTTGATACAACCACAATTTTTCTTACATACATTTATAGGCTTAAGTTAAATATAATTTTATGTTTAAAAATTGTCATATGATAACACTTTTTAGATATAAAATAGATATTTAAAATATTTAAAGATTTATATATTAACTTATTTATTAAAAATATACATATTGTGCAAGAGGTCTAAGGTTCAAACCTCCCTAGAAATATATTTTTAATTAATTCCTATATTAAAATGTCACATAGATGTCATATATTAATTATAAATCAATAGGAAAATGACACATAGATTATTAACATATATATGCATTTAATAAGAATGTGACACCTCATTCAAATTAACCTCATGACGACACCTAAGCAAAAACAAACTCCCTATTAGTAATATAGGGATTGTTATAGAATCTTTTTTACATTAAAAAAGGTTTATTAAATACAATAAACCGTATTTTTTCCTTTTTTAAAAACATAATTTTTAAGGAAATAAATTGTCTCCTCAAAAACACAATGCCGCAATACCTCTCCGTTTACCAAATCGACACAACTTCTCATAAAATCTCGGTAGTGGAATTTGAATTTAATTCCACGGTTCACTTGTGCCCTTACAAATTGGGGCACAATATACAACTTCATTCATTTACGACACACAATCATGGAAGAATTTGTAAATATCAAAACCCTGTTTCCTTGGTTTTTTTCTTATTCCCGTAGGCTTTCTTCTAAATTTGTATTAATTTTTTTCTTATCGTCTTTTTTGAATAACGGATCAAAGGTTGGGAGGAAGACAACCAAATTAAGCGGGCAATGAGAGACCAATTCGAGGTTTGTTTGACATTTTTTCTCATACCAACTTTTATTTTTCATAATATTCTCTTAATCGCATCATGACTACGATTTCCTTTGAATTTTTGGTTTTCGTGAGGAAGAAGATTGTTCTCCAACAAAAAGCCGGAGATAATGGACAAATACTTGGAGAACCGGTTCGGGCGGATAAAGATCCGCTTCGAATCGGTGCGATGTTGAAGAAGGACACGGCCGAGGCCGAGAAGGAATACCTCGAGGGCCGGTTGAAGAAGGCCGTTGAGGAGTTGTTGGAGTATGATATCAAAATTGCAGGCGTTGTTAAAACAATTTCATAACTTTCCACTGAACTTATCTTCATTTTTTGCTTTTAATATGAACCATATTGTAGTTAATTAGTTTTTGTTTTTCTTTAATTACGTTATGTAGGAGTATGAACAATATTAGTATTAGTTTGTTTATATTAGTATTTAATATTAGTATTATATTATGTTTTTTGTTTGATGTTTGTTTATGTTTGATTTTTACGTTTATGTTGTTTTTACGAAATTGGTTTTATGTTTACGTTTACGTTTATGTTTATTTCAAGAAATTGGTTTTATGTTTACGATTATGTTTGTGTTCTTGTTTATATATTAACTTGGTATTTTTACGTTTATGTTTATCATTATTATGTTTTTCGTAAATTCATTTTTATTGACTATGGATTTTTATATGATGGAACATGGTATTTTTTTAATATTCACTCTGAATTTTTATGTAATGTAACATATTTTATGTACACCACAAAAAAAAAAAAATATTTTTCTAAAATTAATCCATTGACATAAACATTTAAGTTTTTAACAATGAAGTACAACATAATTATTCGCTATATACCAAGCAATTATTATTTCATAATATAGACTAATCTTTATATAAATATACTTAGCATATGTCAATTCATAATCCAAGCAAATCTGGTTATTCCTTCCAATCAAATAAAATCTGGCTATTTCAATGTAAAAATATCCAATCAAAACCCTAACATAGGTTATTGTGCACTTTGTGTAAAAGTACGAGAATGGGTGGGAGAAGAAGGGTTGTTTCCCACCAACCCTAACCCTTAGACAAACTAGGGTTTCATATTTTCTCTTTAAATATCCATTCATTCCTCTTCTATTTTCATATCAATTTTTCTCCAACCCTAAACCACTCTCTAAGACTACAAAACACATACACATGGCAACCACTCCTAGTAAATCGGTCATCCCAAACCTTGTTGAATGGAGCTCACCATCGACTCCAAAAATGGTGGAAAAGCTTTATGCAAAAGTCGGGCATGATCACGCCACCCTCAAGGATGAGTTGTTGGAGTTTATGAAGAGGATGCTGCTTACAACCAACGAAGACACTCTTCGGGTTGTTGTCCTTAACCAGGACGAACCTCTTTTCGTGGTGTCACGAGTACCTTCCGGATGCGGCGGCGGTGTTAAAAAATTGTGCACCTATTCCTGTTGTGGAGCTCTCTTACGGGTCGGATTCGTCGGCGAATTTAATGTTTCTTGGTCAAACCTTTTTCTTTGCCCATGGGCCATGTCGATCCCCTCTACTTCCTTTTGATGTTTGTTAGTTTTTATTTTTGTTTTTTTAATTTTATGAAGGAAATTGTATGAAGGAAGAAAATTGTATGATTTATGTATGAATGAACGGGATCTTTTTGCATTTTCTATCTTATTTAATAAAGAATATATTTTATTTAATGAATAATAATAGGAGTAATAGTAATACATAATAATAATAATAAAATAAATCAAAAAAAAATTTGCTAGTTGCCCGAAATATTGGAAAATAATTATCTTCACTTAGATCATGACAATCAACCCCCGAGATCATGGGCATTTGTTGCATAAATTTATGGAAAATTTATATCTAAAATTTATATTTTGATTTTATACGTAATTTATTTGGGCTTAAAAAATATAAACTGAAAGTGATTAAATTAAAACCCACATAATTATTCAATACTCCCAGTCCCAGCTATGTAAACTACTACGTACAATTTGTTGTACATATGCTTGTACTATGAAATTTGGAGTTGTTAATAATCTTGTAAATTTTATTTTGCTATAAACAATGAAAAGAGAATTTTAATTAATTAATTATTAAATTCTTGTCCAACAATAAATATAATTACTAAAAACATATAAACAATAAATATTATGACCAAGAAATTTAACTAGTAATTAATTATTTATTTGACGAGATAGTGAGTTCAATAAAATAATTAAATTTATGAAGATTGTGTGTTTCTAAAATTATTAGATTTCATTAAAATTGTTTACGAAATTGGTGTGGTTCAAAAATTATTTTAATTCATTAAACTAATTAATAATGGCGGAAATGGTATGCTTCCGAAATTACCGAAATTATTAGATTTCATTAAACAAATTTATTTATGCAGATTGTGTGTTTCCGTAATTATCCAATTTGATTAACTAATTATTTATGCAGATTGTGTGTTTCGAAATTATCCGATTTGATTAACTATTTATTTATGCACAATGTGTGTTTCCAAAATTACAAGATTAAAATAAAGAAATTATTTACGTATATGGAGATATATACATACATAAACGGTGGGAATGAGAGAGAGTCAAAAAATTTTGAAATTATTTTGGTCAAATCAAGCTACGATAAAATAATTCAAATTCATCATTGGTCAATGTTGCAAATAACAAAATTTCATTAAGGGTACATTGGTAAAATGGAGTGGTAAGTTACCGAAAATGCCCTTATCCTGCCGGGCGAGAATCTAGCCGAATATCATTTCCCTAAAAAAATAGTTATATAACGGGTCAATAAATGAGATTAATGAGACAGTCTCACGATGGTGCCCAACCAATACAAAGGTTAGTATGAACCGGTTCGAAAAAATAAGCCCAAAAAAATTATGTATGTTATCAACCCAACCCAAATAAACATGGAGTCGATTTGGCTCGCAGACCACGGGTGGCTCATATATATATATATATATATATATATATATATATATATATATATATATATTAATTGCAATTTTTAATACAATTGACGGTAGAGATCATGCACTAGGGTTAAAACTTACACAAAATCTAGTGTGAACCAATTTTATAATATGAAATTAATATCATTACATTCATTCGTGATACCATAATATTCATTTAGTGATATCATTACTCTTATAAACTGATATCACAAAGATAAAAATGGTTATGGCGTCGGTGAATGATTATAATTATATCGGTGAATGATTCTAATGGTACTAGTTTCATACTATGAAAGCTGCTTTCACACAAGAATGACTCTAAAACTTAATCAATTCTATTCTTTTCTCGCGGTGTTCATTGTTTTATCATGGATTAGGGTCATTGCAATTTGTAATATAATATTCTAATTTATTTTTATTCTTTCTGTTCATTAAAATTGACAATAGAATTATCGTGCATTGATGAGAGTAATTGCATATAGACTAGGATTACAACATAATTATTTTAATATTCCAAAAATTTAATTTTTTCTATATTAATTACTGTTAATAAATAAATAAAAGTTATGGGCTGGCCCGTTGGCCCCTTAGCCTAACAAAGATTGGACTAACTCATGTTTTATAGGTCAATGTATTCATGGGTTGGTCTGGCCCAATCCATGAACATCACTAGACCCAATGAGTTAGGGTGGCGGACGGCCCAACATGCCAACTCTATCATATAAATCGCCTCGTCTCATTCGGGGTGGATTGACTTTCACCACAGGAGATGTGTGAACTAGTTTTTTTTTTTTTGTGAAAATAACTAATATTTTTTTAGTAAAATAACTAATTCTTTTTAGTGAAACAATTAAGTTAAAAACTTGTCAGAGACAGGTTTCACAATAAGATGATTCATAAAATTGTATAAATTAATACTTATTTCTTTCAAATTCTTAAAACATCATTTTCAAATTCTATTATGTCTTACGGTGAGACGATCTCACGCAAGACATACTCAATGAATAATATCATTCAAAAATGTTATAGTAAAACAACTACTCCCTCCATCCCAATATTTCTTTCATAGGGGAGGGTGGCACAATAATTAAGAAAAGTAGAAAAAGTGTAGGAGAGAGAATAAAGTGTAAGGGTATTTTGGGTGGTTGAATAGAATAAAGTGTAGGAGAGAGAATAAAGTAGAATAAAACAAGAGTGATATTTTTTAAATTTAAATGGTATTGTGAGGGTGTAGTTTATGAAGAGTATTCATTTTTAGTGTGTGAAAGTAATGTTGGGACGTCCAAATAAGACAAATGTGAAAGTAATATTGGGAAGGAGGGAATAATATCTTTTAGTGAAACAACTAATATTCTCAAAATAATTTTCACGGTGAAATTTGTTCACACAATACTGTCTTCGACCGGTGGTGGAGAAAATATTGGTATACCGAGATTTTCGTGCAGTACATATCGATGAAAGTTTTTGATTACGTAACGGTAAATATATTTAAATTTTAGATATTTTGGTATATGCCGAAATGTAAAAAAATGATATTTTCAAGATTTTCGGTAAAATTCTCTTTAAAGTTTTCAAATATACTCCCTTTGTCCCTTTTTTATTAAACCAAGTCAAAACTACACATAAGAACGTTGTTTATTAGTATTAAAAGGTGTAAAGATGAGGGTAAATGAGTCATTACAACTTTATTGGAGAAGGGTTGCTTTAGTGAGAGAGGGTAAAATGGGTAATTGAGTGGCATGAGGTGTAAATAAGAAATGTTAGGAAGAATTAGTTTGAGAGGGTATAATAATTTTTGCCATTTTAAGTATGAGAAAACAAAAATAAGACATCTATTTTTAAATTTTGAACAATCTAAAATGAAACAGATGGAGTATATACCATAATCGCATATGAATTTTGGTATACCAAAATTTCGATATGAAATAGTATGTCAAAATTTCGGTATGAAACAATATATACAACCATTCAAAATTCGGTATACCAAATTTTGATATGGTATCGGTATGTTTTTTTCAAATAACAAAATTTTGGTATGCCGAATTTCAATGTTCCCGATATTTCCAAAAAAGCATTGGTATGAATGTTTGTCGTAGAATTACCCTAAAAATAAATAGAGAAAAATTTGTATGAAAAATATATATTGGTTCCATGAGTCCAGGTTTAATTAAAGGAATAATTGCAATTTAACGAGAAGACCAAGTATTTCTTACATTTTAATACATTCACCTTTTTGGAATCTTATCTTATATCTTCTATTGGAGAATCAACCTTCACTCTTCTCCATTCACTATTTTTTTTTTTTTTTTTTTTTGAAAGGGTTCTCCATTCACTATTTCAAAATAATGCAATTCTAGAATAAGTGTTATTTATAGTATATTTTTCAACTTTTTTAATGCAATTCATTGATTTATAAATGAATTAATTTTGGCATTTCAATATGTTTTTAGGTTAAATATATTTTTATAAATATTGAAATGAACTATACACCCCAACAAAATAAAATTTACACCTATATATATATATATATATATATATGAATTATAAATTAAGTTATAAAAAATATGTTTGAAAGAAAATATATAATACATATATTGTTCTACCTCCGTCCCGTGATGATTTTCACATGTGAAGTGACACACTTATTAAGAAAATTCAATTTAGTATAGGAGAGAGAAAATTCATGTGAAGAGACCAACTCAAGTGTAGGTTTGATCTCATATGAGGTGAGTACATGCATGCACCGACTTTCAAAATAATAGTATTTTGAAAACTAAAAATAAAAAGTAATAATAACTTAATTGAAAAGTATCATAATAAAATTCGAGTGCATGTATGCACTCACCTCACGAGACCAACTCTAAATTGTAAAGGTATTTTGGGTGGTTGAATGAGATAAAAGCTGTAGGAGAGAATAAAGTAGAATAAATCATGAGTAGCATTTTTAAAATTATATTTACATTGAAATAATTAAACTAAATAAATATTTAAAGTATTTAATCTATTTGTTTTATTTCAACCACGTAATACGCGGGATTTTGCTCTAGTATCTTTTATTGGGGGAATCAACCCCATCTATTCTCCATCCACTGTTTCAAAATAATGCAATTCTAAAATAAGTATTATTTATGGTATTTTGTTATTTATTTCAACTTTTAATGCAATCCATTAATTTAATAAAATAAATTAATCTTGACTTTTCAAAATATTTTTAATACAAATATTTAGTACTAATCGACTTTCTCTCTCTAGCATTCACAACAACTTTGTCTTGCGTATTACTCTCGGCGAATCTCTAAGGGTTTTCCGGTGAGGCCCTCCACCCCGAGTGGGTTATTTCCGCCATATATCGGTCTTTTCTCTACAATTCTTGCAGATTTGAGGTTCTTCCCTAGTGCCCTAATTTCATATTGTTTGGTACTTGATCATTTTGGCCGGAGAAATTTGGGGATTTTTCAATTAGTGAGTTGCGGTGTGTATTATGAATGAATTCATTATTTTTTTCACCGCTCCCGTTGCTATCGAAATTAGAGGGACTCATGAGCACGGTCGTGCTGGAATGCACGCAGATTAGGGTGTAAGCGTGCATTCCCGATGCTTCAAAGAAATTCTTGTCACGATTTACACCCCCTTTTGTTATTTGTGTGTGAATCGAAAATTTTACGTAATATTGCTAGACAATGGTTATCTAAGTTGCGGTTTAATTATGTTTTTGGAGTGGATGCTAGGGGTTCCAAAGATGGTTTATTATTATTTTGGTGTGATAAGCTAGACGTTTCGTTGAAATCTTATTCAACAAGCCATATCGATTTATCGTCGTGTTGGGAATTCTTGAAATGGAGGTTCACAGCCGCTTAGGATGGCTTTACGGAATCTACTTGGTACGTTATATGATCTCGGGTATGGAGATGATGAATGTTGGCTTGTTGGAGGAGACTTTAATGAGATTATGTATAATTGAAAAAAATAGGGGTGTGTATAAGAATATATCTTACTCGCTAATAATTTGTATAATTGTTGCAAGAAGATTAGGGTGAAGAATCTTCTCACTTTAGGTCCTAAATTTACTTGGTCGAATAAGAGAAAATGGAGGAGCAACAATAAAGAGAAGTTAGATAGATTCCTTGCTAATGGTAAATGGTGTGCAATTTTTCCTAATGCATATGCACGAAATTGTGGGTTTTATGATTCGGATCACGGCTATTAAGATTTTCCTTAATCGGTGCAAGTGGATACCGAAACACAAGCCTACAAGACAGTTTGGTTTGCATTTGAAAATAAATGGTTACTTGAAGATGGCTTTATATCGAAGGCTACGGAATAATGGAAGAGAACTTCAAATGCACCAGTTTGCAAGCTAGACTCCAAAATTGCAGCAGTTAATTGAAGATCGGGCAAAGAACGAAGTGGGTAACACCTAGGAGAGAATTCGAAAGCTTACGAGGGAGATTAATGATCTGCGAGAAGTTGAAGAGCATGAAGGAAATGGGGATGTATTGCATATGAAGGAAGAGAGATGGAAAAATTGTTATTACAAGATGAGTATTATTGGCACCAAAGATAAAAAAAAACGTTGGCTTAAAGAAGGGGATCATAACACCTCATTTTTCCATCATTGCACAAAACAAAGAAGGTGTAGAAATTATATAAATAAAATCATGGATGAGGAAGATCGCGAGTGAAAATCAAATGAAGACATTGCGAATTGCATCTTGAAATACTATGAGAAGCTCTTCAAGTCCACAAATCCGAGTGGGGAGATATTGAATATGTAACGGGATTTTTTGAGGCGAGGGTGGGACGAAGCATCCAACGCATACTTCAAATAGAGAGTTTACGGAGGAGGAGATTAGAAAGGCTACTTTCGACACGAATCCTTCGAAGGCGCCGGACCGGACGGCTACAATGCGAGATTTTTCCAGGCAATGTGGGACAATATAAATGAAGACATCATTAGAAGCGTGAAGACAATTTTGAAGCGATGCACAACCAATGAAAAGGTGGAATGAAACACTAATCACCCTTATACCTAAAGTAAAAAAACCGGAGAGAATAAGGGATTTTAGGCCGATAAGTCTCTGTAATGTGAGTTATAAAATAGCTGCAAGGGCGATAACGAACAAACTTAGGGTGATCATGGACAAGATTATAGATGAGAACCAGAGTGCCTTTGTTAGGGAGACTAATTACGGATAATATTCGATTGGATTTGAATGCATGCATTGGTTGAGAAACTTTAAAAGCAAGGACGGATACGCAACGTTAAAGTTAGATATGAGCAAGGCATATGACAGTGGAATGGAGATTCATCGACGCTATTATGGACAAGTTGGGTTTCTCACGAAGTGGAGAAGATTGATTCTTAAGTGCGTTAAGTCTGTTAGTTATGCATTTAAATTTAATGGGATTATTACCAATAAAATCTTTCCTGAAGGGGACTAAGGCAAGGGATCTGTTATCTCCCTATCTATTTGTAATATGTGCCTAGGGGTTATCGGAATGATTAAAGACTTTAACTTGTAAGGTGCTATTAAGGGAGTTCGGTTGGCTAACCATGGTCCGACAATCACACATTTATTTTTTGCGGATGATAGCCCGTGCTCTTTGAAGCGGACGATTCTTCATGCAAAAGAGTCAAGGAATATTTGAATTTTTATGAAAGAGCTTCAGACGTATAATAAATTATGATAAGTTGGCTCTTACTTTCAGCCCTAATACAGGGAGATTGAATCGGGAAAGGGTGAAACAAATTCTCAACATGAAAGAAAGTAGGAGTCATAAGCTATATCCGGGAGCACCTTCGCTTTCACCGAGAAACAAGAGGGTTCAGTTTGGGTTTCGAAAGAGAAGATGATCAAGAGGATTGAAACTTGGAACCATAAACAACATTCGAATGGAGGAAAGGAGGTATTGATTAAGGCAAAGCGTGTGCAGCTATCCCTACATATACCATGTCATGTTTTAGAGTCCCAACATCTATTTGCAAGGCAATGGAATCAATTTGCGCTAGATTTTGGTGGGGAGACTCTAGTTTGAAAGGAGGAATACATTGGAGGTCTTGGAGAAAATTGTGCAAACAAAAGGAGGATGAAGGATTGAGATTTCAATAACTTGGTTGTTTTAACCAAGCGTTGGTCACAAAGCAAATTTGGAGAATGATAGAGAATCCCGAGTCCTTAGCGGCTCAAGTTTTCAAAGCAAGGTACTTCAAGAACTGCGATAACATGGAGGCTCAATTGGGAAACAATCCTTCCTTTGTATGAAGATCATTATGCTTTGGGGTAGGGAGCTTTTAAAAGAGGGTCGACATGGATCATGGCTAATGGAAACAACATCAATGCGAACACTAGAAACTAGTTTGTAGATTCGGTTCTTGCGTCGAAGTCAACATGCATGGTACAAGATCCAAGGTGACTGCTTACATTAACAGCCGATGGAGATTGGATGGAAGATGCAATAAAGAGAGATTTTCTTGCATACGAGGTGAATGACATTCTATGTAGAAGGATCGTGAAGGAAGAAGAATCGATAAGAGGTAGTGGAGATTCCATGATTGCGGTAATCGGGTAAGCGATTTTAATACAACCAAGTATATCGAACCCAAGGAAAAAGTATGGTCGTGAGTCCCTAGAAATACAAGTTCTCGATGACTATTGTTGCAAATGCGATTTTGGCTCCAAAAACAAAATACAAAAGCTAGAATTAAAATCAAGCAACTAAGCTAGCAATTAATCAAACACTTGGAATGCTAGAACAAGTAACAAAGATCAATTTGGGAATGGGGTGCTAGGGATAATCTCTATCAAGGAATCAATGATCAACAAGCTATGATTGAATCAAATTGCTAATCAACTAAGATAGAAAGCATAAAACCATCATGCAATTAAGTCTCCATTAATCACACAATGTCTAGTGTGAGTATCCTTAGTGCAACTAATCTCTCAATTAAGAAGCACCCAATTCATACAATCATACACAATTATAACCCGATTAATCCCTAATCGCATTAGATCAACTCTCGTCTCTTGCTAGGGTGATCAAACATTAATCTAAAGAGATAAAAATGCATGAAGCACAATTAGAATTACAATTAGGGAACAAACTATCTCAATTGATCAACAATCATCAACAATCATAGCACAAGAGGATTAGCCCATGGAGCAAAGTGCAAAATCCATGGGTAAAAAATCTAATTGCACAATTAAGAAGCTAATCACAACAATTAATGAATTGATAAAAGAAAAAAGGAAGAACATCACCAATTGAATCAAAAATGATCAATAATATGAATGCTTCAATCTTCACAAGTATCTTCAAAAGTAAACTCTTCTCCACTTGAATTACAACTTGGAATGGAAAAACTAATGGATCAAAAGCTAATCTAAGGAACAATTGATGGAAATCTATCTAAATCTAACAATCTAATTAACCTACAATGAGAATTAAGCTATGGAACCGGAAATCGCCCTAAAAACCGCTAATAACTGCTATGGGGAAGATTATGCTCTGTTTTCCGCTCACATGGCTTAAAAGCCAAAATTCCAAAAATCGACACCCTAGGCTCGTTAAATCGTGGATGCGCTTTTCAAAATTAACTCCAGCCTCGACTCGAGCTTCAGCTCTCGAGTCGAGCTTGCCACTTTGCCCTGACCCTCGACTCGAGGCTCCACCCTCGAGTTAAGGCTTCTTCAAAATTTGGAATTCTCTCTTCTCGCAAAGACCCTCGAGTCGAGATCCCCGGCCCTTGACCGGAGAGGTCGAGTCCAGAAATTTTCTCGACCCGACTTCGCCTTCAACCCCCATTTCCGCCCGTCTTGTTTGTTTCTTCGCCGTATGAATGCCGGTACTCTCGGTTTGGTCAAATTCCACCGATTTATCTCGAAAACGGGATGAAAAACATCAAAAATCCATCAAGTAATACTTTTCAAGCAAAGTAGTGATACTCTACACATTTAAGCATAAATTCTAACACTTTGCACCACTTTTGCACTAAAATACCCCCTCAAATCATGCATCAATTCACTCCAATCATTCCACCATAAAGGCAAATACACCGTAAGTTCGGGATACAAATTGGGAATGCAAATCAAAAGCGAGGCATCCATGAGGAATTCGCCAGTGGTGCTCAAAAAATGAGATACAATGGTGGTCAAAGTTATGAAGTCTAAAAATGCCACCTAAATTAAAGATTTTTGGATGGCAAATTTCATGGGATATATTGCCAAAAGAAGGGAACTTGGTGCTGCATCACATACCAATGTCATCGTCCTGTCACCTTTGCAGTACTATAAAGCCTCCACGATGCATGTCATATTTTTATGTACAAGGATAAGGAAAATTTAGAGGGATGCCGCAGTACATTTGTCGAGTGGTATGGATAGCGAGAAGAATCCGATCAATTTCATGGAAGAACTTATGCGGTATAATGATAACATATCAATGGACCTAATCTTGGCGATGGCGTGGGGGATCCGAAGAAAAGATGCGAGGTCGTCCATGGCTCCCAACCCTCGGTGAAAGGTAAGCATAACTTTTCTTTTGCGTCGATAAGAAGTGGGCAATTGGATTAGTAGAAGAGTTCAAGTGGCGTCTATAAAAATGAATATTGATCGTGAATTTTTGATTGTGCGGAAACTAATGAAAAAGGCAAATAAAATGAGAATTGTATTTACGGATGTTGGGTTTGATATTGATAAAGGAACTAGCACCTATGGGGTGGTGATTGTAGACGCAAAGGGTTGTTGCCAACATATGAATACGAACATCTTAGTGTAATAGACTCCCCACCTGGAAGCAGAGGCTAGAGGCGATCGCCAAAGGTACAAGCAAGGTGGATGGAGGGGTGAATCAAAGGTACTCATTCTCGATTGTAAGGAAGCAAAGGTGTGATTAAAAGTGAGGAGTCCTTGAGAAACCAAAGTGGGTATACTTCGAAAGGATCAAGAAAGTGATGCGGAAAAATAAGAATTGGTCGGTGGGATATATCCCGAGAGATTGGAATGTCGCCGCTCATTTTCTAGCTAAGTCTCTGTGGATTCACTAGCTGATTCTCCGTATTGGATCGACTCTTGAGTGAAAGACTATTTGCAGGGTGTATGGACTCAATTATTGTAATTGTAGAGTCTACACTCTTGTAATGACCAAAAAAAAAAAAATAGTACTAATCAATTCATTTTTCACTCTTTTTTTCATCGTCCTTAACTTCTCTTTATCATTTTCGACTTTTCATCTTGTCTTTTGTGCACAGTTCATATTCCTATAATAAGCTTGTTTAGGATTGATAGTTTTTATTATATTAAACTAAATAATAGATGAAACTAATACGAATTAATTAAGCACGTTTTTATAAATATTGGAATGGATTACATACCCCAACGAAATAAAACTTACACCTTTCTCTCTCTATATAACACATATATAGTATTATTATTTTTTAAAACTAAATAAATATTTAAAATATTTAATCTATTTTTTTCTTTTAACCCGTGTAATATGTGGGATTCTCGCTAGTTACATGTAAATACAAATTGGTAATTGAAAATTTTCTCACATCATCTGTCATTTTAAATTATCTCTCTCACTCTCACAAAAATCTTACATTTCACAATTGTCATTTATGATCATTGAGTCGTTACGAAATCCTTAACTCGAAGTCGTGGTTCGTTGATTTGATGATCGAGATCGGTACGATCCTCTCACTTGCCTGGCATAGTAAGCATCAACGGTGTCGCCTAACCACCTTGTGCCCTCTTTATGCGCAGTCCCCCTGGTCTTGCCCGTGGGATATATCAAATAAGGCCTAAAAACTTAACTCAAGTTTAATTTTAGCCTTCCCCATATTTGACCAACTAAAAATATAATAAAATTAAATAAAAAATATAATTTAAAAAAAAACTCGTAAAAGGGCGTCTCCATCGGCGTTCTCACCAGAAAGAATTAGGCAACCCTAGAATAGTTTTCCTCTTCCAACGACCTTCTCCTCCACCACCATCACCGGCTCACGACGTACGGCGCTCCACCATCACCACCACCACCGGCGCACGACGAGTCCAACAGACACGCAGCGCCGTGTGAATCGTCGCGCCCCACCACCGCCCGCCGCCATCTCTTAGCCCCGTCGGCCGCCGCCCTCGCTCCCCGTCTCTCACCTCACGTTAGTATTTTATTATTTTAAATTAGAATGCGTTTTCCTCTAATTGATGACAGCGCTTGCTTCTCAATGCGTTTTCCCTCTAATTGTCATATGATGTATTTATAAACCTACTTTGACATTTTGTTTACAGCTTGTACATAAATTCCCCTGAATTAAATAACTCATGTGAGGTTATATTAAGTAATGAAAGTTGAACATTGTGCTGCGTCAATTTTGCCTTTCCCTTTACTCGATTTTCTACTCTTGAAAACATATTTTAGTTACTATTGATGGTATTTTTCAAATTTGATTGTTTAGTGAGAATATGATGAAAATATATGTTCTGCTTTTTACTTGTTAGCCATATTAGTTTCCAACGAGAATAAGGTTTATATACCCTTTTCATCGGGTATTCAACTACTTGTATCTCGAAAAATATCGCACAAGTAGTTGATTGCAAGAATGTTTGTTTAAATTAGAATGCGGTGAAGTTGTTTGCTCAATCGGATGATAGTATTAGAATTCATAAATCTTCACATTGGATTATATTAAGAAGTTCGAAGGCAAAAAAAAAAAAATCATGATACCATAATTATGTAAACTTTCTTATCTTTTCTTTTCTTTTTTGGTAGACTCGTGCATCTTTGATTAGTATCCATTGATAAGATACATAATAGAAAAACCAAGTCCATGTTGATGCAGAACAAGAAACTTTAAAAATCAAATATATTTATTTCATGCTTCTTTGAAGCCAATTTCAAGACAACCAATCGACCACAAGTAGCTAAACTATGTTGAGCAATCTTAATTTAGTGAATATTTTGTGTTGCGCCCTTTTCAATATCAGCGGCACATATTCATGTTTCAATCCATTTAATGACTATTTTGTGTTGACAACATATTCTTTTATAGGTTTCTTATTTTAGGTGCATTCTTAGTTACTCGAAATGATTAAGCATGTCTTGATTGATTTTTCCTTTGGTTTATAGAAAGTTATTCCTTTACTTTATTAGTTTAATTATGTTTTTCGGTGTGAGAAAGTGTAATTATATTTTTACGTGGGAGAAAGTGGAGGTATATTCGTTAGAATATGCTACATTGGCTTACTTGATGTTATATAAATGGTGAAGCGGTGTGGCACAATTCATAACCTCTTTTAATCGTTTAATTTGGTACACATTCTTGCGGGATGGAGTATGTTATTCCCGTTAAAAATTGGTATGATGCAAAAGCGATTTCTCGCAGCAATATATCTATAGTTAAGTATGTTTATAATAAGCTAGATGATGAGCACAAAAAGAAGCGAAAAGATTCTTGTTTTGGCAAGTTTTGTGAAATAGTGGACATAAAATTATCCGGAAAGTTGATGCACAGTCTTCTATTATGAAGAAAGGCACGTCAAAGGAGTAACACCGAGGCTATAGGTGAAGAGTTGTGGTTTGGAGTTTGGTGATAAGCGTCTGTGTTTCTCTTTATTGGACTTCACTCTTATTATTGGTTTAAATCCCGGTAATGAAGAGGACTTCAAAGATGAGATACCTATTGAAAATAGGTTACTAAAAGAGTATTTTGATGATGCAGAGTCTATTGCTCCAAACAAATTAAAAGAAGCATTTGAAGAAAAGGCTAAAAGCGAGGAGGATAGATATAAGTTATGGTTAGTTTACATTTACGAGGGCATGTTAAGAGCCAAGGAGCCTAACACTTCAATTGAGGTGATAAATTTGGCCATTGTGGACAATCTAGATCTTTTTTATAAATATCCATGGGGAAAAAGTGTTATGATTTCACACGCGGATTTCAAAGAAACAATATCGGCAAAAAAGCAGTACTTTTGTGGGGGTTTCCAATAGCATTACAAGTACAATATCAAACTTAAGATTTATTTAATTTTTATTTATTATAAGTAATATATATATATATATATATATATATATATATATATATATATATATAACTTCTTTTCTTATTTATGTGTTAGGTTTGGGCATTTGAGTGTATTCCTCACATCGCGAGAATTCTACGGTGCATCAAAGTCCAAAGGAAAAATTCCAAGAATGTGTTCTTGGAACTCGTCTTACTCCTTCTCATGAAGATGTGGAAAATGCCTTAAAAAATTAAGAAGTATGTTCATTGGAAGCCACACGTGAGGAGATTGAAGAACATTATATGAAGACTTTCTTCGAAGAGTTTAGTATTGAAAGTAGGGAATCAACTCGGGAAGCAAGAGTATCCCCAGGAGAAATGATTCATATCGAGCATCAGTAGGGAGAATCGGCGAGGATGTAAGTATACTTGTCGTATTTTTCTAATTTAATCTTCAATATGTACTTCTAAACCATTATGTTATATTTTTCCTCGGGATATATGTCGTCCTTCGTCTCTGCTCCTCCAAATATTGCATCTTCTCGAATTCAACCAACTCAATCCTGTGTTTTGAAACAAATATTAGATGCGATAGGCGCACTCGACAAAAAAGGTTGATGCACTTGATAGGAAGGTTGATGCACTTGATAGGAAGGTTGATGCACTTGACAAGAAGGTTGATGTGCTTGACAGGAAGGTTGATGCATTATCTAATAATGGAGAAGATGGTGTTTCTAAGATGGATGATATTGTGGAGACAACACCGATAGAAATGGTGGTGTCCCAAAACGAATCATATTGTGGAGCCAACACCTACCGAGGATGAAAATGGTGGTAACCCAAAGACAAATCATATCATGGAGACAAACTCTGTTGAGGATGGAGATGTCGATGCCTCTACAAAGGAGACAACAAATTGCGAGGGTGGAAATGATGATTTTCATATGACAGATCATACTTTGGAGACAACCCCTGTTGAGGATGGAGATGTCGATGCCTCTACGAAGGATTATATTCCTGGTGTTGCTTTAGAGGTTGAGTATGAAGAAATGTCTGCGCAAATAGACACTTTAGATTCAAAAATAGAAGTGCATGAAAAAGAAAATTGTAAGGACGATGATGTTGTTGAAGTGAGTGATGATGATGCTCAATCATCAAATGAGAATGATGCAGTTTGTGTACTTTGATTATCAAACTCTGGTCAAAATAATAAGTTCATATTTAAGTAGGTTAATGCATAAAAAAATACGAGGTTTATTGGGACGTGGTCACAGAAAGCGCAAACTGCACTGTTAAATGCACGCCTTTCACCGATCCTTCAAAACGGAAAAAATTGACGAATGCCACCCAATTTGATGCATACGAGTTGTTGTGAGTTCTAAGAAAGACGATCTTGATAGATGGCTAGAAAAAGTTGTGGATGGGTAATTGCATGTGCAAATAAATAAAAATAAGTTGTATTTTATTTAATATATCTAACAATAAGTGTTTTATCATGTGTGTAGTGAAGAATTGAATATGGCCGTTTGCAATGTGTCGAGAAAATTCTTTGATGAGCTCTTGAGTGAAGAGTGGCTTATGAGTGATGTAAGTTCACTATATGACATGTTAATTTTCATTTTTTTTTACAATCATAATATGAATTTGTTTGATTTTTTTTTTTCAAAGCATATTGACATTGCTTTGTATCATATAAGAGAGGGCTGCCCAATATCTACAATTATTTGTTCAAAATTCATGCGTTTTGGACAATCGTTTTTTTGACCGATGGAGACGGCCGGAAAAATTATATGTAGTCTTCCTAGAACAAATAAAGCCGATAAATTGCATTCTTTGGCTAATTTTTTCACCAACAATCGGGACGTGTCATGTGTTAGACAATTGGTTAGATATGTTGATGGTGAATCACCTGAGCTAGGTAAAGCTTGGAAGGATTGTAGGTTCCTATACATTCCTTTATGTGTAAAAAGCCATTGGATTGCACTTAGAGTCGATATTCAAGAGCGAAAGATTGAAGTTTATAATAGTTTGGGAAGATCATCAATCGTCAAAGGATTTCAGTCATTGAAAGTGTTCTCCCTAAATTGATATGTGCTAGATTGGATAAGACTTATGGTCTTCAAAGTCTTAGCAAGAAGAGCATAGCATGCCCTCAACAACTCAACAAAGTTAGTATGTTTTAACTTATGTATCCAATTATATATATATATATATATGTATATTACATTAAATATTTGCACTTGTTTTTAATGCGAGATATGATTGTGGTATGTTTAATGTGAAGTATATCGAATTTTTGCTTCTTTGGAAAAGATGTTAGTCTTATTCGTCCCGATTACATGAGAGAATGGAGGAAGAAATTAGTAGGCGATATTTTTCACGGTCTTTTGATCTATAGGTGCCATGGACTATTAATTTGTCGGTGTTTGTACCGAGACAAAACCATTATTTGTAGTCTAATTTTGTGAAATATATATTGTTAATTATGATTATTTTATTAATACATGTATTTGATGTGTTGGAGACATAAGAAAATGAAGCGAGAATTACTTATACTTTATCATCTAATGTAATTACATACACAACTCGACAACTAAAGTGTTAATGAACAACCGAGGTGCAAATGAACAACTAAACAAGCTGGACAATCAACAATCGAACAATCAAGTGAGTTGTTCAAACAAAATATAGGAGATAATTTGATTTCTTATTATTGAACAATCGAACATGATTTATTTTAAAAGTGAGTTGTTCAAATAATGAAGTGTTGTTTAAACAACCGGACAACCGAGTTGTTCAAACAAAATATAAGTCACAATTAAATTCAAATAGTGTGTGAACTACTTCTTTTTATTGAATTTTTAAAATTTAATTTCTTATTTTTCTAAATAGTAAGAGATATATATTTTTTTGGATTAAAAACAACATGATTTATTTTAAAAGTGAGTTGTTCAAATAATGAAGTGTTGTTTAAACAACCGGACAACCGAGTTGTTCAAACAAAATATAAGTCACAATTAAATTCAAATAGTGTGTGAACTACTTCTTTTTATTGAATTTTTAAAATTTAATTTCTTAGTTTTCTAAATAGTAAGAGATATATATTTTTTTGGATTAAAAACAACATGATTTATTTTAAAAGTGAGTTGTTCAAATAATGAAGTGTTGTTTAAACAATCTAACAACCGAGTTGTTCAAACAAAATATAAGTCACAATTAAATTCAAATAGTGTGTGAACTACTTCTTTTATTGAATTTTTAAAATTTGATTTCTTATTTTTCTAAATAGTAAGAGATTTTTTTTTGATTAAAAACAACATGATTTATTTTAAAAGTGAGTTGTTCAAATAATGAAGTGTTGTTTAAACAACCGGACAACCGAGTTGTTCAAACAAAATATAAGTCACAATTAAATTCAAATAGTGTGTGAACTACTTCTTTTTATTGAATTTTTTAAAATTTAATTTCTTATTTTTCTAAATAGTAAGAGATATATATTTTTTGGATTAAAAACAACATGATTTATTTTAAAAGTGAGTTGTTCAAATAATGAAGTGTTGTTTAAACAATCGAACAATTGAGTTGTTCAAACAAAATATAAGTCACAATTAAATTCAAATAGTGTGTGAACTACTTCTCTTTTATTGAATTTTTAAAATTTGATTTCTTATTTTTCTAAATAGTAAGAGATATATATTTTTTTTTATTAAAAACAACATGATTTATTTTAAAAGTGAGTTGTTCAAATAATGAAGTGTTGTTTAAACAACCGAACAACTGGGTTGTTCAAACAAAATATAAGTCACAATTAAATTCAAATAGTGTGTGAACTACTTCTTTTTATTGAATTTTTTAAAATTTAATTTCTTATTTTTCTAAATAGTAAGAGATATATTTTTTTGATTAAAAACAACATGATTTATTTTAAAAGTGAGTTGTTCAAATAATGAAGTGTTGTTTAAACAACCGGACAACCGAGTTGTTCAAACAAAATATAAGTCACAATTAAATTCAAATAGTGTGTGAACTACTTCTTTTTATTGAATTTTTTAAAATTTAATTTCTTATTTTTCTAAATAGTAAGAGATATATTTTTTTGGATTAAAAACAACATGATTTATTTTAAAAGTGAGTTGTTCAAATAATGAAGTGTTGTTTAAACAATCGAACAATTGAGTTGTTCAAACAAAATATAAGTCACAATTAAATTCAAATAGTGTGTGAACTACTTCTTTTTATTGAATTTTTTAAAATTTGATTTCTTATTTTTCTAAATAGTAAGAGATATATATATTTTTTTGATTAAAAACAACATGATTTATTTTAAAAGTGAGTTGTTCAAATAATGAAGTGTTGTTTAAACAACCGAACAACCGAGTTGTTCAAACAAAATATAAGTCACAATTAAATTCAAATAGTGTGTGAACTACTTCTTTTTATTGAATTTTTTAAAATTTAATTTCTTATTTTTCTAAATAGTAAGAGATATATTTTTTTTTGATTAAAACAACATGATTTATTTTAAAAGTGAGTTGTTCAAATAATGAAGTGTTGTTTAAACAACCGAACAACCGAGTTGTTCAAACAAAATATAAGTCACAATTCAATTCAAATAGTGTGTAAACTACTTCTTTTTATTGAATTTTTTAAAATTTAATTTTTCTTATTTTTCTAAATAGTAAGAGATATATATTTTTTTGATTAAAAACAACATGATTTATTTTAAAAGTGAGTTGTTCAAATAATGAAGTGTTGTTTAAACAACCGAACAAGCTGGGTTGTTCAAACAAAATATAAGCCACAATTAAATTCAAATAGTGTGTGAACTACTTCTTTTTATTGAATTTTTAAAATTTGATTTCTTATTTTTCTAAATAGTAAGAGATAATTTATTTTTAATTAAAAACAACATGATTTATTTTATAAGTGAGTTGTTCAAACAATGAAGTGTTGTTTAAACAACCGAACAATTGAGTTGTTCAAACAAAATAATATATCACACTACAATAAAGTTAAACACACAAATATAAATACTTAATTGTTCACATATCAAAAAGTTAGACACACTAATGCAAATAGTTAGTTGTTCTCAATCAAAGCAATTTAATCTAACTATTACAATACCACATTAACTTAGTGATCTATCAACCATGAGTAATGGATCTCGACATGTTAATCTATTGTGCCCTGTTTGTCCACACCGCTACACTTCTTCTTTCTTGAAAACTCCCGATTGATTGCATTCTTTCTGTTTTGCTACGCACGGGCCCTTTTCGTAGCGCTGGAGGAAAGACATTTATTCTCTTCATATCATCGGTAAATACCCATTCTCGATTCATTCGGTGGCAGGTGAGATAACATCGGCATAGGCCGCTCTCCAAAATCAGCGAGATAATAGTCTCGAACATAACAAATACACCGAGTAGTTCCTCTGTCTTGCTGCCGCTATTGCATGTTCACAAGGGAAACGATCTAATTGGAACTTTCTACATGTGCAAGTGCTTTCCGAAAGTTAACAATAAAATATTTTGTTCCTTTCGGCACCACATACCTCATCCGATCAATTGGTTCGGCTTTAAGCTTTTTGCCTTTATCAAGAGACTTGCGCAATTCTTTTCCATTGTTGGAGTTAACTTGGTGGTACAAGTTTGAGCTTCAATGCGCCTCTTATGAAACCACTTTTGCAACTTATGTCCAATACGCCGAATCAATGCAAGAATCGGATCTGTCGTTCTTTTTTGAATAAGGAGTTGATGACTCTGCGTTGTTTGAGGTCATGATGTTGTAACGGTGCCCCGAAAGTGTGATCTCGCCCATGTCTCGAAGTCTATATCATTAAGGTACCTCCATCCAGCCTTCATCTCGTACTTTGAATCGATTCATGAAGTTGTTGAATTCTTCTTTGGTATATGCTTCTTTGCCTTCATAAAAAGTGAGTAAGTGTCACTTTTTCCTGTTTTGGTTCTCAAGTTGCCCTTTATATGATAGATGCAATGCCCATGACGTGCTTTGTCATATACCTCTGCCACAACTTTTATAAGACTTTGATGACGATCGAGATATAACAACAAGATCTTCGTTATCACTGTTACTTCTTTCGTTCATGAAAACCAATACCATGAAGCATCATTTTGAGAATCCACAATACCCCAAGCAAGAGGATATAATTGTTTATTTCCATCTTGACAAGTTGCAACAATTAAAGTACCTTTGTATTTTCCCGTCAAGAATGTACCATCCATAATAACTACATGCCTCATTGAAGAATGAAATCCACGAATACAAGCTCCAAAAGCTAAAAAGAAGTATTTGAAACGACTTTGACTATCAACCTCTAAATGGAATATTGTACCGGATTTGAAAGAAACAAGTTATGAGCATATGCGAGCAACTTAGCATAATTATCCTCATATGAACCTCTCAAACTTTCTAGAGCGATTCTCTCGCACCTTCTTGCCTTTTGATAATCCATCTCTACCCCAAAATCTTTACGAATATCCTCTATGATATCTGCAGTCTATAAATCTTCTTTGGATCCTCAAAATTACTTTTGATATAATTTCCAATTACCCACAAGGTTGCTTGTCTATGATCACGTGGAGTCATAGTTATAGAACAAGTATGCTCTGCATCGTACTTCCGAATCAAAGTAACTACACTCGTTGAACTTTGTTGCTCGCAATCTCCATTTGCAATTTTCATCCATGCACACAACAAGTGTAGACATTCTTATTTGATTTCTTTACCTTGAATTCAAAGTTGTACTTCAAAGCAAGAATGTGTACATCTGTTTGAAGGTCCTTCTTGGTGGTATAAATTTGACCTTGTTGCAAGTCGAAATCGATGGTACCACATGTGATGCACGACTATTTGAAGAAGAAGCAATGTGTTCGCTGCGATGTGATTTTCTTCTCCATTGTCATGTATGAAATCACATCTAGGAGCACCGAAAGTAGCATTGTGCATTAAAATATCTTCGTTGATATCTCAAACAATCTCTAAAGTATTCCAATCCACACCTTGGTCGGTTTCATGAGCTTCATTTACTTGCATCTCAAAATTATCATCATCATTTTCTTGTTGCCCCTCCGATGCAATCTTGTTCACAATGGTAACACAAATGGAACAATAATGACCTTGTTTATTGAGACCTACCAACCAATGCAAATGTCGATTTGAAACGATTTGGACTGGAACTTGAAATTCTTTTTTCGTGGAGAAGAAAACGCATCTCCACATCATGCGGTGATGGATCAACCTTGCACAAATTTAGTACTTGAGAATGAAGCTCCTCATACGTCATATTTGAAGATATTGGAAGTCCTTCTACATTGACACCATGGTCACCCTCGCTCCTTTTCCATTCCCATTGACCATTTTCATTGACAAACTCGCCAAAATAAATTACATTGACCCGGAATTGAGATGAGTCCATATCTACAAGTCAAAAATAAAATTTTAACTATCGGATGATAAACTTAATTCTCATTTAATTATTATTAAAAAAATTAATTAAAAAAATAATTTAATAATCACTTATCAACAACTTAAACAACTTAAACTATACATTTCAACAACCTAAATAACATAAACAACCCGAACGCCCGAACAACTAAACAATCGAACAACCAAACAATCCAAATAAATAAACAAATGTAGAACAACTGAACAACCGAACAACCGAGATAGATGAACAACTAAACAATTGTACAACAAAAAATGAACAACTAAACAATGAACAATCGAAAAATTAAACAATCGAACAACCGAACAACCGAACAACCGAACAATCGACAATGTAACAACCCTTGCGGGAAGGGTTTACGTTAATCACGTAAAAGTGCGTAATTTTCGATTTTGATAAAAATAATTGTGCAATGATAAAATAACAAATATCAACAACCGGAATAAAGAAAATAGCAAAAATTTGTTCTTACCTTCAACTCAACTTTCAAAATGACATCTTGAGAAGAAAAATTTGGGAATTGTAGTGTGAGCGTTTGAATGTGCTATGAATTATAGATATAAAAATGTATATGTATATTTGTGATGAAGATGATTAGGGCATTATTGTAATTTAATAAAAATTAAAATAATATTTTTATACAATTAAAAAATAAGAGGCCATATTTGATCTTTTTTTGTAAGTAAGGCTATTTTTGACTTACACCCCTTTGACTAGGCCTTTTTAAAAATTCCCGGTCTTGCCCCACCACCTCGTTGAGCACGCAGTGCATACGCTCTAATAGTAGGGCGTGCGGCGAGCCGTTGCTTTTTGGGGTTTCTTGGTTTTCCGCCACACGGTCATTGCAGGCTTCGGGGCCAAATTTCGGGCTTATCTCTCTACAAGGACATTAATGCCTACTACGGATGCATTTAATGTTGATGTACCTTTTGTTCCCTATCTTCAACAATGTCAGGCGAAGTGTTGTCCAAAACTATCATCGCCGAGTTGGGTGGGTCGGGATGTAGCCAAGTTAAGTCGGATCGTCATGGTCGGTACCCCTAGGCTCGGCATGTCATTGAATCCAAAGTGAGACCTTAAACCTTTCATGACTTGTGATATTCTTCAACAACGGTAACGGAGTAGCAAATCGACCTAGGTCGGATGGGCTTGTTCGAGTAAAACCAATTTGCGGTTCCAAAATGGAGATAGGAGTCCGAACTCTCCCTCCAGGGGATCTTTGTGGGAGGTTACACTCCCGATAGTTGGTGTTTTTATTGTCATATGCGCTTTCTGTTTTCGGCATGTGATGTCCACTCAAGACGATTGGTCTTCAACCATTTAAACTTATTTGCCAATAATATTTTCCAAAGTTTACAAATAAAATAATAAAAGAAATTTTAAAAATGATTAAACTTGTTTTTGTTTACATTCCTATAATTTTATAAATAGTAAATTTATTGTTTAATTGTTTATTTTTGTATTTTATTTTTTTATTATTTTTACCTCTTTGTAACAATTTAGATTGTTCGAAAAAAAAATGAGCATTACAATTTTCTTTACAAACATTTCTTATTTATACCTCATGTCACCTAATTACCTATTAGCACTCGGTTACTCATTTCAATAAAAATGAAAAGACTTATTTATCCTCCATTTTGTACATTTTAATATTAATAAATAACACTTTATTAAAATTTATGTCATTTTTTATTTTGAGCCATTTATATTATAACAAAGAAGGTTTTTTTTTTTTTTTTTTTTTTAAATGGGGTTGAATCAGTTTGGCCCGTGTACTCATAGACAAATATTTATGCACAATGTTTTTCTTAAGTCTTCTGTTGTAATTAAACTAATAAGTATCTGATATTTGTTAATACTACACCGTAATGCCGAAATAATACTACACTGTAACCAAACTAATACTATACAATATCTAAAATAATATTACAGTATGCTTCAAACTTTATGCACACAATTTTTATTGTGCACAATATGCACACAAATACTAGTCGTGCTCATATGAGGTTGGATTGGATTCACCTCCAGTCCTCCACGGCTCCACCCATCGAATTCTGATTGAAGCTCTATCGGGTCAGAGGTGCAGGCGGGCGGGTAATAAAGAACCGGATATCTACTGCAATTTCTTACAGTTACAGTTGACATTTCAATTTATCAGAACACGCTTTAAACCCACGTCTCGTCCACTATCCACCTCCCTACTCACTGAACATAAATTCTGTTTTAAGCTTCTTCTTCATCCGAATTCGGAGCCGAGAAACGATGTCGTTCGAGGAGGAGCAGGAGAGCTTCGAGCACACGCTCCTAGTAGTGCGGGAAGTCTTCGTGTACAAGATCCCGCCTCGGCCCACCAGCGGCGGTTACAAGTGCGGCGAGTGGCTGCAATCCGATAAGATCTGGTCGGGTCGCCTCCGGGTCGTCTCATGCGACACCCGATGCGAGATCCGACTCGAGGACCCCAATTCCGGCGAGTTATTCGCCGCCTGCTTTGTCCACCCGGGCCAGAGGGAGGCTGCCGTCGAATCCGTGTTGGATTCGTCGAGGTACTTCGTGTTGAGGATCGAGGATGGGCGTGGGAAGCACGCGTTTATAGGGTTGGGGTTTAATGAGAGGAATGAGGCGTTTGATTTTAACGTGGCGTTGTCGGATCATGAGAAGTATGTGAAGAGGGAAGTGGAGAAGGAGGTCGGTGGCGGTGGAGACGGCGGCGACGACGGCCACATTGATATTCATCCTGCTGTCAATCACAGATTGAAGGTGATTTACGATTTGTCTTATATAGGTGTAACCGCATTGCATTTTGCAGGTTAATAATGTGATCTAAAGATTAATGTAGATTGTTACCATTTTAGGTGATTGTTCTTTGATGATTTATAGAACTATCTTGGCTGGTAATGATTGTTGCTGGAATTGAGATGAGTACATAATCAATGGAATTGGCAAAGTGCTTTAACATAATATACATGCCTTTTTCTTTTTGCTCTTTCCAATGGATAGAAGAATTACCTTTTTCGATAATAATATTCACTTTAGCCTCAGAATTTATTTGGCATGTTTCTTGTTTACATTCTTTCATTGCTTGCTTGATCTAAAACAGATTGAGGATTTGCATTCTTAGTTTGGTGGAAAAGCATTTCACTCTTTCCAGAACTTCATGCACTTAAATTAGCAAGTGTAAGAATGAGTAATTGTTGGAAAAATAGGAATCACTCATTTCTATTCCCATGGAGTCGACCTTTTGCTCATTGCTTCTTTAAGCTAGTGAAGAAGTATGTGATTAGTATTAAGTATATACAAGTCGCCAGATAAAATGTAATTTGAACACGGATACAAGTGTGTCTGAGTACTTCATTATCATCTAACGCCATAATTTGGCATCGATTTGCTTCTTGAACGTTTCTTTATCTAATTGTACCATGATATATGGACTTAAAATTGTAATACTGCATTAATATAAAAAGTTATATGTTTTGGGAAATAGTAAGTGTTTCGTACTAAAAGACAAACCCTACAGCTAGGGCATCTTGGGGTAATATCTTGAAATGCTAACCTCTATCTTTCGGTCTCTAGGAAGGGGAAACAATTCGAATATAACGTCAAAAATAAAACATCAAGTGGGCGGGCATGCTTTCTGCTGCTGGATTGTCAGGTGGAAATTCAGGAAATGGAAAACCGAAAACCCTAAGTCTTGCCCCCACCTAGTGGAGCAACCAAAATTAGGTCTCCTCTTCCTCCTCCACCTAACGACCCTGTTGCTGCTAGATTGACTTCTACCAGTCACGGCACTGCTCCGAAGGCTTCCAAAGAAACTTCCAGGCACTCAAGTGATGCTCTTACTGATCTCTCTCAACTTGAGGTATGACTTAGTTTTTCCAGTCTGTCTAAGCTATCCCACCTTAAGTTGTTAATTTATTTTGTTCTGTTCAATTACTATCTTCAGAATGCCGGTGTTTATTTTTCAATATAACATATTATGGTTTTCAACTAACACAAATTCTGGATCTATCTTGTTGGATGGCATGACCTCATTTTCAAAAGGTGACTTTGCATATAGATGGATTGGTGGTATTGGAATGTTATCTTCTTTTTGGTAGATTTTGTCAGAGTTAAAATTTATTTTGGTCCCATAATTTTAAACTTTTCCACAAAAGGTCCCAAAAGAGTTATGTTTTTCAATTTACTCTCTTAACTCCTTAATTTGTCCGATTTTGGTTCCCCAGTCACCGGAATTTGAAGTATGATATCGTTTTAGGCACGATTTTGGCACGTGAGATGTAAAATTTATCCCATAACTTGTCTTTTCTGTAAAAGGTCCCAAAAATGTGCCCAAATTGATGTTGTACTTCAGATTCTGGTGACTTTGGCAGCAATTAAGGATTTCTGGTAAATTGAAAAAATAACTTATTTGGACGCTTTGCAGAAAAGACAAAAGTAATTCGACCAAAATAGATTTTAATTAACTCACTAATATCAATTCCTTCTTGGATAGGGGCTCATAAATGCTTGAGCTTTATTTAGTTCCTTGCGGTGCAATATTGAAGACAGTGTTATCTAATGCTATAGGGAGGAACTGTAACTTTTAAGTTTAGATTCAGGAAGATACTAAAGTTAATATTCGACAAGCAGAAAATATACTATACTAGATCAAGTCTATTGGTAAAACAATCAATATTGTGGCAGCCATAAAAGGAAGTTATAGCGTCGAAGGATTATAGACAACATTGTTGGCATAATCTAAACATTTATCTATGGAAAAGATCATAATCTGAGCATTAACGAAAGTATATCATTTTCTGATTGCTCTGAACTTGTAAGCGTTTTATTATCTTGGATTGAATTTAGTTTCAAGATATGGTAGTGTTAGCTAGGTTCGTGACGGAAATGAATCCCCTACATTTCTTCTGTAAATTTCTTGTAGAGAGATAGACACATGATAAAATAATGAATGAAAATACAAAAGAGTGGGACCCATGCATTGTGTCTATCTCCTCTGAAATTTACATAAAGAAATGAAGAGGATGCGTATCCGGTATCTTTTCACTTTTAACTTGTTTGAATCTGCAGAAGAACCTTCCACCCAGTGCTGGATCAGGGTCATCTCGAACCTCTGCAGCTGGATGGGCAGCATTTTGAAGATTTGATATAACTTTTTTGGCGACTTTGTTTGTGCTATATTATGAGAGATGAGAAATATCGCAAGGGAAATGTCAACAATGTTGCAGGGGAGAGGGGGAGAGAGAGATTCTAAATCTCCAAGTATAAATATATGTGCATTTTTAAGTACTGTTTTGATTCTAAATTTTAAATAACTTCACATTTTTGTCCTGGAAAATGTGTTGCATGAAAATGGAACCAAGTAGGGTGTAAAATTAGAGATTTGGATGCCCTGCCCCTTCTTTGTTTGGACAAAATATTCTTTTAGGACACAAACTAGGAGTGCCAAATTTAGGATGCATACAAATTTTGTGGTTCTCAAA
Source organism: Paraleonurus japonicus (assembly GCA_030762865.1). Classification (NCBI taxonomy): domain Eukaryota; kingdom Viridiplantae; phylum Streptophyta; class Magnoliopsida; order Lamiales; family Lamiaceae; genus Paraleonurus; species Paraleonurus japonicus. The sequence continues at coordinate 44,585,083 of CM061053.1, read as the reverse complement.
ATTTTCCACTATCTTTTCAAATTGAACAAATATAGATTAATATCAGACCAAAATGCAGAATTTCGGGCTAATTGTTATGTGATATGTGCATGACCACCATTTTCGGGCTATTTGCTTATTTAGCATTAGTGATTTGAAATGAAATGAGCTGCTCGTGAGTTCGATTTAGCTCGATTCGTAATGTTAAATGAGTCGAGTTCGGCTCGGTTTGTTAAGTGAGGACATTTAGTCTTAATGAACAAAACACCTAATGCAATCACTTAAATTGAAGGCTAGTATCGCACAACAATTGAAATTAGTGGATTAGGTCATAATCCAAAGAAATTTTCACGAGCCCCACATCTTCATCTAGTGTTGCTAAAAAATAATTTTTAAAAAGTGATAATAACTTTACAATCTTCTTACGAAATGAGATCCGTGAGACGGTCTCACACAAATTTTTGTTATTTACTAAAAGGTATCGAGTTATAATAAGTGAAAGATATTATCTATATACTAAAGAACATCGGTCGTGATGACCGAAGAGTATGTCCTAAATTAGTAAAGAGTATCAATCGTGATAATCAAGCGTATTACATATATTACTAACGAGTATCGGTCGTGATAAGTGAAAGATATGGCTTATGTAGTTTTTATATTATTATAATAATACAATAACAACATTACAAACAATATTATTCATGATAACTAAAGGTATCACCTATATTATTAAAGGAATAACTATATCTATTTTTTCAATGTGGATCAAGTTTCATAAAGCTTAGTTGGGATTTTCTACGATGCGGCTTCGCCCTTTCTAACGTCGGAAATATATTAGATATCATTGGATCATTGATCCAACATATTAAATTTATTTTAAGTAATTGCATTGTACATTAGTGCGTTTGCACTTTGTGTTATATGCAATGCACTACATGCTCTATTAATATAAAATGACAAAAAATATCTTTTTTATTTAAAATAAAAAAATATTATAATTATAAAATTACATATACGCCTTAAAGCGATCGGTTGAGTAGGAGATAATGGATCCTTTCTTTCTAGTGAACTGAGAAGACGCCTTCACAACCACGCCAAAACCCTTGCTTGTTAGCCAACAAAAACCTGTGGACGATTCTCATCAATGCGCCAATCTGCTTGATCAATATGAAAGTAAGCTGACAAAGAGCTCAGATGCGCAATAGAAAAACCGAAAGGAAAGAAATGAAGAAAGGTATATCCTTATTAACATTTTTTTAAATCAAAATATTTTTAAATATAATTAAAATTATAAATAAAATATTTAACATAATAAAAATTTATTAGTATTAATTTTTAGTTCATTGATGATTGATTATTATAAATTATTACAGAATGTTAAATTTGTAAATAAAAAAATTACAATAAATATATTTAAGTAATTTTATATATATTTTTTTAAAAAAATTAATTATTTTATGTTATTACCAAGATAGATTTCTAATGACAATACTAGATGAGGCGTTAAATTTTAATTGAATTTCTAACAAGAAGGACAAACAATCTGTCTACAGTTATAAAACCCAACTTATTAAAGAATTTACAACCAACCGCCCTCTTCTTCATTTAATGATTGTTTTTCGTATTTAAAAAAATGAAAGTTTTTCGTAAAGATTAAATTAATTATTTCATCAAGATTTGTTGACAATCAATGAAGTTGGCGCACTTTTCCACCCACTTTGCACCCTGATTACGGTCCATACATTTGATCCAAGAATCCGTGTCAAAACACCCGCCAATGCGTACTCAGGCGTGGCATATATATAAATCAACGCAATCCGCTGCCCAGATCTCAAAACAGCAGCAGCAGATATTGAAAAATGGAGGGAGATTCGCATAGCATACAAGTGAGCGGGATGCAGTTCTCATACGATTCTAATACCCCTTTGTTCTTCGATTTTAATCTCAACATTTCCGCTAAATCGCGGTGCCTCCTCGTGGGCGCCAATGGATCTGGTGCGCATTTCATTTTCTCTTCGCGTCTCGCTTTGAATTCTTCAATTTGTTCATGTCTTATGTAGTTATTGCGTTTTGATCAGGGAAGACGACGCTACTGAGGATATTAGCGGGGAAGCATATGGTGGGTGGGAAAGACGTGGTGAGAGTGCTGAATTGTTCCGCTTTTCACGACACAAAGCTCGTGTGCGATGGTGATTTAGCCTATTTGGGGGAGTCATGGAGTAAAGCTGTGGGCTCTGCTGTGAGTGCACCCTCTTAATTTCATAATTATAAGCGAACTAAATGGTTTAATTCACTGTGATTGTGTTTTTCTTATTGTGATTTTGTTCAATCTAATGTGTCAGCAATTTACTGTTATATGTAAGGAATAGTGAATTAGTGTTTACCATAAGGCAACGAATGAAATCAAAGCTAGGTTATGGTCATGTTTAACTGTGAAGGAGCCTAATATCAGATTTTTTTCTTTTCCGGAATGGTTGGCAAATCCTGGAAATTGTTGTGGTGTTTGAGAGTTGAAAGGAGTGTGTTATTCACTTGGAGATATTTTTGTGATTTTTGTAAACACTTCCTTGTAAGGGTTGGAGTACCCCTTGTACTCCAATGAATGATTGTACTCTTTTTCTCTGATAAAAAGAAAAAGACAAGTGAATTAGTGGTTACCAGTTTGGTTTTTCTCATGTTCTGATGTGGGTCATTAAATTTGGTTGAAGAAGAATTATTCTTGAACTTGAAGGTGTTAATGAATTGCTAAGATTAACTTATTACTGTTTTATAACATCATTATGATTGATTTCTTCTAGTTGCATTTGTAGCGTTTGATATTTTGATGTTAGTCTGAGTTTCTTTTGTGAAAATATAGGGGGACATACCGCTCCAGGGAGATTTCTCTGCCGAACATATGATATTTGGAGGTGTGGATTGCTGTATTTTGTGAATTGTGTTTGTTTTATATCATCTGCCTTCCCATATCAGTCGGGTGATTAGTCCTTTTGGTAGAGTTCATATTTCGGGTGCAGAGTGCTTTTATTTGCATCTTACTTGTAGTTTATGTTGCCTTTATATGAGGTGAATAAGAGTCCTTGTTATTCATCGAGTTTGGTGAGAAATGAAGGTCTTCCTAATTATTCTTTTGCTTCTACCTTATGGCTACCTAGTTGAAGGTGTTGATCCTACTAGGCGTGATAAGCTGATTGAACTGTTGGATATTGATCTTAACTGGCGAATGCACAAGGTTTCTGATGGTCAACGGCGTCGAGTCCAAATATGCATGGGTATCCTTCATCCTTACAAGGTAAACGTTGTCTAAGTCTTTGCTTATATGTTGTCAGTGAAATATCGAATTCTAATGGACACATTCTTGAATTTTCGTGGCTATACATCCATGTTATTTCTGGCTGTTCCGGAGTTGTTTCTTGTTAGTTGGTATGTAAATGTTTTAGAGAAAAGAACCAGAAAGGAGATTTTTTTGAAAAATAAACTGGAAAATCTATTACAGGAAGGAAAAGCTTCCTCAACATGATATATAAACCTGTCCCAAGAATTAACGTCTTGTAATTTGTTTCTGCCCTCCACATCCTATGGATGTCTCTATTTATAAGGAGCACATAAGTTAGAAATAGCATATGCTAATTACTAACCAAATTAGATCCCAAACGTCAGCCACTCTAATTGCTAATTCTGTTTGGAACCCTTTATTAATCTTGCTTCTATAAATAATCAATTGACTCTACCCTATGATGTGCCTTCCATATCAGTATGTGGCGGGTTTTCTTGGGCAGGGGTGAAGAGGCATCAAATTTAGGGGATGTTTGGTTCAAATTCTTCATTATAATTGTAATAGGAATCATTACAATGATAATGGTGGTTACATTGTTAGTGTATTGCTCTAATTTTGAAATAAATTGGGACAAAAAATGATTGTTGGTCGAGGAATAGTGAAATCATTGAAGAGAAATGATTATAGGGGAGGAGGTAGTTGATAAAAATGGGTTAATGATTTAACTTATTTGAGTCTCAACACCTTGTACAAATTATTTTGAAGTTGAATTGATTATTTTTATTCTCATTAACCACCTCAATTGCTCTATTAATTTCCATTCCCATTCCCATTCCCATTGAAGAATTATGAACCAAGCGTCCCCTTACAGTATGAAGTTAATAATTCTTGAGCATGTGGAGTATACATGTTTATGTCAATGTTTACAACTCTTATTTACCATTTTGCTAACAGTAAGTTATGTTATCCAGGTACTTTTGCTGGATGAGGTCACCGTTGATCTAGATGTCGTGGCTAGGATGGATTTGCTAGAATTTTTAAGGAGGAGTGTGAGCAGGTATTCTTACATTCATACAGGGCATTTTAGTCATTTGACCATGATGATAACGGCGTTAAGCTGCTTCATCTACTGTGTAGTGCATCACCATAGTTTTGCTAGGAAATTTCTTACATTCATACAGGGCATTTTAGTCATTTGACCATGATGATAACGGCGTTAAGCTGCTTCATCTACTGTGTAGTGCATCACCATAGTTTTGCTAGGAAATTGTATTCGACTATACTTATGCTATATGTTTTTGGCATAATGCATCATAGATTCCTAAACTATCAACCTTTGTTTCGATAGATTCCTAAACTATTTTGTGTTTTAAAAGACCCTCTAAACGAAAATTGACATTATTTTTCGATTCATCTTAGTAGTCATATTAAATATTCCCTCTGTCCCTTACTTCATTTCCCATTGGATTTGACACGGTTTTTAATGGGAAAGTTGCTTATAGTTAACGAGTAATAAAGTAGAGGGTATGAAGGTCTTTTCTAATAAAGTAAGGGCATGTGATGTAATTTTGAGATGTTTGGAGGGGATACCGGGTAGTTTAGAAGAGTTGAGTTATTTTTTTGTTATTTTGGGTATGAGAAAACTAGTAAAAGGCGGACCTAAATGGCAAAATGGGAAATTAAGTAAGGGACGGAGGGAATAATATGTAGATTAATTATAATAATATCCAGATATGTTTTGTGCAAGTCATTTTAATCTTAATCCTTCGAGTGACAGATACCTAAAATAGCTTGCAAAAAATACTCTTGTATATAGTTTAAACTAAATAAAACTGACATGTATTTTATTTAAGGGGACCATTAAGGCGGATAGAAAAATTCAGTAAATTTTCGTTTTTGCGGAGCTCGTGAAATAAAATTTTGACACTAAAGAACTCTTTGAAACAAAAATAGTTTAAGGACATCAAAACAAAATTTGATAGTTTACTTACCTTTGATGCATTATGCCATGTTTTTATTTAGGAAGAAAGTTGTTTGAATGCCTGATGCCTAGAGAATATATTTTGGGCTAGCATAGTCTTCACCTATACTTAGATCTCACAGGAAATACCTTGCAGAATGTTAAAATTGTCTGTTATCATAATTTCAGAGAGGAGCAACAATTGTTTATACAACTCATATTTTTGATGGGCTCGAGACATGGGCAACTGATCTTGCTTATGTTCAAGATGGTGTTTTGAAGAAATCGGAGAAGCTAAGTGAGCTCGATGAACTGAAGAATAGCCGGAATTTGCTCTCAGTAGTTGAGACGTGGCTAAGGTCTGAAACTAAAATTGTGAAGAAGAAACCGATAAACTCTCCATCTACACTCAAAAAATCTTCTCCGTTTGATGCTTCTCCTTTTAGATCTTCAAGACATATGGCATATTACCGTTGATCATCGACGCATTATATATAGCAAAATTAGAGGGATGACCCTCGATTTTTATTTACTCAAACTATCTGGCGTTGCAATTATCATTTATAGTGTTTTCCCTTTTCTGTGCAGTAGCTAAAGATTATACCTACTGCTTATAGAGCATTTGATTCGAGAGGCCTTAGGTGTTACAGTGAACGTTGTCTTGTTATAGTAATATATTCGTGGTATAAAATTGTGACAAAAATCAGATTTAATTTGTTAGTTTGTCCATAATTTTTGCAGATTTTTGCACTTTTGTAGATTGGTATTTACTCTGATTCCAAGGTTGATTATCACAGTGAGAATCTAGCTTCTTAGCTTTAGTCATGAATGGTTATTTCTATGCTATTTTGTGAGGGTGTTGTACCGTATGCATAATATATTGTACTATACAATGTCAAAGCAGGTTGTATAACGTCCTAAATTCATGTTGGACATTTCCCAACAGAATAACATAGAAAATTTCGTTAAATATCCAATAGGGTAACATAGAAAAATTTGCCATGAATTATGGTTCCTTGTCCTCAATTTTTTTATTTGATCAGGCAAAGCAACAAATATTTATTAAAAAAGCGATTCACGGGAACAAGATGTGCCCGTAAACCAGAGTTTCGTACAATTATTAACAAGAAAATCAAAGAATTACCAGCAACTCTCAAGACATAATCAGTTCCTTGTCCTCAACTAATATGCATTTGGAGAAATTCTTGCAATATGAGTTAAGAGTGTAGTGAGTACACTCGTATCAATTATAAGAATTTCAATTATAGTACATAAGAAAAAAATATACTAATGAAGAGTTTTTCTTTAAGCCATACAAAGTGAAATTGCAGAAAACCAAGAAAGGTAAACTTTTATAGAACTATGAACAAGCTTTTATCAATTAAAGGTTTATAGTTACTTTTATAAAACTACGAACAAGCTTTTATCAATTAAAGGTTATAGGTACTTTCATATAACTATGAATAAGCTTTTATCAATTAAAGGTTTATAGGTAAATGAAGGGGGTGGTTTAAACAATTTAATTTCTGTATGTCACTTTTCCATATTTTATCATGTGTTTCATAATTATTAACACATATTAATAAAATATATATATATTTCATTTATATTTTTTAACCGTCAGCATATCATACATTTAGATCATAAAATATAAAATGAAATATCAAAATTATTAGGTCATACCATTTTGTTTAATAGACAAGGGATGGACTCTATCAATTAGAGTCACACTCCCACCATATATTTTTGGGTGGTTGTATAAGATAAAGTGTAGAAAAGAGAATAAAATAAAATAAAATAAGAGTGACATTTTTTAAATAAAATTGATATTATGAGGGTATTGATATTGAGTGTTATTTCTAAATTTGGGGTGTGAAGATAGTTGTGGCACGGACCAAAATAGAAAATGTGAAGATAGTTCGGGACGAAGGGAGTAGTATAATTACAAATAAGTTTAAAAATTTATACGTAAGCACAAAATATTTGCACATTGAACCTATTTGTAATTTTGAAATTTTTATAATCTATTTATAATTTTCTCTATGTTTTTTATTGTTGCAGAGTAACATTGACTTGCCTCTCACTTTTTTATTCTTACACTCCGACATCCCGGGTTCGATTTCGTGTGGTGACAATTCCTTCTTTGAAATATTGGAGGGGTTGTTCTTTGGATTCGTGTCTCTCGAAATTCCTTTCCCTTGCATGACCGCCACTCGTGCATCCCTCGATTTACAATCCACCGACCAAGGGGCCTCTGCAATTGGGGGTTTACGCCTTCGGGTATTTCCTCCTTAACAAAAAATCAAATCGAGTTAAACTTTGAAGTGCTTAATCTTATCTCATGCTTTTTTTTTTTAAGTCAAATTCGACCTTATTTATCGACTATATTATTGGTTCATAAGTTAATTTGAGCTTAATCAAATCTAAATGAACTTAATAATATCAATTATAAATCTAATTATTCATGAATTCCTTACAAACATAAAAGCATACGCCTTTTTAAAAGTCATATATATATATATATATATATATATATATATATATATATATATATATATATATCTTCAAAAAATTCTACAATTTCATTTAATAAAATAAGTTTATTTACTTTTATATTATTTTTATCATAAATATTAAGTGTGAAAATTATTAAAGTCAAATCATTCATTAAAATTTATACGAATTAGCAGACGAGTTTACCAACGAACTTGTTCGCAACCTAACAAGTTCAATATCATTAAACGTGAGTATATTAGTTAATGTAAACTAGTTTTATTAAACGAGCTCAAACTAATATTTTTCAAAGCAAGACTCAAATACTCCATTTGATTACTCTTCTCTCTTTAAATCTCTCTCAAATAAAGTGTGTAAATATCAGAAATATTAGGTGGTGAGTGGGATTGATAGCAAACACACCAACCCAAAGGTTTTACAATTTCTTGCCAAACACATTAATTTGGATACCCTACCCTACCCTACCCATATATTTCTCCCATTACACGTCAGGAAAAGCCATTACAGCAACCTTAGAGCTTATTCCTATACTTTGTTCTCTCCAAGGCAATCACTTGCTTTAGTATTCTATACGCACACCAAGTGCAATCACTTTTCTTGACGGGTTAGTTTGCGGTGAAACTTGTTCACCATATAAAATTAATATTATTATATTCATTCAATAATATTATTATTACTCTTATAAGCTAATATCATAATATTTTATACTATAATTTTGGGATAGAGTTTTTCACGTCCCATAATTTATTGCTCGATGAAAACGTCCCAATAAAAGTTAACTTAGCCAATTATGTCCCTAATTTTTGCTAAGTCCGTAAATTGCGTCCCAAATCTCATCGGAGTTCATCGGAGACTACCAAACGACGTCGTTTTGTAGTCTCCGCGAACTCCGATGAGATTTGGGACGTAAATACGGACTTAGCAAAAATTTGGGACGTAATTGGCTAACTTAACTTTATTGGGACGTTCGAACACAATAAATAGATCGGGTATTTTGGGCCTCTTGTGGAGCATTATCCTTCGCTGGCCTTAATGTCTCTGCCCTATTCTTAGCTCCGAACTCCCAAATATAATGGGTTTGGGCTCGTGTGCATCACCTTCAATATGACATCATCCACCTCCGTCTCAAAAACGTGAACTATTTACGGAGGTTCGTGTAGAAATTCATATTGCAAAAACATAGAGTAGGTTTCGTACATCGGTGCTCTCCTCTCCTCTCCAAGTAATCAGTCTCTCTGTAGACTTTTTGTCGTACTCACGGATATGGTAATGAGCCGCAACATCCATCGATTGGGATCCGTAAGACACCTCCCTCATTACCGCCTCTGCCAAATGTTTTAGGATGGAGTTTTTACGTCCCATAACTTATTGTGTTCAACGAAAACATCCCAATAAAGTTAACTTAGCAATTACGTCCTAATTTTTGCTAAGTCCGTAAATTACGTCCCAAATCTCATCGGAGTTCGCGGAGACTACCAAACGACGTCGTTTAGTAGTCATGTGCGCGGCACATGGGGCAAAAAGCGGCGTCGTTTCGCCGTCTCCGTGAACTCCGATGATATTTGGGACGTAAATAACGGACTTAGCAAAAATTAGGGACGTAATTGACTAATTTAACTTTATTGGAACGTTCGTCAAACGCAATAAATTATGGGACGTAAAAATTCTATCCCCTATAATTTTAGTTTATAAGTGCAATAATATTACTAAGTGAACCTTATTGTATTCTTGAATGAATGTAATGATATCGGTTAACAAGTTTCACAAGAGAGTTGGTATTCTTTAGAGTCAACTAATTATATATGGTGCAATTTTAATTCAATTTCAATTTAATCTTACTTATTCTTAAACATTTCAGAGCATACCTAAAATTAAATTGAAATTGAATAAAAATTAATTTTACAGTAATTACTCAAATGTTATTTGACTTTATTCCCAAATAATTATCTTATTTATAAATATACATTACAATATCCTTAATTATTGTGTAAAAGGATGAACATATTTTTATTGGGATGAACAAATAAAATAAAATAAATTAGCATATTATTTATGAAGGAGAAAATATAAGACATAGTGACATACTATCGTACGATCCAAATAAAATGTGCATTGCCTCTAACCTAGTTTGAATTATTCATTCTACATGATTAATGAATTTAGAAGTGACTTACTTTCATTCATTGTTCTAACTAATTAACGAATTTTAATTCGTTTCAAGTGAAATGATCTCATTATAAGAGTGTGTCCTGATCAAACATTGTCATGAGATTATTTATTAGATCTCATCACCTTTGTAATTCTTTACTTGCCATTTTTCTTTATTATATTCATTCATACTACCCTCACATTACTATTTCATTAAATATTATTTCACCTGAAAGTTTGGTTGTAGGATTTGAGGGTACGGAGTGTAAAAATCAAACTTATATATAGTGTGTATTTAGGAATGACGACGAGTTTAATACACTTTTGGTCCTATAGGACACGCCTTGGTTTCAAAATGGTCTCTAGCATTTTAGACATGGTCCCAATCGAATTTTTCAAACACTTTTGGTCCCAAAGTTGGCCTTCTGTTAGGGTTCCGTCAATTTTGATTGCAGATGTGGTCCCATTGGTTATAAACGGAAACTTTACGAAATCATCCCAAAAATGTTCATATATGGTCCCAAAATTAGGCGGGAAAATCGAAATGAGAGGGGAATCGGAGGAAAAAGAGGGAAAAAGTGGGGAAAAAGAGGAAAAATAGAGGGAAACCTACAACCTTTATATATATGTATAAACTCACTACAAAATGTGCATAATAAGCAATTTTCTCAATCTCAAGCAAAAAGATAAACAAATCATAGTAAAAATGTCTTCCTCGTCTTCAACTCGATCTCGGCAATACCTTGCTTGTCATTGTGGAAAGGCTGCTCGTATGTACGTTTCACAACAACCTAAAAGTAAGGGAAGATTATCTCACAATTGTGCCGACTCTTTGAGTCATGGTGGTGGTCGTGGATTTTTATGTGGGCCGATGATGTAGGTAACGGTTACTAGCAAATCGAAGAAATGAACAAAATGGTCAAGAGATGAAGAAAATTGCTCAAGAGATCAAGGACATGGCAATGAAGAATATGGATGAAGAGATGAAGACACTCATCAAAAATGCAAAAGTTTTTGCAATTGTTGTTGTTTTTACTCTTGCATTCATCTTCAAGTGGGTGAATTAACCTCGGATTCATATGCAAGAATGTAGTAGTAATTATTCCTATTTTGTCAATGAATGCAAGTATTTCTATTTTGTTAATTATGCTCTAGTAAAAGCCAATAAATCAAAACTTCATAACAACAAATAGAATCCAATAAACCAACAATTCATACCAACAAACAAAATCCAATAAACCAAAGAATTCACACCAACAAACAAAATCCAATAAACCAAAGAATTCATACCAACAATGTTATAACACCATTAAACAAAATATGCATATCAAATTAAAAGTATCATCCATTTAACCATAAGTAGCATCGGTTTATAAGCAAAAAGAGTGTTACTCGGAAGGCATTCTAAGATCAAAGTTTCAAAAGGCATAACAAAAAACCATCCCCGATCCAATCCTACTTCTTCTTTGACTTTTGATAAGCGGCCTCGTGCAAGGCTAGACAAGTGACAAATTTCTTACCTCCACTTGTGATTACCTTCATTCCTTCAATCAGTGTTTGTACTTGTACCACCTTGTTCACCGATTGTACCTCTAATAAATGAGTTTGGATGGAAAGCCATTGGAGGAGGCGCCCGATGTTAATTCCATGCGGCCTTGCAAATTGTGGACCTCCAATGAAGTTTTGTGAATTGAACCCAACACTTGAATTAGTAAATCTTGCTGAAGTGGCAACTTGAATCTGATATTATCAAATATATTAACACATTAAAAAATAATAATAATAATATCTCCCTAAATATACATTCAATATTAAATAAAACTTACATTCTCTTCATTTCATTGCTTTTTCTTTTCTTTGATTGTACTGACCTTTCTTCTTCCTTGCCTAGTGGTTGGTTTGCCACTAGGTTCGACATTGGTATCGGTAGGGGATTCTCATTGGTATCGGCAGCGGGGGATTCTCATTGGTATCGATGGCGGGGATTTTGATTGGCATCGATGAACAAGAACCTATACAAATTAATGAAAAATAATTAGGATGTGTAGAAACTATAAACACTAATCATATAAAGAAAACTTACATTCTCTTCCTCTTCTTGTGTCATGGGGGATTCTCATTGACATCTTGTGTCATTACTTGAGCACTCCTTCGCTTTTGCATTGGTCTCCTCATCCTCCACAAACTCTTGTGCAAGTTTCCTCCACTTGCAGCCCTTTGAATTATGACCGGTTTCTTTACACCACTTGCAAGTAACTTTGAAGTTTTGTTTCGACATCACTTGAACACCATTTTTCTTGCTAGAACTTGTATCATTCTCACCAGCTCCTTGTCTTCTTCGTTTTTGAGGCCTCGCCTCTTTTTTTTTTCCAAAATGAGGTGGTAGTGGTGGTATATAACCGATCCACACGCCACAACTCTTCACCATTCATTGGAACAATGTAATTGCCATACACCTTCCGATATGTATCAACCGAGTAGCAACTATGTACAAAATCTTCAATGTTCAACCCTTGAGCGCAGATTGCACTCACTGCATGCTTACAAGGAATTCCGGATAATTCCCATTCCCTACAATCACGGGTTTTCTCTTTCAAGTCAACAACATACCTAGTACCATCAAAACAATTGATTTCATATCTATGGTGATCAGATTTAATTGACATGCAATTAGCGAGACTCCTTCATTCTACGATTCGAAGATTCAACCTTATTTTGCCACACAATTCCTGCGCTTCCCAAAGTCTTTCACATCTGTCTCTTTTTCTCTCCAGTCTTATCATAATAAACTCTCTTATCCATTCTAGCATTGTCAATATTGGTTTAGACCTTGCTTCTAGAATGCAAGCATTGAAGCTGTTCACACATGTTATTCACAAGCGTGTCACATTTAGCAAAAGTGCTAAAATGTGATCTAGACCACTGTGAAGGAGGCTTGTCTTCCACCACTGTAGACATTTAGGATCCTGCTCACCAATTCTCCTCATAGCTCTCATGAAGCTTGGAACAATGCTAGCCTTTCTTGCAGCCCAAAGAAGTTTTTAAAGGCATCACCTTTGAATCCAGCCCTCTTTAGATTCCCGTGAAGGTGTCTTACACGGAATCTATTTTGTACAGTAGGAAGTACATTCTCGAAAGCTGGTATCAACCCTTTCTCGCTTGTCTGACATGAATATGTAATTATCCTCTCTTCCAAACAACAAATCATCCTTGATCAGTTGCAAAAACCACTCCCAAGATTCCCTTGTCTCCCTCCTACCAATGCATAAGCCAAGGGGTATGGATCATTGTTAGGATCCATACCAACGGCAGTATGCGGACACCCCACCGGTAGCACCTTTTAGGTGACAACCATCCACACCTATCCATGGTCTACAACCTGCCCTAAACCCTTGCTTCAATGCATGCAAGCAAATGTACAACCTCTGAAATCTGGTGCTCCCATCGAGTTATTATCCACATTCGGAATGATGGTGGATCCAGGATTCTTCTCCAACAATGTATGCACATAATCCCATAGTTTTTCATATTGCTCGGTTGCATCACCCTCAATCTTCTTCATAGCTTTACGCTTAGCTCTATATGCCCGAGATCTTAACACATAACAACCCAAATCAGATAGCAAAATTCTTGAAACCCCTAGTGCTCTTATTTGGAGTGCCCTAAAATCTTTTCAAATCTCTTTGCTAACCAAGCTGAGTTAGCATTTTTAACATGGTACTTCCTAGCACAACCGTGATCTGGATTGAAAAGTCTAACTGGAAAGCTTCTTGATATTTCATCTTCAATGCATGAATAGTCCATTCACACCCTTCACTTTTGCACACGCATATATTCTTCTACCATCATTTTTTGAAAATCCAATGCTTCTTCAGTCTTCACACCATGGGTATTAATCGCTTCTTTGAACAAGGCCTTACTTGCAAATATCTGCTCCAAAAAGAATTCGGGATCATTTAATTGAGTTGGCACGAATACCAATTGTCTATTCACAATTACATTGTCATCATCGGATGAGGCAACACTATTCTCTTCATCAATTTCTTCACTAGAACTTGAATATAAATCCTCACTTGATTTTGAGTTCTCATTTCCATGAAAAGTAGAATCGATGCTGCATACTCAATGTGTTATCCACATTTTCCTCAAAGATGATATCATCAAGTACATTATCTCCACTTTGTCTTCAAGTGTGAAATCGGCATCATTTGCATCGAGTCATCCACAGCAGGATGGTCATCTTGCTTATCCTCCACATACTCTTCATTCTCCACATATTCTTCATCCTCCATATCATGTTCATCTTGCACATCTTCTACCGTGACTCACAGATTGATCAACTTCTCTGATCCACAGGTTGATCAACTTCTACGATTGCTTTCTCACACCAACCACATTGTTATTTCAAAATTCTTATGACCTTTAAAAACTCGCTCTATATCAAATAAGCCCTCAATCGATTGAATGCTACCATTTTTCCACAAATCATAAAATTTCTTACGACCCTTATAACCTAATTTTCCAGATAACTCATCAAGATACTCCATTGTGGTCCTCTTAATAGGCACAAAATCGAACATTGCATGTTTACCACCGAGTATACTAATATTGGTGCTTCTCTCCAACAAGTTTCATCACTCCACCATGATGCAATTTTAAAGTATAAAATGTAGAATTATCACCTGTTTTAGCACAACAAAAACAAGGGTTTAGGGATAACCGGAAGCGGGGATGCGGTTTCAAAGAAGGATTTTCAAGTAAACAAAAAGAAAAAGAGGGATGATTGAAAATTCCTAAACCCTAACATATAAACCCTAAACCAGATAAAATAAACTACCAAATCATCAAGATACAAAGAACTCATGGAAATATAAAATAAACAGGGAACGATTTTAACAAAAAAATAAAACCAATAAAACTACCCATCGATTATACACACAGTAATCAAGGAAAAGAAAGAACTAAATGACTCTACACAGCTCAAGAACTCATCGACTCTACCCAATTCATTCGACATTTAGAAATTATCAAAAAATCCAAGTGTACAAATTAAAAACATTAAAAATCGAAATTTTTACCGTATTCGGGGGTTGTATTTCCACGAATGCCCGTTCCTTGCAACATTCTCCCCTTGAAATCACCAGGATTGTTGATCGAAATTGAGAAATTAGGGTTTTTGATTTGGAAAGTTTGAGTTCCTACGAGAATGATCTTGCAAATTCGAAAAATTGGGGTTTTTTTGTCTAAGTTGGTCGATATAAAAATCACGTGCATTGCACGTGACGACAGTATCGTTAGTTTTTTAACACCGTTTACTAACACGAGACTAAACGTTCAAGTTGGGATAGTTATTGGACTACAAGTGTTTGAAAAAATTCGATTGGGACCATGTCTAAAATGCTAGGAACCATTTTGAAATCGAGGCGTGTCTTATGGGACCAAAAATGTATTAAACTCGAATGGTGACAGTACATGACTGGATGGGTTTGTCCTATCCAGTAACCCGCCTCGCTAGGAAATTCAAGAAGCGCCGGTTTGAGGACCCGTCAATTCTAACCTTTGTCCCACCATTTTTTTATTATTTTTAAAATAATTTAATATACAAAATATTCTCTTATTTTGACATTAAATAATTGAGATTAAAATAACATTCAATATTCATCTTATACTTACAAATAGTATATGTAATATTTTTACACAAATATATGAATATAAGTTTATATAAATACACAAATATATAATTACATATAGTATTAATAAATATTTATGTATGGCAGTCTAGAGACGAATTGACGGCGAATTTCACAAAATTCGAGACTCATCTCATATTTGCTTGACCAGCGGGACACATTCAATGCGAAATTGAATTTTGACTCATTCCATTGCCATTTCTATGTATTTAGAATTACACCATTACAATTTTGATTTAAAAAAAAGAATTCATTATGTCACACCAATTTAAGAGGTATAAGTATACGTTTAAACACTTTCCTTGTCATTCTTATATCATTCGTAAAACAATCAATACAACTAAAAAAAAAAAAATTAAAACAAGCAAAAGGTTGGGGGCCTTTCTCTCATCAATTAGTTAAATGGTACCACATTTTAATGTGAACATCATTACCTGTCACATTTAAATGGAGCATTGGGGATGATGGTGTAGTTCAATCATATTTCATGATTTTCTGAAATATTTTTATTTTTGTATTTACCACATGCATTGTAACTAATTAGTACTAATAATTGTAAATATATTTTTCGAAATATAATTGTAAATATTTAATAAATATAATTGATACTGTTTAAAATATATTTGAATTATGATAATTTTAAATATTTAATAAAAATAATTGATACTCCACTATTTAATTGATAATATTGACGTCATGCATAATATTTTTATATGCAACTTAGTTAATGATGGCAAATGGATAACTTGAAACAATATTAATAATAATTCATATTAGCGCATAAATATATCTTAGTCTAAATATATCTAGCTGCACTAACTTTTGTATTTTTCTCACATTCGTAAAATTTTATCACTTATCAAATAATACTCCTACGTTTATAAAGCAATACCCCAACATTTTTATACGAATAAACGCCAAATTGTATGAAAAATCATGAAATATTGCTTTATAAGTATAAGAGTATTATTTTCGAAAGTTTTTCAAAGACTAATTTAAATCAACAATTTAATTCAAAACTCAATTTTTTCATAATGAGCCAAATATTGAGTCTTTCTCCTATAAAATTTGTACGCCATATAAAATTAATATTATTATTTCATTCAATAAACTAACACACTCAATAGTTTAGTACTTGCTTGTCTCTTCTGGGTGTGATCTATGCATCTTGTATTCATAAGCAACGTTCATATTGCATGTTCACAATCAAATATTGAGTTACTCTCTTTTGAAATGAAATTAGTACCGTTAGAATCATTCACTGTTACAATTAAAATTATTCATTAATACCATAATCATTTTATATTGTGATATCAATTTATAAGTGTAATGGTATCACTAAATGAATAATATGGTGTCATTAAATAAATGTAATGATATTAAATTTATATTATGAAATTGTTTCAAACTAGATTTTGGGTGAAATATTAGTTGTTCCATGATCTAAAACCGCTTCCCACTAATACCATCAATTCATGTTTATCCTTAATTTAAAAAAATATATATTTATATTGCAACGGTTTGTTCCGAAAAAAAAAAAAAGTACAACGGTTTGATTTAAATTAGTTATGTCTTCAGTCTGTATAAAAACATTAACGACATGTGTTACAATGTGTACACAAAAACATTAACAACAAATATAATATATTTGAAGTTAGTGTTAGGAGAACGAATAAATTTTGATATTGTTCAGAATATTGGCACATAAGGCATAATACTGTCACAATATTAACAAAATGATCGAAATTTTTTCATGGTATCGAGAACCTTAAGCTCACGTCCACGTTCGAGTTCAAATTCCGTTGAAATTAAACAAATCCACCCACATTTAATTGTCCACTCTATGAGCCTCGATCCTCTCAAATGATAGATGTTAAAACTATCCACAAGTGAGGGAAGTGTTAGAGAAGACAAAATATTATACGAAACAACTAATATCATTAAAAAAACTAACACCTTTAAAACAACTAATATTCTTCAAACTAATTTTATGGAGAAATTTATTCACACAAGACTTTGTCATATATCTATACAAATGATGTGATGATGAGAGAAGAAAAAATAAGATAATAGACAAAAGTGAGAATAATTGGGTGACAATAGATGTAAATAAGAGTGACATATAGATGTATAAATTTAGAATATATATTTAAAAGAAAAATAGAATAAAAACTTGTAAAAATATGATTGTGTATAAAAATATATTATAGTAAAAAAAAAAAAAAAAACTGGGGGTGGCACGTGTCCCTATATAAAATATGTAGGTCCGTCATTTGTTGGATCGTCTCATCATATGATAATAATAGTACTTCAAAAAAGTTCATTTTTAAATATAAAAAATATTATCATACTCATCACAAAATCTCACATTTGTGAAAAGGGGAAAACACTACTAAATGACTCGTTTGTACGAATAAATATTAGTAGGATTTCATGTGCAGGTGGTTTTATACTAATTACACTATTCGTCTCAATTTTAATTGCTTAAAGAAAAATAATATAAGTATTAAAAAAATAGTATTAAAAGATATAAGGTGGGGGTAAATGAGTATTTTCAACTTTATTGAAAAGAATTATTTTAAAATTAATTTTATTGAAAGAGTTAATTGAATGAAATTCAGGTGTAAATAAAATATGTTTGTAAGAGTTTAATTTAAGAGGGTGATGTTGTTTTTATTATTTTGGGTATGAAAAAATTAAAATAAGATGTTTTTTTTTTTTAAATTTTGAGTAATTTAAAATAAAACAGAGGAAATATTAATTACATGGCCTATGTAATTACCCTTGTGTTTTGATGAATTATTATAATTTTGACAAAAATTAGAGATGAAAGTGAGATACGATGAACATGTTCCTGTCTGTCGCTTAATTAGCTGACAACGATGTTGTATGTATGGTTGCAGACGCGAGTATGGATGTGATACGACAAGCGATTATATATAAATATAAACTGAGATAATTTTATAAATAATTCTGTAACTTTGTTCGAATTTAGATTTGATTTTTTTATCAATTGTAGTCTTTTTATATCAAAGCGGTACTTTTCGCTAGAAAAATTACCGAAAAATAGTCAAAAATCATTGTAGCATACATAATTACACGAAAATGTACCAAATAACGGGCTCAACAAGAAAAATAGAAACTTATAGGCCTCGACCCTCCCTCATTGTAAAACACTCTAATTAGCGATGAAATATGACAAAATTTACGAATTTAAAATCGCAATTTACGAGGGAAATGTAATCAAAATTTGAATTTGATTAAGGGCTTTTCTTCTTGGATGAGTGACGATTCAAATGAGACTTGACACGACCACCGACGCGACAAGAATAAAAATTAGGGCACTTTTCTAGCAAAAATTACAATTTTCCGGTGAAAAGGATCAAAATTGACGTCAAAATGATCAAAATTGATAAATTAAAAGAAAAAAGACTAAGGAGGCGCTTGGTTGGAAATTCAATGAGAATGAGAATTAATATAAAACAATTGTGGTGTTTAATGGGAATAAAAGATGATGAATGACATTATTTTTCCTCCTAAATAAGGTAATCATTGCGATGCGTAAAAGCGACTGGGCTGTTTCCTCACTTGGGTTCACGTGGGTAAAGCCTTTACGCACTAAGATCCTCGCCTTCCCTCGAACAAACGTACTCAGAAAAACACGCCGGAGGGTTCTCCGGCGAGGCACTCCGACGCTCAAGTCGGATCACCGGAAAACACTCAAGAAAGTACGTATAAGGTAGCTAAGTGAGAGTGATAGTGACTCGATACCGTTACCTCCACTGTTGGGTGTGTTACTTATACGTTAAGTTAAGAGCAATAACTGTCATCCCAGTCTCAGGCACTATCCCGCACGTTACGCCATAATGTCGCGTGCGTGGATAACTTTTTCCTCAAGAAATCTGCATCATATCTACGAATTCCCCCTGGATGGAGGTTAGACCCGATCGATGTGGAATATAGGGAATATTCTTTGGCTTGGGCCTCAATTATCTCAACTACTCGTTGTTTCTCGATCTTATCGGATAGATAACCGCTATGGGCTCGGTCAAATGCTCACGCCTTCTCCAAATTTCGCTTGGGCCCCTCGGCCCACCTCAGAGCTCGGTTTGGGCCTCACGGCCCACCTCGATCGGGTTTTGGGCCTCACGGCCTGCATTCCAGCTTTTAGGCCTCATGGCTTATCTCAGAACTAGGGCTGGGCCTCGTGGACCCTCTCCATACAGGCTTGGGCCTCGTGGTCCACCTGTAGGTGGGTTTAGGGCTTCGTAGCCTTAATGCGGTTGATCTGGGCTCGGGCCCATCTCGGGTTTTCCTCCCTTTATCTAGGGTATTTCGCTACATTACTAGGTCCTCTTGGGCTGGTCGTATTTGGGCCATACGTGTAGTTTGGCCCGACATTTTATCCGCATCAATTACCATTATGATTAACATTTCCCCATCTACAATCATTTCTCCTCAACCATTCCCCTCCACCACCAATACAAACTTTATTTGTCTCTTTTTATTTTTATTTTTTCTAAAATTAGAGCACAACATCAATAATGTAATCAACATGAAAACATTCCTTATTTCAATAAATTTGGGGCATAGGGGAAAGTCAATTTCATTTCCATTTTCATTGAAGAGTTCGTAACAAACACCCCTAAAATTGAATTCGAGTAAAGTTACAAAACTATTTCTGATTTTTTTCTCTATATAAACTTCTAAAAAATTTAGGGTATGTTTTTTTCGTTTTAAAATTAAGGATTCGATTTTAAAATTTAAAACCTATTTCTAGTTTGGATTTTAAAATCTCATACTATA
Organism: Paraleonurus japonicus; assembly: GCA_030762865.1. NCBI lineage: Eukaryota > Viridiplantae > Streptophyta > Magnoliopsida > Lamiales > Lamiaceae > Paraleonurus > Paraleonurus japonicus. The sequence goes on along the minus strand of CM061053.1, from coordinate 44,564,712 downwards.
CACCTATAAATAACCTATAAAATCTACACATCTATAAAAAAGTCTCTCTCTCTCTCTCTCTCTCTCTCTCTCTCTCTCTCTCTCTCTCTCTCTCTCTCTCTCTCTCTCTCTCTCTCTCTCTCTCTCTCTCTCTCTCTCTCTCTCTCTCTCTCTCTCTCTCTTCTTTAAAATATATATATATATATATATATATATTCTCTCTCCTATATGTTAGTTATCTAATCATTACAACCACACTCAACAAATAATATAATAATATACTCCCTGTCCCTGAAAAACCTTTCACACTTGACTTTTTCAACGGTTTTGTGTGAAAGTTATTTCATAGTAATACATTTGCAAAGTTATTTTATATGAATGATATGCTAGTTGATCTTATTAACTAGCATATCATTCATATAAAATAACTTTGTTAACGTATTACTATGAAATAACTCTCACACAAAAATCGTTGAAAAAGTCAAGTGTGAAAGGTTCTCTGGGACGGAGGGAGTAACATTATTCACTCCCACATCATAAAATTAAATCATACCCTACTAAAAATCCAAAAGAAACATAGATTCTAAAAACCCGTAAATTTGAAAAACCCATAGATTTCAAAAATCGATTTTTAAAAGTCACTTAAAACCCAAAAAGAACATTACCTTAGGGCAATAATACATCTATTTGACAAATATGTGTAATTATAAGGACACATATGTATTTTTTAATCCATTCTTCATCTCTTTAAATTTATGTATTTATTTTTGTGTTCGTACCAATTTTGTTCAAATAATAATACATATTTCTCCATACATAACACATTTGTATTCATATAATAACACATTTTTCTATATCTTATACTCTCTCCGTCTCTTGAAAGCTTCTCATTTTGCCATTTTTTATCGGCCCGCTAAAACTTCACATTTTCTTAAATGGGAAAAAAATATTTTATATCCCTCTCTTTCTACCTTTTTCTTTTCTCATTGTATCATAACACCCACTACACTTAGGCTCCATTTGGATGGAGTCATTTGAAATCAATGGATTTGAAGATAATACACCATACATTTACAAATCAAAATAAGAAAAACTAAATGAATGGATTTGAGTCACACAAATATTACTTATAAGTGGGAGGATTTCAAATACCCAAGAAAAACCTAGTCATTTGAAATCCTCTCCCTTCTCCCACTTGTGCTTAATATTTGAGTGAATCAAATCCATTCATTTAGCTTTCTCCATTTTAGTTTCAAATCCCTTGATTTCAAATCCACTCCATCCAAATAGAGCTTTAAAATATTTTTTTCTTAAATAGAGCGCAATTCCCAAAAGAGAAGCTTCCGAAGGGAGTATGTATTAGCATAAGGACACATATTTATTTATATTGTTCTTATAGTAAGACATAATTGCCCTTATAATAACACATGTTTTTCCTTATAATAACACAATTTATGAACGAATTTATATACATTGTCTTTGTGTGATATTTTTAAAAAGATTTGTCTTCAGACCCGATTGGGATCTACAAATTTTTTTATTTGGGCTAAGTGCTTGTTTAGACTTTCTAGTAGGTTATTTGATTTTTTTAATAAATGAGAAAAACAACGTCTTTTAAACTGATACCTTATATATCAAATCTTAAAATAATTATATTAATAATGTGACTGTTAGATTTTTCTGTTTTGTTATATTTTTAACAAATTTAGGATTTTTGATGGTTAAGATGTTTTAGTTGAATAATGGTTTAATTATATATTATTTTATATTATTAATAATAAATTAATAAATATATAATATTCTATATTGAATACTCCCTCCGTCCGCAATTAACTTCACACTTTTTTTTTTTTTGGGGCATCACACAATTAACTTCACACCTGTAAAATGAAATACCTTCCATAAACTACACCCTCACAATACCATTTAAATTTAAAAATTTCACTCTTACTTTATTCTATTTTATTCTCTTTCTTACCCTTTATCTTATACAACCACCCAAATACCCTTACACTTTATTTACTCTCCTACACTAATTTATGTTTTCTTAATAAACGTGTCCCTTCACACGTGAAGATAACTTCGGGACGGAGGGAGTAATATATATGTAATACTTCCTCCGTCCAATTTTAATTAATTAATATTTCTCTTTGGTCCATCCAATTTTAATATGTCATTTCAAAATGATTTTTTTATTTATTTCTACCATCACAATATACACTTATTTACACTATTTGTCATTTGATCCATACACTATTTTCTCTCTTTTTAACCAATTTTTCTCACCTATTAATGATTTGACAACAATACCCTTACTTTTTACTCCACTCATCTACTTTAAACATAAATAACTAATATTTTTAAAATTTGTGTCCAAGATATTGCTTAATTAAAATTGGACGAAGTAAGTAATATATCGCTAAAAAAATTCTATAAAGGCCTAAGAGACGTAGACATGATTAATATGTGAGAATGAAATGATTATTTCTGAATCTATTTCAAAAAATCATGAATGATATAATTTTTAATAGGAACACTATTTCATTTGAAATGACCATACCAAAAATTAAGGAATATTGATTTTATGTATTTCATACTTTGGGAATGACATTTTTTTTTATTTTACAAAAATGTCATCACTTATTTTTCATCTTCATAATATTAATTAATTTTCATTTTCAACGATAATAATATTCCAATTATTATTATTATTATTAATGATAATCATAATAATATTTAATAATGAAGAAATTATAATCATCAAGAATAATATAAACATTATTATTAATTATTCTAACGATCAATAGTAAAGTATTATTAATTTAATAATTAATAATCATATTAATATTGATAATTTCAATAATTTTTTCAAAGGAAAAAAACCTCCAAAAAGAGGCGTATGCTGCTTGAGTAACGAATAGAAATATAATTTCAACAATAATAATAATAATTTTAGTATTTAAATAAATAATAATATACTATTGATAATAGATATTCGCCAATCAATAATAAAAAATAATAAAATTTAAGGGTAAATTGCGTAAGTAGCCCCATGAGAATAGGCTCTCACAAAAATGGTCCCTTTTTGCAAAAATAGTCCCATACGAATTTCTTTGTTAAAAACTAACGGTTTTCCGTTAGCACTTTTAATCCCATATGAATTTTCCATTAGCACTTTAGTACCGTAACGTAAGATTGTGATGCGTAAAACCGACTGGGCCTGTTTCCCCACAGGTTTACGGGGTAAAGCTTTACGCACTTAAGCTCCTTAGCTTCCCTCGAGCAACCGTACTCGCAAAACACGCCGGAGGGTTCTCCGGCGTAGGCACTCCGACGCTCAAGTCGGATCACCGGAAAACACTCAAGAAAGTACGTGTAAGGTAGCTAAGTGAGAGTGATAGTGATTCGATACCGTTACCTCCCCGTAGGGTGTGTTACTTATAAGTACGTTAAGATCAATAACTGTCAAGCACAATCTCTAGGCACTATCCCGCACGCTACGCCATGATGTCGTGCGTGAATAACTTATTCCTCAAGAAATGCATCGTATCTACGAATTCCCCCACTGGATGGAGGTTAGACCAGTCAACGTGGAATATAGGGAATATTCCTTGGCTTGGGCCTCAATTATCTCAACTACTCGTTGCTTTTTGATCTTATCGGATAGATAACCGCTACGGGCTTGGTCAAATGCTCACGCCCTCTTCAAATCTCGCTCGGGCCCCTCGGCCCACTGCCCGGCTGGTTTGGGCCTCGTGGCCCACCTGCAGATCGGGTTTTGGGCCTTACGGCCTGTATTTCAGTTTTAGACCTCATGACTCATCTATAGATAGGGCTGGGCCTCGTGGCCCCTCCCTATATAGGTTTAGGCCTCGTGGCCCACCTCGTAGGTGGGTTTAGGGGCTTCGTAGCCTTAATGCGATTAATCTGGGCTCGGGCCCATCTCAGGTTTTCCTCCCTTCATCTAGGGTATCTAATAGCGTCATTGGGCCCTATTGGACTGGTCGTATTTGGGCCCTAAAGGTAGTTGGGCTCGGCATTTTTGTCCGCATCAACCACTCCCCCTACTCCGGTGAGCGATCTCGGAGCCCACCTGAGTAAGGAAGATTTGCATATTCCTCCCTGCAGCCTTTATCTTTGGGAGGTCCTCCTCGCAGCCTTTAGCTTTGGGAGGTCCTCCCCTGCAGCCTTCGGCTTCTGGATACATCCACTCTCGCTAGTCCTTTGGATTTTAGCGACCCTTCGGCTCCCTAGGTCGCCGGTGTCGAGCATGCATCTGCTCTTCGGCCTTCACACACCGATGCACGTCCCATCAATTCCCCTCTTTATTTCAAACCGATTCACGCTTCCCCTTCTCTCCCTCTAAATTCTCGCTTTCTCCGGACTCCTTCTGCAAAGTCCTCCGCGATCATCCTCTCTCGACTCTTACTTCGAATTTCTTTCCACTTTGTCCAGGTAATTTTTCTCTCCTTTTTCTCATTTGTTCATACAAAAATTTTCATCCATGTCTCAGATCTGGTTCCTCCCGAACCATTTCCCACGCTCAAAACTCATCTCGTAGTTCTCACCACTCTCTCATCCCCAACCCCTCTAGGGATTCTCCTCTTGTTTCCCCCTCTTCTCCGGAGGTGGATAGGGTTTGATTTTGGGACTCTTTTTGGGTCCCTCGAAAATTTCGGAAAAAGCCCTAAAGGACCTCCTCTCCAGTGACTACATTGCATCGGGGTATAGCCTATCTCTTAGGATCGGGAGTGCGACCTAACTTGGCGACTCCCGGTTTTAGCTTTCGGCAAGCCCGGTTCGAGGCTGGGTTGCGCCTTCCTCCTCCCAAATTCCTCTGCCAAATATCAGGACCTCTATGGTGTCCCTCTCAACCAATTTGCTCCAAATGCTATTCGCATGATGATCTCCTTTTACATTCTTCTCAAGGGGAATGGGGGACACCATCTGCAGAGCTTTTCTTCTCTCATTATAAGCTGTAAAACCGTCGGCCCTTTTTACTATATAAGCGGTAGGGTAAAAGGGAAATGCTCTTTCTTGGGTAAAGTCTCAAATGTCAATAAGGAGTGGGGTAACCACTATGTTTTCATAACCCCGATAAACCCCTGGCCCTTCAAGCACCAACACTGGGTGTATAAGAACCCTTCTCCTCCAGCTCCTCCTAACCATATCTCTTCTCCTACTAACCGCCGGGTAATTCGGATGTTGAATTCCCACGTTCGTACTCCACGGGCATTTCTATTTGCCGGGCTTTGTTCCAACCCCCGCCTCCTTTCTCATTTCAAGTTTTGCTCTGTGAAAGTCCCTCTTGAACTGGGAGACGGTAAATGTTTTCTCTTTTTCTCATAAACACACCTTTTATGAGCTTTCTTTAACTATTCTTGTGTTGTTTTTCTATTTTCCAGATATGTTGTAGTTGTCGAAGGTCTTGGAGGACCCGAGAAGGCTCTTCAGGTGCCCTCCCCCTCCATCCGTCTCGCAAACCGATGTTCCAGATGCTACTCCTTCCTCTCCTCGCCCCGAGATCAAGCGGAGCCCGAAGAAGTTGAACACGAGGCTCCTCCCCTGAAGAAGTCTAAGACCCATAAGGGTAAAGCTCCTACCAGTCAGGGCTCACTCCCTCGAAGGATACCTTTAGGCGCAAGTATCCAACGCGACGCAGCCGTGGCCTCTCTTCTCGCCCCCATCGATGTTGACTCTTACTCCTCGGGTGCTTCCGCCAGCAAGTTTTTAGTGAACGGATTTCCCTTGAAGATTATGAGAAGCTTACCAGCCTCCCTCCGGACCCGGCGGCGTCGAGTGCGGGACATTTGCTCGGGTACTCCTAATCCCTCTTGATCGTGTGTATTTGACTCTTAATGCCACTTTTAACACAATTTGCGCACTCATTTCGCACTGGGCATCCTTTTATCCAGCTTGTGGAGCCCTTCTAACCTTCTCCCTTCACCCCAACTCAAAGAATTGGAGGACGACCTCCTTGCAGAGAAGAAGAAGGTCTCCCCGCCTCCCTTCGCCTCAAGAAGGTTGAGGCCGAGCCGGCAAGCCGAGGCAAGACGAGAGGCTGCGGAAAAGAAACTAATGACTCCGGCGGTCCACCATGCCTTGCAAGAGTCCTGTGTGCATCGGAAGGCCTTGGTGGAGGGAGCAAGATCCTGCTTGGAGACCCTCTTTTACTCTGGACACAGTCGGCATTTTACGCATGCTTTGTGGCACGCCCTACGAAAGGACTACCTCAATCACCCCAGCCTTTTTAGGGGACATGAGTCCCTACATCCGGTTCTTCTACGAGTATGGCTTCAATGCGGCTATCCGGCGGCAAGCGAGATCCTGGCTTTTCGGGGAGTTTGACGGGGAATGACCCTCTTATGGCCATGCCTACTCCCCCTCCTTTTAAGGGGACTCCTCTCGGTCCATTGAGGAAGAATGGTGGGTTCCGGTTCTCGGCAAGATGATAGCAGACTGGTGAAGGTGGAAGTAACTACCGCGAGAGATGCCCCCGCCCCCCCTTTATTCCCCGACCTGGAAACTCCTATCTCCCGTGAGGAAGCCTGCATAGCTCGTGCTATGGAGAAGGATGCGGAGATAGCGGGCACCGCCGGAATAGAAGAACCACCCCACTCCCCAGTTAATTTCTAAGACACTTTTCATATTGTAATGAATTACTGCTTCTCTCTCTCTCTTTTTCTTATGCCGGTTTGGCATTTAAAACTTTGCTCTCCCATTTGTTGGGAGTTTACACTCTGTTTGCACCTTGTTGCCCCCTCGCCGGGGCCTTTTTGTTTTGAATGAATGGGATCCTCCCTTGCCGGGAGTTAAATTTTCGGTTATCTGCGTATCTTCCCTTACCGGGAAGGCTGCTTTTCATATCTGGGTGTTTATACTCCCTTGTCGGGAGCTTATTACCGCATGTATCTTGGTGTCCTCCCTTGCCGGGAGTTGCATGCTTTTATCTGCGTTTCTCATAACACCCGCTTTTTGTTGCTGCTTTCAAACCGTTTAGCTTCTAAGCTGTTAGTTTGCATGCATGGTTTAGTCACTAGGGGCATAATACTTGTTTGCACCATAAATGTATCCTTTCTCTCACATGCTGATTTTTATCTGTTGAAGAAACCCCCATTTTCTTCCCTCTAGGGTTTTATGGTTTTGGTTTCTCGGGTTCTCCCCGACTTCATAGTCTAAGGGTCCCTCTAGATAGCTTTTCGCAAGTTTGCGTAAGTTAAAACCTTGCTTGGTAGGTTGAACTTAGTATTTCAAAAGGCTTTCTTAGCTTCTTGCTCCTGAAGCCTCCCTTTGTGTTTATTGCGGCAGAACACTTTCTCCATTTGGTTCGGCCCGAATTTCCTCGGGCTATCTCTTATTTTGGCTTCACCGTTGCCTCCTAGGTGTGGATTATCTAGACTTTGACCTGCCTAGCTCACATACTCCTTACCGGATATATGCCTAATCCACCCTTGCTGCTTATTCTCAATCCTTTCGAAACTTTTTCTCCTCTTCGATCCTTGTCACCCTTCTTAGGTGCGCATCTAGCTAAGCCTTTTTACAGCTTACCATTATATCTTAGACTTCTCCCTCATCAATTGGGCTCTCGCGATAGAGTCCGGTTGGTTCTAGGAACTTCCTATTAGTCCCTCGTTTCCTTAAACATTCTGGGGTCCAATCTAGCTGAATCCCTGTGCCTACTCAAATTAGGCTGGCGTGAAGCCAATTGTCGGTTTTCACTGTTTGCCACTCCTTCGAGGAGTAGGTAAGCTATATGCTCTCCCTGGGTTCAGGTTTCTTCCCCTAAAACCCTTTCCTTAGGTTTAGCGGGGTGTTTCAAACTATTTCCTAGTTTCGGCTCTTAGATTCTCTTAGGCTTGTGCGGGTTAAACCTTTGACATAGCTCCAGCTTTACCCATAGCCAAGCATGCTTTGGTTTCTGCCTCGTAGTCCCTTTCTTGGGACCGTCTTATCTCGATACTTACCAAATCCGACTTGATGGCTTCAAGGTGGCTAAGCCTTCCGTCTAATTGTCCCTTCTTGGACACGACTTTGGCTAAACTTTATAAGTTTAACCTAATAATTTCGAAACTTTGGCGGTTTCAAATCCCGAAACCCCTCTTAGGTACGGGTTCCGTTGAGCCCCTCTCGTAGGCTCGATCAAGGCTTCCCTAAGAGCCCTACCTCATGTTTGGCCCTTAGTTAGCTAAATCCTCACCGTAGGTTTAGTTGGGTTTTCCAAAGCTATCTTTCGGCTTCCCCTCTTACACCCTTCTTTGGGTCTAGATAGGTTACCCCTTTCTGCGGGTTTAATTTTAGTTTTTAGATGTCATCTTCTTTCACGACCTTTCTATGAACTTCGGTAAGTAAAACCATCTCTGTAGGCTTGTTTCGAGGCTTATCTTTTAGCCTTTTTCTCGTAACCCCTCTCTGGGTTTAGGTGGGTTAAACCCTCTCTGTAGGTTTAACTTTTAGTGTTTCAAGCTATCTCTTAGCTTCTTTCTCATAACCCCTCTCTCGGGTTTAGGTAGGTTGAACCCTTTCTGCAGTTTAACCTTAGTGTTTCAAGCTATCTCTTGGCTTCTTTCTCATAACCCCTCTCTGGGTTTAGGTAGGTTAAACCCTCTCTGCAGTTTACCTTTAGTGTTTCAAGCTATCTCTTAGCTTCTTTCTCATAACACCTCTCTAGGTTTAAGCAGGTTAAATCCTCTCTGTAGGTTTAACTTTAGTGTTTCAAGCTATCTCTTAGCTTCTTTCTCATAACCCCTCTCTGGGTTTAGGTAGGTTAAACCCTCTCTGCAGGTTTAACTTTAGTGTTTCAAGCTATCTCTTAGCTTCTTTCTCATAACCCCTCTCTGGTTTAGGTAGGTTAAACCCTCTCTGCCGGGTTTAACTTTAGTGTTTCAAGCTATCTCTTAGCTTCTTTCTCATAACCCTTCTCTGGGTTTAGGTAGGTTAAACCCTCTCTGCGGGTTTAACTTTAGTGTTTGAAGCTATCTCTTAGCTTCTTTTCGTTTGATGCGAATTCATTTCGTGAATGCTCATCGTATTTCTCATGGAATGCTTTGTGCGTGCATTTTATCTCGTTGTTTAACTTTCTCGCAAGTTATTAATTCTCATGTAATCAAGCATATATTGTGATGCAATTGTATGCGATCAAATTATTTCAATCGTGTTTAGCGAAAGAATGAACTCATAAACTCATAAGTAATGAAAAATCGCTTTCACTAATTAATAAACAAATCTGCCCCATTGATCATAATCAATCAACGCAAGTTAGGAATAAACTTGGCCGACCTCTTTAAAAAACCTCCTCTGCGGTAAAACCCGGTGGGAAACCCGCAGGAGGGGAAAAGAGTACCGGTGGAGCGAAATTACACTTTATTCGGGAATCAAATAACATGGATAAAACAACTCTTGCATAAAAAGAACCACCTACTTGCACCGAGGTGGGTACTTTCTTCGGACATAGAACCTCTTCAAGTGGCGAGACATTCCAAGGCACGGCCGGTGATTCCCTTCCATGTCTTGTAGCTCATAAGCCCTCCTCGGAGGACCTTGGTCACCTTGTATGGCCCTTCCCACTTAGGATCGAGCTTTCCAATGTTTTTCAATGCGTCGGCTTGCCTCAAGACTAGATCTCCTTCCTCAAATCTCCGGCTTACAACTTTCTCGGTCATAAGCGGCTTTTATGCGGCTTTTATACTTCTCATTTTTAGGTGGGCAATCTCGCGCTCCTCCTCTAGCATGTCTAGGTTCTCCCTCATCAATTCTTCATTTCTTCCTTCCTGGAAGTGGGCTAACCAATGTGTCTCCATCCCCACCTCTGCGGGTATGACGGCGGCTGCCCGTACACCGAGGTGGAAGGGATTCCTCCGTTGGCTCCTGAGGGTGGTCCGATAAGCCCATAAAAGCCGACTCAGCTCATCGACCCACCCCCTCGGCTTTATCAAGCCGGGCACGTATTCCGTTCACAATAGTTACATTGGTGACCTCCACTTGACCGTTGGCACGGGGTGTGCCACCAATGTGAACCTCTGGACAATCTTCGTGTTATCACACCACTCCCGTACCATGTTTCCCATGAACTGGGTCCCATTATCCGATACCAGGATTCTAGGTATACCAAACTGCAGCAAATATATCTCCATAAAAATTGATTATGTTACCTTCTTCTATCCTCGCTAGAGGCACAAACCGACCCACTTGTCTGAAGTAGTCCACTGCCACCAATAGAAACTTCCATTGGCCCACCGCATCGGGAAGAGGCCTACCAAGTCCATCCCCCACTTCGCAAAGGGACATGGAGAGTGCATGGTCCCCATCTCCTCTGCAGGAAGGTGGATGAGGCAGCCATGCTTCGACATTTCTCGCATCTCTTCACCCAGTCTTTGGCATCACGAGTCATGGTAGGCCGAAGTATCCGGCCTCAAAGCCTTCCGGACTATTGCCCGAGCTCCTGCATGGTCAGCACAATAACCTTCGTGTATGTCTTTAATTACGTACCTCCCTTCTTGAGGGATAAACACCTCAAGTAAGGCTGCGTGAAGGACCGCTGGTACATCCTGTCCCGATCATCGTGTATCGGATTCTCCAATTCTGAGCTTTTTTTTTATACGGGCAGCTCTTTGGGTTCTGCAACACTCGATATATGTTGGTTCTCCAATCATCTTCAGCTCCAATGACCCCTACCGAGGAGCCGTGGCCTCGGCCATCGCGGTCACGAGGGTGATCTTCCCCCTCCCTGCGGTGTTGCGGAACTACTTGACTTTGAAAGGCTATCCGCTCTGGAGTTTTCCTCTCGATGTATCTGCTCGACCTCAAAGGAACCGAACCTTCCCTGCAGCCTCCGCTACCCGCCAAGGTAGGCTATCATCTTCTCATCTTTGGCCTCATACCCCACGTAACTCTTTGGGTTACAAGTTGCGAATCTGAATAAATGACCACCCGACCTGCTCCCGGCTCTGCGGCCATCTCCATTCCTCGAATCGGGGCCTCGTACTCGGCTCCATTGTTGGAGGTGATGAATTCAAACCTCACCGCCACTGTATTTCCTGGCCCTCGGATCAATGATCACGATCCCGGCTCCACAACCCTGCATAGACACAGAGCCGTCAACATATACTTTCCACTCTCCTTTCTCTAGTGCACGTGTACCTCCCCGGATAAAGTCGTAGAGGGCCTGTGCTTTAATGGTCCTCCGTGGCTCAAAATCCACATCATATTCTCCCGATTCGACGGCCCACTTGACCATTGATTAGAGTGAATTGATGCATGTTTTTAGGGGTTATTTTAGTGCAAAAAGTGAGCTAAAGTGTTGATTTTTATGCCTAAATGTGAAAAGTATCACTCTTTTGCCTAAAAAGTATTATTGGTGAGTTTTTGATGTTTTTCGTCCGTTTTGCAGGTAAATCGGTGGAATTTTGCCAAACCGAGAGTACCGTGATTCTTAGAATGAAGAGACGGACGAGACGGGCGAAAATGGGGGTTTGGAGGTCAAGTCGGGCCGAAAATTCCTGGACTCGACCATTGGTCGAGCCCGAGAGCTCGGGTCGAGGTTGGTGCTTAGGGAAGAAGTGTTGAATTTTTGGGCGCGCTTTAGTGGTTTACATATTACAAAAGGCGAGATTGTATCAAGTTCGTGGCTGGCCCAAGCGGCAAAGCTCTCGCCTATTCGCGCCACAGTCCCGTGGTTCGATCCGAAGTAGCGATTTTCTCAAATTTTTGTAAGGCAGGCCACACTTCGAGATGCTGGATATATACTATAAAGAGCGAGCTTATTCACAAGATCGTTGCTAGCCGAGGTGGCTAAGAGCTCGCCCATGCGCGCCACAGTCCCGAGTTCGAACCCCAACATGGAAATTTTTATTTTATTTTTTTAAAAAGCCCCAACCTCGACTCGAGGCACCCGATTTTCAGTTTTCTCTCTTTTTAAACTCCCTTGGACGAAAAACAGAGTACAACATTCATAAGAGCAGTTAGTAGCGGTTTTGGGGCGAATTCTCAGCCCCAAGCCAATTTCCATCTTAGATTAGTGTAGAAGTTAGAATTAGATTTAGATTTCCATTGATTGTTGTTAGATTAGTCATAGATTAGCTTTTGATCATTGTAATCCTTTCAATTCAAGCTTGTAATTCCTTTGGAGATTGTTGTTGAAGACTCAAGCATTCCTATTTTGGTTAATTGAAGATCATTTGGTGATGTTTTTCCTCTTTTGTCTCTTTAATTTCTTAAGTGTTGTGATTTGCTTTGTGTTTGTTCAATTCTATCTTCTTCCCATGGATTTCACCATGGGCTAACTCTCTTGTGCTTGGGTTAATTGAAATTGATGATGAATTGATTGATGATGCTATGATTGTTGATGATTGGAGATCAATTGAGTAGATTGCTTACTAATTGTGATTCTTATTTTTGCTTCATGCATAGTTATCTCTTTAGATTAGTGTTTGATCACCCTAGCTATAGACGAGAGTTGCGCTAACGTGATCCGGGATTAATCGGGTTATAATTGTGTATGAATGCGTGGATTGGGTGCTTCGAATCGAGAGATTAGTTGCATAAGGATACTCGCATTAGTTTTCTACCTAATTGTGATTCTTCATTGTGCTTCATGTAAAATTGTCTCTTTTGATTAATGGTTGATCACCCTAGCAATAGGCGAGTTGAGCTAACGTGATTAGGTGTTAATTGAGTTTCAATTTTTGCATGATTGTATGAATTGGGGATTTCTACATTGAGAGATGGGAAAGACTAAGGATACTCACATTAGGCATTGTGATTTTAATGGAGTGATTAATTTCATGATGGTTTATGCTTTCTATCTTAGTTGATTTGCAATTTGATTCAATTGTAGCTTGTTGATTGATGATTCATTGATGGATGTTAATCCTAGCACCCCTATCCCACCATTTATTGTTGTATTTGTTCTCGCATTCTTAAGTGTTCGATCATTTGCTTGCTCCTTGTTGTATTGTATTTTTGCTTGTGTTTTTGTTGTTTTTGTACCAAACCATTGTTGCAACTCTAGTCACTAATAACTTGTATTTCTAGGACCTCATGTGCATACTTTTTCCCTTGGGTTCGATATTTTGTTGATTGGTCTTAATAACTCTTACCCTATACACTCCAATCAAATGGCGCCGTTCTGGGAATTAGTTTTTGCGCCTTAAGTGAGACTTAGGAATTGTTTGAAGTGACTACTTGTTGCCTTTGTGTTTGTTTTGTTATTTTGTTGGAATTTGATACTTTGCTATCTTGTCTAGATGGAAGGATACAACTTATACTTGTGGAATCAAGAATATTATCAAGATAGTAGGTGTATTCTCCACATTTTGAAGAATTGAGCTACAATGATTGGAGGAACTATGAAGATAATTCTCAATGGCAGCAAGTTCCATCCAAAGATTGGATGAGTGAAGAAATTTCTCCCCCACCTCAAGAGATGTTCCCATACTATGAGCCTTATGATCAAGCATGCAATCAATATTGTGGAGTCGAATTTCAAGGGGCATTGGAAGAGGAAGATTATTATGATGATAGGAGGAGCTATGAGAATGACTATCCAATGCCACAAGCTTCTCCTAAATTTGAAGAATGGGGACTCCATGGTGTGAGAGCTAACTTGCAAGAGATGCTTGGAGTATTGTTGGAAAGAATTGAGGAAAAATGACACTAGGTGTGATGAAATGCTTCCCCTTGTAATGAGGAAATCTATGAGACTAAAGCAATGGTCAATTCATGGATCGTAGGGACTATGGAGATCACCAAGTCCACTTCATGTTTATAAAGTGTCAAGTCAAAAATTTCCCTACGCCAAGTAAAGAACATGACCATCATGGAGAATCAAGAAGAAGGGGAGGAAGAAAATACAATTGAAGAAGATGTGGTGGTAGAGGTCCAAGCTATGAGGATGAAAAGGAAGTTGTCCTTATCAAGAGTGATGAAGAGGAATGTCCATTGATGGACATGAGCAATAATGAATAAACAAATCTAGAAGCACCAAATAAGGAATTGAAGATTGAAATGAGCATTTCTATACCTTCTAACTCTTCAATTTGTGATTTAATTGAAATTGATGCTTCTAATGATTTGATTTTACCTCTTGAGAACTTTGATTATAGGAAAGAATTAAAGAAGTGCTTGGGCAACCTTGGAGAAAAGAAAGGAGAAGGATGTTGGTGAGGAAGCAAGGAGGACAACCATCATCAAAGTGCAAGGATGTGGATGATGGGTCTATCCTACATATGAACATCCAAAATTTCGAAGCTCGTAGGTTGAGATACAATGGCAAGGAGGATCACTATCCTTGGCCATTTCGATGAAGGAAGATGGAAGTGAAAGAATAAGTCCGGCATAGGACAATAAAAATAGCGCTTGATGGGAGGCAACCCATCCTTTTTATTTGTTCTTTTTGTGTTCTTTTGGTAGATTAGTGTTTTTGTTTCTATAGGAGATTGGCTTGCTACTTAATTGCTTATTCTTGGTACATGATGCTCTATGCTTTGAAATTCGTATATTGTTGTGCTTAATTGTTGATATCATTATGAGTTGCATATATTTGGAGCCAAACTTGAATGCATGACTTCATTCAAGTTTGGGGGTGTGTGTCATTTTGGCGATAAATGCATCTCTTAGTGATGATTATTTGATGATTATTTTTGCCCAATTGTAGGTACACTCACTACATGGATGGGAAAAGATTGGAAGTGCAAGGAAATGCAAGGTCAAGAAGGAAAGAGCTAGGAAGCTTGATGATCCCTACATGCTTAAAGGAAAATGGAATTTAAAGGCTTTATGGTACAACACTTCCTTTCAAACTTAGACTTGTCTAAGTTTGGGAGAGGTGTTTTCTCTTTTCCTATCTTTGTGATCTTATATGATTTTGGGATTTGTTGAGCTTAGTGCTTATTGATGATTATGCTATATTGGTATCTTGAATTTCTTGCATGTATTCTTGCATTGATTAATTCATCATGAGCTTCATTGTGAACTTATTGCATATCTTTTAGAATCATTCTTGATATAGTGAGTATGCTTGGATTTATGTACATGAGCACTTATGTTTGATTTGCAAGATATATTGAAATTTGATTTGATCATGAGTTGATATGTTGCTTGAAGCTAGCTTGCTTGATTAATTATGTGAAGATGAATGTGATTGAAGATGCTTGATTCATTGCTCAATTTAAGCCCGTGAGCTTTTGTGCCTTAATAATCATTACATCTTATACCGGTTGATATCATCCTTGTGAGTGCATCATTCATGAGTTGTATGCTAGAACTTGCCATTAGACTTGTTGATATTGATCTTTGTAAGATGTCTTGAAATGATAAGAGGCCATGTTTGATATGTTGAGTCACTTTGCCAAATATTTTTCCCCACCAAATACATTTGATTTCCTTAGTGAGCCATTTTGAGCCTATTATTCTTATTCTTTGGCAAGCCAAGTGAAATTGAAGCCATTAGCCTATTTTTATGAGCCTTCTTGTCCTATGCTTTGTAGAGCTTGATTGTTGGCTATAGATGGTGTTTTTACATTGTTAAGTGTGGGAGAAAGATGAAGAGCTAAGTGATGATGTTGAGAGAAGAAAGAAAGGTTGATGAAAGAAAAATTGAATTGTGAAGAAAAAGTGAAAATGAAAAAGTGAAATGATTCAATTTGTGAGCTTAAAGAAAGAGAAAGCTCAAGTGAATGGTGGAATGATCATTGAAGTTCAAAAGAAAGAGTGTGCTTGATGAAAAGTGAAGAGATTGTGCATTTGTATTGATTAGCTTACATTCAAGTCTCTACTATTTAGTCACTCTTACCAAAAAAATCCCACCTTTCCAAAGAGCTTACATTACAACCTTGATGAAAGACCTCTTTGATTCTTGATTGATCATAATTGATTTTGATTGAGATTAAGTTTTTTTGGCAAGCATATGGTGTACTTATTTGTGAATTTGATGATTGAGAGCATTATGCCATGATACACTTGAGTGAAGAGTGAAACACTCATAGAGGAGCAATGTGTTGAGTATTTGATTGAGCATTTGTTTGAGCATGATTCATCTTGTTTGCTAGTGGATAGTTGCATTGATACTTGAGATCATTGATGAGTTCGATTGTCTTATATTTCGCCTATGGTGCCATGTGACATAATTGCAATCAATTCACTCCTTTGTTCTTAGTTCTCGTTGCTCGAGGACGAAGCAACAATTCAAGTTTGGGGGTATGATTAGAGTGAATTGATGCATGTTTTTAGGGGTTATTTTAGTGCAAAAGTGAGCTAAAGTGTTGATTTTTATGCCTAAATGTGAAAAGTATCACTCTTTTGCCTAAAAAAGTATTATTGGTGAGTTTTTGATGTTTTTCGGGTCCGTTTTGCAGGTGTAAATCGGTGGAATTTTTGCCAAACCGAGAGTACCGTGATTCTTAGAATGAAGAGACGGACGAGACGGGCGAAAATGGGGGTTTGGAGGTCAAGTCGGGCCGGGAAAATTCCCTGGACTCGACCATTGGTCGAGCCCAGGAGCTCGGGTCGAGGTTGGTGCTTAGGGAAGAAGTGTTGAATTTTGGGCGCGCTTTAGTGGTTTACATATTACAAAGGCGAGATTGTATCAAGTTCGTGGCTGGCCCAAGCGGCAAAGCTCGCTCTCTATTCGCGCCCGCCACAGTCCCGTGTTCGATCCTTGGAAGTAGCGATTTTTCTCAAATTTTTGTAAGGCGTGCCACACTTCGAGATCTGGATATATACTATAAAGAGCGAGCTTATTCACACAAGATCGTTGCTAGCCGAGGTGGCTAAGAGCTCGCCCATGCGCGCCACAGTCCCAGTTCGAACCCCAACAAATGAAATTTTTTATTTTATTTTTTTAAAAGCCCCAACCTCGACTCGAGGCACCCGATTTTCAGTTTTCTCTCTTTTAAACTCCCTTGGGCCAACAGAGTACAACATTCATAAGAGCCTGATTAGTAGCGGTTTTGGGGCGAATTCTCAGGCCCCAAGCCAATTTCCATCTTAGATTAGTGTAGAAGTTAGAATTAGATTTAGATTTCCATTGATTGTTGTTAGATTAGTCATAGATTAGCTTTTGATCATTGTAATCCTTTCAATTCAAGCTTGTAATTCCTTTGGAGATTGTTGTTGAAGACTCAAGCATTCCTATTTTGGTTAATTGAAGATCATTTGGTGATGTTTTTCCTCTTTTTGTCTCTTTAATTTCTTAAGTGTTGTGATTTGCTTTGTGTTTGTTCAATTCTATCTTCTTCCCATGGATTTCACCATGGGCTAACTCTCTTGTGCTTGGGTTAATTGAAATTGATGATGAATTGATTGATGATGCTATGATTGTTGATGATTGGAGATCAATTGAGTAGATTGCTTACTAATTGTGATTCTTATTTTTGCTTCATGCATAGTTATCTCTTTAGATTAGTGTTTGATCACCCTAGCTATAGACGAGAGTTGCGCTAACGTGATCCGGATTAATCGGGTTATAATTGTGTATGAATGCGTGGATTGGGTGCTTGAATCGAGAGATTAGTTGCACTAAGGATACTCACATTAGTTTTCTACCTAATTGTGATTCTTCATTGTGCTTCATGTAAAATTGTCTCTTTTGATTAATGGTTGATCACCACTAGCAATAGGCGAGTTGAGCTAACGTGATTAGGTGTTAATTGAGTTTCAATTTGCATGATTGTATGAATTGGGGATTTCTACATTGAGAGATGGGAAAGACTAAGGATACTCACATTAGGCATCATGTGATTTTAATGGAGTGATTAATTTCATGATGGTTTATGCTTTCTATCTTAGTTGATTTGCAATTTGATTCAATTGTAGCTTGTTGATTGATGATTCATTGATGGATGTTAATCCTAGCACCCCTATCCCCACCATTTATTGTTGTATTTGTTCTCGCATCTTAAGTGTTCGATCATTTGCTTGCTCCTTGTTGTATTGTATTTTTTTGCTTGTGTTTTTGTTGTTTTTGTACCAAACCATTGTTGCAACTCTAGTCACTAATAACTTGTATTTCTAGGACCTCATGTGCATACTTTTTCCCTTGGGTTCGATATTTTGTTGATTGGTCTTAATAACTCTTACCCTATACACTCCAATCAACCATCCTCCCCGAAAGATCAGCTCTCCCTATCACCTGTTTCAAAAAGGTAGTTAGTCCGAACAATGAACTTATGTGACAAAAATAAGGTCGTAACCTCCGTGCAGGTGACCATTATAGTCGTGGCTGCTTTCTCTATCTCCGAGTATCTCACTTCAGCCTCCGTATGAGCTTGCTAATGTAGTAAACAGGTTTCGGTTGACCCTTCCTCCCTCACCAAAGACGGAGCCGAGTGAGACCCCACCTACGAGAGGTAGAGGTAGAGTGTCTCCCCGGTATAGGCTTCGTTAATGTAGGTAAGCTGGGCCAGGTGCTATTTAAGCTCCTCGAACGCCCGCTGGCATTGCTCATTCCACTCGAACTTAGATCCCTTCCTCAAGATTTTAAAGAAGGGATGGCTCTTTTCTGCAGATCTGCTATGAATCTCGCTTAATGCCGTAATTCTCCCATTCGCCTCTGCAGCTCCTTGATATTGGTGGGGGCTGCATATCAAGCACGAGCCTTCACCTTAGCAGAGGTTAACCTCGATTCCCGTTGGGTCACCATATATCCGAGGAACTTCCCGGATCTCACTCCAAAAGAACACTTTCTGGATTCACTTCATGCCATTCCTCCCGAGTACCGAGAAAGCTTCCTCCAGTCCGCCACATGTTTTCCAGCTTGTATGCTTTTCACAAGCATATCATCAACATAGACTTCCATGTTCCTCCCTACTGGTCTCTAACATTTTATCCTCCATTCTCTCGATAGGTTGCTCTGCATTCTTCAATCCAAAGGGCATTCTAATATAGCAAAAAGTTCCACTAGCAATAATGAAACTAACCTTTGGAATATCTCGGAGGAAAATTTGTATTTGATGGTAACCCTAATAGGTGTCCATCATACTTAGTAGCTCAAATCCGGATGTAGAGTCGACCATCCGATCAATCTGAGCAAGGGATAATGATCCTTAGGGCAAGCTTTGTTCAGTGTCCCGAAAATCTATGCACATTCTCCATTTCCCCCTGGTTTAGCCACCAACACAACATTGGATAGCCGGTGGGAAATTGGATTCGCTTGACGTGTCCCGCCTCCAAGAATTTCTCTGCTTCCACCTTCGTAATGGAATCTTTTTCGGTCCAAAGACCCTTAGCTTCGCTTTCTTGGTTTAACCTTAGGATCCACGTTCGGGTGATGCATCGCTACCTCCTCGGGAATACTGTCATGTCCGAAGAAGAAAAAGCAAAACATCTGCATTTCTTCGTAGAGCCGCTACTGTGTCCTTTTCCATGGCTCCACTGGGCTCTAATCTTCGTTGTGTATCCTTTCTTTTCGTGATACAATTCCACCATCATCAGTTCTTCGTCCGCTTCCATCTTTGGAGGATCGATTTCCTCGGAAATCTTGCACCTCTTGGATTCTCGGTCCACCTCCTTGTCTCTTTTCAAGCTACGATGCAGCTCTTTGTCGGCTATCTTTACCGCCTCCACGTAGCATTTTCTAGATTGCGGTGATCTCCGCCTACTTCACCCACCTCATCATTCACCGGAAACTTGAGTTTCATGTGATAAGTTGATATAACCACCTGAAATAAGTTCAACACCGGCCTACCAAAAATCATGTTGTAGGATGAGGGTACATCAACAATAAAAAAATTTGCATAACCACCCTCCTTCGTGGAGCTTCGCCTAGCCCCACCGGGAGGGTTACCCGGCCCAGAGGGTGTACCGCCTCTCCCGTGAATCCGTACAACGCCGTATCCACCGGTTGCATTTCTATGTTCAAATTCATCTTCTTGAAGCATTCCAAGAAGATGATGTCCGTAGAGCTCCCCGTGTCCACGAAGATCCGTGCTACCGTGTATCCCGCCACATCTGTTGTGATGACTAGTGCATCACTGTGGTCCTTCTTCCTTAGGCTTCCATCCTCTCGGGCCAAAGTGAATTCGAGGTGTATGGACAACTTCCCGTGATCCACCTCTCTGGACATTTCTCCTACTTCTCTTCGAGGGTCCTCTCTCCGGCTTTTCTAGCACGGAAGGAGTCCCCCTCTGCCGGTCCTCCGAATATCATCTGGATAAGCCCTCTCTTCGAGAGGGTCTCTCCTCCGCCTCCCTTCGACCATTCTTCTTTTCTCCTCGCTTTATCATCGCCTTCTTTTCTTTTTTGCCCCTGGAGCTAACTCGATCTCTCGTAAACAAACTCTTTAAGATGTCCACTTGGATCATCCTTTCAATCTCATCACGTAAGTGAAAATAATTGTTAGTGTCATGCCCGTATTCATTGTGGAAACGACAAAACTTATCGAC
The DNA here is from genome assembly GCA_030762865.1 of Paraleonurus japonicus. NCBI lineage: Eukaryota > Viridiplantae > Streptophyta > Magnoliopsida > Lamiales > Lamiaceae > Paraleonurus > Paraleonurus japonicus. The sequence continues at coordinate 44,544,358 of CM061053.1, read as the reverse complement.
TTAGGCTTTTGAGGCCCCTGGACCGTGTCCAAGGAAACTTCATTTCAGGATGGTCGGATGCCACCTCCAGCAGCCTCTGGCTCAAGCTTCAGGGGGTATACTTGTCAAATCTGGAGCGAGGTCCCGATTTGGCCGCTTTCTCGTGTTACTGCTGTGGAGCTTTTCTTCGGTAACTCCTTATTCTTTTCAGATCCACTTGGTTTGACTTCGGCTCTCTTTGCCTTTCTCACTTCCTCCGGTGTGACGTACTTCTCCGCCTCCTTAGCGGTTCATCGAACGTCTGGGTAGCTTCTTAGCCAGGAGGAAAACAAGTCTCCATCTCGGAGATTACTAGTAAAAGCATTAATTTTTACCTCCGGGTGGCGGTTGGAACCTCTAGTATCGCTTTGATTGAATCTCTTCATGAAGGCCCGTAGGCTTTCATTCTCCCCTTGCTTCATGTTAAACAATATTAGTGTAGCTCACGGGTTGCCTCCTTGCACCGGCAAATTGATGCAAGAAGAGCTCCCCAAACCGCTCAAAGGAGTTAATGGAATTGGGTTCACTGGCTAAACCACTGTGGGCTGCCTTGGATAGAGTGGTGAGAAAGACCTGCACTTCACACCCTCCCCATATCGATGGAGGAGGGCCGAATTTTCAAATCTCACCAAGTGATCATAGGGGTCGATTGTACCATCATATTCATAGTTAAGAGGCTTAAAATTGCTAGGCAATTCATCCTGTAGGATATTCTCGATAAATTGGCAACCTGTGACGGGTCGAGGCATACTAACCCGATTTTCCATTTGATGCTTCATGTTGTCCATTTGTTTCCTCAAGGATCTGATTTGGTCCTTCATGGCCTCAAATTGGGTGTCTCCGTGCACCTCTTCTTGGTCCTCGATCTTGCTTCCTCATTTGTGAGAGGGAGTGTCTCCTTCCCCGTGCGGCTTCCTCTGGACCGGTCTCCCTCGGTCGGAGGCTGGCGACCTTCTCTCCTGGACTCCTTCCGCCTCCCGGGGCCTCCTCGTGGTTCCTGGATTCCACCTCTCTTCTCCGTTCTTCTTGATACTCGTCTGCCTACTCCCCCGGTTGGGATCGAGCATGCGAATTCCCGGTCCTGGTTCTCCGGTCCCTCCTGCAGTGGGGGTACTCCCCCTTCGGCCATTGCCACTGGCCACGGCTTGAGCTATCATATCCTCCAGTGCCCCGGGTTAGAGCGATGGAGGTAGCGGATTCTGGAATTCTACGAGGTATCCCCCTGGAGCATTGGCCGCTCCGGGGATTCCTACCATAGGTATTCCTTCCGGTATTGCGGAAGAAGGGGAGGAATGTTCCCCCTCCTCTCTCTAACAGCCAGATCCTGCTCCTGGATGGCGTTGGCTTGGAGTCGGGCTCTCGCCTTGCGCTACAGAACCGGTGAAGGCCCCCGGTCTTTGGGCATAGCCATCGGAGGCACGGGGTGTGGTGAAACCTCACCTGTGTGGGGTTTGCGGGGTGGCCCTTCCCCAGCCGGTACTAGTGCAATCGGTCTCATAGGTGTACGTTCACCGGTCATAATGCCCTTCCTTAGGGTGATCGTAAAAGAAAAGAAGTTCGAAACTCACGCCTCAGCCTCTTCTTTCCACAGACGGCGCCAATTGATGCGTAAAACCGACTGGGCCTGTTTCCCCACCTAGGTTCACGGGGTAAAGCTTTTACGCACTTAAGCTCCTTAGCTTCCCTCGAGCAACCGTACTGCAAAACACGCCGGAGGGTTCTCCGGCGTAGGCACTCCGACGCTCAAGTCGGATCACCGAAAACACTCAAGAAAGTACGTGTAAGGTAGCTAAGTGAGAGTGATAGTGATTCGATACCGTTACCTCCTGTAGGGTGTGTTACTTATACGTACGTTAAGATCAATAAGCTGTCAAGCACAATCTCTAGGCACTATCCCGCACGTTACGCCATGATGTCGTGCGTGAATAACTTATTCCTCAAGAAATCTGCATCATATCTCTACGAATTCCCCCCTGGATGGAGGTTAGACCTCGGTCAACGTGGAATATAGGGAATATTCCTTGGCTTGGGCCTCAATTATCTCAACTACTCGTTGCTTTTTGATCTTATCGGATAGATAACCGCTACGGGCTTGGTCAAATGCTCACGCCCTCTTCAAATCTCGCTCGGGCCCCTCAGCCCACTGCGGCTGGTTTGGGCCTCGCGGCCCACCTGCGGTCGGGTTTTGGGCCTTACGGCCTGTATTTCGCTTTTAGACCTCATAACTCATCTATAGATAGGGTGGGCCTCGTGGCCCCTCCCTATACAGAGTTTAGGCCTCGTGGCTCACTTGTAGGTGGGTTTAGGGCTTCGTAGCCTTAATGCGATTAATCTGGGCTCGGGCCCATCTCGGGTTTTCCTCCCTTCATCTAGGGTATCTAATAACGTCATTGGGCCCTATTGGGTGGTCGTATTTGGGCCCTAAAGGTAGTTGGGCTCGGCATTTTTGTCCGCATCAGTTGTATTTTAAGTTTTAACATGTATTTTTATTAAAAATATTTAAATAAGTTACTAATTAATCAAATTTATTTTTAATTTGAATCTTTTTATATAATTTTTTATTTATATTTTAAATTATTATTTATAATTATTAAAATTAATTTATAATTTTGAATATTTTAGAATAATATCAGAAACTTAGATTTGAATAATTATGATTTAAACTTTTGAATTCTATTTGATAATTTTTATTATAATCTTTTTATAATTAATAAAACTAATTTATAATCCCGATTATTTTAGAATAATTTAAATTTAAAAGATTATGATTAATATTTTTCAATTCTATTTGATAATTTCTACTAGATTTTTTTAATTTCTAAATTTAATATATAAACCGGGATATTTTAGAATAATTTCATAATTCAATGATAATTTTTTTATTTTATCACAATAATATTAGATTTATTAAAATTCAATGATAATTATTTTATTTAATCATAATAATATTAGATTTATTAAAATTCAACGATATTAGATTTTTTTATAATTTATTAAAATTCAATGATAATTATTTTATTTTATCACAATAATATTTTTAAAAAAATTAGAACTAAGAACGGTATGTAGGCGGCGAATGTAGCGGAGAAAAGGAATTCACTACAATTTTAGATCTTAAGTTTTATTTTAAATATTTAGTCTTTAAGTTATTATATATAGTTTTTAAATTTTTTAAAATTATCATAGTTAGTATTATCCCAATTTAATTCTTAGATCTTACATAAATTATTACTTGTTTTGTAATTTTTTTCTGTGATTTCATATTATAACTAAATTCTATAAATATATTTTTATTTTTATTTTATAGATTTTACATATATTATTATTTGGTTTTAAATATATATTTTTTTGTATTTTTCAAATTATATTCAATTCTATTTTATAAATTTTCAGATTTTTAATTTTATTTTTGTATTTTAAATAATGTCCAAATATATATATATATAATTTTACAGTTTTTTTATTTATAATTTCATTTAATTACATAATTAATTTATTTTTTTATAATAAATTTAAAATGTTAACGGAAACCGTTAAGAACTTAACGGACGGGACCATTTTTGTTAAAAAAGGACAAAAAAAGAACATGGGACTAAAAGTGTTGGTCGAGAATTCTCATGGGATTATTTACGCAATTTACCCTAAAATTTAAATATAATAAAAATAATAAATTCAATAATAAAACCATATTAATAACAATATATAAAATTGAAATACAAATAATAATGAAAATATTTATTAATAATAATAATTCTACAATCTATAATATTAATTACATAATTAATAATAATATTAATATATAATAAAAAACATAATAATAGTAATAAATCTACTATTAATAAATAATAATTTCAACAATCTACAATAGTAATAATAAGTTAAAATCAAATATTTTCCCACAAAAATTATATTTCTTTTTTGGTTTACTAATATTGACCCGTAACCGTGCTTCGCATGGTTGTCTCTAATAAATTATTTATTTTGTATTTTCAATAATTTTATTATTTATTATAAAATTTAATCAATAATTCAATAATTAATAAGTGACAAAATTAAGAAATCATAAAACAAACATAAATTTTTTAGATAATAAAATTTTTATTTAACAAATACCCCAAAAGTTAAAGGTTTTAAAAACCTCACGGAATACAACATTCTTTGTCTTATTACAAATATTATTATCACTATTACATAATAAGATCTTCAAACCATTTCGATTAGTAATTCTTCAAATTGTAACATATAGTTGACCATGACTAAATACCGATTTCTTCAAAAATAATCGCGTGAGAGAATGATTGTCCTTGACTTTTATTGATTGACATAGCATATGATATAATTAATGGAAATTGTCTCGCGCTTAAAATTTAAAGGGCAACTTTGCATAGAAGGAGTTAATGATAGTCTTGGTATCAAAACCAATTCACCAAAGATCGCTACGTCAAAACCCTTCCTTCAATTATTTTATCTCTCAACCGTAATCACCAACCTAATATTAAAACAAAAATAAAAAATTGGAAATATCAAATATATTATTGTTAACAAAGATAATTATAAATCTTAACACAACTATAAATAAATAACATTAATTAAAAAAATTTACCTCGTTCCATTACATAACCCATTCGAATGATCAATATTCCTCAACAACATTACTTGGTGTACCAATTTTCAAACCGATTTCATGATCATGCACGCGAACATTTTAGAGTGTTCAAAAATTCTGAGTATGGACATCAAAATTTGAATCGACATGCATGATCTATCGTAACTAAAGTAAGTACGTCCATCTTTAGAATTCGGTGTCATCATATAATCATTTATTGATTTTACAACATCAAGAGTCGGTGCGAGGATAGACCTCTCTTGCAAGTAGTTATAATCACTCACTTATTCCGAAAATTAGGATAAACATTATTCACTATTATCTCAATCGGATTATCATCACAATGCAACAAAAGATCACTTGGGATCTCTAATTACGATTCATAATCAGTCTCTACTCCAATAAGTCCATCACCAACACTTGCAACCCAACTAGAAAATTCGCTCAAATCATTTACGTCCGCACTATACTCTACATTATGTAACCTCATATTTTTAGTTAATCGAAGAACAATGCATACATTCCATAAATGAGAAGAAATGATGGTCGCTCTTACAATGTCTGTCGTTTTCCTTTAGGTATAATCGCAAGATTTGCGAAAATCACCTCCAAAAACAATAGTCTTCCCACCAAACGGTATTTTCAAAAGTGACGGATCGACCAATTGCATTATGTCCCTTAAAGAAGTATCAAATGCTTCAATACAATTTTTGTTAACCATTGGAGCTTCATCCCAAATGATCGGTGAGCATCTAGTCAACGGCTCGGCAAGTTGACTATCTTGCCGAATATTGCACGTAGAATCCTCAATAGAATTTATTGAAATTATAAATCTAGAATGAGCAAGATCGACCACCGGGAAGTAAGAGAGATGATATGCCACTGGATGCTACATTGATAACAATCTTTCCTCACATCTTAATTTTGCCGACAATGTCTTCCACAAAAATATTTTTCCTGTATCACCATAACCATAGACAAAAATACCTCCACCACCGTAAATAAGCGAGAATCACATATTCTATCATAAACAGAGCATTGTTCATCATTAAGCCTAACAAATAATGAATCATGCAAATTTTTCAATTCAGCTCCATCATACGATAACTCTTTATATATCAATATGTTAGATGAATCAAAATTTGTATTCGATGTAGGAACTGACATACCTTCAAAATCTTTTATTGATTTACGAAGAGAGCGCAAAAGATTATCAATTTCAAGATGACAATAATTTTTATTTCCATATCTGTCATTATAAGATCTCGCAAATACAATAAAAATATAATTAATATTACGAAAATAGGATAAAAAATTAGACAATAAAAAATAAAATAAAAATAAATAATTATTTGTGTGATTTATGTTAAATTTTGCCAAGATATTGCAGTAGCTTCCTTTTATTGTACAAAATATCATCAAACAAATGTGACCAACAATTGTCTCAAACATCATGTGGACGGCTAATACAATTAGCAATTAATAGAGTAATAAACGGTGACCTCAAAGACTGCAGGTACGTGACCAATAGCTAGCATCAACAATAGCATCAATAAACTTCTTATCATCGTGTAACAATCCTTTGGTATAACATGCGAGAACAAAAGGAATCGTGACATAACACCATTAAATTGCCTCAACTCCTCAAATGACTTTGGGCTACGAACAATATTCAAAAGAATTTTAAGGTAATAAGCCCCACCACAACCGGGAGGAACATAGCTAATTCGACCAATAGCAAAATCTCTCTATCGTATCACCCATTGTCGATATCGATTTCCAGGACAAAAAAATGTGGTATTTTATCATATGTCAAACCATTTGTTGTCTTGTTTTCACTATTAAACTTAAACCACCCCAAAAACATACTCTAGTTAACATAGGGTCTTTCTATCAATTCATTCAATGGATCAGAATCTCAAAATAATATTTTGCTCATTTGGTAGATAAAATCCTAAACGCTCAATCAAGGTGTTACGAATATAATATCAAAACCAAAAACTCTCCATGCTTTGCCTCACAAGGAGAAATATACTGAAACTGATCATAATACATTTTAATTTCATCTACATCGGTTGAAGCATCATCGAATTGCTCTCAACAAAAGAGGTTGTGATTCGATCATGACCTTTGTTCACATACTTAAACAAATATTTAATGGCTCTTGGACTCGATTACACCATTCAACATTTATATGTGCACCATACTTTAAAAGAAGATACCTATTATGAGGAACAACAAATCTATTATCTATCTCAACACCATTTTTCGTGACACATCGGCCATCATCCCTACGCCGATACAACAGATATCCATTTTCATCAATGGTAGTTTCAGAACAAATTGCTTTGAAAAATATTTAGTACAAACACCTTCTTCGTACATACACGGAGAATCTCTCCTCAATGCTCCACATGGACCATGAATCATAAGATCACACACTAATAAAAATATTGTGGATCATTTATCTCATCTGGAAGTTCTGCAGATATCACGTTATCTATTGCACCAATTTGAAGTTATTTCATCATGGTTCTTTAGAAAAACCAAAATATGAGCATGACGTAATCCACGATTTTTAAACTCAACGGTATACACAACCGTAAATGAAACAATTTTAATTTTGTTAATGTAATATTTAAATAATGTAATACATTGTTTATTTTTTAATGTATGAAATTAATCACTTGTCATTAAAATATTTATTTAATAACGGTGAATTAAAAAGTTATAATTGAACTATAAAAACATAAGAATGAACTATAATTGAGATAATCACACGTATACTACTATAATTATTTCAAAATAAAAGCATGAAAATTATTCTATTACTTAGTAGATTTACAATTTAGAGCCATATTGCTTGCCCATTACTTTATTTTAAAAATAAATTACACATAACTTATGTCTAGGTACATTTTTTTAGTACAATTGATTTTCTTTTTAAAAATGATAGCACAAAAGTCAAGCTATAAATGTGGACAAAACAATTAATGAAGTATGCCCAAATCACTCAAAATAATTAACAATGATATCACATATACATATATCAAAACAAATTACAAGGCATATATATGATTCATTTAAGTTAATTCCTAACTTAAGGACAAAATTTTCTATTTTTAATTTGATAAAATATATCATGTTGATGAATTAGTGTTTTTTCAAAAAATTATTAAGATATATTAATTATTTTCATTAACCATTATATTTTTAATTATGTTAGTAATATATTAGTATATTAGTGTATTATATTTTTCGATTTTTATATCATTCAATGATTTTAGCCTTGATATTTTTCACATAATTCTATTTGCAAAAATTAATTTTTATATGTTCAATATAAGTTATAGTCCTTAATACTTCAAAAAAAAAAAAATTATATATTTCTTATAATGTAATATTTATATATAATACATTGTGTATTTTTGAATGTATGAAATTAATCACTTGTCATTAGAACATTTATTTAATAATGGTGAATTGAAAAGTTATAGATTTAATCATAAAGATTGAGTAATGAGACATTGTTACATATAATTGTTAAAAATTAAAAGATGTTAGCTATAAAATACACTTGAATTGTTGTAAAATTATTGTATTATACATAATGAAGTTTATAAAAATTTAATCATTGGATTTTAAACATAAGTTATGGTATTTTTTTAAAAAAATATAGTATACACACCTCTTTTAATGAAACATATAAAAAATAATACTAATTATGTATATTTTAAATATGTGAGACTAACCAATTTTTATTAGATACATTGTTTAATGGTGAATTCAAATTTATGGTGGGTTAATTGCACGTTTGGTTCCATGAGAAATTTGTTTTATGATTTTAGTGTTTCTCTTATTGCTTTTGGACCATAGTTAACAAAAAAAAAAAAAAATTCTTCAACATATCCTTAATTATTCGAACATAGATAACATTAACAAAGAAAAAATAAAATCAGTTCTTTGTCGAAAACTCCATAACAATTGGCTTAGTACTAATGAGTTTAAAAATCAATATGCATTCCGCGAAAGAGAAAGATCCTGCAAAACTTTCTTGAATCCCGCTGAAATCAACCGTCATTTTTTCTCATCTTTTAGCGTCACCCTCCACGTTTGCTCGGACATTCTCAACTCCACGTCTGGATTAAACTTATACTATTTTTTTAGGTGGCTATTCCAAAAGCCAATGGTATTGGCTTAAAAAAAAAAAACACAACATAAATAAAAATTATTATAAATAATAAAAAAACATAAAAATAATAATAAACAATATCATTCTATCCGATTCCGTCAAACAATGCTAAAAATGGCAAAACAGAGGAAGAACCATCATCCATCCTAAGTTTACACTACAATATAAACATAAAAATTTCATTTAAAATTAAAGGAAAACTCAAATCATAAAAATTAAGTACACTCATCAATATTGCCAAAAAAAAAAAAGTAATATGAGAAATAGCAATACTTATCAAACAGAGCACAAGAAATAAAATTTAAAAACAAAGGAAACATGTACTACAAAAATTATATTTAATAAAATATTAAAATATATAAAAGCATTTACCCGCCGATTCCTTGAGGCACTTCTTTTGACATCAAAGCATGGACATTTATACCTCTTCAAATAATAAATTCATTATTACATGAATAAATAAAATGATGATATAATTAATAAAGTTATAAAATATTAAATCTTATTAAATAAACAATAATCTTTCGTTACCCGGTGCCGGTGATCGTATAAGACAGAAATACCGGTGAGCCAACAAAGAACCAATGGACCACCATCCTTAGGTATTTTCTGGATACTTTCTCGATACTCTCGAACTTCCATTTTAGGACTCCTAAACCATGAACGAATACGTGATTTATCACAATTAGAGAAAGATGAAAAATTAGACAAACAAAGTCCATATCTCAAACATTTAAACATCAAATCAAGCCGCCTCCTCTTGAGCATCCCATAAAGCAACATTGATTTTATTATTTTTTTCCTCCTCCATAAAAGGAGTTGAAAAAAATTCTAAAAAATAATAAAACAACTAAGATTATTATAAAAACCATAAATTTAAGAAGTATATACTCATAGCATAAAAGAGAAGAACACACACACGCACAAAAAAAAATCATAACTCGAAATATCATCACTACGTAACCATTTTTGTTTCACATCACATATAGTCATTAGAATCGGAAGAAATATCGATTATCTTCTCTTTCGCATAAACATTTGAGTTAGATTCATCTTCCGCCATTACTTAAATGAAAACGAGAAAAATATAATTATAAAAGTAAATCTTGAAAATAATTAACAAAATAACACTTCAATTATTATTGTAGAAATATGATAACACTTCAATTATTTGTAGAAAAATAGGTATGTATTTATAGTAATACACAATTGTCAAATCAATTTCATAATTTTTACTAATAATTAGTGAATAGTAGTTAATTTATAATTAAGATTTCTTCCATTTATATTCATAATCCAAATATTCCTAAATTAATAATATGTAATATATGATAAAATCTTCTGAAAATATAAAGACATTAAATCTTACCTAATAATACTAATTAAATCAATTTCATATTAATTGACAATTGTCAAATTATAAGTATAATATCAACACAATTATTAAATTAATTTCTTCATTTGTTTATCATAATTAGATTGACGGCATAAAATCGTAGATAAATTACGTAGTAAATAAGAGTAGGAAAAAGTCAAATCAAGAGATTTTTATAGTAACTAGTATCTTGTCCAGAATCCGTGCTTCTCGTGATTGTCTAATGAATAATTTATTTTTATTTTCAATAATATTAATATTTTATTATAAAATTTAATCAATAATACAATAATTAGTGTGTAAAAATCAATAAATCATAAAACAAATATAAATTTTGTAGATAATAAAATTTTTATTTAACAAATACACCAAAAGTTAAAGGTTTTTAAAAATCTCACAAAATACAACATTCTTTCTCTTATTACAATTATTATCATTATCAAGTTACACAATAAGATCTTCAAACCATCTCGATTAGTAATCTTTGAAATTGCAACATACAATTGACCATGACTAAACACCGGTTTCTTCAATAATAATTCGATGTGTGAGAATGTTTGTCCTTAACTTTTATTAATTGACATAGCATATGATATAATTAATGGAAACTATATCCGCTAAAATTTAAAGAGCAACCTTGCATCCGAAGGAGTTAATGATAGCCTTGGTATCAAAACTAATTCACCAACACTGCTACTACCAAAACTATTCATTCAATTATTTTATCTCTCAATCGTGTAATCACCAACCTAATATTAAAATAAAAAATTAAAAATTGACAGAAATATTAAATATATTATTGTTAATAAATATAATTATAAATCTTAACAAAACTATAAATAAATAACATTAATAAAAAAATTTACCTCGTTCCATTACATAACCCCTTCGAATGATCAATGTTCCTCAACAACATTCTTGGCGTACTAATTTTCAAATTGGTTTTATGATCGAGACACACCATAACATTTTAGAGTGTTTAAAAATTCCAAAGTATAGATATTGTTATATATAATTGTTAAAAATTATAAGATATTTGCTATAAAATACACTTGAATTGTTGTAGCAAGAAAAATTATTGTATTATACTTATTGAAGTATTTGAAAATTCTATTTTTGAGTTTTAAACATAAGTTACCGTCCTTTTTTTATAAAATATAATATGCATACCTCTATTCATGTAACATATAAAAATAGTACTAATTAAGTATATTGTAAATATGTGAGACTAACCTTTTGTTATTAGATTCATTGTTTAATAATGAATTGAAATTTATGTTATTAGTATAAGTCTCGAGTGGGTGACCTAGGTTCGATTCCCTTTGGGAATGAATTAATGGAGTTATAAGGTGGCTTGAAGAATTCTAGGAGTGTTTGAGCACTTTGTGAACTAACTACTAACAACTAACATTATTGATAAAAAAAAAAGTCTAATAAATAAAGTTCATTATATTACAAACCATATTCAAATTAATTATTACTCAATTTATTATTTCTTAAATTTATATAGTAAAATTTCCATGGTGATGTTAATTTTACAATTAACTAACATCATTTATAGAGATATTGTATTTTTTCATAAGACGATTGTGGCACAAAAAATAACATCATTTACACCTCTAGTTCGGTAGTCCCAAAATTTCCTTAAATTTTATCTTGTTCTTCATCATCTCTATATAAATAAACAATTGAACAATAACTGATCCATAGTTTTCAATCTTGTATATAGGAATAAAAAAAAATAGCTTGCGTAAAATAGCACCCAAGACTAATTGCCATATACGAATTTGAATGAGAGTTTTTTCCATTATCAACTCCTGTACAATAATAATTTTTTTATTAAAAAATAAGAGCAATTTATTTGTATGAAATGAATAATAATTTTTGTTCATCGAAAGGATCGAAGTTTATCAAAGTTTGTACGTAAATGATTGAGTATATCATAAATATTGTCAAAAAAAAAAAAAAAAAATCATGCAAAAATTTAAACACAAACTCATTACAAACATGCATATACCAAATATCATAAGAATACAATTCTATTATTGTGCAATAAATCCAATAATAAACAACCAATTAAAAAAATAATAATAATTAAGTATATTGTAAATTTTAATTGTGGCAATGCGATCACGATTCTTTCATTTATAATCATAACCCAAATATTCTTAAATTAGTCATACATAATATATGATAAAATCTTCCCAAAATTTAAATATGACATTAAATCTTACCTAATAATACTAATTAAATCGATTCCTATTAATTGAATATTGTCAAATTATAAGTATAACGTTTAATTATTTATAGTAACACACAATTACCAAATTAATTTCTTCACAATGTTTTTCATAATTAGATTGCGCTTCCAATGAGGATGTTCTTCCCTCCTCAATTTGCTTCTCTTGCAATAATTAATATTTCATTTGCATAAAATCGTAGATAAATTACATAGTAAGTAAGAGTAGAAAAAAGTCAAATCAAGAGATTTATAGTAATACACAATTGTCAAATTAATTTCTTAATTTTTGCTAATAATCGTGAATAATAATTAATTTATAACTATGATTAAAAAAAGAATTTAATTAAATTTAAATGATTAATGAATTCGAGAGTTCATACATATTGAATTGAAAAATTGATCTTGATTTTGTATTACCTCTTGAGAAACTATTCATGTGTCAAGGTCAAATATAAGTATTTTGGTTGGACTTATATACTTGGTATACGATATGGTTAAATACATATCTAAAAGTTTAATTTTTTTTTTTAAAAAAATGGGAAATTCAACACCCTTTGTTTAATGTACAACTACAAAAATATGAACATTCAAAAATTCAATAATTTACATTAGATCACTATCGAATCAACAAAATAAAAAAATTATAAATGAATAGTTCTGAGATCAACCACCACTTTATTTTTCTTTCGATTCCGCGAATGCATTCTTCATTTAATTAGTGCTCGTAACTTGGGTCGAGTGACTCCTTCTCTTTCTCGCCGAGCAACGTATCATATGGATGATGGTGGTGGTGTAATTGTGATGAACAAAAATCTCAATAATTTATAGTGGAGGGTGAGATTGAAAATGAGGGATGAATTAGAGATATACGTCACATTAATTGTGCATGCTCGCTACCTAAATTAGATGTTTGACCATGTGGATGAAATAAATTCGATCAATGGACCAAGTGAAATGACGCCAAAACCCAAATGAGGAATGTGAGCTCCTATTATATATTATATAAGAATATAAGATAAGATAAGATACTAATTATACGAATCGTTTTTATTATGCCATTTCTTTTCCATTTCAATTCCATTCACAAGTTCATTCAATTTAACCATATATATATATATATATATATATATATATATATATATATATATATATTTCTGATCGTACCAATTATGAGTCAAATGAGCTTTAAGTAGATGAGACAGTAAAATTTATTGCATAATTTGACCGGTTTCATCCCACACAAATCCGATTCCTCACACAATAAATTGACAATTTATTATTATTTTGATTTAGGAATTTTTCATGATATATACAATGCGCTTGTATTTTTCATGCTCGAGAAATTAATTAGCTATTATTAATTTAAAATAATATGTTAAAAAAGTTGATATTATGTGAATAAATTTAATCATAAAATTAATTTACAATTAATACCTTTTAATGAAATAATTAATACCCTTAAATTAATAACTTTTAATGAAACAACTAATGCTATTCAAAATTAATACTTCCCTCACGGGCCTCACCCATTAAACTTTACATTGCTATTTTGAGCGTTCGCAGTTTCATGTTTCCAATTTTTGAAAAGTTGTGACCCATATTACCTAACATATATTCCTATTTTTTTCACAAAGACAATAATCGTCGTCCACTTTTACACATACTCTCTTTCTTTTTATTTTTTTCACTTTCTACCAATAATTTTACATAAAATATTATATTTATTAAAGTTTATATAATCCCCAAATGTAAAAGTTAAAGGGAAACAAATGAAGTGCTTCACCATTTTCATAAAATCTTTCGCATTTTTTTTTGTATGTTTCACTATAAGTTTCACATTCACGCTCACAATTTTTATTAATTTACACAAAATATCTTACTTTTTGACTCACACATACAACTCAATAATTTTTTTTTACTTTATACATAAAAATTTACAAAATTACCCTCAAATCCCAATAAATTACTTTTCTTTTTAGAGTATGTACACTCTCTCTTATAAAATCTTCTATGAAACTTTTTAAAAAACAATTATTTTATTATAAAAAACGATAAAACTTGTTCAGTTGTTAAATGAAAATAATCCCAATTTGCACTCTATAAGCATCGTTTTCAAAACATTAAAAATAAATAACTCTCTTTTTCAGAAAGAAAAAAGTTTATCTTAAAATAATGTTTTCCAATATAGAGAGAGTTATCAAATACAAATATATGAAGTTATAAATAGTGGAGAAAACGTTAGATCATGTGAAGGAAACCTTTATAGTTTCTCAAACCTGCGAAAATGGCGGTCGAATTTGTTTAATATTTTTACTCGATCAATCTGATATCGTATCATTTATTGACATATACGTGCACGGTTTAATTTTGCTCATCGGTATTCTCTCTCCGTCTCTTAAGATTTGGCGGTAAGCCGATGTTTCTGCCTATTCCTCTGCCTTTTTTACTCAATTCGTTTCTATTTTCTATCTTTCTTCTGGGAATTGTGATTAGGTTACACGAATCTTGTGACCTCGATTTCAGTTGCATGTTGCGGACTCAATTTGGAAGTTTTTACGGCTTTTTCATAGCTTATCAGCAGACTCCGCAATTTCTTAAGATTTTTCCAATTCGAGAATCAAGGTATTCTGATCATTTTATTTTTCTTTGTACGGTTTTGCTTTTTATTGCAATACATAGTGTGATAGAGTAATTATTTCTTGGAGGCTGTTAGAATCTGAAGATTTTGTTTCTTTTCTTAGAAAAGCTCAATTTTATGTTCCATCTTGAATAAGTTATGAAACGTGTTTATGTTGTTGAATCCGGGGTTTCTTTTACTGGAGTAGCAACCCACCCCCTTTTCTCCGAGGAAAATAGAACATCATGTTATATTCATTAGATTTATTAAATTATTGAATATTTGGACAATATTTGAAACTGGTGGTTCATTTTATTTTTTATTTTTCTGCAATTTTGGCTGGGTTGTTACAAGTGTACTGCAGAATTTTCGACAAGTACATATTGCACTAAGTGATGTTTTTCACCCCTATTTTGACAGTAATTTACATTATTCTATTCAAATTTAAGCTCAGTGTAGAAATAACTTTCTGTCGTTGGTAGATTTTGCACTTGAGGAATTAGATGATGGTGTCAGTTTACAATGGGACTCCGTTGGGAAGCTGCATCCAAAGTGCCTCCTAAGCTGAGGATAAGCAATTGATGGACTCAGCCAAAAGTTGGCTCAACAGGTTTCAACCAAGAGATCGCTTTAGGTCGTCAACTAGAAAGAAGGACACAATGGGCAGTGGAAGAGAAGAACCAGAACCAGAATCAATTTCAACTGAGGAAGCCTCTAATCTTACAAAACAGAGGGTGGCTGCAGCAAAGCAGTACATTGAAAATCATTACAAGGAGCAGATGAGAAACCTTCAGGAAAGGAGGGAGCGGTACGGTATACCCTACCCATTATTTATCTACTTTGGGTTTAGATTGACAACTATTATGATAGGCAATATAAAATGGATGATCTTATGGCCTTGTGAAATATGTGTGAGTTTTCCGTATGATAAGGTCCTCAAAATATAGTACAAGCTTTACTTTAATGTTCTCAAAGTGCTCTGTGTACTACAGTATGATAATCATCGGTGCGTTAGATGTTCAAATTTACTTAGCTAAAGAACATATGATTCTGTGACCTATCTTGAAAGCAGCATCATACTAAATCTTGTTTCGAAAAAGTCAATAAATACTTAAGATGATATGAATGCATCACGTACTCGTTTATCTATTTTGTTTCATATTGTCTTATATGATTGCAGTTAAAACGGTTTGGCTTCTTGCAAGGAACAAAAGAAATTTGGCTTAGTCTTAGATTTCCATTATTTGCTTTTTTTGTTTGACGTCCATAAATACAAAGGCAAAATGGCTATAGTGTTTGCCTATTTGAACTACTGTGTAAGATCAGGAAAATGAATTAAATGGCGCTGAACCATGAAATATAATGTCTGTCATCATCAACTAGTAAGTCAGAACAATTAATTTGAAATAGTTATTAGTAAATAAGGACTAGAACAAGAAAAGACGTCCAGGTTGGAGTATTTACCGGATGTCAGTTTTCTTTTTACTTGTTTCTTAATCACTAATTACAACACCATAATAATGATTTTTTATTGAAGTCGATTGATTAATCATCATCCTAAGTGCTCAGCATGGTACCTCTTTGCTCAGATCATGTTCTGGATTTTCGGGTGGGAAATGTCACTTCTCTTATTTTGTGTACAAGTGAGTAGCATCTCACATATGTTTGTTAACAGGAGAAATTTACTTGAAAAGAAGCTAGCTGATGCTGATGTATCTGAGGAAGATCAAAGTAACCTTTTAAAATTTTTAGAGAAGAAGGAAACTGAGTATATGCGCCTCCAGAGGCACAAAATGGGCGCTGATGATTTTGAGTTATTGACTATGATTGGGAAGGGTGCTTTTGGAGAGGTATAGATTACTACCAATGAATTGTTTATCTTGGCTTTTGTACTTGCTTTGATTGATGTTATATGATCAGTTTCTTAATATTTGACTTGTATGTGGACCTCAACTAGATCAACTACAATTTTTTTCTGACCTCTGTTTATTTAACCGTCAGTAGATTATGTCCTGTCATTATGCTATTCACCCTTCAAACAGAGAAGTACATGTATTACCCCCTTACTAACTGATGAAACTTCTCACACGAAGAATCCTAGCAACCCGAGAATCACTCTCAGATTATCCTTGTAACAAGCAAAATATGCTGTAGCGTATGCTTCAAGTAATATTCATTCTTAATTATCCAAAACCTAGAAACAAATGCTAAAATAGTTCTGCAAGTTCTCAAACGAAAGCCCTGGGATGCAAATAAAACAATAAGAAATAAATTAAAGCATATCTTTATGAATTAAATAAAACTTATCTAACAAATCTTCCCTCACTTGATGACTGTCCTGCTTCCCTTCTTTCTTTCATTTATACACCTTACCATATTTATCCGCATAGGACAGATTAGGAAAGTTCTCCTCATGCCTTTACAGGAACCTTGTCCTCAAGGTTTAGGGCTGGAACAAACGAACGAAGTTCCTGAACTGCCTCCCAAGTCGCGTCTTCAATGTTAAGGAACTTCCAATGCACAAGAGCCTCCCGTACATAACCATTTCTGCTCTTCTTCCACCTGTATTCTATCACATGGCACAGCTTCAAAGCTGGCTTTCCTTCAGCTGCCTCGCCACATCCCCACTGCCTATCCAATGCCTCAATAGGGATATGTGGAACATCGGATGGACCTTCGAATCCGGGGTTAACTCCAGTCGATTCCACTGCTCCAATTCTCTCGTGCACTTGATAAGGGCCAAAATAACGACTGGCCAGTTTCTGGTTGACCCTTCTGATGATCGAGCTTTGCCTATACGGCTGTAGCTTGAGGTAAATCCAGTCTCCAACCTCGAACTCCTCCGGACTGCGTTTGGCATCGGCATATTGCCGCATCCTGTTCTGGGCAGCCTTCAGTTGTAGCGTAATTCCTTTAGCATCGTGTCTCGATCACACAATTGCACGTCGACCTCATGGACTGTGGTGAAACCGGGTTCGTGCCATGGGATCGGGTCTGGTCGACGCCGTAGACCACCTCGAAGGGCGTCATTGCAATCAACTGGTGGTACATTGTATTGTACCAATACTCTGCCCAAGCTAAATACTTTTCCCACTCCTTCGGTTTGTTGAATGAGAAACAACGTAGGTACTGTTCTAAGCATCGGTTACCACTTCGGTTTGCTCATCCGTTTGCGGGTGATAGACTGAACTCATTTTCAGTTGTGCTCCTTGTAGATTGAAAAGTTCCTTCCAAAAGGTTCTCACAAAGACCCTGTCCCTGTCTGAAACAATCGACCTGGGAATTCCATGTAATTTTACCACATTCGTACGAATAAGTTTGCGATGTGCGCGATGATACCAATTGATGAAACTTCTCACACGAAGAATCCTAGCAATCCGAGAATCACTCTCAGATTATCCTTGTAACCAGCAAAAATACATTGTAGAGTATGCTTCAAGCAATATTCATTCATAATAACCCAAAAACTAGACAAAGATGCTAAATTAGTTCTGCAAGTTCTCAAACGAAATCCCATGGGCTTGAAATAAAACAATAGGGAATAAATCAAATCATATCTATTAAGATTTAAATAAAACAAATCTATCCCTCGCTCGATCACTGCCCTGCGTCCCTTTCTTCTTTCGTTGATACACCTTACCATATTTATCCTCATAGGACAGATTAGGAAAGTTTTCATCACTATCATATTCAATACTTATGTAGATGTTTTTATCCCCAGAAGTTGTCAAAGGAAGTGGTTGACAAGTAGCAGGTCTAAGTATCTCATACTCCCTCCCAAATTATATAGGTTGATTGAACTTTCACAAAGATTTAGAAACTTTTTGGAAAAGCAAATTAGACGAGTAAAATTTCTATTACAGCGCTTTTTAATAAGTGTTATGCCTTCTAAACATATTTAATGCATATTTTAAATAGGGGTATTTTAGTAAAAGAATTAGAAAAATATTACTCTGTGTGGAAACTAGCCTATATAATTGGTAAATCAATAAAAAGAAAACCAGTCTGTATAATTGGGATGAAGGGAGTATTACTCTTCAGTACACAGTTGATTTTGCATGAATCTGGGTATACGCTTTGGCGACAGAAAGGTACCAATGTATAAAATTATGTAATTTAAGTTGTTTATAAACTAGGACCACTCAGTTAATCGTCATGTAAGAAGTAATTCTTTGATAATACTTTTCATCAGAGCTTGGGTGCTCTTGTAAAAGACTAAAATTACCTAAGTGTTTGTAATATTTATTGATTATTGTTGATGCATGCCCCATCTTATGTTTCTATTGCAGTATTGGATGCTAGGTTATAAGCGTCTGACTTTTTTCTACTCAAGCTTTAAGCTTATCACGTCCAGCCCTTGAATCTAAATGCAATTGCTGAAGTTCCAAATTACTATAGTTGAACATGCATCATGGTTTTCTTTAGTGTTTAAGATGATGCCTAGTGCCTAGTCTGCTGAAATAGATACTTGGATAAGTGGAAAAGGAACTAGATCAATTTTTCAATACCTTGAGACCTGGTAAGATTGAGAGTGGGAATGAAATCATCACCACTAAATTGAATCAATTAAGGGAATTGAGAAGAGGTTAATGATTGCGGAATCTTGGGGCGGGTAGGAGGGGTGGAGGAGGCTAATGGTGGTAAAAAGAGACAATGTTGATGACAGCATCGATGGTTGCCTACTTCAGTGTTGATTGGGGACGAGAAATAGGACAGTGTCTTGTTGTCCTGATTTAAAGTAAATGCTTACTTCAATAATGTGAATAGTCTTAGAGAGTATTAACCTGTCTGGGGAGAAAATGCATAGACCTTAAACAGAATTACCATGGGAATGTTGAATTGAGAATGAAACTTACGGAGCATGTATATGGGGGTGGATTTAATTTGATGAAACAGATGTTCTGTAATATCTATATTTCTTTACAGAATGAGTAAGGTAAGACTCTAATGTGTGGTATGTGCTGTACAGGTTAGAGTCTGTAGGGAAAAGACAACTGGTTCTGTGTATGCAATGAAAAAGCTCAAGAAATCAGAAATGCTTCGTAGAGGCCAGGTACCCGATAATTGATCTTTCAGATGATTTTGATATGATTATGTTTACTAGCTACAATCCTGATTATATATTTGTCAGGTTGAACATGTAAAAGCTGAAAGGAATCTGCTAGCAGAAGTGGATAGCAACTGCATTGTCAAATTATATTGCTCTTTCCAAGATGATGAATATTTGTATCTTATCATGGAATATCTTCCGGGTGGAGATATGATGACTTTGTTAATGAGAAAGGATACCTTGACTGAAGATGAGGCCAGATTTTATGTGGCAGAGACAGTTTTGGCTATTGAATCTATTCATAAACACAACTATATACATAGGTTTGTAGATGGCTGGTTTGGATGCACAGTTTCTATTCATCCCTGCTGTATTTCTGCATTCTTAATGAGTTACCTCCGTGCTTGACTTTTTCTTACATTTGATTGGCTGCAGAGACATTAAGCCCGATAACTTGCTACTTGATAGATATGGCCATTTAAGATTATCAGATTTTGGCCTTTGCAAGCCTCTAGATTGTAGTACTCTTAAAGAGGACTTTTCGGTTGGAGACAACGTTAATGAAACCTCAAGAAGTGATGATAACTCAGCTCCAAAACGCACACAACAAGAGCAATTGCAACATTGGCAGAAAAATAGGAGAATGCTTGTAAGTCACGGAAAGGCCTATTCTGGCTTTGCTTTTCTCTGCTACTATACTGAGATATCATTGGCTACTCATGTATCTTGGTTTGGCTAGCTGTGGTCTGTGATTCATTGGTTCATGCTGAACCGTTTCAGTGGTGAACTTTTAATTGCCAAAATCGTTTCTGGACTATAAGAAATACTTTGTTGAGTAGAATTGTTTTTTTCTTTATTCGCTGGGTGCAGGCTTATTCTACTGTTGGTACACCCGATTATATTGCTCCAGAGGTTTTGTTAAAGAAGGGTTATGGAATGGAATGTGATTGGTTAGTTTATTTTTACCCATCCCTTCTTTTTTCTATTTTAGTTTTACTTGTATTAGATATACATGCTTAAGGTAATGAGTTTGAGCGAAATATCCTACATATGAATTTTTTATTTGGCTTTGTTGGTACTCTTCTGAAATGAATGACCTTAAAATTGGTCGTGCAATCTCAAAAAAATTTAGTTCCTGCTACATCACCTTTAAACATCTCTTCATTTTTCTTCCTTGTTACCAACACCACTGGGAGTATGGGTTAGCTGACTGTTTTTTTTTTTCAAATTTTACTGGATAATCAGGTTTCTCTTTGTTTTGTAGGTGGTCCCTTGGTGCTATCATGTTTGAAATGCTTGTGGGTTATCCTCCCTTCTATTCTGATGATCCTATGTCAACATGCAGGAAGGTAAGACAAGTTTGCCTCTAATTTTGAACGAGAATTAAGAACATCATATAATTTGGCACAAGCCTGGCAAATCAAGAACATCCTTAATTCATTTATAAGTAACTTTAGAAATAAACTACTGCTATTTTCTTTTCTGATATTTATTTCTATTTTTAAGAGTGTTAATTCAGGTTGAACGGTGTATAATTAATTAGTCTCAGTGGGATCATGGGCTTTTTGATCAATACCCATCGATATGACTGTTCATGTGATCTTAATTAATGACGAAGTGCTGAAGGATATTTCTTTTCTCCTCCTGCTCATGCTTGTTCTGTAAATAATTACTTGAAACTGGACTTGTAGTTTGGGAGCCTAAAGTACTGATTTCCCTTCTTTTCCTTTATGACAAGAAAATGTTATGATAATGAAATATTATGGTTAAATGCCATCCTCTATACAACAATTTTGGTTTGTCAACCAGGATATTAATATATCATGCTCTTATCTTTTTACCTCCTTATCTTGTTTTTGGGTGCACTATCAGTTCCCTGTAGTAAAAAATGTTTTGAAGATGAAATAAGAAACATGGAGTAATTTTAGGCTTCTGGTTTCATATGCAGATTGTGAACTGGAAAACGCATTTAAAATTTCCTGATGAAGCTGTACTTACCATAGAAGCAAAAGATCTGATTAGCAGACTTCTTTGTAATGTTAACCAGAGGCTTGGCTCAAATGGAGCAGACGAAATAAAGGTGCTGCACAGTGTGTTCTAAGCGAAGTTCTTTGTTGCTTATTTAGTTGATGGAAAATGGGTTGCTTGTCTGTTTGTTTAGGCCCATCCTTGGTTTTAACGGTGTTGATTGGGACCGCATTTACCAAATGGAAGCAGCATTTATTCCTGAGGTTAAAGATGAGTTGGACACCCAAAATTTTGAGAAATTTGAAGAGGTATCATAGTCTGTTCTAATGAGGCATTTCATGTCTTTCTTTATTACTTATGAAAGAGATGTAGCTAATCAGAACTGTTTCATGCTGCAGTCTGAGCACCATGTTCAAACTTCATCAAAATCTGGTCCTTGGAGAAAGGTACTATTGCAGGTTCTAGTTTCCTAGATATATTTGGAAAGAAGTGCTACTTTGCACGTTTAACGTATATGTTCATGTATGTTTACAGCATTCTTACTAGTTACTATGTTTTGCCTTTTTGGCTTGCTTATTTCATTCTGTGAGTCTATAGAAGAAAAGAGTTATGCTTATGTGGGGTACAAATTCTTAAAACTTGGCAAGAGCATGATTTGGACATTTAAAGTATGAAAGTGGTTATTTCATTCTTGTTCTTCTGTGAAAAACTTCTGTTTTGTTCGATTTGAGATCCCACCAATTATCCAACTAGAGGAGAACTCCGTGTTCACTCACATGAACTTAGAGTAGAACCAACTATTTTATTTTTTATTTTTAAAAGGTGAAGTATTTTGTTGAATTGATCAATTCTGCGATGAATAGTTCTACTGGAAGGTACCATATTAGGAACTTTAGATGGGAGAAAGTACACATTTTACGACAGTTCCTCAAAATATTAATTTTGTGAGCTCTGTTGTTCCATTCGATCATATATATGGGCTTGTGCAGATTTTAGCTCCTATTGATGAACATCTTAGGCAAAAGCAGAAGTTTGCAAAAACCTTTTATTTTGGAATATTTTGATCTTTTACCTGAAGTGTCTTATCTCATATTTTTTCTGATCAAGTTCAAATCTATCAATTGCACTTCCAGATGCTTTCATCCAAAGACATCAACTTTGTTGGGTATACATACAAGAACTTCGAAATTGTGAATGACTATCAAGTTCCTGGAATAGGTATTACTTTCGCTGTTCGTATACCATTTTCAGTGGATCTCTGTCAAATTCTTATTTTAATTGTACAGTTGCATGTCAAGCTGATTCGTATTTGTGATTTTCTTCTGCAGCCGAACTAAAGAAGAAAACTACCAAGTCAAAGAGGCCAACAATCAAATCACTCTTTGGTATGTTTACATATTCTATTTATAACTGACATATTAATAATCGAAGGGTGATTTGTTTGAAGTAATTTGAAATTCATAGCTCATTATTCCCATTTAGTCCTATTGCAAATGTTTTGAAAAATGAGAGAGAGTAAACAATGAGAATTGAAGGAAATTGATGGTGTCCAAATTGACGAATTTGTGAAGGGGGAATTGTGTCCTTCATATGTAACGACTTAATACTATTCCCTACGAGGCTTAAGACATGTTTGATTTGAGATTATAAAATTGGATTTGAGATTTCAAAATCTAAATTCAGTTTTACTTTGGGATTTTAGAATCCGTTTTTTAAAAGCCAAATACATCTTATCCTACAAATACCTATAAACCTTATCCATACCATTTTTCTCCATTACTCTCTTCCCAATGACCATTAATGCACCCGTCAAAAAAAAATGACCATTAATGCAGCTTTTTTTTTTTTTTTTTTTTTATTCTCACCCTTCTTTTATTTATCACTTCTCATGCGTTTTTTCTCACTTTTACAACTTTCAATCAAATACACTGATAATACAATCATTACAATTACAATCAATCAACAATAATTTAGTAATACAACATCGCACGCTCTTACACATCAATTTTACATAAAGTTAATTCCTAACCTACTTAAATCTCAAAACAAACACTCCCCTTTACTATTTATCACTAAGTTTTAAAATCCTCTAACTCTCAAATCAAGCAATACTCTTTGGCCTCAAATACTTGTTGTAAAACCAATGACAACCATACATGCATTGTACTTGAAGTTGCCTCTCTGTTCATACTTCTCTCGTCTTTACCTCTTTAGTTATCATAAAATTGTGACTTTCGTCTCACTTTCCTAACAGAGGATGAATCAGAAACTTCCGAGGCTGCGGGCCAGTAAAATCACCAGCAGAGAATGCCATTGACAAAACTCACTTTAATGTAGATGTATGTCCGCCTCCTCTGCTTACGACCTTACGTTCGCTTTTGGTGGTGCTCGGGATAAGATGGTCATTTTTTCAGTTTCTTTATGCACAATTACACCTGATTTGCTTCACTTGGAGTTGCAATGTCCTCTCGTTTTCTTTTTAACCAATGCTTACTCAGACTGAGAGGTGCTCATTGGCAGTTTCATTTGTTAGTAAATTTTCTTTTTATCTGTTTTTTTTTTTTTTGTTTAGAGACCACAGTGTATTGTACGAAGAATACAAAGTGATCATTTCTTGTTCAGATTCTGTTCAAGTAATCAATAGTCTTCACTTACAGCAACTTTGGTTTCATTTGAGCAAAACAGTGAGAATGATTTACGGTGAGACAAAATAAAATTCGAAAATGGTGCTTTCACACTTTGGAAAAATGTGCTAGTTTGTGGATCGTCTCATTGTGAGATCGTCTCGCACAAGTTTTTGCCGTTTCATATTAAGTTGCAACTCTTCTACCTTACTCTGCTTTAAGAGCTCTTTCGCCAAAATGGAGGTCACCATTTAATTCGAATAGATAATACAATCTCCTCTCTCTTTCTCAACAAATAAGGGTGTGGTAATTTGGCATCACAAGATACAAGTTCTCTCTGTATAGATGACTGGCTGCAGACATCTCTCGATTTACAACCCGTTTTACCAAGGGACATTTTACATAGGTGCATATCCTCGATTTACAACCCGCCCGACTAAGGGACATCCGACATTATAAAAATAATAATAATTTGACATCACAAATTAGTGGATTTTGTTTTTCATCATTTAAGGGCGTAACAACTTTTTATTAAGAATTGCTAAGCTAAATGGTTGATGATTATTTTGAGATGTTATTGAATGTAAATTATTATTGGGTAGTGGATATTTTGGACGTTACAATTTTATCAGATTTTAAGTAATTAATTTTTGGAAGGGGCTGATAACTTTAAAAATCTTTTATACCCATTAGATAATTTGAAACCTAAAATTAGAGAGACATCCACCCCACTCTTATTTACAGAATTGGGTACACTTTTTACTCCCTCACCTTCTAATTTTTTTCGATTTCAATGCGTTTGTTGAAAATTATTATTATTATTATTATTATTATTATTATTATTATTATTATTATTATTATATATTTTAATTTTTATGGTTAAAAATTTTATTCTATTTATAATAGAGGATTTAATTATTGATATGTATGGATATATGGTACTCTCACAATTTTTTTGAAAACTATCATTATTAGTATTATTATTATTTTGCTTTTATATATATCAAATGTTAAATAGTGCTCCTCCGTCCCATGTATTTTTTCACACTTTTCTGGACACGAAAACTAAGAAAAATAATTTTGTTGACTTTTATGAGAGTAAAGTGTAGAGGAAAGAATAAAGTGTAAGAATATTTTGAGTGATTTAATGAGATAAAATAGGAGAGAGAATAAAATAAAGTAGAATAAGAATGATATTTTTAAAATTTAAATGATATTGTGACGGTATTAATATTGTGTGATGTTTTCATTTTAAGGTGTGAAAAAAAAATTGAGACGAACGAAAAAGAAAGTATGAAAAATACTCGGGATGAGGAAGTATGTATGAGCAGTTATTTTTTGTGTCATATTTTATTATGCTTAAATTAATCAATTCTCATCATTATCACATTTCATAAATTAAATCACTACCAAAACCTACGTGTTTTTGGCACTTAGCCATTTATCTTCATCTCTCTGTCTTACTATGCCGGCCCAAACTATCTCCAATATTCTATTTCTACCCTTTAAAGTCGGACGACTTCTTTTCGAGTGCAGCGTTCGAAAAATTTCATTGTAAAATTAATTTATAATTAATATTTTTTAATAAAATAATTAATTTTACCATTTAAAATTAATATTAAACAGTCAATCAACTAAAAGTTGGTCTCGTGTAAACTGTGAAATTGGTTTAAAACTAATACTTATATAACTAATATCATACTCATAAAATCAGGAAGCTTTCTGACTTTTTAACGGTTTTGTGTGAGAGTTATTTCATAGTAATACATTTACAAAAGTTATTTTATATGAATGATATGCTAGTTGATCTTATTAACTAAAGCATATCATTCATATAAAATAACTTTGTAAATGTATTACTATGAAATAACTCTCACACAAAACCGTTGAAAAGTCAAGCGTGAAGCCTACGGAGGAGTATAATATAAACAACTAATACCATTCAAATTAGTTTCACGGTGAAATTTGTTTACAAAAGACTTTGCCATCAATTAATATCCTTTAATGAAACAATTAATACTTTCAAAGCAAATTTCACGGATACAAGAGTTTACCATCAATTAATATCTTTTAATAAAACAACTAATACTCTCATAACAAAATTTCACGATAAAACTTGTTCACGCGGTAATTCGACCTTCTTTTCCTCTTTATTCCATTCATTCTTCACCCCTTCATATACTCCCACACTCCCACCCATCTCACTTGTCTATTATTCCTTCCTTCAAATTATTTCTTGATATAAAAAAAAAAATTCAATTTCTTGATGTTTGAATTAGTCCAAGTAATGCAATCTCAAGAGCAATTGAACTATTGTGCTAAGAATCTTGAGAGAATGGAGCTCTCTCAATGGGTAGAGGACGTCACTAAACAGCTCATAGAAGACTTGCCGGAAAACGAAAACCAAGTGATCGGAAACTTCCAAAGTGGCGGCGACGAGAGGCCGAGAAAAGCCGCGAGGACGAGCTCCGGCGAAGGACCCATTTTCCATCAAACAAATATCCAAAGAGTTAGTAAAGAGTCAGATGAACCCTGTCTGGCTCTGCTCACTCTTTTATTAGAGTGTGCAGTTGCTATATCAGTGGACAGTCTAGGTGGGGCCCACGCCATGCTGCTCGAGCTGACACAGACGGCGTCGCCGTACGCCACGTCGTCTGCGGAACGACTGGTGGCGTACTTGCCGAGCAATGCAGAGCAGAGTGATCTGCTCTTGGATAGGCGTGTGCTCTCCTTTGATCAACATCAGGGGCATTCATGCTGCCTTTCAAGTGTATAACAACTTGTCTCCCTTCGTGAAATTCGCCCATTTTACGTCCAATCAAGCGATTCTAGAATCGCTTGATCGGCACGATAGGGTTCACATTATCGATCTTGATATCATGCAGGGCTTGCAATGGCCTGCCCTGTTTCACATTTTAGCCACGCGGGCCGAGGGCCCGCCTAGCGTTCGGATGACCGGGCTCGGGGCCCGATGGATGTCTTGGTTGAAACTGGAAAAAACCTATCCGTTTTTGCCAGGCGTATAGGGATGCAGTTTGAGTTCCATCCCCTAGATAGCAAATTTGGGGAGATTGTTGATGTTTCTGTGCTTAATATTAGGAAAGGTGAGGCGTTGGCGGTGCACTGGTTGCAACATTCGTTGTATGCGATGCAACAGGGCCCGATTGGAGGACGATGAGGCTCCTCCGAAGCCTCGGGCCGAAAGTGATCACTTTAGTGGAGCAGGACATTGCCCACGGGGCTCGTTTCTCGATAGGTTTGTCACGTCCCTACACTACTATTCGACCCTTTTGACTCGCTCGGGGCATTTTTGCCGGGCAATGATCCAGGCCGGCACCAGGCCGAGCATTGCCTCTTCCACAGGGAGATCAACAACATGTTGGCGATCGGGGCCCGGCCCGGACCGGGAAGATAAGTATAGGCATTGGAGGAGTGAGCTTTTGAGGGGTGGATTCATGCAGATTCCAATGAGCACAAATTCAATGGCTCAAGCCCAATTGATACTCAATTTGTACCCTCCATGTCATGGGTACAATCTTGTGCAGGGAGATGGAACACTAAGGTTAGGGTGGAAGGATACTAGCTTGTATACTGCTTCTGCTTGGACTTCAACAAATACTCCATTTAGATAGAAATATCATGATAATTTTTATTTTAATCTTAATTTGTTTGATTTTGATTCTTGCTTGTTTTCTGTTGTAATGATCAAGGTTATGGGTAGAAATTTAACCTCACTATAATTTTGGAAAAATGTTTTTCAGGCCCAGGGATTGTGTTTTAAAAATCATACTATAAAACACAATGTAGAAAACAAACAAATGATTACATTTGAATTCGAAGAAAACATAAACACTGAGATTCCATGGAAATTACACCATGATCACACAGTACTATTAGGCATTGGTGGCCGGATGTTGTTAGGGAATCAGTATAAATGAATTAAATTCTTATCTCTTTACAAGTTTGGACTTTTAGATGAGGCAAAATTCTTTCGTATGTTCCTCTCCAAAGATAGTGTCGAAGCCAATGAAGCAGTGACGGCCACCCTCGTGATCCATTTTTCGACGGCTGCGGCGCAGTCACCGGCGGTGGTGACGATGGTTCGGTCGAAGATTTCAACCTCGTGGACCTGCTCCATCGGGGCTGCTTCTTCGTTCGGTGGAAATATAAAATAATTGGTGCTCTCACTGTAGAGTGTGACACAATTACACCCATCTATAAATTATCTGTTTCATTTTTATGTTTCAATCTATATTTTAGCTTTTTGGATCTTTCATACATGGATATTAAAGATTGTGGTGGTTCGTTGGATATTTATTAACATGTCACCGTCATTCATTTATATTATGAAAAATGGAGTGAAAAACATTAAATGACACAAATAATTTTATTGGCGGTTAGAGAAAAAACAATAATTGATGTGAACAAACTTAACGGAGAAGGTAGTTTTTTCTTTTTTCCAAAATAAGTTTTGGAAATTAAACGGGATAATTGACCGTTATTCTCAAAATATTTGATCCCTATATTTAAAAGTGGTGGTTTTTCTTTTATTTAAAAAAATGATCTCAATTATTAAATACTTTTAGGCTCCATTTGGATGGAGTAGATTTGAAATCAAGGGATTTAAGGATGATATACCATGCATTCACACAAACTAAAATGGAGAAAAGCTAAATGAATGGATTTGATTCACTCAAATATTAAGCACAAGTGAGATAAGTGAGAGGATTTGAAATGACTAGGTTTTGTTGGGTATTTGAAATCCTCCCACTTATAAGTAATATTTGAGTGAACCAAATCCATTCATTTAGTTTTTCTCCATTTTGATTTGTAAATGTATAGTTATTATCCTCAAATCCATTGATTTCAAATGACTCCATCCAAATGGAGCCTTACATTTTATTCTAAAAGTGGAAAAGTTTGTGATTATCTCGAAAATATAATTAACGAAGCAAGTTATTGAACGTTTTCATATTAACAATATATATATAGGGTTAATTATTGTGGGGTACAATTTAGTTGGTGGATATTGCACCCAAAAAATGTAAATTACAAATGCATACAAGTTGCTGCATGAATATGACAAATTGCTATATGAATATGGCAAATATGCCCATTCATTACATTGTACGGGACACTATAGCCGATTGAACATAAAGTTAGTGCATCGAGAGATGAATCCAAAATTTTTTTATAGAGGGGGCACAATTAAAAATTTATTATATTTTATTCGATCTAGTGCGGAATTGATTTTTAAGATGCTTGACATGAAATACGAAGCAGTGTTGAACAACTATATGATTAGTTTCACAACAAATACACTTTATACCGAACCACATAAAAAATTGCAGATTAAAAAAATTGTATAACTAAGTTGCATACCTAAATTAAAACGATATGAGGATTGAACAATCATAAGATTAGTTGGACAACAATACAATTTACATTGAATCACATAAATATTGCATATTAAAGTATTTAGTTGCATTACACACATAATTAGTTGCGACATATGCAATTAATTGAACCACAACATGACATAGCTCATTAGCTGTGCCTCAATAATCAGCATCAAAAAATGTTACACAATTGTATCAGGAAATTATACTAATGTGCAAGGATCAACTAATGTTCAGCACTATGATTTTTTTTTTTTTTTTTACAGATTATTTGTTCGGCACTTTTGCACCAGATTATTGTTCAACACTTTTGCACCACATTATAGCTTACTCCTACCATCCCATAAAAACTTTCACACTTTCCTTTTAAGTCTGTCCCATTATAAGTTTTATACTCTTAAAATGGAAAACTCTTTATAAACTTCTCCCTCACAATTTTCACTAATTTACACAAATATCATTACTTTTTACTCTCACATACACATAACCCAATAAAGATTTTTACTTTATATATAAAAATTTATAAAATTATCCCTCAAAACCTCAATTATTACTCTTTTCTCTTAAAGTATGTGTCTTCCTACATATGAAAGCTTTTCGGGATGGAGGGTATTATTAATGTTCAGCTCTTTTTGCACCAGATTATTAATTCCATGTGCAGCAGCCCTCTTCACCGCTAAAGCTTCGGCAATATCCATAGACAGGACTTCCGGCCCTCGCGTTGCAAACACCCATGCCACAGCTCCATCACTAACCGCAACCCACACTCGTCCGACAAGACGCATCCGAATTCAGCTTCCAGCACTCTGGTTCCAGTGTTGACGGTGGCGACTGGCGAGTTTAGCGCCACTGGAAGAGTCCGGCGGCAGAGGCGGTTGTGGTGGTAGTCGGGTGTCCTTTCTTGATCTTTCATGCTAGAGGAAGCTGTCAAACTTGTCAGGCTTCTCAAGGAAGGAATTGGGTATATATAGAGGAAAAATATTACTCCCCTCCAAAAGATTTTACACTTTTTTTTTTCGCTCGCTCCAATATAAATTTCACATTCTTAAAATGGAAAGCCTTTTATAAACTCCACACTCACAATTTTCACTAATTTACAAAAATGTCATTACTTTTACTCTTACATACACATAACCCAATAAAATTTTTACTTTATACATAAAAGTTTACAAATTTATACCTCAAAATTTCAATCATTACTCTTTTTCTTAAAGTGTGTGTCCACCTACATATGAAAGCTTTTGTGGGACGGAGGGAGTATTATTAATATTATTATTATTTATATGCAACGGAATAAAGTCAAAGTGATCTGACACAAATAAGGATATTTTGGATATTTCACACATGTAATTGTATGCATTTGTAATTAGAAAAAAAAATTGTAAGTAGATGCAATTTATTAATACTAAATTGTGTTGGAGTGTAATAATCCAATATATATATATATATATATATATATATATATATTTGTAATTAGAAAAAAATTTGTAAGTAGAAGCAATATATTAATACTAAATTGTGTTGGAGTGTAATAATCCAATATATATATATATAGAAAATTGCAGTTTTTGTTCCATGAAAAATTTTCAACGATAATTTTGGTCCTATGTTTTTTTGTCCTTTTTTTATTATTATTAAAACGATCCCAACCATTATTTTTCAGGACTAAAACTAAAATTTTACCATATTTTTTGGGACTAAATTGTAATTTGTTATTATTTTGAAACCAAAATTGCAATTTTGTGCCAAAACTACGTGACCAGAAGTATAAAAAAGGTCCATTTTTCAGACCACCAATTATCTTGAGAACTACAATTCAATTTACCCTGTAGAATTTCAACGGAAAAAAACTCCACCAAAGAACATCAAGATTCGAATAGAACCCTAATCAAGATATTAACTGTCCCATTTGAAGAGCGATGTAAGCGCGTATACACGCATACCGCGCTAGTTGATAGGGCAGCTCCGGCAAATCCCAGCGTCCGGCGGGCATCGGCCAGAAGACGTCGACGTTCTCAAGCACGTGCATGGCGACGTCGTTCCGATACGTACACTGCGGCCCTTCCGTTTTGAAATCGAGAAGAACGCGCAAATCGAGATAGCGGACGTGGTTTCAAAACGTAGGGGGCATGAGCATGTGGAGCTTGGAACGTAGGCCGAAGCCCAGAAAAGTGATATTGGGGTCTATGAGGAATGCTATTAGGGTTTGTGAGAAGGAGGGCGGGGGAACATGTGGTAGATGAGGCATTTGGTGCCGATGCAGAACTGGATGGTGGCGACGCCGCCTGCATCGCCACCTCGACGCCCAGGCCGAGACGGAGGGGTGTTTGTATGGTGGCGACGACGTTGAGTATCCACCAGTCGACTAATTTGAGTGAGGTGGTGATGGTGGGGGTGGTGAATACGTTGTTGAAGATGGTAACATCGTGGTACTCCATAGGAGGATGGAGGAAGATGAGAGAGAGGGACCAAGTGTGAAAATGAGATTTATATACGTACTCCTGCATTCGAAATAAATGAAGGATAATAAGAAGAAAAAGTATTGTGAAATTTGTTTTGAGGGTGGTATTAGTTTGTTGAGAATATGGTAAATTATATACATGAGTTGTTCCACAACCAATTATTAAATGAAGTAAGACTAGTTTATAAACCTAGTGAGCTACTTCTCCTATCACCAATTGGTTTTAGGATGCAACCTCACTAGGAGTGTTGTTAGTCTACTTCACGTATTCGGTGCACTCAATTTGTGGGACCGCACCGGGCGCACCCTGGTTAATTTCTACATTGTTGTTTTTAATTATTATTTTTTGGTATGAAAAAATGAAATTTCATTTTTGGATTTTAAGTAATCCATATTGTGCTTTCAGGGTTTGAATCTATACTACTTGAGCTGATACTATGGAATAATTGTCTTATCTAAAATATCGAATTTGTAGAGAAGTTATGAATCAATCCATTTATATCAATACCGTAATGCTTTCACCGTAAAAACTTGTTCATACAATACCAACTCAATAAAAAAGAATTTAATATTGGGTCAAGAACTACTAGGTACAATATTAGAACCCTTAACACTACTAGATATTCACATGTCATGTCGTGCCCAAATCGGATATCCAAAAAAGTTGGTCACGTGCCCGATGTAAAATTGGGACGTAAATTGTACAATTCGAGAAAAATTGGATAAAATTAGTACATCATACTTTCTAGAACGTAATTGTACAATTCGCAAAAAAATTGGGATTAAATTAGTACATCATACTTTCTTGGGAAGAAATAAAAAAGGTAAAAATTATGGGACCAAAATGAATTCTATCCCTGTCATTTTATGTCATTCTTTTGGGACTAAAATTGCAATTTATCATTCTTTTGGGATCAAAACTGCAATTTTCTTGGGACTAAAAATGTCGAAAAAAACTACATGACCAAAAGTGTAACAGATGATTTCATTTGCGGTTAGAGAAAGAAACCAATAATTAGATGTGAACAAACTTAATGCATGGAGAAGGAAGTGTTCTTTTTTTTTTTTTCAAAATAAGTTTTGGAAATTAAACGGGATAATTGACCGTTTTCATGGAGGAATATTCTCAAAATATTTTGATCCCTATATTTAAAAGTGGTGGTTTTTCTTTTATTTTTAAAAAATTGATCTCAATTATTAATTAAATACATTTACATTTTTATTCCAAAAATTGTTCATTTTTTTAATGGTTGAGACTGTTTTTTTTTTTTTTTAAATCACTTGTAAAGGTAGGAGACAAAAATATTCTGATAAACACACCACTAATTAAGTATTTCTTGTTCATGCATGCAAATATATAACAATTAAGATAAAAAAATGCAACCATTGACATATCAATATAAAATGTAACATTTCTGGATTTCCCACATCAGAGTGTGAGATAGTCATAGAGAGAGTGAATGGTACGTACATGAATGGAGATATATAGAAGAAACCAACACGATCCATATTTATCCAATTATATAATATATAATATGCATGTCAATTGAATTTCACATTTCAATACTCTGATAATTTAAGATACTTTCAAAACCTTCTACGTTTAAAAGTGGTCATTTTTTCAACTAAATTGGTTTCACCCGCTACAAAAAGGACTTATTATGAAATTTTGGGACAAAAATGTTACGTTTTTAACAATTTGAACCAATTTTTTAAAAAATAACTTTTTCTGAACATAGAGGTCAAAATTGTTTAAAAAATATTCCATTCTAATAAGAATAAAAGCTAGCGCGAATATCCCCGAAAATATAATTAACGAAGCAGGTTATTCAACATTTTGTCCCATGAAAATTTTTCAAATGACAATTTTTGTCCTACATTATTTTTTAGTTCTTTTTTTTTTTTTTACAAAAGCGATCCCAACTATTATTTTTCAGGACAAAAATTAAAATTTTACCACATTCATTTGGGACCAAAATTGTAATTTGTCATTCTCTTGACACTAAAACTGCAATTCTCTTGAAACCAATAAAAATGTCGAAAAGACTTGTGACCGGAAGTATAAAAAAATGACCATTTTTCAGTATCACCCATTATCTTATAAATAACAATGCAATTATATATATATATATATATATATATATATATATATATATATATATATATATACACATATATTGCCGTTTTTGTCCTATATATGAGAATTTTTCAACAATTTTTGTCCTACGATCTTTTTTGGTCCTTTTTTTTTTTTTACAAAAGCGATCCCAACCATTATTAATTATAATTTGTCATTCTCTTGAAATTAAAATCAATTCTCTTGAAACCAATATAAATATCGAAAAAGACTATGTGACCGGAAGTATCAACAAAATGACCATTTTTCAGACCACCCATCATCTTGGAAACTAACAATGCAATATACCGTATATATATATATATATCAAGAATTTCAACGGAAAAAACCTCCTCCAAAGAACATCAAGATTATTCTAATAAAACCCTAATATAGATATCAATTAATAAAGTGTCACCTCTGAAGAGTAACATTCCCATTTGAAGTGCGATGAAAGCGCGTATACACGCATACCGCGCTTGTTGATACGGCAGCACCGGCAAATCCCATCGTCCGGCGGGCATCGGCCAAAAAACGTCGAGGTTTTCAAGCACCTTCATGGCGACGTCGTTTCGAAACGTATCCAGTTGCTCTACGTTTTCGAAATTTCTCTCGCTACTTAGAAGAAAGCCCAAATCAAGATAGCGGACGTCGTTTCGAAACGTAGGGAACATGAGCGTGAGGAGCTTGGATCGTAGGCCGAAGCCCAGCAAAGTGTTATCGGGGTCTACGAGGAATTCTATTAGGGTTTTCGAGAAGATGGCCGGGGAAAAGGCGGTAGATGAGGCATCTGGGGCCGGCGCAGAGCTGGATGGTGGCGGCGCCGCCTGCATCGGGCAGCTCGATGCCCAGGCCGAAAAGGCGGGGTGGCTCTGTGGTGGCGATGGTGTTGCGTATCCACCAGTCCACAAATTCGAGTGAGGCGGTGATGGAGGTGGTGATGGTGGGGTTGGGGAGTCCGTCGTTGAAGATGGTAACAATGTGGTACTCCATGGGAGGATGAAGGGAGATGAGAGAGAGGGAGAGAGGGGGAAAATGAGATTTATATACGTACTCCCACATTCGAAATAAATGAAGGATAATAAGAGAAAAAGTATTGTGAAATTTGTTTTGAGGGTGTTAGTTTGTTGAGAATATGGTAAATTATATACGTGAGTAGTTCCGGATCGAATTATTGAAATAAGTGAGACTAATTTATAAATTTAGTGAGCTACTCTTCCTATCACTAATTGGTTTTAGGATCTGGAATCTCACTAGGGGTGTTGTTAGTCCACTTCACATATTCGGTGCGCTTAATTTGTGGGACCGCGTCGGGCACACCTTGATTAATTAATTTTTGCATAGTTGTTTTTAATTACTATTTTTTGGTATGGGAAAATAAAATTTCATTTTTGGATTTTAAGCAATCTAAATTGTGCTTTCGGTGGGTTTGAATCTAGATTATTTGATCCGATACTATGAAATAATTTCGTTTTATTTAAAATTTCGAACTTATAGAGAGGTTATGAATCAATCCATTTATATCAATAAATACCCTAAGGCTCCATTTGGATGGAGTCATTTGAAATCAAGCGATTTGAGGATAATACACCATACATTTACAAATCAAAATTGAGAAAAACTAAATGAATGAATTTGGTTCACATAAATTTTACTTATAAGTGGGAGGATTTCAAATACCTAACAAAACGTAGTCATTTGAAATCCTCTCACTTCTCCCACTTGTGCTTAATATTTGAGTGAATCAAATTCATTCATTTAACTTTTTCCATTTTAGTTTGTGTGAATGCATGATATATTATCATCAAAATCCTTTGATTTCAAATCCACCCTATCCAAATGGAGCCTAATAGTTTCACCGTAAAACTTGTTCACACAATACCAATTCAATAAAAAAAAAAGAATTTAATATTTATCCATGTAAATATATTACAATCAATTCCATATTTCATTATGACAGATTATTAGCGTGCAATTGGTGTTCGCGATATATGGAAGAATTTTTAATTTAATTTAAAGTATTTCAATGAGTCAAAATTATAATAATTGAACTATTGGCAATTGTTAAATATAATATACATTGAAATAAATAGGCGTCATTTTAAGCCGATCGATGAAGCTTTTTCTAGGAAAGAAGCCAATGATGAAAGACAGTCCATGCATTTATGCATGGGTTTTTTAATTGTTGTGGTTGGAACATGATTTTCAATTTCCGCGTGTATGTTTTTTTTTGGGTTTTAAAATTTGGTTTTTAAACACACATCTATAAGTAAAAGTTTTTATATCTTAATTATTTAATCATTACAATCATACTCAACAAATAATATAATAATATAATATTGTAAACTCTTGCATCATAAAGTTAAATCTACCCTAAAACATAGATTTAAAAAACACCTAGATTTAAAAAAAAAAAATCGATTTTTAAAAGTCATTTGAAACCCAAAAAGAACCCTTAAAAAAAAGGCTTAATGGCAAATAAAATCACTACTTTTTCGCAAATTGCAATTTAATCTAAATTTTTAATCTTGTTGAAAAAACTCCAATTTAACTTTTTTTGCAATTTAAGCTTATGGGCGTTTATCCTTGCCCGAAAGCCGATGTGTACAAAAAGCGTACGGTCGTCATCCTAGTAAGCATCCACATTAGAAAATATGCATAAAAAAGTTTAATTGCATATTAAATCACCATCTTTTTCGAAAATTACATTTTAATCTAAACTTTTTTTTAAACAAAACTTCCATTAATATTTTTTTACATTTCGATCTTACAGGCATATTAGCTTCTCCCTATAGTTTATGTTAGCTTCTCCTCGTAGCTAATGTATCGTTGAAATTTAAGGGTTTTATTTTCTTTGCTTAAATGAAAACTACTATAATTTTTTTATTATTATACTTTTACTATACATTGTAAAATAATACTGTATAAAAATAAATCAAAACTAAAACTTAAAAATTAAACTAATTTTATTTTATTTAAATTAAAATATTTTCATAAATTAAAAAAATAACAAATTAAACGACGTCATTTCATCACGTGTCGGTCACGTGCGTACATAATCCGCCAAAACAAGATGACAAGTACAATTTTTATCTCAGGTGACATGTTGAGTGGGTATTTCAATTCAATGGGAAACTTAACAAAATTAATTAAATTGGAGTTTTGTTTGCCCAAGATTTAAAAGTTTAGATTAAAATGCAATTTCGGAAAAGGTGGTGATTTAATATGCGGCTAAGCCTTTTTTTTATGCATATTTTATGATGTGGACGCTTACTAGGACGATGACCGTGCGTTTTTAGTACACATCAGCTTTCGGGCAAGGATAAACCGCCCGTAAGCTTGAATTGCAAAAAAAAAAAAAAATTAAATTGAAGTTTTTTTAACAAGATTCAAAAGTTTAGAATAAATTGCAATTTGCGAAAAATAGTAATTTTATTTGTAATTAAGCCAAAAAAAAAAAAAAAAACCCCAAAAAGAACATTGTCTTTTTCATAATATTTTTATGAAGTACGTACTATTGTAAGTTTGTTATGTATATACTTTCTTCGATCTACTCCGCAATAGGTGTCCTTTTGGCATGATATATGTATATTTAGCAATTTTTTAAAATTATTTAATTAAATTATTTCATATATCTAATTTGATTAAATAATAAATTTTTAGAAATTATAAATGTTTTTTTATGAATTATGATTGCATATATTATTATATTTCACATATCTAATTAAATGAAATTATTTAAAAAATTGTAATTCTAACTTTTTTACTTTAATTGTAATCATATATATGGCATACATTTGATATATCTAATTGAATTATTATATTATACTCGTTTAAAAATTGTAATTTTTTACTTTATAAATCCATTTTTCTTCCAATTTAACGCAACAAACTCTCTCATGAAACTTATTCATCGTATGAAATGGATATTATTACATTTATTCAATAATATCACTATTTTTATAAACTAATAATATGATATTTTTATATTATTATATTAATTTATAAGTGTAATGATGTGAAGGCATTAGGAGACAATGGCGTTGTGCGAATGATGCGAACTTAGCCAACAAGCTAAAAAATCGAGTTTCCACAAATTTTGTATTTAGACCTTTAACTTTTCTATTGCTTATTAGAGACTATTTTGTAAGAGTTTGTATTTTTCTATTAGTTGTTAGTTGAAGTTGTCGGTGTTAGTTAGTTGGTTAGGTAGAATTGATGTCTATATAACCTGGTTGTATAAGCTCATTTGAGATATATGAAATATAGCAAATAAGTTGTTGAAACAAATTTTTGCTTTGTGAATTGATTCGAAAGCTTGCTAGCTTTGAGCTAGAGCTTCGAATCGTGTTTTGTTGCTTGCCAACTGAGTTGGGGCATCGAAATCATCGAGCCTAATTTACGGTTTATTAGTGATAAATAGATTATTCTCTAGAATATCTTTTGTATAGTTTAGTATGTTTTTGATTGTGTATTTCCTTTTATGCCTCACTGTAAATATTTTATATAGT
The DNA here is from genome assembly GCA_030762865.1 of Paraleonurus japonicus. Lineage (NCBI taxonomy): Eukaryota > Viridiplantae > Streptophyta > Magnoliopsida > Lamiales > Lamiaceae > Paraleonurus > Paraleonurus japonicus. The sequence continues at coordinate 44,505,179 of CM061053.1, read as the reverse complement.
GAATATTCTCTCACCTAAAATTAAGGTGAATCATATCTCATCTTACATGGTATCAGCCTTCACCGACAAACCCTAATTCTCTCCAGACGGACTCGACCCCTCCGTCGCTAGTTTTCTCTCCTTTCTCCTGCAAATTCTTCCACACCGACGACCCCGATCCGGTCCCGTCGCCACGATGGTTCACATGGTCACCATTAAACTCTCCTCATCAAACTACTTACTGTGGAGACGAAGTGATATAACTAAAGTGGTTAGAGCTCCACTACCTATGACTCAAAGGTCATGGGTTCGAGTCACCCTTTGCCCGATAAAAATAAACTACTTACTGTGGAAGAGTCAAGTCTTGCCAATGCTTGAAGCCTTCGATTTGGTTAGCCACGTTGATGGTAGCTCTGGCGCTCCCTCCGCCACAATCTCTGCGGCTGAATAGGGCTCTGTCCCCACCCCCAATCCTGATTATGTTGCGTGGCGGACGCGTGACAAGAAGATATTAGGTGTTATCTTCTCCTCGTTGACGGAGGAATCCATGGCGGAGGTGGTGGGCTGCTCCACCGCCCGCGACGCCTGGCTGGCTCTCACCGCCGCCTCCTCCACTTCTCGTGCGAATCAACTACGTGAGAAATTGTTGAATCTTCGTCGTGGTTCTTCATCTGTGGCCGACTATGGCCGGAAATTCAAAAATATCTGCGATCAAATTTCTGCAATTGCAGGCTCCTCAACCGTCCACTGCTCAGCTTGCCCAGGCTTTCACTTCATCCTGCAATGTTGCGGAGCCAAATTCGGACTGGTAATGGATGTGTCATTGTCGGTAACGGTTCCGCATTAAATATTTCTCATATTGGCAATCGTTCTTTATCTAGTACTGTTCGTCTATTAGATGTCTTAGTTGTTCCGCATATCACGAAGAATTTATTATCTATTAGCAAGCTCATCTCTGATTTTCCAGTTGATGTTGTGTTCTCTGATAATTTTTGCTATTCAGAATCGGGTAACAAAGGCAATCCTGGCACAAGGATGATGTGATCAAGGTTTATATGTTCTGGAGCGTGGTACTCCTGCCTTGATTGCTGCTTTACACACTAAGGTCTTGAAGGCATCTTATAATTTATGGCATTTACGTTTGGGGCATGTCCCGTTTAGGATTATATCTTCTCTGAATAAACTTGGTCGTTTATCTGTTACTTCAGTTTTACCGGACCCTAGTATTTGTTCCTCTTGTCAGTTGGCAAAGAGTAAAGGTTTGGCTTTTCCGTTGAATGAAAAACGTGCTTCTAATGTTCTTGATTTGGTGCATTGTGATTTGTGGGGACCCGCCCCAATAACGACTGTTCATGGTTATCGCTTTTATGCTATATTTGTCGATGATCACTCGCTTTTTCATGGATGTACCCTTTATCAATAATAGGGTTCGTCAATTTTTGATCACCATGGTGTGTTTCATAGAATATCATGTCCCTACACTCCTCAGCAAAATGGTCGCGCTGAGCGTAAACATCGCCATATCTTAGAAACCGGTTTATCGATGATGTTTCATGCTCACGTACCTGCTTCTTTCTGGTTTGATGCTTTTGCCACAGCTACATATATTATCAACAGGTTGCCTTCACCCCTGCTCGATAATAAATCGCCTTTTGAGCTCTTATTTGATGAGGTCCCAAATTATGCACACTTCAAGCCTTTTGGGTGTCGCGTTTTTCCATACCTCAGAGATTATGCTTCTCATTAGCTTGCTCTCCAAAGTCACCCTTGCATATTCTTGGGTTACAGTAGCTCTCATAAGGGTTTTCGGTGTTACGATCCTGACTCCGATAAGATTTTCATCACACGCCATGCTCAGTTTGATGAACTCTTATTCCCTTTCTCGGGATCTGCTTCGCCCTCTTCATCCTCCTCCTTGGAATTATCTACTTTTTTGGAATCTAATGCACGCCCGTTGTTGGATACTCCTTCCGACAAGCCACCATCAGACCCTTTGCACAGTTCTTCGCCCTCTGCTAGAATTATAAAGCTCGTCTTGTGGCTCAAGGCTTCACTCAGATCCCTGGAATTAACTTCTCCCACACTTTCAGTCCCGTGGTCAAAGCAACAACTGTTCGGGTAATTCTGGCCTTATCTGTTCAGTTCAAATGGGATCTTCATCAATTGGATGTTAAGAATGCCTTTCTTAATGGTGTTCTTACGAAGCCTGTCTTCATGGCTCAACCTCCTGGATTTGTGGACCGCAATTCCCGATCACGTTTGTCGGCTAAAACGTGCTCCTTTTGGTCTTCGCCAGGCTCCATTAGCCTGGTTTAGACATTTCAGTGATTTTCTCATGAACCTTAGCTTCTCGGTTAGTCGTTCGGATTCGTCACTTTTTTACCTTCATAAGGGTTCTTCGATTTTATACTTGCTTCTATATGTTGACGACATCATTGTCACTGAAAATGATCCATGTATTCTTCGCAAGTTCATAGATCGTACACATTCGGAGTTTGCTATCAAATATCTCGACAAACTAAACTATTTTCTGGGTCTTGAGGTGTCTTACACTTCCACTGGTTTGTTTATTGGACAGTCTAAATATGCTCGTGATATATTGAATCGTGTAGAGCTCCTTGACTCTAAACCGGTCTCTACTCCATTGGCTGCTGGAGAATCTATGGTTAGTTCGGGGATTCGTTTCATGATCCCACACTCTATCGATCTCTTGTGGGTGCTTTACAGTATTTAACTATCACCCGACCGGACCTCTCCTACTCTGTTAACTTGGTCAACCAGTTTCTCCAGTCCCCTACAATTGATCATTTTTCGGCTGTCAAACGCATCCTCCGATATGTTAAGGGCACTATTAACTATGGCCTTTCCTTTGATCATCGCCCTGATTCCTCCTTTGTTGCTTACTCGGATGCTGATTGGGCACGTTGTGTTGAGACTAGACGTTCCACATATGGTTATACCATTTTTCTTGGGGGTAACATTGTTTCTTGGAGTGCAAAGAAACAACCCACCGTTGCGAGATCTAGTTGCGAATCCGAGTATCGTGCCATGGCTAATACTGCGTCCGAGGTCATCTGGTTGGTCAACTTGCTAGGGGAACTTCGAGCACTTCCTCAAACACGTCCGACTTTGTTGTGTGACAACAAAAGTGCCATTTTCCTAAGTCAAAATCCAGTTGCTCATAAGCGAGCGAAACACATTCATATAGATTACCACTTTGTTCGGGAGCTGGTTATCTCGGGCGTCTTTCTATTCGGTTTGTTCCTTTTGATCTTGGTGGCGGACATTTTCACTAAAAGTCTTCCTCGTCCTTCCTTTGAGTTTCTACGTTCCAAGCTCTGCGTTTGTTTGCACCCCACACATCGCTTGACGGGGTATTAGTGATAAATAGATTATTCTCTAGAATATTCTTTTTGTATAGTTTAATATCTTTTTGATTGTGTATTTCCTTTTATGCCTCACTGTAAATATTTTATATAGTGGAATATTCCCTCACCTAAAATTAAGGTGAATCATATCTCATCTTACACGGTTCTCATCAGACTGAGATGGCGACGGCCAAGTATAGCATATTAGGTTAGAATAAATTGGAATTTGTAGAAATTTAGAGGTGGAATAGAAAATGTATGAGTGGGAATAGAAATTTAGGTGGGATTACCGGATTAGTGAGAGTAGGGAATGGGAATTGACCACTAAAAGTAAAAGGGTAAATGTGTCCTTTAGGAGTACAGAGGAATTTAATGAAAAGAGGGGGTAAAAAAGGGTTTGTCATAAAAATACAGAATATTATTGATAATTTTGGGTTTAAATACGAAATATGTACAAATCATTATAAAATAAAAATAAAATTTATTTAAATAATAATATATTTATAAATTTGAAAAAACCGAAACATAGACCTTATGTTTTTATAAAACAAATTGGTAAAACTAAATAAAAAATGTGATTTCTTTTTATTTTTTTTTAATTTTTGCGTCATATGGTCATGTTTGCAACCAATAACTTTTGGGACCAACTCTACAAGTTTATTTAACGATTTAGGTCACGGTGGGACAAATTCTGCAAGTAAAAATACATATAGGATAATATTAAAAGTATTGTGACGATCTTAAAAAAGTGTATATATGTTCTGTGGAACCAAAAATGCAAAAATTAAGAATCACATAATCACGAAATCAACAACTACTTCAAACTATGGAGTGTTTGCACATTCAAATAAAAACCAAAAATAATTATTTTTAAAATTGTCCCTCTACGAAGTGCTTTAAATATGAGTAGAGTTTGCAAGCAGCCGCTTTCCGATCTCATAACACGCGGCAGCATTTACGCACGCGTACTCCACTTGTGCATCGGAGAGCCGATCCCGAAACCAACCATTTTCCGGGCACGGCCTCCGCACGTCTTTCAAAAACAAATGATTAACCAATGTCTGTGGGCCAGCATTAACCAGGTCCGTCCTTCCAAGCAAATGCGCCGCAAATATTTCCAAATTGAACCCACGCATCCGGCCTCCAATCTCCGTCCACAACCGCTTGCGCAACGTCTTCAACTTAAACCTGGTCGAAAATATAGTAAATTACACATGTAAGTTGTTTTATATTAAATTATTGAAAAGGTGAGACTAGTTTAAAGATATAGTGCACTACTCCTCCTATCACCAATTTATTTTAGGGAAAATTGTAGTTTTGGTCCCATAACGATAATTTTAATCCCATGTTTTATTTTTTGCAAAAATAGTCCCAACCATTATTTTTAGGATCAAAACTGCAATTTTATCTCATTCTTTTGGGGTAAGTTGTATTTTGTGTTCCAAGAGGATGAGCGGTTTGCAAAATGATCATTTTTTTTTGACACTTTTGGTTCCATAGTTTTTTTGAAATTTTTAGTCCCAAGAAAATTGCAGTTTTGGTCCCAAGAAATGATAAATTGCAGTTTTAATCCCAAGAAAATGAGATATAATTACAATTTTGGTCCTAAAAATAATAGTCGGGACTATTTTTTGCAAAAAAAAGGACCAAAAAAGAACATGAGACTAAAATTGTCGTCGAAATTCTCATGGGACAAAAACTATAATTTTCTCCATTCTTATGGGACTAAAAATAATTTATCATTCTTTTGGGACCAGAACCGCAATTTTCTTGGGACTAAAAATGTCGTAAAAACTACGGGACCAAAAGTGTAAAAAAGGAGACCACTCATTTTTTTGGGGCCAATAATGCAATTTACTCATTGATTTTAGGATAGAGCCTCACTAGAAGTGTTGCTAGTGCTCAACTTGTGGGACCACACCGGGCGCATCCCGATTAATTTGTACAAACCTTGCCGACACGCCCGACGAAAGTGTTGCCTTCACGCATGAGGAATCGTTCCAGCTTGGGAAGGTATTTGCTTTTCATTTCCTCGAACCGGATAACGAGGCAGCGGCTGCCCACGCACAACTGCACGGTAGCGATACGGGGTAGGCTTTTCGTCGTAGCCTTCGTACACCATAAGCGTCGAAGCCGATGAATTGGTTACAGCCGCCGTCGGTGCTGACATCAGCAATCCATTTTTCGATGGCTGCGACGCGGTTAGTGACGGTGGTGACGATGGTTCGGTCAAAGATTTCAACCTCGTGGACATGCTCCATTGGGCCCTCTTCATGCCCCATCGAGCCCTCTTCTTCGATCGTTCTAAATATAAACCCGTCTGGTGCTTTCCCTGCAGGGTGTGAGATAGTTAGAGAAAGAAACCAATAATTAAAACACAAATAACTAATACTCTCAAAATCATAAGGTCAAATCACTAAAATTATCAATATTTTCAAAATAAATTTCACCGTAAAATTTATTATACAGTGCTATACCATAATTAATGTCATTAATATAATGCAGCAGCAGGCAACAAATTAAACAGGATAATTGAACATTTTCATGGAATATTTTCAAAATAATTTTGGTTCATATGTTTAAAAGTGGTCCTATTTTTTTATGCAATATTAATCTCAGTTATTAAATACTTAACAGTCCCTAAATTGATTCTAAGAATTGTAAATTGGTCTCTTTTTTAAAGGCACTATGCCAAAAATGGCCTAAGACAACAGAGCTAAGACATTAGTTTTCGGCTCTGACCGTTGTCTTAAGTCTAAAACCCATTGTCTTAGGTAACAGGTTTGCACCAAAAAACAACGGGTTTTAGCAACCGTTATCTTTTAACGTTGTCTTAGACCATTTTTTTTTTTAAATACTCCCTCCGTCCAGTCATTTGCACCTGATTGACTTTTTCATCGGTTTTTGTGTGAGAGTTATTTCATAGTAATACATTTACAAAAGTTGTTTTATATCATTCATATAAAATAAATCAACTAGCATATCATTCATATAAAACAACTTTTGTAAACGTATTACTATGAAATAACTCTCACACAAAAACGTTGAAAAAGTCAATCACAAAATGACTCCGGACGGAAGGAGTACTCCATAGAAAACCAAAAATATTTTCGGAATATTCCTACGTACCTATAAAATGCTGTTTTCCCCAATTTAAGCACACCAATTTTTGTTGTTATGCATGCAAATACCAAGATTCAAAAAGAAAACTATGCAACCATCAAATAACAAATGAAATGCAGCCTTTCTCGTTTAATTTCCCGCTGCAGAGTGTGAGATAGTTAAGAGAGAGAGAGAGGATGAATGCATGGTTTATTGATTAATGGAGTTTGAATAAACTAAGACGGTTTATAATTATCCAATTAAATACCTATGCATGCAATTGAATTTCACATTTCAACATCATATTCACATATTACCATAAGATCCATATATATATATAATTTCATTGGAAAAAAACTCCTCCCAAGAACATCAAGATTCTAATAGAGCCCTAATCAAGATATTAACTATTAATTAATCCTCACCTTTGATGAGTAACCTTCCCATTTGAAGAGCGACGTAAGCGCGGATACACGCATACCGCGCATGTTGATATGGCAGCAACGGCAAATCCCAGCGTCCGTCCGGCATCGGCCAGACGATATCGACGCTCTCAAGCGCATGCATGGCGATGGTCATCCGATACGTACACGGCGGCCCTTCCTTCTCGTAAGTTCTATTTTCAAGAACGCTCAAATCAAGATACCGGATGTGGTCTCGAAATGTAGGGTGCATGAGCATGTGGAGCTTCGATTGTAGGCCGAAGCCTAGTAAAGTGACATTGGGGTCTACGAGGATTGCTATTAGGGTTTGCGAGAAGGAGTGCGGGGGAACATGCGGTAGATGAGGCATTTGGTGTCGATGCAGAGCTGGATGGTGGCGACGCCGCCTGCATCGCCACCTCGACGCCCAGGCCGAGGAGGACGGGCGGGTTTCGGGAAATGACGATGTTGTGTAACCACCAGTCGACGATTTGGAGTGAGGCGGTGACTAGGGTGTTGATGGTGGGGGTGTTTGCGTTGTCGAGGATGCTAACGTATTGGAACTCCATGGGGAGAGACAATGGGGGAAGATGAGGGAGAGAGGTGGTTCCGATTTCACAAAATCTGAAACTGTTTCTTAGTATGAAATTTATACTATTATATTCATTTATTCATTCTATAACATTCATTTAGTGATACCATTACACTTATAAACTGATATCACAGTATAAATTTAATAGTTATGATATCGTAAATGATTTTAATGGTATCAAATAAATATGATTCTAATGGTTTCAGCTTCATACTATGAAACTGCTCCATGGGAGAGTAACTCAATAGGGTTAATTAGTATTACAACAACATTTTATTAATTTGTGACATGTTAAAAAAACCGATATTATATATACTCCCTTCGTCCCAACATTTGAGAAATGACACAGGTTTTAATGAACATAATATTTTATTGTAAAATTGTTGGTTGAAAATGTACGAAAAATAAAAAGGTAGAGAAAATGTTTTAAAAATAAAAATATAGAGTATTTTATTACAAATATGTGGGACCACAACTTTCAAAAAAATGAAATGTTAAACTTAAGAGAGACGCCCGAAATGACAAAATATTAATATTAAAAAGGGATGGAAAGAGTACAAAATTATCGATTGCAACTTATACTAAATTTTAGAAAAAAAAATCAAAGATGGTCCTGTAACTTTTCATGAATCCAGATTTGGTCCTTTTTTCTTTTTAATTTTTCAATTGTAAATCATTTTAATATCAAAACAAGTCATTTTCACCGGATAATTTAAATTTTGGCTGGAAAAGTTATCGAAAAATGACCGAAAATTTGGCGTAGCATACATAATGGCACGAAAGTGTACCAAATTGTTGGGATTGACAAGAGAAAGAAAAATTATAGGTCTCGATCCTTCTCTCGTCAGAAATCACTCGAAATTAGAGATAGAATTTGATGAAATTCGTGATTTTGAAGCCGCAATTCACGAGGGAGGTATAATCAAAACTTGAAATTGATTGAGGGGTTTCTTTCCTGGATGAGAGTGGAAACGGTCGCGGACGTGATCGTAATTAAAAATCGAGCGGCTTGGTAGCTCACAAGGCTCATAACCTTGAGGTCTCGGGTTCAAATTCTGTCTCTGCAATATCATTTTTTTATTTTATATAAAATAATACAAGGTTGCAAATTGATATCTACTTTATATATGTTTATGTTATGTTTAACAATTTGGAATCTGCAGATTATGTCTTTTATCAATTTGCAACAAGTATAATACTTTTTTAATCGATTGCAATCTATATTATAAGAAATTTGACAGATTACACCCTAAAATATAGTATAATTTGCAACCACATAATTTTGTATAGTATATATTGTAATTAGATAAAAAAATTGTACAAATTACAAATGAGAAAATTGTAGTTTCATCAAAATTTTTCAACGTCAATTTTAATCCCACACTCTTTTTGATCTCTTTTTCAAAAATAATCTCAACCATTATTTTAGGACCAAAACCTGTCATTTTATCTCAATCTTTTGTGACTAAAACCGCAACTTATCATTCTCTTGGGACCAAAACTATAAATTTTTTTGACACGACCACATTTACACACTAGACGTAATATGAACTTAAACATAAAACAACATGCAACCTCGCTATAAATTTTTTTTTAAACAACATAACACTATCACATACTCAAAGTATAACCTATTCACATTCATACTAGAGTCCAACAGACCAACAATCTATAAAACTCGCTCACCAATCCCATCTGTACATACTTGTTTATGTAGTACATATCCAAAATAGACATAAAATACAATAATGTAAGCAAAATAAGCCACGGTCCCGCCCAACAGTGCGTCATCTATGTACACAAACTACTCAAAACTCTGCAAGAGCGCCACAACTTGTCCAAGAACCTCATCAATAATCACCGGGATTACCTACAATGCATAAATTGGGTGAGATATAAATCTTAGTAAGCGTAAATTATGCATGATGCGATGTTTAGTTCGAAAACCTCCCAATGCACAATGCACTCTCTTTAAAATCATCAATTTATTTATGAAACACTCATTAGGGCCCCGACTCACTACTATGCACCGACACATGAGCATTAAGCTCAATTCAAATATATTTAAGTGGTCACTATATGTATGACCTCGACGTGAGGCCCATCCTCTTGTGGCCACCAAGGGCCCCCCATCGCGCCCCTCATGACCACCAAGAAGTTACCCCTCCACGCCGACCCACACCGGAGAAGATCCTACCCTCTAACGGCCTAGCGAGGTCCATCACCAAACCTCGACCCCCGTCCGTCTCAAGTCTCACGAGAGTGAATTGATGCATGATTTTATGTGGTATTTATGTGCAAAAATTGGTGAAAAGTGTTAGTTTTTAGCTTTAAGGTGTAGAGTATCACTTTTTGCATGAAAAGTATCACTTGTATAGAATTGATGGATTTTTGATGTGTTTCGTCTCGTTTTCGTGTAAATCGGTGGAAACCAAACCGAGAGTACCGGCATGTATACGGCCAAGAGACGAACGAGATGAGCGAAAACAGGGGTCGGAGGCGGAAGTCGGGCCGAGAAAATTCCCTAGACTTGACCTTTGGTCGAGGTCCGTGGTCTCGACTCGAGGTTGCAGACGTTTCAAGATTATGCCAAAAAGGAAAGGCCTCGACTCGAGAGAAAAGTAGAAATAAATACGCAGAGTATTCTCGTAGTCTTGATATTCTTTTCTCAAAATTTAAAATAAAATTCAAAATTTAAAAATAAAATCCAATAAATTGTCACACCTAGGAATTGAACCTTGGACCTCATAAACTCAACAAAACTTATGCATTTAGATATCACCACTTAATCTATATAATATGATTGCTATTAAAGTATTTTATAAACTATTTCATATCTAACTTATCCCTTTATTTAATTATTATTATTATTTTTTATTTATTTACTTATTTATTTATTTATTTATTTATTTTGGCTTACTCGTGTCGAGTGAGTCACGATTGAGCTCGATTTCCTCGGTAGGCTACCCCGCAAAACTCTTTAAAACTTCATTGAAAATATTAGTTCTTAAATTTTATAAATCATAAATTTTCTAGAGCTAGAATTAAATTTACAAATTTAATTATAAATAAAGTAATTAAATCGCTTAAAATATGAAATGCAAGTTTTCTAAAAATGGGGTGTTACAGCTTAGTGCCCTAATTGTGATTCTCATTGTGCTTCATGCATTTATATCTCTTTAGATTAGTGTTTGATCACCCTAGCAACATATGAGAGTTGAGCTAACGTGATTAGGGATTAATCGGGCTATAATTGTGTATGATTGTATGATTTAGGTGCTTCTTAATTGAGAGATTAGTTGCACTAAAAATACTCACCTTAGGCATTGTGTGATTAATGTAGACTTAATTACATGATGTTATGCTTTCTATCTTAATTGAATGGCAATTTGATGCAATCATAGTGTGTGATCATTGATTCCTTGATGGAGATTATCCCTTGCACCCCTATCCCCATTGATTTTTGAGAATTTTTAGATTGCTAATTGTTCTAGCTTATCTCTTGTTTAGATCATTGTTTATTGTTGTTGATTGATTTTAATTCTAGCATTTGAGTAGTGTAATTGGTTCGAAATCGTATTTGCAACAATAGTCGTTGAAAACTCATATTTCTAGGGACTCATGGCCATACTTTTTCCTTGGGTTCGATAACTTGGTTGTCTTAATATCACTTGCTCGATTTTACCGCAATCAAAATGGCGCCGTTACCGGGAATAGTTTTTGCGCTTAAGTGAGACTTAGGAATTTGTTGGACGTGACTACTTGTTGCTTTGTTTTTTTGTTTATTTTGTTGTTTTTGTTTGAATTTGATACTTGTTATCTTGTGTAGATGGATGGATATGACTCATACGCATGAAATCAAGATTATTATCAAGATAGTATGGTTTATCCTCCGCACTATGAAGGATTTGGCTACGATAATTGGGGGAACTTTGAGGATAATTATCTAATTCAACAAGTTCCCTCCGATTATCAAGATTGGAGATGTGATGAAGTTTCTCCCACTCCTCAAGAGATGTTCCCGTATTATGAGCATTATGATCAAACATTCGATCCACAGGTGGATTTGAGTTTCAAGGAGCGTCGGAAGAAGATTTTTATGATGATGGGAGAAGCTATGAGTATTACTATCAAATTCCAAAGCTTCGTCATTATGAAGAATGGGAATCCATGATGTAAGAGCTATCTTGAAGGAGATGCTTGGAATGTTGAAGAGATTTGAGAAAAATGACCATAGATGTGAAGAAATGTTCCCCTTGTATGAGAACATCTATGAGACCAATGCAATGGTTGATTCAATGATAAATGGGGACATGGAGATCTCCAAAGCTCAATTCAATATTTTAAGAAGTCAACTCAAATATTTTGTAATTCAAGTCAAGAACATAACCATCATGGAGAATCATCAAGAGGAAGGGAAAGAAGAAAATGAAAGTGAAGATGAAGAAGAAGAGAAATGGAAAGAGAAAGAGAAAGGGAAAGAAGAGGGTCCAAGCAAGAAGGATGAAATGAATAATTTTCTTGTCAAAAGTGATGAAGAGGAATGTCCATTGATGGACATGAGCAACAATGAACAAGAAAATCTAGAAGCATTGAAGAATGAAATGAACATTTCTATACCTTCAAACTCTTCAATTTGTACTTTAATTGAGATTGATGCTTCTATTTATTTTATTTTACCTTTTGTGAACTTTACTTATAGGAAGGAAGTAATGAAGTGTTTGGGCATCCTTGGAAAAAAAAAAACGGAGAAAGATGATAGCGAGAGAGCAAGGGGGATAACCTTTGACAATGTGCATATATATGTGTGGTTGGCCTACCAATGATGAGAACCTCCATGATTTTGAAGCTCAAAGGATGAAATATTGTGGCAAGGAGGGCCGATATCCTTGACCATTCCGATGAAAAGAGTTTGGAATTAATGAATAACGTCGACAAAGGACAATAAAAATAGCGCTAGATGGGAGACAACCCATCCTTTTCTTGTTTTCTTTTGTTTTTGTATTTTCTTGCTTTGAATAATTGTGGCTTGTGATCTTTGTAGGAAGTGAGAAATGCTAGGAAGCTTGATGAGCCCTACATGCTTGAAGGAAAGATGGAGTTTAAAGGCTTTATGGTACAACACTTCCTTTCAAACTTAGACTTGTCTAAGTTTGGGGGAGGTGTTCTTCTTTCCTTGCCTATTTTTGTGCTCTTATATGATTTGGGGTGTGATTTGTATTGAGCCTTAACTGTGGATTTATTGCATATATTTGAGTTACATTTGTTGATATAGGGGGATTGTGATTGAGATTATGTACATGTGCACTTGTGCTTGATTGAAGGATGAATTGAACTTTTGATGTGATCATAAGTTGATATGTAGCTTGAAGCTAGCATGATTGATGATTATGTGATGATGAATGTGATTGAAAATGCTTGATTCATTGCTCAATTTAAGCCCGTGAGTTTTGTGCCTTAAGAATCGTACATTTTATACGGTTGAATTATTTCTTTGTGAGTTCATCGCTCATGGATTTGTATGTGAAGGTGTGCGTAAGTGTTTTGCGAATGTTGTCACGAATGTTGGCACATTCGAATAGCAACATACGCATAAATAAATAATCGAAATGTACAATGGAAGTCTTAAACACGTTGCAAGATGGATATCAAAATTTTCGTATAGACTATAAATTAGTCTATACCGCCAATCGGCGTATTATCACTAGTAATTGTTAAGTGATACAATCGGTGAAAACATAAGCTACACCGTGAATGGATCAACGTATATAGTGACTAGATAATATTCAATCTAACCTATCACTAATACAAATAAAGACCCAATGTTGAGTGAAATGTTGGAACATTCACCAACGGAAGTATCGAGATAGAAACATACAATAAACTCAATAATCTATGCCAATAGACTATGCTAGATTGTGTTTCTCTCAACTCCAAGTTTTAATCTTCATAGCAAAATGTATATATAGATAAAATCTGGACTCTTAATGCTTGAAGATAACTCCCACATCTCCCTTGAAAATAGGTAACTTCTATGTAACTTCCCCATGATCTTTATAACTTCTCTTGCTTGCCTCTTTCAACCGCATGACTTCGGTAATCGCCGTAAGTCTTCAATCCCGAAAGAACAAGTCAATGAACAAGACAAAACGTGGGTTAAGGGTTAGTGAAAGTGGAAGGACGAATTACGATGTTGTGACCAGAATGTTGGCACATTCGAGTAACACTCGTCATAACATCAACAATCTCCCCCAATTCGGCCTTTCTACTTTGGAACACACCCGATGTTGCAACAAAATGCGTAATGTGTACACAATAGAGATAAGTAAATTAGTATCAAGTAAATGACATCTTTTTACTTAGCCAAAACGAACATAAATAAAAACAATAAACACTTAACATCACAAGGACTTATACTATGAACAAAACATAGACAAAACAAAATCAGTAGCTAACATAGAACAATATAAAATCAGAGCAAAAAGACAAAATACTAGACTTAACAAAACTTAAATCAGAGCAAACTTAACTAAGAAAACATTAATCGTAATATGAAAAGAACATATGACAAAAATACTAACATAAATAAGACTTTAAACAAAACTAAACAGAGCATAAAAACGAAGACATAAACATACATGCTCAAACTCATACTAAACTAATAAGTTCGTAAAATCAAAAGCATAGGTATCAACACACAAACCTATACTACTATAAGTTTATAGAAATTAAACACACAAAACAGTAAATTAAAATGAGTCTATTACAAAAATAAGAAAAAGCTTGTAAATGAAGATTAGGAGAGGATTGGACTGATAATAAATAACAAATGCATCTTCTAGAGTCTCGCACGAACTCCCCTTTCTTCAAGCTTCCTTATTCTTGAATGCTCCCCTTAGTCGGATCACCGATGGCCCCAATCATCTAGATCATCATACAACACAATGAGGTCATCATCTTCCCAGCCTACCGCCTCGATCCTCTCAAAGCATCCACGCCCATGTTTGAACCGGGCCGGGTCCATCGGTAGTGTTGGTCGGGTTTGTCGGCACATCATCCGGCACATTCTCGTGTTTCTGTTTCCATTCCAAAGATCGTGAGCCGCACTTGTTCCAGCCTCCAGATATATCAAGCATCTGGTCCTCCTCCGGATATACCAACATCGACACTCATACCACCAAAGATCTCCATCACCGCAGCAGCAGACGGCGGTTCAAGAGCAACATCAGGTTGAGCAAAGCAACATCGTGTCCTACTCCCTCGTGATGAGAGAAAGCAGCTTCTCCCAAACTGCTTTCTGCATTTCAAGATTGCTTAACAAACATTTCAAGTTAGAAATCGAATTATCCGCCATTGCAATCTGATCTTGAATAAATTGAGGTTGGAGTTGCGGAATGTTGGCAGCGTGTGTGCCAACATTTAGCGGCACATCGTGTGTCTCTGCTCAAAGCAGTGCTTCGCTCGCTCATTTAGATCTCTCGATTGGAAGGTCTATTACCCTTGAACCAGCTTCTCGAACATGAGAAATTCCCAAATTCGGTAAATGAGCCGATAATTTCATTTCGTTCTCTTTGAAATCCTTGAGCAGTAAATTAACAGATGAATCAAATCGGGTATGGCAAAGCAACCATTTGCTTGACACTCTCCCCGAATATGTCATCATATTATCAAAGATTGTTTTCCCAAGATTATACTCCCTCGTATGTCCAATCTTGTACATTAAAATAGCCTCGCTCACCGGTCAAAGTGGTTGTGTTTGAAGAAGGCAGCCAATTATACACAATTAACTTGTGAAGAACACTATAAAGGCTTGTTAAGACCGAGGAATTCATCCTATATCTCCATATATTAACTCTTCCTCCAGTGATCACCTTTATGACCTCATCCAAATCATCCACTTGAGGATCATCACCATCTCTAGTTTTCAAGACCTCATTAATAACAAATGAGTTATCACAATAACCTTTCCCCTAAATTTCACTTTTCCAAAGTGCCTTGAATTAACTTCGTAAACTCGACTTTTAAATTTGCATAAAACTCATAAATTCAATCCACAATATAAGGAGTAGCAAATTGTAGAGAGTGCATTAAGGATCTATCGGTCGGATATCCAATTAAATTCATAGACACAAAATCATCCATTTTGATAATTCTTTCCCCAACAATTAATCTAGTCCTCAATGTTCTAAATTTATCACTATCAATGCCATGATAAGAATCATCGAATCAAGACGAAGATATATGCAGAGAGGAGTCAAGATGTACCTCAAAGAACATTTTCCCGATCGTGTTCTCGATTCAGTGGATTCGGACTCGAGGATGATGTGGCCAAGGGTGTGTCAACATCGTCCGGCACATCCTCGCATTCCTTTTGCTTCTTTTTCCGCTTTTCCAAGCTAGCAGCCATTTGAGCCAATGTTTGATCCATTTCGTAATCCTCGCACTCCCCCTGTGGCTAAGCACCTAACATCGCCTTCTTCACTAGCCACTTTTTCTCGGATTCGCCTCTTCCATTTCATCGCCGCAGGATTCAGAGTCGAATACCTCGGATAGGTTTTGAAGCAACGCCATCATCATGCTTCGCTTTTTCCCAGTTTCAAAGTAATCAACTCGACGACCCATTGTCCTATAAGAGCGTCATTTCGACCTTGTCCTCGAGCTCGCCGCCTTTTGCCGAGCAGTTGAAAACGGGCGGTGAGCTCTCCGTGTCCGTGAGAATCAAGCATTTTCTTCCATTTGAGTATCTTGGGCAGATCGTGTAGGAGAAAAGACCAGGTGTCTATAATCGCCAAAGTTTACCTCTCGATTACCAACATTGACGATCGGGTAAATTGTCAATTTGGCAAGATTCTTGAAAGCATGGACGATTTGATCGGTTGTGGCTCCCTCGGCAAGATCAACCGACATAGGGTAGGTTTCAATGACGGGTTGTTCTTGAGCTGCATCGCTATTTGGATTTTGTGGCGTTTCGCCCAAAATCGGATTCTCAAAGGATTTAATAGCAGGTTTTGGATTTCGTAACGAATATCATAGGCCGAAAGAGGAACATCAATCGAGTCAACCCTAATCGAAGAGGGTGATGTTGGGTTAGAAGGGCCAACATTTCCCAAACATTTTCAGCCGCATTGAAGCTAAGAGTCGAAGGTTTTGAGAAGAGGATGATGTTGCAGAGAGGTTGAGTGTTTCGAATGTGAAGGTGAAGAGCCCTTTTCCATCAGCCATGATAATTAATAATCTGCACACACTATTCAAATTATATTAATAAAATAATCAATTTGAATTACAAAAATAAAGGTTGATTATTAACTAATACCAAGTAAGTGCAACAATTAATACCTTCAAACACTTGTATCAAATTCGAAACAAAGATCAATGTGTAGAGCACCGAATATTAAGGACCTTAAATAGGGAAAAGAAAGAACGTAGAAGTTGTGTCCACATCGGTGTTGAGAAGAAGGATTTAATCACATCCCTAAGAAATAGGGCATTACCGATAGTGTGGAAGTTATAAAAGAAACATGCAAATAACCGCGTAATAAGATAAAATAACGTGCACAATAAATTAGATTAACTAATATTGTTGGGAACAATTTAAAATAAATAATTCATTTATAGAATAATATTCAGAAATTATCAAACTCATAGAGGTAAATATACATACAAGAACCGTAATGTTATTCGCACAATGTCGGCACACACACTTCTCAACACGCTTTTACATGATATAATATCATTTGTGTTGCACTATATTTTGTTTTTCTCACATTTAATCACATTGATCCATTTTTCCGTAAGAGATCATCGTAGTTGTCACTCCGTGTCCCATAATTACTCAATGGATTGTGAATATATTGATGCATTCAAGTCACCTTTTGAAAAGAGATCATCGTAGTAGTCAACTCCGTGTCCCATAGTTACTCAATGACATAGCATCTATTTGTGAGTTTATTCAATTGCATTTGAGAGAAGTGTGTCCAGACAATTTATATTTATCACAGGTTCTAATACTATTTACACAAGAGAGTTCAAAAACACTAAATATTACAATACTTAGAAAAATTTAAATAAAATATTCTAGTGTTGTTACAAAATGTTGGCACATTTGTTACAACACACAAAGAAATATTGATCTAATTAGTGCATAAACCTAGAGATTTTCTAAGAGAAGAAAACCTCTCATTATCAAGGGCTTTAGTAAAAATGTCTCGCAATTTGCTTCTCGGTTGAAATGTATTCCAACTTTACAACTTCTTTTTCTACAAGGTCCCTAATAAAGTGGTGTCTAATACTTATATGCTTTGTTAATGAATGTTGCACAGTGGTTCTTAGATATATTAATTGCACTTGTATTATCACAATAAACAAGAAGAGTATTGCTCTCCAAACCGTAGTCATCGAACATCTTCTTGAGCCAAAGAAGTTGAGTACAACAATTTCCCGTGGCTATGTATTCGGATTCAGCCGTAGATAGGAAACACAATTTTGTTTTCGGCTATGCCAAGAAACAAGATTGTTACCCATGTAGAAACATCCACCACTTGTACTCTTCCTATCATCACTATCACCCGCCCAATCTGCATCACTATAGCCAATCAAAGAACAATTAGTATCTTTGCTATACCATATTCCACAATCACATGTGCCGCCACATATCGAATTATTCTCTTAACCGAATTCATATGAGATTCTTTAGGATCAGCTTGATAACATGCACATAAACAAACACTAAACATGATGTCCGACCTACTAGAAGTCATTTGTACCAACACCTGCCTTTACACAACTTTTGTGTCGATCCCATAGGTGTCTTCATGTGTTTAGCATTGTCTAAACCAAACCTTTTCACAAGATTTTTGGCATATTTACTTTGACAAAAGAAAATACCATCTTTGCTCGTTTAATTTGAAGACCTAAAAGTAATTCAAGTCTCCAACCATCGACATTTCAAAGGTAGTGGTCATTTCATGTACAAATAATTCAAGCATTTTCTCACATGTAGAACCAAATACAATGTCATCAACATATATTTGAGCAATCATAATGTCATATCCAGAATGTTTAATAAACAAAGTTCTATCAGCTTCACCTCTATAGAAACCAAATTCAACAAGAAAATCGGTTAATCTACCATACCATGCTCTAGGTGCTTGCTTTAAACCATATAAGGCTTTCTTAAGTTTATAAACATGATCAGAAATTCATGATTCTCAAACCCCTTAGGTTGTTCTACATAGGCTTCTTCCATAAGAATTCCATTTAGAAATGCGGCTTTAACATCCATTTGATGCAGCTTTATATCAATGTAGCATGCAATAGCAAGTAATAGTCTTATGGATTCAATTCTAGCAACAGAGCAAAAGTCTCATCAAAATCAATTCCTTCCACTTGTGTATAGCCTTGAGCTACTAATCTAGCTTTGTTTCTTACAACATTACCGTATTCATCAGCTTTGTTTTTGAAAATCCATTTTGAACCAATTACATTCACATTATCGTGCCTAGGCACAAGTATCCAAACATCATTTCTTTCAAATTGATTTAACTCCTCGTGCATTGCATTAATCCAGCTTTTCATCTTTCATAGCTTCATCAACATTTTTAGGTTCATTGAAAGAATGAAAACATTCAAAGTTCACCTTGTTACACATAGATGTCATACAAATCGATCTTACCACATGCCTTGCGTCAAAACTTAATTTCCTCCTTGTTTGTACACTGATTGAGGCTTACTCTATGATCTCGTTGTTGTGGATGATTTTTGAGAATCCCGAAGATGGTACATGTAGCAGGATAAGACATAGTTCTATTAATTTCGGATGTTGAGGTGATTGCTTGATGTGGGCACATTTGTAGCAACATTCTCAATCGGTTCGTAAATTCCGTAACTTTGCATCCGCTCAATAAGATCGCTTACATCTTCTTCAATAGCATTATCTCGCAAGACTTGCATTATCATCAAAAACAACATTCATAGACTCTTGAACAAGATTTCGATCCTAAGATTATAAATCCTAAAAGCTCTCATCAAGCTTCTAGCATAACCAAGAAAGAAACTCTTATCACTCTTTGAATCAAATTTATGAAGTTGGTCTCTATCATTCGTAATGTAGCAAACACATCCAAAGACATGAAAGTATTTCAGATTAGGCTTTTTGTCATTAAAAATTCATAAGGTGTCTTTGTGGAATTAGGTCTAAGATAAACTCTATTTGAAATATGACAGCGGTATTCAAAGCTTCACCCAAAACCTTTTGAAAGTTTCTTGGATAAAAGCATTACTCTAGCCATCTCTTGTAGAGTTCTATTTTTCCTTTCGGCTACACCATTTTGTTGAGGTGTTTTAGGAGAAGAGAATTCTTGTATTATGCCTTTGTTTTCACAAAATTTAGTGAATAAACTGTTCTCAAACTCCCTACCATGATCGGACCTTATTCTCTTAACCTTAGTGTCAAAAATATTTTTAAAACGTTTGTAAAGAATTTTGAAAATATCAAAAGTATCTGATTTTTCCTTAAGAAATTCGATCCATGTAAACCTTGAATAATCATCTACTATGACAAAAGAATATCTCTTACCACCAATGCTTTCAATCTCCATTGTCCCATTAAATCCATATGCAAAAGTTCAAAGCAATGTTTCGTAGTACATTGTGTCAACATTTCATGTGACATTTTTACTTGCTTACCACTTTGACATGATCCACATATATTTGACATGCGTACTTGCAACTTAGGCAGACCTTTTAACAAAGATCAAATTTTAACAATTTGATTATGTTTCTATAATGAGCATGTCCAAGTTTTGATGCCAAAGTACACTTTCATCAGTTTGAGCATTAAAGCATGCTTGATTTGAATCGATCAAATAGCAATTATCAACCGATCTATTACCAACCATAAGACATTTATCATCACCTTTAGCACATAGCATGAACTTTTGTCAAACTTCACATGCAAGTCATCATCACATAATTGACTAATACTAATCAAATTTGCAAGTAAACCTTTAACATGTAAGATTTTTGTCAAGTTTGGAAAACCAAGAACATTCAAAGGTACCTATCCCAATGATTTTACCTTTTGAACCTCCTCCGTAAGTAACATTTCCTCCATCATAAATCTTATAATCAGTGAGATAACTTTGCTCACCAGTCATGTGTCTAGAACACCCACTATCAAAATACCATAGTCCCGAACACATGCTTTTAAAGATGTATAGACAACATTACATACAGTATGTGACTTTTTCACCCAAGTAGATTTTTGAACGAGTTTTTGAAATGATTTTTGAACAATCTGCATTTGAATGTTGAGGAGAATGTGGCAACATTTTCAAAGACATTTTAGAAAACTTTTTATCCCGCCTCATTCTAAAACAGCTTTGGTCGTTTGTGACCTTCAAGAAACAATAATGACAAACTTCCTTCTTTTCAATCATTTTTCGACTTTTCGCTTCAACAAGGTTTTGTAAACACAACAGTTTGTTATTGTTTAGAAATTGAGTGATATTACCATTATAACCCAGACCATGTCTACTTGTACTTCCAATTGTCGGTGTCTCATCAAGTTTAGCTGAACTTTACAATATCTTTTGAAATTCAGTGTCGTTCCTTTGAAATTCTTTGAGGTTGCATAACTCCGCATCTTTCCTTGTTAGTATGACCTCAAGCTTTATCACCAAATTCTTTTGATATGACTCTTCAATAGTCATGTCCCTTAAGGCTTTCTCGAGTGGATTCCAACTCCTTTTCAAGCTTTAGATAACTGGACTTACAATCTTTGCAAACAATATTAGAAGTACCGCTTCATCTACACAAGAACTTGAGAAACAATTAAATTCTGGAACCTCCAATGTTTCCTCAAATGTTGGCACATTTGACTCAACATCGAATCATCCAAGAAATCATCAAGAGTATCATCATACAAAATTCTTGCGAGAAAAAACAAACTCCTCATTTTTATCGAATCTTCTTCACAATCGACTCATCACTTAAGGTAGCATTGAAATTTACCCTCTTTCTCAAAAGAGTGTTGGCACATTCATTAGCATAATGACCAAAACCAGAACATGCATCACATTTAACATTTTTCCTATATTCTGGATCATATTTGATCTTGTTACCTCTATCAAATTGCCATGGTTGATTAACATTCCGATTTCTATCGTGCAATTGGCGTGAACTACCAGTCTGTTCTCTCTCTTGATTCTTAATTTGAAAATTATTTCTAAGTCTATTTGCTCTCTTTTTCAAAAATGCATTAAACCGCTTAGTTAAGAAAGCAATGTTTTCAGCATTGTCGGCACAATCGTCACCAACATCTTCATCAATCTATTTCAAGAATAAAATGGTTGTTTATCAACACATGAAGAAGTCTCTCCTTTGAAAACAAAATTTTCCTTTCGGATTTCTCACTATCTCTTTGGGAAAAATTCATTTCATACGTTTTCAAAATACTCACCAACTCATTTTGAGTAATAGCATCGATATCTTTAGCTTCCTCAATAGCACATATCTTAGCATCAAAACGTTTAGGAACAATTCTTAAGATTTTATGTACTAACCTTGTATTGGATATAGCTTCACCAAGTGCTTGAGATTCATTGGAAATCTCAAGATTCGTTCATTGTAGGAGGATATGGTCTCATCTTCCTTCATCCTTAAATTTTCGAACTTGGTTCCAAGCATCCTCAACTTCGTCCTTCTTACACTCTCGTATCCTTCACAATGTTCTTGTAATCTCTTCCATGCATCTTTTGCGTATACACAATTAGAAATTATTTTGAACATGGATACATCCGTAGAGGTAAATAAGGCATTGAGTGCCTTTGAATTGAAGCTGGCCGTTGTCACCTCATCATTTGTCCATTCTAACTCCTTTTTGATTTGAGCTTCGATTGTCATCACCGAACAATCGGTGGAGTCCATCCAGTCAATATACTCCTCCATGCACGTTCATCAATGGGACTTGATGTACATACGCATCTTAGGCTTCCAAATTGCATAATTTGTACCATCTAGAACGGGTGGCCTAATTGGAGCTGTCATAGGATAATCCATTGCAATAAATCACACCAAACACAGGATCTAAACTCAGGATAACTTGAGTTTTATGGCTCGATACCACTTGAAGGTGTGCGTAAGTGTTTTGCAGAATATTGTCACGAATGTTGGCACATTCGAATAGCAAACACGCATAAATAAATAATCGAGAAATGTACAAATGGAAGTCTTAAACACGTTGCAAGATGGATATCAAAATTTTCGTATAGACTATAAATAAGTCTATACCGCCAATCAGCGTATTATCACTAGTACTTGTTAAGTGATACAATCGGTGAAAACATAAGCTACACCGTGAATGGATCAACGTATATAGTGACTAGATAATATTCAATCTAACCTATCACTAATACAAATAAAGACCCAATGTTGAGTGAAATGTTGGAACATTCACCAACGGAAGTATCGAGATAGAAACATACAATAAACTCAATAATCTATGCCAATAGACTATGCTAGATTGTGTTTCTCTCAACTCCAAGTTTTAATCTTCATAGCAGCCGTGTATATATAGATAAAATCTGGACTCTTAATGCTTGAAGATAACTCCCACATCTCCCTTGAAAATAGGTAACTTCTATGTAACTTCCCCATGATCTTTATAACTTCTCTTGCTTGCCTCTTTCAACCGCATGACTTCGGTAATCGCCGTAAGTCTTCAATCCCGAAAGAACAAGTCAATGAACAAGACAAAACGTGGGTTAAGGGTTAGTGAAAGTGGAAGGACGAATTCGATGTTGTGACCGAATGTTGGCACATTCTAAGTAACACTCGTCATAACATCAACAAGATGCTAGGACTTGCCTTTGGACTTGTTGAAATTGATCTTTGTGTGATTTCATGAATATGATAAGAGGCCATGTTTGAATTGATAAGTCATTTAGCCAAATTTTTCCCACAAAAATATTTGATTTCCTTAGTGAGCCATTTTGAGCCTAGTATCCTTATTATTTGGCAAGCCAAGTGAAATTGAAGCCATTTGCCTATTTTTATGAGCCTTATTGTCCTATGTTTAGTAGAGCTTGATTGTTGGTAAATAGATGGTGCATTGCATGTAAAGTGTGGTTGAAAGTTGATGTGCTAAGTTGATGATTGAGAAGGAAGAAAAAAGAAAGGTTGAGATGTGAATTGAATTGTGAAAAAATTGTGAAAATGAAAACGAGATGTTAGGAAAAGAAAAATTGTATTTAGTTTTGATGTGTTAAAAGTGTAAAATAGGATGACCAATTGAACATCTTGTATAGACAGTGAAGTATTTCTTTATAAATAAAACTAAGTATAGAATATCGACGAGGTCAAGATATCAAACAAGGACAAATCCCTATAAGGAGAAAATGTCGACGAGGTCAAGATATCGACAAGGACAACGAGATAGAAGACAGCTTGAGATGAATTACTACAAACAAACACCTAGACAAGGAATGAAGATGAGGACAAGGTGAAGTAAGTATCGACGATGAGGTGTTAGATAAATATGACACAAAGTTTCAAGAAGCGCTTTTAACTAATCAAGAGGAAGTTACGTAATTCGATTATATTGTTATAACCGATCAAAACCGAATTCAAGGGAGTTACAACTACCAAGTGAAGATCTCTATAAATAGGGATAGAAATTAATTTAGAATCAACTTTTGATACTTTGCACTCATCAATATACTTTGTATTCACAAGCTACGTAAATTATACACATTCATAAACGCGTTTTATACGTTTTCGGTTCTTAGTGTTTATAGAACACTTTTCTCATTAGATCTTCAAGCCATAGATATTCAGAAATTAGGAAGAATTCATTGTAAGGCTGAAGATTCATCATTGTAAGTAAGTCACAAGAAGAAGAAAGTAAGTAAGTGAAGGCCCTTCTTCAAGTTTGAAGAAGGAGAGTGGATGTAGGATTATTATAATCCGAACCACTATAAATCCTGTGTTGATTCTTGATATTGTTTTTTACTTGTTTACATTGATTATTTCTTGATCACAAAATTCAATATATGATAAGCTTTAGATCCTAATTAAATTGGGTTTAATCAAGAGTTGTTTCATTTGTAAGATTGTTTTTGGAGTTGATAGATCATCAAAGCTTGAAAAGTTTTTTTGATAATCTATTCATCCCCCCTTCTAGATTATCACTAGGAGGCATCTTGATTACTTGATTAACTCTTTCTAAAAGGGACCCAACAAGTGGTATCGGAGTAGTGTTAAGTCATTACGATAAAAGAATTGTGGTCTTGAAATTTCTGAGTTCTTGTTGAAATCTGATTTCTTATTATTGATTCACTAACATTTCGATAAGTTGTCTTTTAGTATCTTGAATTACGATGTCTTCTCGTTAAAAGTAAGAAAACCAGGAGTTTGCCGTAGTTCTCTATCGAAGAATATGATTATTGGAAGTTCGTAATGGAGAATCATTTGAAGGCCATTCATGACCGCATGGGAGAGGTTCTTGAGGAAGGTCCAATAAAATTTTATCATGGAGTTGTTAGTATCGAGCTGAATCTTCTGCTACAAGAAGTCAACAAGAAAAGAAGAGTGCCGAATTGACAAACGATGAAAGGAAAATTCACAATTTGGATCAAGTTGCAAGAACTGAAATTATTGAAACTTTAAGCAAGGATTGGATAGAAAAGGTTAAAAGATGCAAAACCGCTAAGGATATGTGGGAGACTCTTGCAAGTGTCTCTGTGAAGGGTCGATCGGAGTTAAAGAAAATAAACCGCAAATCCGTCTTACATGCATTTGACACATTCAAAATGAAAGATGGAGAAACTGTGGATCAATTGGACGTAAGACTGACTAATCTTGTGAACAAAGCTGCTGATTTGGGTAATACCTACACCGAGAAAGAAATTAACAACAAGGTACTCGAATCATTGAGCAAAAGATGGAGGGAGAAAGCAAATATTCTCAAAGCAACACGTAATCTGGTCATCTATATCACATCACACATTATTTTCTCATCTTAAAGCACTGGAATATGATATACACATTGAAGATGAAGAAGATGAGGCAGAGTCATCTACATCCGGAAAACTGTGGCATTTCTTCATCAAGAAGATTCTGACAAGATTTCTAAGGCATCGATTTGTCGCTTAAGGAGGAAATGGCACTATTAATCGGACGATATGAGAGACTCAAGATGAAGTATAAAAGGAACAAGAGAGACAGGTTTAATCGTCGAAATTATAAATCGACAAGGAAGAGAAGTATTCAGATAATGACAAAAAGAAGGATTCAGTGAAAATGTATAAATCACCAATCGACGAGGTGAAAATAGTCCAAAATCAGATAGAGGAGATATCTCATATACCCGCAATAAACCCGGTCACTTTAGCTATGATTGTCCTCAACTCACTCCTAGAGAGAGAAGAAAAGAGGAAGAAAAGGGATAGGAGGTATGCGAGATCAACGAGCTCTTTTAGCGTAAAAGGAGGAAACACATGAGACATCATCATCCTCATCCTCATCTAGTTTCGGGTCGACAATGACATTTGCCTAATGGCTAAAGAGGTAAACTATTACTCATCCTCAGTACAATGATAATGATAACTTGTCCTGAATCGATCCATGTCTTATTAACAAGCTTTTAAAAGATCTCAAGACGGCTTTATCTCGCTTATAAACAGATAGAGATTGAAAATTTAAGTTTAAAGAATCAAATTCTTAATCTAACAAAGGAACATCGACGAGGGACAAGGAAAAACCTGGATTGTACATTCAAGGGGAATGTCAATCTAAGACTACTACTAGTTCCTCATCCGAGAAAACCAATAAGTTGGAAAAAGAATTGAGTGCTTTAAAAATTAAATTTTCAGATATCAATATGGAGAATGAGAATTTTAAAAAGACTAACGAGAGAATTGAATCTCAAGTTAGGACATCTTAATAATTCTCGATCTATAATTGATAACATCTTCGTACTTCTCGAAGCCTAGTGATAAAATCGATTGGGTTTTGATAGGAACAAGAAGAATGATCCTATCAAACCAAGAGTTTTTGTCAAAGCTACTAAGACTATGGAAAAGACAGAACTTAGTCCAAAGAAATCTAAAGAGCAAATCACCTCATCCGATATTTCTAAAGAGAAAACACAGACGAGGAGAAATGTTCCCAAAAGAAATCTAAAGACTAAATCAAAGCCTTTTCCAAAGTATAATGGTTTTGATGGAAGAAGCAAGTCATATCCATTCTTTCCAAAATATAAGACAATTACTAGAGATCAATTAAATAAAATTGATCTAGACAGTCTAATATTAGTAGACAGATATGGTTGCAAGATTCAATCATTGGTTTTGAAAAACTTGGATGTGTTTATCTGGATACTTAAGTATCAACTTGACGAGAAAGGACCCAATACACAAAGGGTACCTAAGAATTAATTTGTGATTGCGGGAAATAAGGAGATAGTTGAACGAGAAGATGTTCTTGAAGTCATCCGGTATATAGACAAAGTGGATGTTCTAAGCATATGACTTATGAGAAAAGACTTCTTTCTAACTATCGCACGATAGATGGACCTCGGGTAATGTTCGGTGACAACAATTTTGGTCTAACCAAAGGAGTTGGAACTCTAATGATTGGAGATGTCCAGGTTAATGAAGTTTATTTTGTGGAAGGATTGAAACATAATCTATTATCTGCCTCACAATTTTGTGACAAAGGATATTGTGTAAAATTCACTCATGATGCATGTTATATTTTGGATGGTTTGAACGAAAATATTTTACTTGCTGGAGTCGACAAGGTAATATCTACGTTGCAAATTTCAAGAGTTGCCCTAAGGATACTTGTCTTATTGCTAAGAGTTCGAAGATTTAAGTTGGCTATGTCATAAACGTCTTAGTCATTTAAATTTCAAAACTCTTAACAAAATAGCAAGAAAATCTTTAGTCAAAGGACTTCCAGATAAAATATTTTCAAAAATCATATTTGTGATGCTTGTCAAAAAGGAAAAGCAGACCAAAACTTCTTTCAAAACAATAAATGGTCCTGCTTGAAAGGATTCTGGAACTTTTACACATGGATCTTTTTGGTCCAGCTTACACCTCCGAGTTTTAGTGGAAGAAAGTATACTTTAGTGATTGTAGATGATTTTTCTAGATTCACTGGGTTATTTCCTTGTACAAAAAGAATGAGACTCAGAATAAAATTCCAGAATTCCTCAAAAGAATTCAAAATGAAAAAGGACTAAATATTGTCAAGATTAGAAGTGATAAAGGTACTGAGTTTCTAAATTCGTTTGTTACTAACTATTGTACCGAGAATGGTATAGCACATGAAACATCATCTCGCAAGAACACCCCAACAAAATGGAGTTGTAGAAAGGAGAAACGAGAACCTTGAAGGAAGGCTGCAAGGACGATGTTATCCGAGTATGACACTCCACACAGTTTTGGGCGAAGCCATTAATACCGCATGTTTTGTTCAAAATAGGTGTTTAATTGTGAAAGATAAATGCAAAACTCCTTATGAAATATGGAAGGGTAGAAAACCAAAAATTTCATATTTCCATATATTTGGTTGTAAGTGTTTCATCCATAATAATGGAAAATCTAAATTAAGAACTTTTGATGCTAAGATTGCGAAGGAATATTCTTAGGATACTCATCCGTATCCAAAGCATATAGAGTTTTTAATAAGATTACATTATGCGTGGAAGAAACACCACATGTTGTTTTTGACGAAACTTCTTTCAAGCCCGAAAGCACGAGATGATGTCACCAAGATAGCTGAAGATATCAACGAGAATAAATATCAAGAAATCAGTCAAGTTCTACTTACTGCAGTCGAATCGGATGAGGAGGACACATCGACTCGAATAAAGATAAGGAGGTGAAAGTTCTTCCATGTCATCCGATCGCACAACTACACTACCAGTTGGAATAGAAGATATTCCTGAAGGTAATACGTAACTAATTGATGAAAATATTTCGTATAAGACTTCATACTCAGTAAAAGATAAAGGTAAACGAGTATTGACTTATCATCCAAATGAACAGATAATTGGAAGTTCAGATTCTGGAGTCCAGACAAGAACACAGATAAACCAAGACTGCATGCTTAGTTGTTATGTATCATTGCTTGAACCTAAAACTATTCTCAAGCTCTAAGACTCCAATTGGATAAATGCAATGCAAGAAGAATTAAATCAATTTCAAAGACAAGATGTATGTGAGCTTGTTGAAAGACCTCATCATCAAAAAGTTATTGGAACAAAATGGGTTTTTAAAAACAAAAGAGATGAGAACAATATTGTGGTAAGAAATAAGGCTAGATTGGTCGCACAAGGTTATTCACAATCGGAGGAATTGATTATGATGAAACCTTTGCACCGGTTGCTCGCCTTGAAGCCATAAGATTGTTCTTAGCTTATCTTGCTTATAAAAGATTCACGTGTTCCAAATGGATGTGAAATCTGCTTTTCTAAATGGAGTCATTGCTGAATAAGTTTATGTAGAGCAACCCCCTGGCTTTGTCAACGGAGACAAGGTTTATAAACTAAGGAAAGCTCTATATGGACTTAAACAAGCACCTAGAGCTTGGTATGATACCTTATCTGAATATTTAACTCAAAATGGTTTCGTAAAGGTAAGATAGACAGAACTTTATTTAGGAAAGAATCGATAAAGGTCTCTTGTTAGTTCAAATCTATGTTGATGATATTATTTTTGGATCAACTAATCTAATCTTGTGTGAAGAATTTAGTCATCTTAAGAAGAACAGATTTGAGATGTCCATGATGGGAGAGATGACATACTTTCTCGGACTTCAAGTTAAACAGACAAAGAAAGGAATTTTCATAAGTCAAGCAAAATACACCAAAGACCTTATTGAAAAATTTGGAATAGGTACCCGGTAGAAGCCAAAATACCTATGATGACAAATTTTTCAATGGATCCAGATGAGAAAGGAAGACACCGATCGGACACGGTATAGAGGTTTAATTGGCTCTCTTTTATACTTAATCTAGTAGACTGACATTTCTTTTGCGGTGGGTGTATGTGCACGTTTTCAAGCTAAACCTAAAAAGAGTCATCTTGAAGCTGCAAAGAAGATACTAAAGTATTTGAAAAGTACAATCTATGTAGAATTTGTGGTATCCGGTGACGATAACTTTGAGTTGTCGGGATACTCAGTTGATTTTGGTGGGTGTAAGATAGATAGAAAATCTACATCTGGAACTTGCCAATTTCTGGGAAGTAAGCTGATTTCATGGTTGTCTAAGAAACAAACCTCTGTAGCTACTTCTACTATTGAAGTGAGTACATGGCGGTGGGAGTTGTTGCTCACAACTAATCTGAATCGATCAACAGCTAAGGGACTATAACATTATCACCAAAGATGTACCAATCTTTTGTGATAGTAATAGTGCCATAGCTATTACCCAGAACCCAGTCTTACATACCAGTGCAAACATGTTGATATTCGTCATCACTTCATTCGAGATCATGTAGAAAAAGGTAAAATCAGACTTGAGAAGATTCTTACTGATTTTCAAAGAGCGAACATCTTGACAAAGCCTCTTGCAGAGACAAGGTTTAAAGAACTCTCGGTAGAATTAGGATTATTAGATGCTTCTTTAGTTAATCTATAATCAAATTACTTGAGTTTTCTTTGTCTTTCTCATTTGGTTTATTATGTCTAGAAAGAATTATCGGACAAGGTATGAATCAAAGGACAATCGGGTAGCCTGATATCATTGATTTCCTATCATTGGAATCAAGAATCAAGGATTTGTCATATTGACCATATCGACTTGATAATTACTTATGCGACATAGGTAAATCGAGATAAGGATGTAATAGTCAAGTGACTTCTCTGAGAATCGGATGACTATTGAACCTTATCTGACTTACTCTTGTTACTAACAATTTGTCTAAGTGTCTGTGATTTCAAAGAAGAACAAAGTTTACATGTCTCTAAATACAAGACAAGGTCAATTTATCCAAGTGTTTAGGAAGCAGAGGCAGGTGATGCTATCAATTCGAGACAAGGAGAAAGTCCAGGAAGTTTTTCTTAAATACTCTTAATTATGAATATTGGGTTCATATAATTAATATATGAATTTAATATCATAATTCTCTTTATCATTCAAAAAAAATTGAAGTTACTCGGTATTATAAAATATTTTGTTTTACAAAAATAAAAGGATAAGGGTTCGAAATTGCTTTCTAAAAACAATAATATTTTATTTTATCTCTCCAATTAAGCTGAAAAGTATTTTCTCAAATAAGTAACTATGTCGGAGAGAAGTTACTTTGGACCTGAAATTTTATCAAATTCATTTTTGAAATTCGCCGAGTATACTCCACGCGCCGAAATGGAGGCGGTTTCAAATATGAACCGTCTCAATCTCACGCGACATATTAAATATTATTCTATGCACTTTTCAAAATAAATGTCATAATTGCATTAATGGCGATTCGAAAGCCTATATTTACACTTTTGCGAGGCAATTATTATTCTAATAATTGTTTATTATTATATTTTTCATATAAATAGACATTCGTGTGCATTATTTTCATTTACGCACACATAAAATCCTTCATATTCTCAAAACTTCTCTTTTCCCTCCTAAAACCTTCAATATTCATCAATGGCGGAATCCAAAAAGAATATAAAGTTCGAATACGATTTGACTTCCATCGAGAGATAAAACAAAATCTGAAATGTATGTTGATTGGGATACTACCACCGATGCTAAAACAAGAGAAATTCTAAACTGCTGGAATCAAGGGGTTTAAAAGCGATCTTGTGCGATGAAACCGACAAAGAACTTGACGGTGGATGATCTCTGTCTTGAGTTTCGACCAGGGCAAAAGCAACAGATACTGGGATTAGAATCACGAATCGAGAACAATGGAGAAGAAGCGAAGAATAGTTTTATCTATTTTTGAAATTGGTACGATTTTTGGTTTGAGCACCACTGGAGACAACCCATTCACTTATAAATCATCGGAATATTTAGAGAGTTTTTGATTGATGGCGGAGAACTTACCGAGAATACGGCGGCAAATCAAGAGGCCAATGTTGAAAAGAAAATACAGATTACTTATCTTTGATTCTCGACAAAATGTATTACGGGTGAACAACAGAGCCATGATGGGCTAACGAAGCCAAGGATATCTTTGTCGAGAGCTATCCTAGATGGGGCTGAAATTAATCGGGCCCGAGTGGTATATTCAAGGATAATGGAGGAGAGAAAGAAGTTCACCAAGACTCCATCCACGAGGCAGGCTAATGAGATGGTCTCGACCAAGATTGCAAGTATGATGGCAAGGATCACCATCATACTTGAACATAAGGTGGGTACAGACAACCTTGGTGAGTGTTGGAGTCAAAAAGTACACCAAAGCAGAAGGGACTTCTAACAAAAGACGAGAAGGCTGTATGGGCCAACCGACTCGAAGGCGATGGAGATGCTCCCGCACCTCGCCCAGCTCCTAAGAAAAAGGCTTCAAAAGCCAAGAAGAAGAAGACAAAGACAGTTTTGGTGGATGAATCCTCGTGCTGAGACGGAGGAAGACGAAGACGAAGAGGAGAGGGCAGCTTCCCAAGGGGGAAGTGTTCCAGTGAGGAGGTTGGTGTATCGGAGTCAGACGGAGGCAGGTAGAAGTCTCGTCTCAAGATGAATCGGAAAAAGGAGAAGAAATCAAATCACCTTCATCATCTTCATCCTCATCCGAGGATGGAGTACCTAAACCCACCTCTTCCCAACCTCGGCGATGAAGGGGCGAGACAAGGCCGCTGCCTGCGAGCCTCTAAAACGGTCTACTCCCATAAGTCCAAAACAAACCCAACCCTCATTCGACCCATTCTCTTTCCTACCCTCAACCTCATCTGAACCTAATCTTTACCTAAACTTACCCAACCCATCTGGGGAGATGGGACCAACGAGACCTCACCGCGGATTCTTGGGAAGAAATTTCTCCTAAGACAAGAATCCACTCTTAAGGACGAGCTTTGAGCTATTGAAGGAGCTTATTGATGTCTATCTCGTTAAGAAGACTCAGTGCAGGATCCTTTGAAGAGACAGTATTTTGATAGGCTGAAGCGGAGGCAACAACCTTGCCATCCGGGAGAAAGAGGTTCTCAAGAAAGCAAAGCGAAGTCATTCCAAGATATACTTACTGAAAATACGTTTGTTGATTACATTCTACAAAGAGTATATCTTGGAGATGAGACTCCAGAGGAGGTGGAAAAAGCGGTGGGAAGGGGAAGAGCGAGAAGAAAGATGAAGAAGTTGTTGAAGAGGAAAGGGTGGAGGAAGTAGTTGGTGGAGTGCCGATGAGCCAGTGAGATGGATACAACCGAGGAGGCACAAACGGAGCAGATTGAGGAGGTGCAAAGCGTAGCAGTAAATTGAAGAAATAGATCGACTCCATCTAAAGAACAGATCTTGCCCTCCACATCTGCGTCGTATCCGAAGTGGAAGCCCTAAAAGGCTGAAGTGCAAAATCTCAAGATCGCTTGTCTCGAATGCCTTCCAAGCTGGTTCCTAATGTCATCACATCATCAATCAAGGAGAATGTAGAAGCTGCATTTCTAGAGAAAACCAAGATTGATCTGTACTTCTCTGGAATAAGACATGAGGAGCAGATGGCCGAGATGAAAAAGAAAGTTGCCTCGGAGATGAACTCACAAGATGAGTGGGTTAAACAAAGTATGTTCGCTCTGCTTATATACGAAATAAGAGATTGCATCGAGGATCAAGTGAAAGAATCTGGAAAGCGAAAGAAGCCTCATTTCATCAAGTCTTCAAGATGCACTGGCCTTAGAAAAAGATAGGCAGACAACTATCTTAAAGCGGTTCATGGATGATGAATTGACGAGTGAGGTTGGTCAAAAGAAAAGATATGACCAGCTTGATCGGAAGACAGGGGCTCGTGCGAGAAGAACTCATGGGGTACATAGATCAAGTAGCCACTATCTGCAATACCCGATTTCTTTGATGTCAAAAAGGGGAAGATAGTGAGCTCAAGAAAAGAGTTGAGTTGCAAGATGATCGAGTTGATAGCACTTAATCGAGGATAGATGAGCTGTCGAAGAGAGGCTGTTAAAAGGCGAGGAGGAGAAGAAGAAGGCGGTGAGGAGAAGTCTCGAGAGGGCGTTGAGAAGATTGAAAAGAAGAACCCACAGCTGAATCCACCGAGTCCGAGCACGAACGAGACGTCCTTCCACCGCTGATCCTGCTCCAGCCACGACTATCAAATCTCCCCATCCTCATCTAAATTTCTTTGGGAAAGCTAAGGCCTCAAGCCAAGTTCAAGACCCGATCTGAGATAGAAGAAGAGACAAGAGTGCTTAAGAGGAGAAGGGAGGAAAAAGAAAAGTATAAAAGGAGAGAAGCTAAGAGGAGGAGGGAGCAAGAAAAGGCGGTGGGAAGACATATGATAGGAAGGACGAGGAAGTGGAGTACAGAGATCAAAGAATACGAGAAGGAGAAGAAGTCTTCCGCCCATTCCATAGAAACAGAAGTGTGCCCAAGGAAATCCTTCCCATGGATCAACAAGCTAAATGGAGAGCTTATGAAGGGGAATGGATCTTCTTGTTTCATGTCTGCAAGAAAATCTCTTGGGGCACGAGATGAGAACATTGCTTTTCATGAATGGCTGGAGGCGAAAGACCCAAACTTCTATCGGTATCTAATCGACCTTGGAGACTCGAGAATTTAATGTGGACATAGTCGCACCACCTTATGCAACCATGTCTGCTCCACCGACGCAAGATGGCCAGCTAGACAGAGAAAAGGTGAAGCGAATCTTTGATCCAAGTGAGGCGTGGCTGATCTAGGCGAAGGTGGGGAGACATTGAGCACGAAGAATCGTATCTTCGACCGGATGACAATTCGAGAAGAAGACAGTGGTACGATTAAGTCTCTTTTTACTCCTCTGAATATTTCTTTGTGAAAGATGAAGTTATAAGAATGTGCAAATCCTGTGAATAGTTGTGAAATACATCTTTTTGAACTACTCTCACGAAATTTGAAGTGCTTAACTAACTTGTTTCATAATTACTCATTAACTAACTCTTGATCTAAGTAATCTGTTTTATAAACTTATAACACTAAATCATCTAGAAACTTCGAATTCTCGTCTATGTTTTCTTCAAAGTACTTGACCTTGACTTTGGGTAACTACATTGCTCACGATCATTTGTTTATTGAACTATTGCTTCCGATTATCCGACTATGTGGCTTAGTTGTATACTTTGTTTCATTCTCAATTTTTTACTAACAGTTTTTCTTTTCTTGAGCCGAGTTTTAACATCATCAAAAAGGGGGAAATTGTTAGGAAAAGAAAAATTGTATTTAGTTTTGATGTGTTAAAAGTGTAAAATAGGATGACCAATGAGCATCTTGTATAGACAATGAAGTATTTCTTTATAAATAAAACTAAGTATAGAATATCGACGAGGTCAAGATATCGACAAGGACAAATCCCGTATAAGGAGAAAATGTCGACGAGGTCAAGATATCGCATAAGGACAACGAGATAGAAGATGATTGAGATGAATTACTACAAACAAACACCTAGACAAGGAATGAAGATGAGGACAAGGTGAAGTAAGTATCGAGACGATGAGGTGTTAGATAAATATGACACAAAGTTTCAAGAAGCGCTTTTAACTAATCAAGAGGAAGTTACGTAATCTTATATTGTTATAAGCCGATCAAAACCGAATTCAAGGGAGTTACAACTACCAAGTGAAGATCTCTATAAATAGGGATAGAAATTAATTTAGAATCAACTTTTGATACTTTGCACTCATCAATATACTTTGTATTCACAAGCTACGTAAATTATACACATTCATAAACGTTTTATACGTTTTCGCTTCTTAGTGTTTATAGAACACTTTTCTCATTAGATCTTCAAGCCATAGATATTCAGAAATTAGGAAGAATTCATTGTAAGGCTGAAGATTCATCATTGTAAGTAAGTTAGCAAGAAGAAGAAAGTAAGTAAGTGAAGACCCTTCTTCAAGTTTGAAGAAGGAGAGTGGATGTAGGATTATTATAATCGGAACCACTATAAATCCTGTGTTGGTTCTTCTTATTGTTTTTACTTGTTTACATTGATTATTTCTTGATCACAAAATTCAATATCTGATAAGCTTTAGATCCTAATTAAATTGGGTTTAATCAAGAGTTGTTTCCATTGTAAGATTGTTTTTGGAGTTGATAGATCATCAAAGCTTGAAAAAGTTTTTGATAATCTATTCATCCCCCTTCTAGATTATCACTAGGAGGCATCTTGATTACTTGATTAACTCTTTCTAAAAGGGACCCAACACGAAAAATTCAATTGTGAGCTTATAAGAAAAAGAAAGCCCAAAGGAAGGGTGGTGTATGAACTTTTGAAAAGGATGAAAAAGAAAGAGTTTGGATTGATCAAGATTTGGAAGAGAAGTGTATTATATTGCTTAGCAAACTCTCAAGTTCTCTACTAATTTGAGTCAGTCTTACCTAAATTTATCCAACCATTCCAAAGAGCCTACATTACAACCTTGATGAAAGACCTCTTTGATTCTTGATTGAAACACAAAAGAAAATAATGGAGATTGAGTCATTTGGCAAGCTTATGGGATGCATGCTCTTGAATTTGATGATTGAGTGACATTTAACCTCTATACACTTGAGAGATGAGAGAAACACTCCATGGAAGGAGCAATGATTTGAGTATTTGATGTTGCATTTGTTTGAGCATGATGCATTGTGATTGCTAGTTGAAAGTTTGCATTGATATTTGAGATCATTGATGAGTTCGATTGTCCTAATTTCTTCTATGGTGCCATGAGACATAATTACAATCAATTCACTCTTTTGTGCTTATTTATTTCGTTGCTCGAGGACGAGCAACACTTTAAGTTTGGGGGTATTTGATGAGAGTGAATTGATGCATGATTTTATGTGCAAAAATGGTGAAAATGTTAGTTTTTGAGCTTTAAGGTGTAGAGTATCACTCTTTTGCATGAAAAGTATCACTTGTATAGAATTGATGGATTTTTGATGTGTTTCGTCTCGTTTTCAGGTAAATCGGTGGAATTTGACCAAACTAAAAGTATCGGCATTCATACGGCGAAGAGATGAGCGAAAACGGGGTCGGAGGCGAAGTCGGGCCGAGAAAATTCCCTGTACTCGACCTTTGGTCGAGGTCCGAGGCCTCGACTCGAGGTTGCGAGACGTTTCAAGATTATGCCGAAGGAAAGGCCTCAACTCGAGGAGCTGAAGCTCGAGTCGAGGGATGCAGAATGTCGGCAAGCTCGACTCGAGGGCCGGGATCTCGAGTCGAGGCAACTGATTTTTAGAAAAGCGTGGGCACGATTTCTCCAAGCTCGACTCGAGGGCCTCAAGCTCGAGTCGAGGCTTTCAATTTTCAGAAAATTCCCCTTTTAATCCATTTGAAAGAAAAACAGAGCATACCATCATCCATAGTTACTTACAGCTTTTTGGGACGATTTCTTAGTCTCCTAGCCAAATTCTCCTTGTAGGTTGATTAGATTGATAGTTTTAGATAGATTTCCATTAATTGTTGATTAGATTAGACTTTGATCCATTAGATTTCTCAATTCAAGTTGTAATTCAAGTGAAGAGGAGTTTACATTTGAAGATTCAAGCATTCAATACAT
Organism: Paraleonurus japonicus; assembly: GCA_030762865.1. Taxonomy (NCBI): domain Eukaryota; kingdom Viridiplantae; phylum Streptophyta; class Magnoliopsida; order Lamiales; family Lamiaceae; genus Paraleonurus; species Paraleonurus japonicus. The sequence continues at coordinate 44,468,031 of CM061053.1, read as the reverse complement.
CATTTGGTTCAATTGGTGATGTTCTTCCTCTCTACTCAATTTTATTGCTTAATTGTTGAGATTAACATTTTGAATATGCAATTAGATTTTTCACCCATGGATTTTGCAATTTGCTCCATGGGCTAATTCACTTGTGCTTGGGATAATTGAAATTGAGGATGAATTGATTGCTTGTGCTATGATTGTTGATGATTGTTGATCAATTGAGATAGTTAGTGTAGCGCCACGGTGGCGCTACCCCGATGAAAGTACATTTAGGCAAGAATGATCAAAGATTTTAATATAAAGGGGTCAAGCGGAAGATGACATCATAAAAATACGAGTATTTATTTTTTTAAACAAATCAAATTATTTAAGTGTCTAACCGTGTTTGTGCCTAACTCGTGTATTACCCACATTTCTAAATCAAACACGTACTTTATTAGACATTTACAAGAATAGATTATCAAGTGTGTGATAAAAGTCATAACTAGCTTAACATAATAAAATATAATATAATAGACATACGATATAGTCATGTATGCATAACATTTTTAAAAAAATGAACATAACTCCCTAGTAGTTTGAAAGAGACTCGACCACGGAACCTAGTAATCCATGCATAAATTTAAAAGTTTGAACCATAACATCAGTCCTACTAGTACTAGCTTCAAGTCTTACATGAACTTAGTTCGTAGTAAATTTATTTAGAGGAGTCTACACACATCCGATCACACGTCCACCTCATCGTCAACAGGACTGAAAAATTTAAAGTAATATCATGAGTCTTCCTCGGAGGAGAAGTCCAGTGGGATAACATTTAATAACTTGATTTGCATTAAAAAGACTAATAGCATGTCAACCGAGTACACGCCGGACTCCGTAGACCCGACTCAATTCACACGGTATATAGTCCGTAGACCTGTCTTGATTCACACAGAGCATAGTCCGTCGACTAGCCTTATCACACGAGCATAGTCCGTCGACTAGCTATAATTCACACAGAGCATAATCCGAAGATCTGCGCTCGTACACACACAGTTACTCTAAATAATGCAAAGGTATTAAAAGGTTACCCACTTTCTTGGTATTTGAACGTTTCAAGATAGCTTCCCGTAATCCAAAATTGCCTCGAATCGCACTCGATACATTTAGTTGTCTTTTAGTCTTATAAGCATTAAGGTATAACCATGCACTTAAAGTATTTTTACTAACTTTAATTAGTATCTAATACATATATATATATATATATGTATATAACATATACCTACTTATAAACTTAAACATATTTCAAAGAAAAGAAATTCTATTTACTAAGACTAGTTAAGTACGCATAAAAAGAAATTATAAAATTTCTTCATATAAGTAAAAAAATTATAAAAGAGTTATAACATGCTCACAACAAAACCAATTTATTCATTATAGAATACCTCTACTTTCAATTACTTAGGTGACTAAAGAAAATAATTTACAAACTCACCTTTTATGTAAAACTCTTTAAAAAGACAGCTCGTAGAAGATTATTTATAAACAAATATAAATACGTCATAAAATTATTAAATTTATAAAGTAGATTCACAACACATATAGCTACATACCATAAAAATTTCACATGAAAATAATCTTAATTTTGTTACTTATGAAATTTTCAAGTTAGATAAAAATAATTTCCTAAATGAAGTTATGTTCCATCTTTTTATAAAATTTTGTAACACATGAATATGAATTAAATAAAATCAAGTAAAAATATATATAATATCCTAAGTATCAGTAGTGTCACTAGTAAAAAGATCATATTTTAAATCTTCACATTTCCTACTTGATCATGCATCATTCTAGAGCTCTAAAACTGCCCGTTTTTACTAGAAAGACACTGTTTGTTAGAAAAATCATTAAAAATTGAATATAACTCCAAATGTATCAAGGTAAAATTCTTATGAAATCTAAGACATAGTAGAATAACATAATCGAAAATCACTTTCAAAAATTAATTTTTCTGCTCATAGTAAATTTTGCAATAATCGCCAAAAATAGGGGCGTTTTTCTTTTGTACAGCACTTTGGTAGAAAAATCATATTAAATCGAAAATAGCTTCGAAAAATTTGAAATTTTTACCTCATATTCTAGACTTCCAGAGTCACATTGTGGCAAAAGGGTTTACGAAAATTCATTCAAAAGAAGATCAGATCACTACTCGAAATTAACATGCAATTACATAGCAATTTCCAACAATAAATTTTATACATTTTGAAGCATAGTTGGGGCAACTATCAAAAGACCATCAACAACCCTTATGGAAAACCCTAATAATTTATCATTAGTTAAAAATGCATCAAAACCCACATGCAACCATATAATCAACATGCAATCCACTAAATAGGATCAAATAATCACATAGTTTACATATTCATAAGCTAAACATATATAATCAAACATAGCATTCAACCAAATGCCAAAGAACATCTTTGGGCTTCTAACATATGTATCTAATCACATATACTCACTAAAACATTGTAGGAAATAAGGGAGAAAAAGATTAAAAATTATTTCAAAATATGACCAATATATATACATATATTTGAAAACCCATTTAGGCAAAAGAGTGAAAAAAGGTTGCATTTTTCTTACCTTAGAAGACTCTTGAATCTCCAATCTTGAGTTGAAATGGAGAGTTATTTGTGGAAGAAGGGGGGAGAGAGAGAGAGAGAGAGAAAAAATAGAGAGAGAATAGAGTACGCAGAGTGAGTACTGCGGAGAAATGGGAGAGAGAAAGTAGAGAAGAGTGTTCGGAGAAATGAGAGAGAAAAGTAGAAATAAATACGCAGAGTATTCGGAGTCTTGATATTCTTTTCTCAAAATTTAAAATAAAATTCAAAATTCAAAAATTAAATCCAATAAATTGTCACACCTAGGAATTGAACCTTGGACCTCATAAACTCAACAAAACTTATACATTTAGATATCACCACTTGATCTATATAAGGTATTTTATAAACTATTTCATATCTAACTTATCCCTTTATTTAATTATTATTATTATTATTAATATTTTTTATTTATTTATTTATTTATTTATTTTGGCTTACTCGTGTCGAGTGAGTCACGATTGAGCTCGATTTCCTCAAGGAGGCTACCTGCAAAACTCTTTAAAACTTCATTGAAAATATTAGTTCTTAAATTTTATAAATCATAAATTTTCAAGAGCTAGAATTAAATTTACAAATTTAATAATAAATAAAGTAATTAAATCGCTTAAAATATGAAATGCAAGTTTTCTAAAAATGGGGTGTTACTTAGTGCCCTAATTGTGATTCTCATTGTGCTTCATGCATTTATATCTCTTTAGATTAGTGTTTGATCACCCTAGCAACATACGAGAGTTGAGCTAACGTGATTAGGGATTAATCGGGCTATAATTGTGTATGATTGTATGATTTAGGTGCTTCTTAATTGAGAGATTAGTTGCACTAAAAATACTCACCTTAGGCATTGTGTGATTAATGGAGACTTAATTACATGATGTTATGCTTTCTATCTTAATTGAATGGCAATTTGATGCAATCATAGTGTGATCATTGATTCCTTGATGGAGATTATCCCTTGCACCCCTATCCCCATTGATTTTTGAGAATTTTAGATTGCTAATTGTTCTAGCTTATCTCTTGTTTAGATCATTGTTTGTTGTTGTTGATTGATTTTAATTCTAGCATTTGAGTAGTGTAATTGGTTCAAAACCGTATTTGCAACAATAGTCGTTGAAAACTCATATTTCTAGGGACTCATGGCCATACTTTTTCCTTGGGTTCGATAACTTGGTTGTCTTAATATCACTTGCTCGATTTTACCGCAATCAAAATAGCGCCGTTGCCGGGAATAGTTTTTGCGCTTAAGTGAGACTTAGGAATTTGTTGGACGTGACTACTTGTTGCTTTGTTTTTTTGTTTATTTTGTTGTTTTTGTTTGAATTTGATACTTGTTATCTTGTGTAGATGGATGGATATGACTCATACGCATGGAATCAAGATTATTATCAAGATAGTATGGTTTATCCTCCACACTATGAAGGATTTGGCTACGATAATTTGGGGAACTTTGAGGATAATTATCTAATGCAACAAGTTCCCTCCGATTATCAAGATTGGAGATGTGATGAAGTTCCTCCCACTCCTCAAGAGATGTTCCCGTATTATGAGCATTATAATCAAACATTCGATCCACGGGGTGGATTTGAGTTTCAATGTAGCATATATACACATTAAAATTACATGCTCAAAACACCATTTCCATTTGTGCAATAACCATGGAATTCACAAATTTCTTTCACTATAACCTTTGAACTCACAAGTTCGTTTCGCAACAATTGAACTCAAAGGTTCAATTCACAATAATAACTGAACTCAAAGGTTTATTCCACAAAGCAATTGAACTCGCATAATCAATCCACATAAAACATTGAGCTCACAGTCGCTTTACAATAACCATTGAATATTGATTAATCAAGTATCACAATTAACGTAATATTCACATATCACCAATTAAGCATAAACACATCACAAAATACTATATTTATGCATTGTAGGTGCAAATGAATTTCTACTTACTCTTTAACTATATATATATACACATACTACACACCAACACCACTAATAATTATATAATTAGTATTAGTACTAAAATACCATGAAAATCTCAATCACTTATAAATTGATTTTCTCACTACTAAACATATAAAGACATATTTAATTAATTCAATATCTAAAAGCACAATAAAATAATGCAAGATAAAATATATTGAAATCACAAGTAGCACATAATTAATTAAAATGCACTCAATGCATGAAATATATTGACCAATGAGTAGTGAGAGTCTCGGGTATCACATTTTTGGACTAACAATGTCCAAAAAAATGCAGGACCAAAAATTGATATTGCCCCATTTAAATATATATACCAATGAGTTAACGGCAATAATTAAGGTCTAGTTGAACGGAATATATCTATGTATACAAACACATTTGGAATAAATAGGCGCCAGTTTAACTGTTTAAGCTGATCGATGAAGTTTTTCTAGGAATGAAGACAATGATGTGAGATTGTCAGTGTATTTATGTTTTTTTAATTTGTTGTGGGTGGATGATGAGAACCGCGAATTACGATCAATAATTTCGACGCCCCAACTCGGGTGTACAAGTAAAATCAAAAGATGGAAGGAATCTTGCTAAAAAAGTTACTGGATATATTTCATAATCTCTAAAAAGTGTTGCTAAAAGGAGTTATATAACCAACTAACTCCCCCTAACCAACTAATTCTCTAAAAATTTTTAAAGAAACAAAATGCATAAATGAATTACAAGGCCAAGTCCAAACGTTCTCGACCAAAAGTGAAAAACGTGACTATCACTTGCTGGACCCAATTCACCCTTCCAAGTCTGTCTGCTGCTCATTATGTTGGCTCGACATTTCCTCGGGCTTGGGCCCGCATTCGTGCATGTCTTGCTCGGTTACAAGCATTTTTTTAGGCAACCGACCCTCATTTGCATCAGTGGAACATGACTTTTCAATTTCTCCCACACTTTTTTCCTAATGGAGTAATATTTTTAGGAAGTACTTACTATTGTTAGTTTGTTACGTATACAGTTCCTTCCGCTCAGCAGTAAGTGTTCGCGAAAACATCCCAATAAAATTGATGGTATTTGGAGTAGTTAATATTTATATTTGATGTAGATTGGATTTTAGTTTAATGAAGAAGGAAAACAGGGATTAATGTTGGAGGAAATGTATTCTAGTTGATTGAGTAATAAGAATACGAGGAGAAGAATTAGTTATAAGAAGTTGGATTTTTATTTTTAGTTACGACATTACAAGGCATGGACCTCATATATATATAGATGTATGATGTCGGTCTATAGTATTCTAGAGTATTCTAGGTACTTTGCTTTCTAATTTTTCTAGAATAATCTCTAATCTTACTTTTTTAACTACAACATTCTAAAATGTCCTTTTTATTTCTAGTTGCATTTAGTATATTCTAAGATAAGATCTATCTATAAATTTCTTATGCTAATTCGGATAATTCTAGAAATTTGCACCATCTTCTAATAAAAGTTAACTTAGCCAATTACGTCCCTAATTTTTGAAAAGTCTGTAATTTACGTCCCAAATTTATCGGAGTTCGCCGGTAATGGCGGAGGCAGGATTAAAAACAGGGCTGTAGATAAATGTTAAATACTATTATTTGTCAAAAGATTTACAAAAATAAAGATTGCCCAGCTGGATGAGTAGCTCACCTCATACCTATAAGTTTGCGGGTTCAAACTTGGGGGCTAATAAATTTTTTTCTTTAATGTAATTTTTTATTTCTTTTAAAATGAGGGGCTACAGCCACCCAGCCATGCTCACCCTCCGCCATTGTTCGCCGGAGATTATTGAACAATATTATTTTTGCCCCATGTGTCGTGCATGTGATTACTAAACAACGTTGTTTGGTAGTGTCCGACGAACTCCGATGAGATTTGAGACGTAATTTACGGATTTAGCAAAAATTAATAACCTAATTGGCTAAATTAACTTTATTAGAACATTTTCGTGAATGCAATAAGTTATAGAATGTAAAAACACTCTCTCTCTATATATATATTGGAAACAGCTCCCCAAATTAATTTTCACTCTTTGTTCGTCCCTCTCAATTTCCTCCCCGGCCATTCAAGAAACTTCTCTCTCTCTCTCTGGCAGCGCAAAAACAAGAAAACGTCTGATCCGCAGGCCGATAATTATATCAGTACTATCAATATGCAGTGCTACGAAGTTAGCATCTTCGACAGAAGCATCACCGCCATCGTCACCGACGCCGACAGTCTCATCGATTGGTGGATCCTCTCAATCGGGAAAGGCCCCGCATTATCGGCCTGGGCATCGAGCTGGCCGATGCAGGCCGCATCGGCACAATCCAGTTCTGCATGGGGGACGCTGCCTCATCTACGCGGCGGCAGCGTCCTCTCGCAGAACCTAAAAGCGTTCCTCGTAGACCCCGACAATATTTTCGTCGGCTTTGAGCTACAACCAAAGCTTGACATACTGAATCAGTACGTGCGGTATCTTGATTTAGGCATTCTTGCGGACCGCATTGAAGAAGTGCGAGGGCCGGCGTCGTCCGATCTGGACGACTCTGGCGGCGACGCATGTGCTTGAGAACTTCGACGTCGTGTGGCCGCAACCCGATGGACATTGGGATTCGTGGGACCTCTCACCTGAAGAAGCAGGGTATGCATGTGTTCATCCGTACGTCTCTCTTCAAATGGCTAGGTTACTTCTGTTTGGTGAGTGTTAACATCTTAATTGCCATTCTACCATTGAATCTTGATGTTCTTGGAGGGACTTAGGGATATATAATTGTACAGTTTTTCAAAACACTTGGAACCTATTTTAAAAGTGATCATTTAAAAAAATATATGGTTTCGATCGTTAAATATTTAACATTTTGTATTCCAAAATTGGTACCAAAATTATAAAATTGATCATTTTTTCAACGGTTGAAATCAATTTTGCAAATAAAATGACTACTTCTGAATATATGGGACTAAAAGTGTTTTTGAGATATTTCTATGGGACTAAAAATGTAACTTTCCTAAATTATGGATATATATATTTATAGATTATGTTGATGTCAAAGTATTGTGGTTTCGAGAGCATTGATTGTTTCACTAAAGAATAATAGTTGTTTTACTAAATTATTTTATTAAAAAGAAGGATATTAGTTATTTTACCGAAAAGAATTAGGTATAAATCAGTGAAATTTTGTTGGCTCAATACCAACTCTATGTTTTTTTTTATTGGGCAAAGGGTGACTCAAACCCATGACCTTTGGGTCATAGGTAGTGGAGCTCTAACCACTTGAGCTATATCACTTCGTCAAGTCACAAACGATTTCTTCCACGCCCTTTTTTTTTTTTATCGGTAAATGTTAGTGGTTAGAAGTTAGTTCACCAAGTCTCCTTACAATTCCAAATTCTCCAAGCCATCTTATACCTCCAACTCCAAATTCGTTCCCAAAGGGAATCGAACACGGGTCTCCCACTAAAGTGAGGAACCTGGTGGCCGTGGGCTAAGCCCCCGGTTTACCAACTCTATGTTGATACATGAATTAATGGTTATAGGTTTCTTTGAATTTGGTATTTGAATGCATGAACAAGAAAATTACTTAGTGGTGCCTATATGAAAACGTTTCAACAACTTGATGCTGCATTAAATTATCAGAGTATTGAAATTTGAAATTGGATAAATATAAAGTTAAAAGAATAATTTTTGTCCCGTAACTTTTAATTTTTTCGTAAATTGTTTTAAGAAAGTTAAAAAAATAAAAAATCAATTTTGCCAAACGATGTCGATTTTTGCAGACGCTTTAAAACAATTTGTGAAAGTTGTTAGATAAAATATGAGCAAAAAACGATACACTTAGGCAAAAACTGAACGTAAAATGAGTAAATAAATATACACCCCATTGGTTTTCATCTCAATTTTGTAAATAAATGTACATTGTCTTGGTTTCTTCTCTCTCTATTCAAGAACAGTTCAATTTTTCCATAACAATTTTTATGTTCTTATATGTATTCCACCTTCTAGATCTTTAAAACACATGAAGCAGGAATTATGGTGGTTCATTGAATACTCCTTCTGTTCCAATTATATATATAGACCGATTCAATTTTGCACAAGATTAAGAATTTTTATTGGAAAGGTAAATTAGAGAATTAAAATTTATATTATAACCCTATTTAATAAGTGTTATAGTTTTCAATGCACATAAATGATGCATAGGATAATTATATCAAGAATGAATTAGAAAATATTACTTTATATGGATACAAATCAGTATAATAGGGACAAAGATAATATTTTTTTAAACATGGAGTGAAACACAAAAATGAAACAGATGAGATGACATCATTTGCACTTTGGTTCCAAGAGAATGATTGGTCGGCAAAATGGTTATTTTTTTGACATTTTTGTTCCCGTAGTTTTTTCGACATTTTTAGTCCCAAAAATTGTAATTTTGGTCCCAAGAGAATGATAAATTACAGTTTTGATTCTAAGAGAATGAGATAAAATTACAGTTTTGATCCTAAAAATAATGGTCTTCACTATTTTTGCAAAACTACAATTTTCCTTCAAAACCCTCTCTCTCTCACTCTAACTATGTCACACTATAGGAGACTACCAGAAAAGTTTGTCATTAGAGTGATGAGAGAGGAAGGCCCAATGGAGCATATCCACGAGGTTCAAATCTTCAACCGAACCATCACAACAACCGTCACCAACCGCGCCACAGCCGTCGACGACTGGATCGCCGACGCCGCGGATGGCGGTCACCTCATCGTGGGCTTCGACGTCGAGCTGTGCAGCTTCAACAACCAACCCCACATTGCTACCGCCCAGTTCTGCGTCGGCAGCCGCTGCCTCGTCATCCAGTTCTTCCGGATGACGGGGCGTTACATTCCGGAACTCGAGCATTTCCTCCTACGCGATGACAACACATTCGTGGGAGTGGGCATAATGCGGAAGATGAGGCTGTTGACTGATTGGCTACTCTTCTTTCTTAAAGGGCGGGCGAAGGGCATCGACGTGGGCGTATTTGCGTCGAGGGCACGTAGGGTGCCGGAGTTGGAAATCGCTTCGCCGCAGGCGTTGGTTAGGCGGTTGTTTGGGATGGACGTGTGGAGGCCGCATATGGAAAGTGGTTGGGAAAGCGCTACGCTGTCGGATGCACAAGTGGAGTATGCTTGTATAAATGCGGCCGCGTCTTATGAAATTGGAAACCGGATGCTTCCTTTTGAGGCTCATTTTTAAGTTAGGACTGTTGAAGGTGGTTGTAAAGTGATTCTTGTAGGATTGGATAGATTAAAGATGGATGCATGTATATTGAGTAGATACATATATATAGAGGGCAAATTGCATTTTTGGTCCAAGAGAATGAGTGGTCTGCAAAATGGTCCTTTTTGACATTTTTGGTCCCCGTAAATTTTTTCGACATTTTTACTCCCAAGAAAATTGCAGTTTTGGTCCCAAGAGAATGAGATAAAATTGTAGTTTTGATTCTAAACGATAATGGTTGAAACTATTTTTGCAACGTGATTAAAATTGTGGTTGAAAAATTCGAATGGGACCAAAACTATAAATTTATCTATATGTATGAATGACTAGCTATTATACATGTAATTTTGCAGTGTTTTTGGAACTACTAGTTTTTTTAAAAGGTAAATTGTATATTTGATCATGAGAATTTTTGAATAATAATTTTAATCCCAAGTTTTTAAAAAAAAAAATTTAGAGTACCACACATAGGATGATAATTAAAATTTTTCACATTCGTGCATTTAACCTTAAGCAAGCGATAGAAGTATTTCATACACAAAATAAGCAAGAAGGGGAGAGGGGGTCACCTTGTCGGAAGCCTCTCTTTCCTTCAAAACATCTGGGAGAGTCATTCACCATGACCGAGTATCTAGGAGTGGTAACACACTCCATCACCCATCGAATGAAGGGACTAGAGAAGTTCAAGCTATGTAACACCTCTTCAAGGAACTTCCACGAAACCGAATCATAAGTCTTCCGAATATCAATCTTCATCATAACACGGGGGAGATACGATTCTTGCCATACCCTTGCATGAGGTGCCGAGCAAGGAGAATATTGTTGGAGATAAGCCTTTCCGAACAAATGCATCGAGCATGATCCACAATCTTCCCCAAAATAGGCCCCCAATTTTGCAGTCAAAATCTTGGTGATAATTTTGAAAGCAACATTGCAGCAAGCAATCGGTCTGAAGTCTTCAACACGGGGTCATGAGCCTTCTTCGAATAAGGGTTAGAAAGGTGCGGTTCAACCGACGAAGGAGTCTCCCACTTCTAAAAACTCATGGATGGCTCTAGTGACATCCTCCTGCACAATGCCATCCGGCACAGGAGCTTTATCATCATCAATAGCCCATAACGCAACATTTATCTCACCGTTAATAACAACTTTCATGAGCTCATTGCCATCCTCTAACAAAACCATGTCACCAGACTCAAGAATACCCAAAGATATACCACAACCCGGAGACCCAACCCCTAGTAAGCTCTCATAATAAGATACCAACTGATCCGCCACCTCCTCCGATCTTGTAGCCCCAAGGTCGGTTATAATGTGGGTGATGTTATTCCTCTTTTTGTTCTTTTTGATGATCGAGTAGAAATACTTGGATTTTGTATCTTGATTAAGAATATATTTGCTCTTCGACACTTGACTCAAGTACTCATTTTCCACCTTCTTTAGTCATTGCACTCGATCACGAAGAGCATGGAACTCTTGTATATCAATCTCCTCCCCAAGCCAATCCGGAAAGTGGACATGCAAAAACAGATCAATATCATCAAAATTCATCTTAGTTTCACTAAAAACCCATTAAATCAATACTATGAGTACGAAGTAAAGATTTAATGCAATCAAGGGTAATAGAAACCCAAAGACCCTCACATTCCAAGTAAGCATGATCATTGAGAAATTAAATTAGGAAGCAAATTCTCACTACCAACAACTAACTTACGCACCTTTAGTTTGGACTTCTTACGTTTCTTCTTCTTCGTAATGGCACCCTAAAAAGATCAATTAGAGGCCCTAAATGAATGGAAGAAGCCCTCTTTGTTGCAGCACTAGCATCGCTAACCTGCCCCTCCTCCATACCCGGATCATCAATATTTCTCGGCTTGGGAGTGCGCTTGACCAACCCTCCAAGACCATTACCGGACTGCACTTGGTTTGCTGAACATTTAGGACTAAAACCATCAGGCTCCCGACCCACATCCCCTTGCAAAGTGTCGATATCCACTTCTGAGAGAACCCCTGCAGTTGTCCCTAGCAGTCGGCGAGGCAAAAGGGGAGCTAGGGCATGAAGAGCTCGACTGAACATTAGCCGTAACAGCCATTAGCCTTGGGAGATCAGCAAAAGTAGGCATCTCACGCCATTGAGGGTGCTGGCCACGCAGAAACAAGCTGGGCATCTAGGTTGTGGACCTTAATCGGCCCCTTAGTAGTAGGCGTCTTCGTGGCAATAGTAGCAAATGTCATGGGATGATCTTCCTGCTCAACACACTCCATAAAATTGGAGTTCGCCCCCTCAAACACAATATTTATCTCATCACGGTGCTCACTCTTCTCATAGTTGCCAAATATTATTGGCTTTTTCTTGCATTGATCTCATGAATCAATTTAATCCTTAGTGTCTGGTCCCGCCTCATCCATGGCCTCCATATCATCATCCCCGTGGCAAGAACATCAAATTTTCCCATAGAGGGGGCTACATGATTTGTATATACACGATTAGTACCCCTATTGCCAAAGTTCCCACAAGCATCCTTCTTTGATTTTACCTCCATCCATTCTAAGGGGTCTGTTCTTTTCTTTTTTTTTTTTTTTTTTTTCTGATTTTCTCCCTTTGAAACATTAACATTTCCACCTTTAGTAAGTTCACTGTGCCTCCCATAAAACCTGTTGCCACCCCCAACTTTTCTATTATTACCCAAATTTGAGCATTCCTCCTCCTTGTGTCCAAACTTGCCACAACTAGCATAGTAAACAGGCTCAAACTCATACTCCACACCTTGAAGTAATTTATCCCCTCCCACTTTAATAGGGACCTCCCTCATGAGTGGTTTTGCAGCGTCCACCTCCACAAGTAGGGGTGGGAATAGGCCAGCTACCCGACAGGCCTACGGCCTGGCCTACTAAAGCCTAGCTCGGCTCGGCCCGTTTAATAAATAGGCTAGGCTCAGGCCTTTTAAGAAGCCTATATAATTAAATAGGCGAGGCTTGAGCTTTCTTGTAGGCCTTTTAAGCCTAACAGTGGCCTATTTAACTATATATATAATAATATAATATATTATATTTATATATATATATATATATATTAATAATTGTGAGATACTCATATATTTTATCTCATAAATTTACATATTAGTAAAAATATTAATAATAAATAAAATAACTTACGTCACGTTAATTTACATAAGATTTTGTTATTGCTTTTGCTAATTGATAATTCTTGGTATGTTAATTTTATTCGTATGTTGAATTGTATAGTATTTACGGTGTAATATAAAAAATGTGATTTTTTAAAATTTAATGAAGAATAAAAAAGTTGCAGCAAATAGGCCTTTAAAGGCTTTCGTGCCCCGACCTATTTATTAAAGAGGCTGAGCCGAGCCTTGAAAAAAGTCTATCATAGATAATAGGTCGCCTCGTGCCTAAAATTAATCTAATAGGCCTAGGCTTTCTTATGCAAAGCTCGGCTCGGCCTCGGCCTATTCCCACCCCTATCCACAAGCACTCGAACATAGGATATTCTTTCTTTTGTAAGTGTCATACGGTCGGTGTGAAGAGACCTCCAAATTTTAGAGCAAATCAAACTCAAAGCTTTATTTGTCCAACAACATAAAGGCAAGAAAGGGAGTTTCACCCACACCTAATCAAGGAAATCTCATAAGAATCAAATTTAAAATATTTCGGCATCCTCTTCAACTTAAGCATTCTACCACACTTAGAATAAGGCCCCTTCCTAGCACAGCTTGCACTTCTTTTTCACACCTTTGTAATTTGAAAATAAGTCAACCACTATCATGAGTTTTAAGGGAGTAGCGAACTGATTGGAGTGAATTGATGCATATTTTTAGGGTGTATTTTAGTGCAAGAAGTGATCAAAAGTGTTAGATTTTGTGTCTAATTGTGTAGAGTATCACTACTTTGCCTAAAAAGTATTATTTGTGAGATTTTTGATGTTTTTCATCCCGTTTTCAGGTAAATCAAGTAGAATTTGGTCAAACCGAGAGTACCGGCATTCATAGGGCGAAGAGACGATCGAGACGGGCGAAAACCGGGGCCGAGGCGGAGTCCAAGTCGAGAAAATTCCACTGGACTCGACCTGCGGTCGAGGGTCGTGGGCCTCAACCCGAGGGTGCCGGCAAGGAGAGAGGATTCGGATTTTAGAGCAAGCTCGACTCGAGGGCTGAGCCTAAAGTCGAGGATCGGGGCAAAGGCGGTAAGCTCGACTCGAGGCTGGAGGTTTTTTGAAAAAGCGCATCCACGATTAGATTATTAGATTTAGATATATTTTAATCATTTGTACCTTAGATTAGCATTTGATCCATTAGTTTTTCAATTCCAAGTTGTAATTCAATTGGAGAGGAGATTACTATTGAAGCTACATTGAAGATTCAAGCATTCTTATTAGAGTTCATTTTGATCCAATTGGTAATGTTCTTCCACTTTACTCTTTTAAATTCATTAATTGTTGTAATTGGATTTTTAATTGTCCAATTAGATTTTTCACCCATGGATTTTGCTCTTTGCACCATGGGCTAATACTCTTGTGCTTGGGATAATTGAAATTGAGGATGATTTGATTGTCTTATGCTATGATTGTTGATGATTGGTGATCAATTGAGATAGTTTGTTTCCTAATTGTGATTCAAATTGTGCTTCATGCATTTTTATCTCTTTAGATTAATGTTTGATCACCCTAGCAATAGGCGAGAGTTGAGCTAACGTGATTAGGGATTAATCGGATTATAATTGTGCATGATTGTATGAATTGGGTGCTTCTTAATTGAGAGATTAGTTGCACTAAGGATACTCACATTAGGCATTGTGTGATTAATGGAGACTTAATTGCATGATGGTTTTATGCTTTCTATCTTAGTTGATTAGCAATTTGATTCAATCATAGCTTGTTGATCATTGATTCCTTGATGGATATTATCCCTAGCACCCCAATCCCCCATTGATTTTAGTTACTTGCTCTAGCATATTAGGTATTTGATTAATTGCTTGCTTGTTGTTTGATTTTTAATTCTAGCTTTGTATTTTATTTTGGAACCAAAACCGCATTTGCAATAATAGTTACCGAGAACTTGTAATTCTAGGGCCTCATTGCATACTTTTTTCCTTGGGTTCGATATACTTGGTTGTCTTAAAATCGCTTACCCGATACATGCAATCACGAACCCGCCAAGACTTGCAAATATCATGGACTACCCCTATCCCTGGAAAACGACACGTAAAATAGCTTATTAAAGAGTGTAGTCCCACCTATTATCAATTCCTTTAATAGCTATTTCAACAATATCATTTTCCACATGCTCAAACGATAATATGACCTCATTCGATGGCTTACGGTTGCTATAAATCAATTTTTAGGAGTTAGCATAATTTCAGCAGTAGAAGCAGTTGCTTTTGGAGCCATGGCCGAAGTTGTCCCCTCGCTTGTGGCTCTCGGCAATAGGCAAGGGGCAAGGCTACCGCTGCACTCGTTGGTGGTTCTCGGTAATGGGCGGTGTAGTGAGCAGTGGCGGCATCGTGCCTCGCAGCAGCTCTCACAGCGAGACACCTTGGACGGTTGGGACACCGCTATATCTTGCTGGTGGTTCTCGTCCCACAGTGCATTAGCAGCCCATCAATATCAACAACCAGCTGCATTTCACGGTCTACGTCCCCAGTATTAGCCTCCATAGATCGGCTGAATCTAAAGTACCGGTGGCGGTGTGTATAAACCATCATCATCACTAACAACAAGAATCTCAATAAAGAAAGGCAACACTCTGCCTGCAAGCACAACTTTGGCAACATCATCTCGATTGGGAGAGAGCACCGCATAGCAGCCAGCAATATCGAATTCCCATACTCCTCAACAGCCCCCGCCTAGTATTTGACATAATTACAACAGCAGGCTAGGCACTTTGGCCGTGTTACGGCGAGAGCCAACAGCTTTGTGTAGTAGACATAAAGAACCAGGCTCCTATTGTGCCATTGAATGGAGTAATGGGATGATGGAGAAGTTGAAGTGGAAAGTGTACTTGGAAAATGAGAGAATTATGTGTCAAAATCTGATGAAATGCCATGAAGGTCAAGATTAGTTAAATTTAAGTTGTTTTCAATTAAGTGTCTAACAATACCCGTTATTGTTTTTTTTTACAGAGTAATTCCCATTCTTGTTTAGATACCCTTAGATTTATATTTGCCTAATTTTTGTGTTTAAATTGTTGTTATTTGTATTTGAACTTGTGGTCCCATCAATTTCTTATTTAGGTGGTATCTGTTGGTTGAAGGAATATATCAGAAAATTAGTACCAACTCTCTTTCTCTCTCTTCTAACTTTTTGTCCTTTCTTTCTCTCTCCCCTTAAATCATTATCAGTTTATCTTCAAATATTCATCAATATACATATCATATTGCATTCCCGGAAAATACAACATAGTGTTTTGATCACTACATTTTGCCATAAGACGGAGCAAGTGGGGAATTCCTCCAAGGAAACCATCGTGGACGGGTTCATGTCAACAACAACCCAAGGGTTAGAATCAAAACACTTGGCATCACAATTTTTATCAACACACAAATCATCACCAATCACAAATTAATCACTTCTATGCCCGGCAAGGGCGTTTTAATCACAAATAACAAAGAAGATCACACAAATGGCCAAAGAAGGGCGATTTCCGAATTAAGATTAGCAGCAGATTCACACACATGCCCTAAGTAAGCGCTGCTCTAGAATTTAAATTTGCAATGTAATCACAAGCAGGCCCGACAAGGATAATTTCAGCATAATTATTCAACGACCTGCACTAAGCAACATTGAATTTGCCACGAGTTGGGAAATTGCTTGGATATACCAAGAACTTTCATCCGAGCTCCGGACACCAAATGTTTCGATGGAGTGAACGCCTTACGCCCACACTCAAGACTTGGCGTGCGCTTACGCATCGGCATTGAGTCGCTATGTATCACTCACACCTTCAATCCAGTCGAACGACCCCCACTTCCCAAAAGCACGGTAATCTCCATTATCGCCACCCTTGGAGTCTCGCACCATGAATCGAGAGGAGAAGGGCCCAAGGGAACAACCCCGTGAGTAGCACTAAATCGCGGTACCAACGAGCCTGAAATTATGCACCGAGAAAGTGTGCTTGAAAAACCCAAAGAATGGAATCGCCGCAATGCTGAAATAAATCAACCAAAAATAGTTTAGGATCGTGGAAGGAGTAAAGAAACACAATCCTGTGCAGCGGCGCACACAAAATTGCTCGCCTAGAAAGGGGGCGCAAAAACCTCTGAAGCCACCGGCGCCCACCGAACCCTAGGAGAGGGGTGTCGCCGTCGGTGTCCGGCCACCAAAGTGGTCGGTTAGACCCAAAGACAAAGCCCAAAGGCAGCAGGGAAAGAAAATGCAAATAGCCCAAGTGCTTCTCTCTCTAACTTTCTCTCACTTACACATAAGATCGCAACGTGATTTTTTTATCGGTGATGTAAATTAATTATATAAATGGGTTAAAAAATAAACGCAATGTGATTTATGCCCAATGCTCGAATGTCAAAATGAAGAAATTCAACCAAGTGCGGTTCTACCTCTAGCCATTTGCCTCACGCCATGGCTGCTCCTTCCTCCTCATCCGATACCCTCCCATATGCTACTCTCATCCACATGCTCACCATCAAGTTGAACTCGTCCAACTACTTGCTTTGGAGTAGTTAACTCCTTCTTCTTTTAATCGGCCAGGGCCTTATAGGCTATATTGATGGCACAATCACTCAGCCACCCATTGAAGTTAAAGATGACGATGGCAAAAATATCCCGGTCGAACCTGCATACGAGAGGCACACGAACGATCAACGACTTATCAACCTTCTCTTCTCTAATGGATGAGGCTTGCTATGTCATCTGTTGTTGGTTGTACAACCGCTGCGCAGCCGGCTCTCTCTTGAGAACGTCTTTTCTCATCGTTCAAGGCTCGAGAGCTTCGCCTCAAAGGTGAACTTCAAACTCTCCAAAAGGGTGACATGTCGATTACAGAATTTGGTTGTAAGTTCAAACTCTTATCGATCAATTATCTCGCCATCGAAAACCAATTGATGATACCGATAAAATTCATTGGTTTATGTGCGGGCTCGAATCGACATTCTCTGTTTTCTGCAACTCAAATGGCCCCGCATCCCTTGCCCTCGCTTTGATGATCTCGCCGCCAATGCAAAGGCATGGGATCTCTTCCAACAAAGTCTCGATCTTATTCCCTCTATTCACCCCTTGGCGTATGTGGCAAATGGGCCTCGCTCTTCACCGCACTCGAACCCCAATCGTGGTCTTCTTGGGTAGTCTCCACAACAAAGCACCAATGGTGGTGGCCGTGGAATGCAACCGGTAGACGTGGGTTCAAATGACCACCGCATTGCGGTTTATCGGATGAATGGCCACTATGCCAATGCGTGTCCGACTAATTCAATCAAGTATAGCTGTTGTTACGCAATTTGCCAACATTTCTCAAGCCTTTTTCAGTGGTCTTGCATTATCTCGAACCCTTTTGCCTCCGATCGTATCCGGATATAAGTGCCTCGATGTATATGGCTCCAATCGGTGCTCATCTGGACTCTATTATGTCGCATACAAAGGTTATTATGGGTAATGGTTTGTTATTATTTATTACACATGTTGGTGATTGCTATATTCAAAATATTATAAATTTGTCTGATGTTTTGGTTGTTCGGGCTTACTAAAAATTTACTATCTATGAGCAAATTGATGTCCGAATCTTATGTTGATGTGGTTTTCACTGATAATTGATTCAATATTTAGCATTGGGTCACTCGAGAAATTCTCGCTCAAGGCCGACGTAAACATGGGCTATATATTTTAGATGGCGTTGATTGCGAATTGTAGGCCTAAATCATCATTTGAGTTATGGCATTTGAGACTTGGCCACGCCTCGTTTGATGTTATTGCTTATTACACAAATTGAAAAAATATTTTTGTTACTTCTTTATTACCGAAGTCTATTATTTGTGGTTCATATGAGCGAGCGAAGAGTCAACGTTTGCCTTTTATTTTGGATTCTAATAGATGATCTAGTGTTTTGGATCTAGTATACCGTGATTTGTGGGGGCTTGCACCCATCTCTTCGATTCTCGGTTTTCGATATTAAGTTATTTTTGTGGATGATTACTCAAGGTTTACTTGGCTTTATACTCTGAGAATAAATCGATTTATATGATATATTGTTACAGCTTTCTTTTGTTTGTTAAAAGCCGCTTCTCTAGAAATCATAAAATATTTCATAGTGATGGTTGTACTTGAATTTACTAATAATAAGGTGCAAATATTGTTTCAAGATAAAGGTATTCGTCACACGTTTTCTTGCCATACACACCATCTCAAAATGGTCGAGCGTAATGTAAGCTAATGCACACGCCATCGAACAGGTCTTACTTGCTCTTTCACTTTCATTCTCCTATGAAGTTTTGGGTGGATGCTTTTAGTAGTGTTGTGTATGTTATTAATCGCTTGCCTACTAGGGTGCTTGACGGAAAATCCCCATTTAAGGTCTTATTCTCGGTTGCCCATAATTATGAAAATTTTCATCCATTTGGTTGTCGAGTTCATCCATGCTTACGGGATTACATTGCAAATAAATTTCAGCCACAAAGGCACCGTGCATATTTTTGGGTTACAATAGCTCACATAAAGAGTTTCGTTGTTTTGATCCTAAAACCTTCCCCATTTTACATCTTTTGTCATGCCAAGTTTGATGAATCATCATTTCCTTTTTCTAAGTCTTGATAGGTCCTGACATAAATACACTCTCTATCTCGGAATTCTTGGAGCCAATTCGCTTCGTGGATTTTTACCATCCATCTCGGCCTAACTCCTCTTTGCCAATGTTACAACTCCGAGCCTTGCAACATGTGTGATGATTCTTCTAAAGAACCTCGAGTGCCTCCCTAGAAACTTCGCTTGATGACGTGCATCCCATTATTTCGTGAGCCGTCTACACCATTGTCTGGCCGAGCCACTAGCTGCCCATGAGCCCGAGCCTACTTCTCATGTCTCGAATCCAACATTGTAGAGTACTTCTACTCACCCCATGCAAACACGGGCGAAGTCGGGTATCTTTAAATCAAAGCATGTGGCTTATTATGCTCATACAAATCTCTTTAATGCACTTTTGGCAGAAGTGAGCCTCGGGATGTTATATCGCACTTAAACGTCCGTAATAGGTTGGAGCTATGCATGATGAACTTTCTAGTTGCTCAAGGCTTTACTCAACTGGTTTTGGCTATTCACACACATTCACTCGTGGTTCTGCATCTACTATCTGAATAGTTCTTTCCTTGGTAGTCCCGAATAATTGGTCACTCCATCAATTGGATGTTTTCCTTAATGACATTCTCTCTAAACTTGTATTCATGGAGTAGCCGTTTGGTTTTGTTGACACTCGCTTTGCAAACCATGTTTGTCGACTCAAGAAAGCCTTATATGGTCTAAAATAGGAACCCGATCTTGGTTCCAGCGCCTTAGTGACTTCTTGTTAAGAATAGGATTCATTTGTAGTCGTTCGGATTCTTCCTGTTTATATCTATTAATGGACATCCATCATTTATCTCTTGGTATACGTTGATGATTTCATTTTCACAAGAAATTCCCAGGATGTTCTACGAGTCCTTCATCTCTCGACTTGGTCGGGAGTTTGCCATCAAATATCTCGGGGCGTCTTAATTATTTCTTAGGTCTCGAGGCTACTTATACTTCTCCCGGTCTCTTTCTCGAATCGACAAAGTATGCTCGAGATATTCTTATATATGCTTCTCTTGAAGACTCGAAGCCTGTTTCCACACCTTTGGTTGCAGGTTGTCAGTTGACCTTTGATGGACCGTTGGTTGATGATCCAACTCTATCGCTCTTTGGTTGGTGCTTTGCAATATCCCACGATCACAAGGCCCGATCTGTCGCTTTTGTCAATCTCGTGAGTTGACATCTTCAAAATCCAACAATTGAGTATTTCCAAGTTGTGAAACATATTTTCTTGCTTATGTGAAAAGCACTCCATCCTATGTGCTTTCTTTTTCTGAGCACTACGTCGTTCGTCACCGTATACTCGATGCTAATTGGGCTCGTTGCATCGAAACTAGACATTCCACTTAGGTTTATTATATATACCTAGGTGGTAATCTCGCTTCTTGGAGTGCTAAGAAGAAACCAACGGTATCGCGTTCAAGCCGCGAACTGAGTATTCTCGCTCTTGTTAATGCCGCTTTTAAAGTAGTATGTGTGCTCCAATTGCTTCGGGAACTTCGGGTTAAGCTCCTTTTGTCCAGTTCTTTACTCGATAATAACAGGCGGCTTCCTCGGTCAAAATCCGAGTGCACACAAACGAGCGAAATACATTGATATTGACTATCATTTTGCTCGTGAACTTGTCTCCAAGGGTCAACATGGCACTCAATTTATTTCTTCGGATTTGCAAGTGGCGTATATCTTCACAAAATCTCTATCGCCCATATTGTTTGAATTTTTTCGCGACAAGCTACGCATTGGACCTCATCTCACATCTTGTTTGAGGGGGATAATAGCATAAGATAATTTTCATCATATCTTATGCCTCAATTCAAGGGTTTTGATTTTATTTCTTGTCGTGTATAGTTGATTAGGAAAGACAATCCATTTGTGTATATATTGTAAGCCTCGGTTTGTAATTAAATTCATTGCGAATAATATTTTCATATTTCTTGTATGTGCATGATGATAGTAAAAACAAAATTTATCATTTTTTTATCGAGCAAATGGTGACTCGAACACATAACTTTTAGGTTATAGCGTGGAGAAAATTTATTATATGCAATCGGTTCACACAAATTTTTACAATAAATTTTCTTAAGATGAATGAATGTTTTTAATAAATCACTTTTGGCGAAGAAGATTTGGATCGAGAGAGTCGATGTCCGATTTCTCAAGGGTACATATTTCTATGATTGTGATATTATGAACTTGAACACCTCAAATTCGCTTTTGTGGAGGTGTTGAAAAAATAGAGGATGATATGTTAAGTAGGCGATGGAAGGTCCATTGGCTCGATTCAACCAATATCACTTTTTATTTAAAATACACTCCCTTCGTGCTTAAACAATGTGTTCACTTTTCTTATTAGTCCATCACAACCATTTTATCTTCACCTTACAACCATTTTCTTATTACTTAAATTGTCCTTATACTTTACTCACAAACAATTATTTTTTTATAAATAGATCTCACAATAATTTATAATATTACTTTATCTACTTTTTCAAAACACATGCCCAAACCTCTAAGCACATTTTTTGGAGATAGAGAGAGTATCACTTTACTTTTTAAAAAATGATAAGATTTTAATTAAAAGTGATAATGTGTTCTTTAAAAATGACTCGCTTTTCTTTGAAACATTATTAAAGAAAATTTTACTAAAACTTTATCACTTTTTTAAGTTTGAGCCAATGAGCGAATTAGATGGAATCTTTATTAATGTGTTGTTACGTGGATATTCTCATGAACTTAAATGTAGTTGTCTTAGACAAGTCTTTGCCTTTATATCAATTTAAGACTCGCCAATTTTTATTCGATCGCAAGTTTGTAACCTATACTATACGTAATTTTCTTGGTTGCAACTTAAAATATAATATAAGATGTAATCGCATAATTTTGTATGGTATATGTTGCAATTGGATAAATTTTTTTGTACAAGTTGCAAATTGATAAAAGAATTATATAGTATAAATTGCAAATTGATATTAATCCTATTTATAATTATACTCCCTCTATCCCGAAAAAATTTTCATATGCGGTGGGCACACACTTTAATTTAAGATAAAAGAGTAATGATTGAAGTTAGGGTGTGAAACTTATATTGAGACAGACGAAAAAGGAAAGTGTGAAAGCTTTTTATGGGACGAAGGGAATACAATATACGAGTTCTTGATTTGAAATTTTTCTTTGTAAATGAGAATGATTACCACGATAATTATATTGGTTAGTAAAATTTTAAAAATAATACACGACATTGTTTTCCCTCCCAAATAAAATAAATATTATCTCATTTAATTATTTTTTTCTCTTCACACGCTGGCATGCTGCTACACCACAAACAACAACCTTTATTTTTTTCCATTTTTAAAATTAAAGCATAACGTTAGGCATGTAATTACCATGAAGACAATAATCTATGAAAGATATACACAATGTAGAAAAAAATAGATTTTCATTTTTATAGACAATAGTCTATGGAATATATAGAGAAAAATAAATATTCATTTTTATTTTCGTTTTTGTTTAAAAACTCGAACCAAACACAACCTTAAAAAAAAAAAAAAAAAAAAAAAAAAAAAAAAACACAAATATGAAAAAAAAAAAAAAAAATGGCTCTGTTTTCCAACACCCACCACTCACCCCAATAATCAATCATCAATCTTTTTTCCAGTTTTCCTTTCTCTTTCGATTTTGCTTTTGCCCAAACAGCACACAAAATCCATTGTTTTGCTTTCCCTAAACTCTTTTCTTCTCTCTTTCTTCTTTATTTCCTCTCTAATCCCTCAATTTTCGCTCATTTGTCTCCCCTTTGTATTGTTCGTGCTATCATTATTTAAAAAATTCTCATATTCGTTCATTCGGTGTAATAATTACACAAAAATAACACTTGCCCGGAGGTGTACATAATCGTATTCGATTTTGATCAGTTCTATCCCGGGTTTTGACCAATCAGATCAATGAGAAAGGATTATGGGATTGTGAATTAGGGTTTCGATTTAGGGTTTCGTCTTCACAAGGATGTAGTACGAGCAGAGAAGGATTCTCGTAATTTTTTTTTTTTTTTTTAATTTACTGATTTCTTGTATCCTTCGTGGGGAATCCGCGTTTGGCAATTATATTCGTTGTTTTTTGAACGTCTGTGGGCTCGAATTCGGGTTTTTTACTCCCCGTTTAAAGCTGAAATTGCCGAATACGCTGTGTAAATTAGAATTCCGGCTTACTTGAATTGAATCGACTGCAATGGATCACGTTGTGGGTGCAAAATTTAAGCTTGGGCGAAAAATTGGGTGTGGTTCATTTGGTGAACTCTTTTTAGGTACCACTTTCTTTTTATCGTTTAGTTAACTTGGTGTTTGCATTTCTGGATTACTATACTGTTAGTGCGTTTTCCTGAAGACTAATACACCCGCGTTTGTTTAATTATGTAGGTGTGAACATACAGAATGGAGAAGAAGTAGCCATTAAGCTGGTATTGTTTCTTTTAGTTTCTCATTACTTAATGTTTTTTCATCCTCCTTTACGTTCATGAGGTTTTGAGCAATGCAAGTGTTGGGTTTTATCTGTATCTTGGCTTGATAGATTTACTTGACTTGTGAATTCTGTTCTGACCTTTTTTTTTTTTATAATTTCTTGTTTTTATTCTAATTATTATTGTTTTGATTCATAAGTTTATGCACTAAAAGACTATGCATAGCAGGAACTGGAGTTTGAAATACATGTCAGAGAGTGCTCAAATATTTTTATTTTGTGCCCTTGATTGTGGGAGAGAAACATGTTCTATTAAGTAAAGCAACTGATGTTTTGATAGGACCAGTTGCTATCAACAAACTCTATTTGAGATCCTGATCAAGGGGGCCTTTTATGACATCAATATGCATAGCTATGGCAAACTATACCCAACTTATAAACAGCTTTGATTTCAAATTTCACATTGAAAGACTATATGCCAGCATAGTTATTCTTATCATGCAGCATCTAATTCCTTGTGACATTGAAATTTTGTGTATCAATTAATTTCATTTTTATTATTGATTTAAAGAAGTTTCAAGTAATTTATAGGATCAGTGTTGATATCCTTGGCTGTTATCTACAAACTAACATATTAATAGTCTCTGTATCACTAAATATATGTAATGCTGTTATTATTAGGAATCGGTGAAGACTAAGCACCCTCAACTTCACTACGAATCAAAAATTTATATGCTTCTACAAGGAGGAAGTAAGTTGTCCCTTTCTCTTTACCCCCAACATTCACACAAGAGATTACTTGCAGACTTTTGCTACAGATACATAAATGTATTTGGTCAGACATCAAATATGTTAGTTAAAGTGCCACTTGATTTGTCCATAGACTTTGATTTGGTGTTATGGATCAAGTTTACAGTTACTCTTTTCGAGAAACTATGTATACCATTTTAGGGCAGTCTTATGCCATGTTCTTTTTGTCTTTTATGATTCGGTAGTACGCAAGGTCCATGAGGCAATGATGTGGCATAAATCATGCCTCCTGGGCTCCTCTTCTGAAAAGGATTTTTAACCAGGCTCTTTTTGGGTTAGATGATTGTTGGATATTGTTCTCTGAAGTTGGGTTTTGCTGCAAAATTGCTTATTATACTTGATATTAGGACATCTCTGCCTTTCACTTCTTCACTTGTTTTTTTTTTTAAAAAATTGTGTTAATGATTCTCTTAACTTGCAATTGTAATATTAGTTCATGTAAGTGTGCAATCATGTTTATGAATTTTTAGAAATAACTCTTTTCTGAAGCATGAGAGGCAAATGGAGATTGTACTTATGATTTTCAAAACTGTTTCTTTTTCATATTTTATATAGCTGGCATTCCCAACTTGAAATGGTTTGGAGTGGAGGGCGAATATAATGTCATGGTGATAGATCTTCTGGGCCCAAGTCTGGAAGATCTCTTCAACTATTGTAACAGGAAGTTTTCCCTGAAAACAGTATTGATGCTCGCGGATCAACTAGTAAGTGGTTGGATTTTTTTGGTCTTCTCTTGGTTTCTAAATTCAACTTTAGTTATAATAACTAGTCTAACATTTTTCTAGATTAATAGAGTGGAATACATGCATTCAAGAGGATTTCTTCACCGGGATATAAAACCTGACAACTTTTTGATGGGCTTGGGGCGCAAAGCAAATCAGGCATGCCTTCCTATCATTTTAGGCTTCATATGCATTTAGATCAATAAGAAGTTGATTTTCTGGGTTTGTTGTTTTTACACTAATTTTAAAAGATGTGTCGTTTCATTATCCATGCTCGCATGATTTTGGCAACTGTATCCCCGACAATTTTGGTCTTCATTGCAGGTTTATATCATTGACTTTGGTCTTGCCAAAAGTTTAGAGATCTTCAGACTCATAAGCACATACCGTATAGGTAGGCTATATTATTTAATGGGTTGAAGATTTGTGCAGTATTCTCTCATGGCATTACATGTTTGCCTCAGCTTTCTATTTTGTTCTTTCCTTGAGACCTCACAATTGATAACACAGGCATAGAGAGATAATGGAGGACTGTTTAAATAAGACTAAACCATGTATGTCATTTATGGGGTTTTCTTTTCCTATGCTCATGTGACATGAATTTATTTGACTCTGCTTGTAGAGCATGGAAAACTCTTCTTAGGATTCTGCCAGCCATGATAAACTCAGATGGGCCTTCATGTTATGGGAAACAAGGATCTGAAAAGCTGATAACTCAGTACACTGTTCCTAGGATTCTGCCAGCCATGATTTTTTCGTTTCTTACATTTTCTGACCTCTATAAAGGTGGAAAGGATAATTGTTAAAGGTGCAAGAGGGGTCCTTGTACCCGAGGCGCAAGAGGATTAAACACCATTTATTTATGCATATAACATATTTGACATCTATTGTCCTACAAAATAAAGTCCAGTACCACATGAAATCACATAATAATACCCAAAAGTCAACCAATGAACATTAGAACATAATATTGTTATGAAATAAACACTAAAGTTGTGAAGTTAAGTAAAAACTGCAGCAATAGATATAACTTTCACAAACAAAAAGGGGGAAAAGAACCTAATGTATAGGGGGCAGCAGTGTTGTTTCATTGTTTTTTCTTTCTTTACCAATTTTTTTCTTAAACCCTAAGCCTAAATTTAGCACCTTTTTCTTGTTTATGATTTGCCTTTGTTTTCTTTTGAGCTATTTTTTGGGTTAAAATGGTTTTTATTTCAAAATTTGTAGTCAAACCACGTTTTGGGGTGAAATGATTTGAAAAGTAAAAGAGGTGCGCTGAGGTGCCTCAGAGGCGTGCGCTTTAAAAATAGCTCCCGACTGAACACCATACGGCGCACAACTTATAGCCTCGAGTCCCTTGAGCCTGAGGCGCGTCTATAACAACTATGTGGAAGCATGATGTACATTGAGAAAATTTGCAACTTACTTTTGCTGTGGTTTTATGCCTTTGACCTTTGGCTTATGACTTTCTTAAAAATGTGGAGTTCCTACCAGAATATATATATGGTGTTAGTGTGTTTAAATGTTTAAATATTTTGCATTTTGTGGTCCTTCAATATACTTACCGATGTTTCTTTTAACATTTAATACCAGGGAAAACAAGAATCTCACTGGTACTGCTCGCTACGCCAGTGTCAATACACACCTTGGAGTTGGTTAGTGATGTATTACATAATAATAGTTGTTCCTTGTATAAATATCAATATTATTCCCTTGATTGATTTTGTGATTTATTTATGCTGCCAGAACAAAGCAGAAGGGATGATTTGGAATCTCTTGGTTTTGTCCTAATGTATTTTCTGCGAGGAAGGTTGGTCATATACAGTATGTGGTTGCTACTTGTTGTGAATGACTATCCAACAATTGTATGTTTTAACATTTACTTGTTCTACATTTTTTCTACACCAGCCTTCCTTGGCAGGGACTCAAAGCTGGAACCAAAAAGCAAAAATATGATAAGATTAGTGAGAAGAAATTGTTAACTCCTATAGAGGTCTGTATTCTTGTGCCTCCTTTGCACTTTTAATGTGTTACAAATGCATGTGTTTCTCAAATATGTTAAAGTTCCACGTTAGCCTTCGACATAAAAATAGTTTGTACCTATTCTATTTGATTTGTATCATCTTTCTGTGTTGAGCTTACTCCTATAATTTTAATCCACTTGATTTTCTAAACTGATTCTGAT
The DNA here is from genome assembly GCA_030762865.1 of Paraleonurus japonicus. Lineage (NCBI taxonomy): Eukaryota > Viridiplantae > Streptophyta > Magnoliopsida > Lamiales > Lamiaceae > Paraleonurus > Paraleonurus japonicus. The sequence goes on along the minus strand of CM061053.1, from coordinate 44,440,235 downwards.
TAGGTTGAGGAATAGTAATTTTTATTGTTAAATATAAATAACATGTCTACATTTATACATAACTTGCATGAGTTTTTAAAATGCTATCCGTGTCCATTCTACATAGAACCAAATTGAAACTTGGTCTGGGTTTTCATCATAGGTCAAGGCTCCCTAGATTTGAGGGTCTACTTTGTTGTTTCTGATGAGTTGCAGAAAGTTGAACTTCATTTAAATTATTACAGGGACTCTGCAAATTATATCCATCAGAGTTCATGTCTTACTTTCACTATGTTCGGTCCTTGAGATTCGAGGACAAGCCAGACTATTCCTATTTGAAAAGGCTTTTCCGGGACTTATTTATTCGTGAAGGTAATCAATTATGTAACACTGTTGTGGGTTCTAATCTCCAAATTCCAAATATCATCTGTGCTGTTAAATTTTCTTCCAGTTTTTGTGTGCCCTCTTCACTAGTTTCTTCAAACATTCATGCAGGTTATCAATTTGACTACGTGTTTGATTGGACTATGTTGAAGTATCCTCAAATTGGTTCAAGTTCCAGACCAAGGGTAAGTTTTTACCCATCCATATCTTTGTTTTGTGTTCTTTGATCTTATGGGTCTAAAAGTTGATTGACTCGATTACAGAATCCCACTGGTAATGCTGTTGCTGGACCTTCTGGTGAAATACCACCTGGTAGAACTAGAACATCAGGTATATATATATCTCTTTGACCAAAATGAGAACCAAAAATGTAGATTTCTCAATTGAACATGATTCCTGATTAACTGGAGTTGATTGATACTAGGTGTAATTTTATGCAATAATATGAAGTGAACAGAAAATACTTAATATTGATTTGGGTTAAATATGAATGTTAAAAATCATCTTCAATGACAGGATCAGAAGATAAAATTTGTGTTTGAATGAATTCTACTATTATCAAAACTATATATGCCTCCCCTTTAAAATATTATTGAGTTGGGGCTCCATAAGCCCATGAGTCGTATAATTGAATAAATGGGATCCTTCACATGCATGATGCCGTCTCACATAAGTTTTTGTCTTGGTGAAGATACTTCAAATTCCCTGAACTGAGGCCAAATTCTCAGACTTTGCCAGCCATTTACGTTGACCTCTCAATTTATTCATTTGATTGTTTTACAACTGCCAACATAAAAAAATTCTTCTAATTTTGTTCTAAATTATTCTCTTTTCATTTCATTTCTAGAATTATGTCAAACACTATTTTCGGGTCCTCCTATGAAGTTTTCATGTTATGCATCTGCTGGTGCTAGTAGAATTTAATTTTTTTTTTTTTGACGGGTAGTAGAATTTAATTTGGATGGTCTCTGGTTTTGTTGTTTTGTTCCAGCGAAGTACGATTTTCGTGATAGATTCTCAGGTGCAGTCGAAGCTTTCTCTAGAAGAAACACTACGAGCACTGGTCGGCACCGGACATCTGAAGAAGTACCCTCATCAAAGGATGTGGTATCTCTTCTTCCCCATCCCATGGAAAATTTGCTATTAGTTTTAACATTATCTTATACTTGTGCTGCATTTTGTTCTCTGGACGTTTGTTCCCTCAAAAAAGCACGAGTGTGCCAAAATTCTAATAATATGGTTCCTTATAAATACAGCAACCTGATTCAGAAAGGGGCCGCCCTTCTCGAAATGGCACTTCTTCAAAGAGAGCTGCCATTTCAACAAGCAGACCGACCCCATCTGGCGAACCCATTGATGGCCGTCCTGGCAGACTGGTGGCAACTGGTGGTCGTATTTCCACCACTCAAAGAATCCAACCTGGAACTGAGCATAAACCATCATCATTTTCTCGTGCTATTAAAGGAAGTCGTGATGATCCTCTTGAAGCTTTGAGTTCCTCTCTATCAGCAGGAAGTAATTGGGATGGCTTCTATAAAAGGTAATCTCAAGTTGTCCTGTTTATGGAAATCAATGTGGTATCTTATGCTGTTGTAAATGTGAGACAAATTTGGAGAGTAAGCATGTTCTTGTGATCTCGTTTTTGTGGACTGTTGTTTACGTCGTTACACGATATGTGTATGCTCATCCCAAAAGGATTCGATGAGTTCAACGAGCGACAGTTTTCTATATTCACAAGACAAGCTGTAGCTGTACAATAAACATGTGTGTGTCTCGTTGTAGCGCGTTTAAATGTCGCAGTAAATTTCCAGATTTTTGTACTGGTACTTGATGTGTAAGAAGAGATAAAAGTAAATCACCATCATCAGCCTTTATGACATTGTTCAAGTGTGTTGTATATTAACAATGGATAGACGACTCTTATTTTGCTTTATCAGTGTTTGAATTCTTTGTTATTTCAGTCACTTTGACTTTTGCCCCTCGAGATAAATTTGTTCACCAAAATTTGTTTTGACATAACTCACGGAATGTGATCTTCGGTAAGAAAAATCACTTGGAAAGTAATAATATTAGGAGGAATTTCTTATCAAGATTGAGTTTCAATATGAGTATTTATGTTATGTTTCAATTTAGGGTTTAATGTTTACTTTTATTCTTCAATTTAAAGTTTGATTTAAATTCTTTTGTTTAAGTTTAAGTTAGGATTGTGAATAAATCAAATAATTTTGGTTCAATTTGGTATTCGTATTCGATTTTTGATATTGTATTTGAAATTTTGTAATTTGAATTTGATTCGATTATTTTTCAAATACAAAATAAAAATTACTTCCATCATAATGTATTTGATGCAATATTTTGTTCGGTGCACGTTCTAATGTGAGAGTTGTTTAATATTATAAGTTTTTTTTTGGGTAAGGTAGTTTTTTCAACATTAATAAGATAGTTGTTTAATAGTATTAAATTGAGTTAGTGTGAGAAAAGTAATGACATGTGTTAGAATATTGAAGTGTTTGAGGAAGATAGATGAAAAGTAAATTTATTTTATTGATATTAAAGGAAATGATGAATTTAGTACGGGATGATTTTTTTGGCAAATGACGCATCTAGTACACGGATTTTTTTGGCAAATGATGCATCTAGTATGGGACAATATGAGTATGATATTCAATTCGATATTAACATATATTCAATTTGATGTTAAATATATGTTACATATAAATATAATATCATTTTTATAAATATAATAGATAATTAGATATACTTACTCAAGTTCTTACCCAACGATAAACTTAGTACAGAGGCCAAAATCCAAATATATTTAATTTTAAATTATAATTATTTTATATTATTATATAATTTATCTAACAAAATTATAATTATTTTATATTATATTATTAAAAAATTGAAATATCTACATGTGATAAAGGTTTGATGCATTGTATAGTTTGTTCTTTGAGAATGTTGAAGTTGATAATGAAAAATCTCTAAAGTGTACCACTTCAAAAATCTTCTTCTTTTACATCTACAAACTTTACATCTAAGAGAAAATTACAGTAAAACTTCTATAAATTAATACTCTATAAATTAATAAACTCTTTAAAATAATAAAATCTTTCGGTCCCGACTTGGACCTTTGTAAAAAAATCATCAAATTCGATAAGATAATAATTTTTCAGAAATTCCCTTTATAAATGTTAGGTCCCATTAAAACTCTAAATTAATAAATCATAAATATTAGTACAATTTATAAATACTCGTGGATGATTTTGTGATGCCTTTTAGATGAGAAGATATGGTTGGGTGTTATGAATTATTATATTTCCATATTGAGATTTATATAGTATATGTTTCATTCATCATGCATGAATATATTTAATTAACTATAATAGTTATTTAAGTAATTTCAATGAATTGATACATGCGTCCATGAATATAATAGTTAATTGTATACAATGAATTGATATTATACATGAATATATTTAATTAGTTACAAAGAATTGGTTGATGCATGAATATAATCAATGAAACATATATGAATTCATTTATTTTTAATACATATGTACTAAATTTCTTTGAACTTAAAAAGTCTCTCTTTTAATTAATAAAATATTAATTTATCGATATATTAATATCTCTTTAAATTAATAAAATTTTATGGTCCCAAGGTTATTAATTTATAGAGGTTTTACCGTAATGTCTTCTCGAAGTTAGATCTCGTTGAGATTGATATTCCTTTAAAATCGGAGTTGAACATTTACTTGGAGGAAGGAGTTTTTAGATGTTAATATGAGGATACAAGTGTAGAGCTTGATGCATTAGCTTTAGAAGTCACATTTAATGTAGGAACTCGAGTGTTGAATTTTTCTCGTTCACTTTTTACTCCTTATATGATACTCCCTCCTATTCATAATATATGTCGTTTTGACTTTTCGTATTATTTGCAATTTAAATGTCGTTTTGCACTTTTCAATGTGAATTAATTATAGTTTTTCCCAATTTACCCTTTGTTTATTTTAAAAATTACATTGATAATAATAATGTTTAAAGTCATGTGGAAAATTTCAAAGCTATTAATTAAGGGTATAGAAGGAAGTAAATAATTTTCTTAAAATGTGTGCATGAGCTTAGGATGACATATATTTTGAATAGGAGGGAGTACAAGTTTTGATTTGTAGAGTGATTGAGTTCACCAACTTCGTGGGATCAAAAACTCATTGACATGTGAATTTTTTTAAAAAAATAATTCATCATTTTTAATTATTTTTGTTTTTATTTGAGAGGAAGAGCCTATTCATGTCATATTGCAAACATCTTAAATTTGGTTTGCAAGCCCGGTGGAAAATTGAATACTTATCACTTATTTATTGAAGTGCTCTTTTGATTAATTTCATAATTAATTTTTTTCGTTTATGTATTTGATTATATTATGCAAACTTTTAAATTTGTGACTTGTATTATAAATTGAAACAATGGAGTCAATTTTGAATTGAATACTCAAGGAGTATTGTTTACAACATAATTGAGAAAAAATCAAGTCGAACATTTAATTCGATAATTTTGAAGAATTTGATATCAATTTCAAATTAAAAATATAAATCACGTTTATTATTTAAAAACTATTCTTGATTGGTATTATTTAAAAACTATTCGAATTCAAATTTGATATTAGAATAATTTCACACATACAAATTTAAAATAATGGTATTCGATTCAACTTTGGTTAGGCCCTATAAAAAAATTAAAATTAAAAATAAAATCATTTAGGCTGATATATATATAAGAATTAGAGATGTATGTTATAAATAAAAACACTTTTACTAATTTAGAAAAAGAATAGTTATTAGTTTTTATATGACCTTAATTTATTTGAATTTTTTAATCCAAAAAAATACTAGTCATCATAATTTAAAAGAATAAAAATATTAAATTAAAATTTCAGACTAAAGTAAATAAAAATGAAAATAAAAATAAAAAATTATGAATACACATCATATTAATAAAAAAATTAATAAAGATTTTGTTTTCAAATAATGAAGTTATTTTATTTATGATGTATATCTCTAATTTTTTATTTTATCATTTACTATGATTTTAATTTTTAAAAAATATATATATATACGGGCAATTTCAATCAACTCTTAAATTGTGAAAAAATAAAAATTGAATCTTGAATAAAAATACTTATTATTTTTTATAAGTATTGAAACTCAATTTAAAAATTAAGATGAAATTCTTCCCACAACTAAAATATAGAATTCGCTCAAAGCAAATGGAAGATTCATACCTTTTTTACTTGAAAAACACATCCCCTGTATAAGACATCATGATTTATCCCATTTAGGATAGCAATCAAGCTCTAACATTATTAAACAATAATCAGTTCCATACTCAGTGATATTTACCAAAAAAAAAAGTAGGTCTCGTGCTTGATGCATCATTTCTTGAAATGATAATAAATCAATTTTTTAACTTTTATTTATCTCCATAAAATACTACAATATTACACCATATGCCACTACTTTTTCCACACTAATCCAATTTAATGTTATTAAACAACTCTCTTATTAAAGTTTAAAAGACTATCCTACCCCCATAAAAAACAACTTATATTACTAAACAACTTTTATATTAAAACTTATGTCAAATACTAAATATCACAACGAGTATGAGACTAAATGAGTACTTTAAAAGGTAGCCAGCAATATTTTAATGAATTACATAGAATAATTTAGCAAGTAACGTTCAAGGCAGTTAAATTATTTTTATCATTGATGTCAAATTAATATTAAAGAAAAAAATGCAACTCTACCTTCCGAAGAGACGAAACATATGCTCAAGTGGTAATAGCACCCACTACCCTGGCTAGAGATCTTGCATTGGTGGGGTGGGGGCTTTAGCTTCCAAATAAACCAAATTGTAATTTTCTTTTCCAGAAATGTTAGTAAGAAAAAATGGAAAAGGGACAGGGAGATTATATACATAATTCCAAACTGTGGTATCAAAGCTGCAATCTGAGCAGTCACAGATATAGCTCAAGGGTTTCTGAGAGCAGCTAACCTCTTTTTCCAGCTCGTCGTCAATCTTTGAACTACAGGAAGTCGATGACGATGGTTTAGGAATAATATTGTGTCCAAGTAAGAAGGACGAATGCGAATGAAACAACTTACCTGCTAGCATTCTCAGTATTCTTTCCAGCGATTTTTCCTTTGGGAGCAGATGATAACTGTCAAATGAGTTAGGAAACAAGAGTGAGTTGCCTGTAAAATGTCCAAATTTTCGGTTGATGTTAAAGTAAAAATACAAACCTGTGAGATGACATCCACGCCTATTTCGTCTAGCACCTGGTCACATTTATCATATATTTGTAAATGAGTAGATGTATTATGTGCAACAGCAAAGAAAAACAACTTTCTGTACCAAATTATTTTCATACATTTATCAACATATGATTTCTAGAGTTTAGTTAGCATTTTCTAAAGATTAAAATAGTAGATTAAATTAGTGTGGAAATATACAAGTTTATACAAGATTTATCAATATGTCTGAAATTCCTACCATACATTATGTACTCCTATGGTAGGTTGAGCAGCAAGTAAATAACATTTTTGGAATAAAAATGTTTTGTGCCTTTGTCCGCATTAAGATAGCCCGTTGCATAGGGAAATTTGTGCCATTATACCCTCAGCAATGGAAATTATCCTTTCATAAAACTATTGGTCCTAGTGGTCATCCAGAACTTGAGAGTTCTTTGAGAACAGTCATTGAAGACTTTAATCTAAGTAAAGACTTCTGAAATTAGGGATGATGCATTTTTATTTTTATTTTTTAGGAGTTTGCCCATGAGAAAACATTGTATACGCTTATAGTTGCCTAAAGCATCCAGTCATAGTCTCAAGAATGTTAATACAGATTAGCTTTTTGCCTTTTCACACTACAGAATGCGAGTAAAGAAAGGAGAACATTTTGTTCGAGGCTGTCATTTCTGAATCAAGACTAGGGTTAGTCTGTTCGGTGATTAAATGGTGAACATGATCGAAAACTAAGGCTGTGTCTGTTTATGACCTCCACCCCACATTTCTTTTCAAATCCAAATCCTCGTTTGTCAATCCGGATTTTGGTATAAAATTTCATATCCTATAAAAAAATCTATCTTATAATACCTATAATAACCTATTTTACTTTTTTCAAACTCAATTTTCAATACACAATCAATCATTTGTCTCCCAATTCATTCTTTATTATTATCTACCTGCTCATTACTCTTTTTCCCCTCTTTACTATACACATTCTTTCCCCTACTTTACACACAATTTCCAATACACAATTAATCATCTATCACTTTCAAAATTTTACTCTATCAAATCCTACAAAATCTACACTATCAAACATATACTAAATTCAAATACAACTTTTACTATTCATCAAATCCTCCTACTAAATTTCAAATCCAAGCAAAGCCACTAACAAGCCACCCTTAAGAGTAATCTAATCTCAGCCATACAAATAGCAAATTTACACGTAAACATATATTCACCTGATTTGTCAACTCTTCGGTTTCATCCTCAGCCTCGCCATTGTCCAAAGCATCATCAATGGCATCGGACATCATTTCGGTCTACACGGACAAATACACATTCCAAAACAGCACAAAGAAGAAATGTTAACTACTCATGCTAGGCAATATGGTTCAGCACAACAAACAATTAAAGACTTACAGTCATATCCATTTGCGCAGATTGCCTCTGGAATTCCTGAATCACCTTTGCCTGCTTTGCAGGTGCCATTTGCTGCAATTACAGGAATGTACAATGTATAACTGAATTTAAAACCACAATTAATTGAATTTAATGTTTCATAACATAATTTTAGCTGTTGTGGACAACACAATTCATAGAAAAAGACATCAAATTAGTGATCTAACCTTATTCATTGCTGACATAGCTTTACTGGCACCCTTCATACCAACAGCTACAGAAGTTTGTGCAGACATTGCCTGCAAAAAAATGGTATATCTAGTTATGTTAGTTCCATCTCAAAAAACAAACTACAAGAAACGTCTGACTGAATAAGTTTGAGAATCTGATTATGTACCTGGGTATGAGTCGCTATACCTCTCATCTGTGCTCGGCTACTTTGTAAATTGGCTATTTGTTGCCGAAGCCTGATTAACTGGCGTGCAAGAATCTTGGTTGCTGCCTGGAAAATGCATGGAGAAAAAACAAACACAAATAATGTTCCATAAAGTCTATTAAATGTTAATTGAGTGCAATTCATATATTCTACATACCTCATTCCCTGTCTTAGCAGTTCTCTTAATTTCAGCAACAAGCTTTTTTCCTGCATCACCATCAAGCATCCAATTTTATATGAAAGAAACGAAAGAAAAGGAAAGAAAAGGAAAGAAAAACGGAACTAAAATGCATAAAAACTCATCATACCTCTAATTGCAGTGTATTGATTTCCCTTTCTATACCTAAATCAAGAACACAGACCAAAATAGCACACATGTCAATGTGGTTGTATTGATCAGGGCAGGTAACACACCACATACATATTCAGTAAACTAAAAGGTAAAAGAAAAACAGATCAGTGCTTATTGCCCTAACTAAAGCTCAATATGTCATTTCACACGCATGGGTAGCAAGTTCATTACATAATCAGCTCCCATAGCAGTTCAAATTATGATATTACTTTGTAAACTCCTGAGATAACTGATGTTAAGAATTTTACAAAAAAATTAATCAGTTGTTACAAGAATGCAATGGTGTGCATTCCAGAGTATATGGAATACAAAAATAGGGTTAAAATTAGAAAATCAAGAACTGGGACTAGCACTTTTTTTTTTACTCATTTATCTCTCACGTTAAATGCACATGAATCTGAAAATCTATAAATTGGCACAAACACGGCTTACTTTTTTTTTGTGGCTGCTATTAACTCAATCATCCCCAGGTGAAGAAAAGAGTTCAATAATAGCGCCCAAGATTATCATTGCCTTAATTTCTACATTAGAGACCTAAATAAACATGTATGCACACATCTCAAGTGTTGATGATACTTATTCAATAACAGTAGTTAACCTAATAATCCATATCCATATCTGTTTTCAGAGCAAGACGCCAAGCATTACTAATTTGTTTCGATCTAAAATACAATAGATAAGATTCAAAGAAAGTCTTAACTTCCAACTTAGAGTGATATAGGCTTATGTCAAATATGAATAATTACACCAAGCTCATGTAAAGTTTAGGTAATCCTCCAAATTATACGGCTACTTAAACCATACAATATCACAAACAAATACCTCTCGTGGCGTTTGACATTTCACGCTTACTCTCCCGAACCGCCTCTGCAATCAAAATTGAACAAAAGACTTATGGGGATCAAACCACAGCATCGGAACTCTAAATTCAGGTAGTCTTCAAGTCAACCCATTGACAATTGGATTACGAACTCGAGCAGCGAAATTATGAAAAGGAGAATCGAAAAAATTACGAAGAACATACCTTTGGCCGTAGGTTTTTGGAGAAGATGTTCATCTTCTTCCTTTTTTATGATTAAACAGAGGGCAAGATTGATATTGGGGAAGGGAATTCAACTATCGAACATCAATTACATTTGATGATTTGAGAACTTAGAAGTGTGTATATATATAGCTCTCTTCTTTTATTGTGTATCTAATTTCTCTCAACTTTTTTGAGAAAATAAAATAATTGAACACAATTTTTTTAGCTGTCTTTAAACTTATTTATTATAAGAAATTGATATCATTATATTTAGAGTAGGGTCGGAAAAATAACAAAAATTTTGGTACATTGTACTTATCAAACCGAAAAATATCGAAAATATCGATTTTTTGGGTATGCCGAAATTTTTCCGTATATTTTTGGTACGATAACGATATGTCATTTATAATTTTCGGTATTTTGGTATGCCGAAAAAGGGCATATTTCGGTATTTTCGGTAAAAATATGTGTCGGTATACGGCATGGACGAAAATATCCTCAATACTTACCGATATATTGCCGATATATCTCATGTTCGACACGGATATACAAAGTGTAAAAATATCCGTCAAGATATCGATCAAATATCGTATAATATCGATATCGAGCGAGCGACGTTGTTTTTTTACGAAAAGTCGCGATATATTGTCGAAACGGTAAATATCGGTACATATCGGTTAATATCGGTAATACTAGTTTTTAAAATATTTTTTTATAATACTATGTTCAAAATTGCTCTAATTTGATGAGTCGGTATCGGTATTGTTTAGATCAAGATGACATTTCTTCTTTTACATTTGAACTCATAGGTCATCATTTTGGTATTAGTTGTCTTATACTAACTAAGTATGAACAATTATTGTATCGCTTTAAACCGCTTATATATTTTGTTGTTGATATGTTTGTCGTGGACAATTCAATTTGTTGAGAATGTATGATTAATTTATGTATTAAGGTTAGTAGGAACATTCTCTAAAATTTCATGATAAATTTTCATCATCTTATTAAAATTTTCATCAATTTTCTAATTTTTACCGATCCCAATATTCGACATCGATATTTCCACCGATATATCCGTAATTTAAGGTATCGATATTTCTACCGACACCGATATTTTCTTCATTGGTATTCGGTATGTTGGGTGTACCGTAATTTCGATATGAAATGGTATACCAAAATTTCGGTATAGACCGATATATACCGATACCGTTAAAAATCGATATACCGAAATTTTGGTACGGTATCATTAAGTAATTACTTTATACCAAAAGTTTTGGTACGATAACGGTATGAAATTTTACATATCGAAAATTACCGTACCAAACCACCCCTAATTTAGAGTGTGTTTTGAAATTCTATTCATTTTTTAAAAGAAATAATGACAACCAAGTGCAAGTGACAAGCTCTAATTATAAAGAGGTGCACCTCTTTTTAGGGGTTTGTAATTTGTCAAAAATGCCCTTAATATCCCACAACTCATTTTGTTTTCTCTCTCCTCTCTCTGTCTCTCGTTCGACTTTTTCTCTCTCATTCATCCGATTATTCACTTTCTCTTTCATTAATGCCTAAATCTCTCTCTCTCTCGCCCGTACTATTCTCTCTCCTCTCTTTTGGTGACATTTTCTCTCTCATTTCTATTCGTCTCGCATCTATAATTTTATCTCTAAAATTTAAATTTCGTATCAACGTCGTCTACCTCAAATTCAAATTTCGTATCAACGCCGTCTACCTTAAATTTAAATTCAAAATTTATCTCTACAATTTTCTCTCGCTCTAATTATTCAAAAGAAATTGCAGATCAACGTCGTCTATCGCATCCACTCTCTCACCTCTTAAAACCAATGATCGACGACCGCCGCCATCATCATGCGTTTTGTCGCCCGATCTATTCCGTGCACCGCCGATCTGCTCCGTGCGCCGCCGATCTATTCGTGCCGCCACTCCAGTGCGACAACACGTATGGCCCAGATCCGCCGAAGGGCACAACGGTGGCGCCGCGACTAACGCTTGAGGAGAACCGCCCTCGATGGTCGTTGGACATGTCATCATGGCGAAAAGCGACAACGGCCACTGCCCGCTGACGGAGATTTTAAAGCGGAATTTATGGAAGATTCGATTTTTGTTTAGATCTTTTGGGTTTACTTTGATTCTTGGTGATATTCTTCAAGTTTAATTTGTGTTTTTATGTTGAATTATGCCTTATTTTGTGGAAAGATGTTGTCTTTCTCTTGATTATGCAAAGAGGATTTTTATTATGCATTTTGCTTATCAATGATTAGAATTTCTTTCAATTCGATTTCTTGATCTTTTTCTCATTTCTACTTGAATCAGTAGGCTTTTTGTGAATCTTTGTCATCTTAAATGTACTTCTTTATAGATGTGATGAATTGAGATTCTTTGTGATTGATTAAGGAGAAGTGTAGATAAAATTAAGAAGAAGTGTAGATAAAATGCTCACCACGTGTTCGATAAAATGTTTCAAAGGGAGTTGACTCATTTTTTGGTCAGTTCCTTGGTTCGAATTTTTGTTTGTTGGAGGAGTTTCTTTGGCAACTTTTTCTTAGCAAAATTTTGTGGCAATGTCTCGCAAATATTTATCCTAGAAATGTCAAATATTTTTTGGTATTGTGCAAAAAAATTCCATTATTGTGCAAACATTTCTAACTGTGGTTCAAAATACGAAAACGACATATTTTATTGTTGCTCGTAAAATTTACACAATGCTTATTTTATTTTGCACATTCAAGTAAATTACTTGCACAACCTAACAACATATTTGCACAATATTAACAAAATATTTTGAACAGTATTAAAAAAATGTTTGCGCAATTACAAAAAAATATTTGCACAATACCATAAATATACTTGAACAATCAAATTAACAAACTTGCACAATCGAAAATTACTTGCACAATACTTATTTTATTTTGCACATTCAAGTAAATTACTTGCACAACCTATCAATATTTTTACTCATATTTGCACAATTGTGAATATCTCTATAGATTCTATTTATTGTAATATAATTTTTTTCACTTGATCTTATCCATTGTTATTGTATAAAACTAATTATGTGAGAATGTTGTGTGTTTTATATTTGAATTGAAGGTCAAATTTATGAGAAATGTGATCTAGAATTTGTGTGTAAATAGCAATGTGTGTTGTTGTTGTTGAGTTCAATTCAATTGAGAAGCATCATTGACAAAATGATTGATGATTTTTTGAGAAATAATGGAAGTTAGGTTTATTTTACGCATTCAAGTAAGTTGCTTGAACAAACTAACAACATATTTGCACAATATTTAAAATCATTAGCACAACCTATCAATTTTTTTGTACTCATATTTGCACAATTGTGAATATCTCTATAAGACCTTTTTTTTTTTTTTTTTTGTAATATGACTTTTGCACCTAATCTTAACCATTGTTATTGTATGAACTTATAATTAATTATGTGAGAATATTTCTATGTGTGGATCAAAATACGAAAAAGACACTTTACCGCTACTCATAATATTTGCACAATGCTTATTTTATTTTGCACGTTCAAGTAAATTACTTGCACAACCTAACAATATATTAGCACAATATTTAAAATCATTAGCACAACCTATCAATATTTTTGTACTCATATTTGCACAATTGTGAATATCTCTATAAGACCTTTTTTTTTTTTAAATATGACTTTTGCACCCGATCTTAACCATTGTTATTGTATGAAATTATAATTAATTATGTGAGAATGTTTCTATGTGTGGTTCAAAATACGAAAAAGACATATTTTCATTGTTGCTCATAAAAATTGCACAATGCTTATTTTATTTTGCACATTTAAGTAAATTACTTGCACAATCTAACAATATATTTGCACAATCATTAGCACAACCTATCAATATTTTTGTACTCATATTTTACACAATTTACATATCCACAACCTATTAATACTTTCGCATTCACTCCTTTGTTAAAAGTCAATCTCGTGTTCTCTAAACTTCCTTAGGACGTTCCTCGGAAATTTCTTCAACATTCAAATTTCATCAACATTCAAATTTACATGAATTCATCTTTTAAAATTTCCAAATAGCCAACATATGCTTCATTTTAAATTTGAAATAAATTACTAAACACAACTGAAAATATTGTATTAGTAAAAATATTTGCACACAAACAAAAATAGAAGTAGAAATATTTGCGCGAAGTTGAAAAAGCTTTACAAACATCATTTTAATTTGCATATTTACGGAAAAATATTTGCACATTCGAAAAAATATTTGCACAATAGAACTTGTAAACAAAATCATATTAACAACGTTGGAACTAATTGAACTTAAAACTTGAGGAAAATCACAGCACTTGGAAACAAAAACGTCAACCCCATTGCAATGAAACAAAAACTAAATTATCAACGAAGAAACAAAATTAACAACCTTGAGAGTGATTGAACTTAATGCTTCGACCAAGCACTCCAATAATATTTCTTTGAAACCATTTCATTATCCCTCACCAAAATCACCATAATTTGTTAACCTGAAGGTTACTATTAATTCTCAAAACAAGGACTACACAACTTTAATCATCATATCATGATCTCGACTCAACACTATCGTCCTCATCCTCTATATGCATAGGGGCAAAAATATTATGCGGAGGAACAAAATGTCATAGGGACAACTAGTATACCTTAAAGAGGGTGCCGATGACCTGATTAATTTCTTGATAATCTTGGACGAGCGATAAGCCGACAACTCGTGAGGAATGCTCTGCCAAGATTCACGAACGCTGCCATTGAAAATAGGGAAGAGGCACGAGAGACGAATTGGGTAACCAAAAATGGAGGGAGAAGTTTTCATTCTAGGTGGGTATTTTGGCGAAGGCGTTGGATCGATGAAATACACCAGATCGATGGCAAAAGTTTGCGTTTTAGGTGGGTATTTTGGCAGAGAGCTCCGGATCGGACGACAGACTAACGAGATGAAAAGCTGCGGCGGCCTCGGTTCGCTCCACGTGGCGGCGACGATTACACCAAATCATTAGCGTTGGTGCTCGTTCCAGACTAGCGTCGGCTCGATTTAGATCGACGACGATGGTGGTGCTCTCGAACAAAGGCGACGATGCACGATGAAGACTCTCGCAATGTCTACGACACGAGGCTTGCAACAGGATTTTGAAATTCAGATTCGTTGAAATGGGGGTTTGAGAACCAGATTTTTCAAATAATGGAAACAGATGAAATTTTGATTTGAAATTTGAAACGAAAATTTGTATTAGAAAGAAACGGAAATATCTCTCTTTCGTGACTCAAATCTGCTACAATGATGGGACAGGATGAGAGAGAGAGAGAGAGAGAGAGAGAGAGAGAGAGAGTAGCTATTTTATTTCAATTTTGAGAGTAAGGGTATTGAGGTCTTTTTGGGCCCTTTTTTGCACCTCTCTGATAGTTTTTATCAGGTGCATGCACCTCTATGTAAATAGAGGTTGTCAAATGCACTTACATGTTACTAACTCTTTTTAAAAAATGATATTAATTGATTTTTGTGGTAAAATTAAAAGTGAAGAGTGTTTAAAACAAATTATTTTAAATCAAATTAAATTTAAAAAGTGAGTGTTTTAAAAAAAAGTAATAAAGGGATTATTATATGTGACAATAATTATTATTTGAGTAGGTCTTGTGTGAAACCTTCTTATGGATCTTATTTTGTAAGACGGGTCTTCATTTAACCCATTTCACCAGGAACCGGTTCTTAATTTTGGTTCCTTTATTTGAAGCCCAGAGAGTTAGAATATCTCGAACACGAGTTTTGGAACAGGATCTCTATTTTGGGGTATCACGGCCCAAGAAAAGAAAAAAATATATATGGCCCAACAGATGGTATGCGTCTGCATGTAATTTATGCAAGGATGAAAATATTGTTGTCGCAATAGATATCACAAAATTAATTTTATGGATATATCAATATCGCATATTGATATCGCAAAAATTAAAAAATGATGGAAATTTTATTAAAAGTTTAGAAATTTGACAAAATATTTTAGAAATTATTATAACATATTATTATGCACATATTCTATTCAAAATTATAATAAAATTGTATGTTTAAAGCAATCATATGATTAATAGGTTATATAAATATTATCCGACACAAATAATTGACAACATAATACCTAATGCAATACAAAATAATTAAATATACATGATAAAATACACTTAATATCAAAATGAAGACCTATGAGGTTCAAATATAGTAGTAAAACAAATCATTTTTGTTCAAATAATATTGGTGTCACCTCTTCAAAATATCATTTGAATAATTGGTATATTTAGGCAAATAGTTTCTCTCCAATACAATTGAAATAATATTAATTTAAAATGTACATAATTAAAATTAATATGATTAAAGATGTGAAGAGAATCTCAATTTCATACCTTAAATACGCATTTACAGCACATTTGTTTCTCTTGAAAAGAAGGGATATGAGTTGATTTTCCTCGAATCCGGTCGTTTGTTACGCATGATTTAGTTTACCGAAGGCCTGGTTAATTTGGTAAGCCCGTAGTTTTATTTTTCAATTTCAATGGATTATGTATACCATTTGGGAGGTCGAGGTGATATTTGTATTTGTAATACCTGTATTATTCCATCGGGAAAATTGATCTAAATAACCCTTTTCTTTTTTAATAAAACCTATTTCACGTCATTTTCTAATAAGAAATTATATATATATATATATATATATATATATATATATATATATATATATATATATGAACACTTTGGCTCTTGGCCTTGAGGTTTTCAAGTATAAAATATGTAAACGTTGGTTTTTATGATGATGATGTAAGACGTCATTTTTTTGATAGGGAAGGTAAATTAATTAAGAAGAACGCCGAAAATCGGCATTTACAATGTCACGGATCTCATCAGAACTGAAAATGAGAAAAAGACAAATAGCTATACAAACCCAAACGGGCACTCATTAGCCACAGACCGCGAGATCTACCTACCCAATTAAAAGAACAACTAACAAAGCCAGCACTTAAAACTAAAATATCATAAATTAATCCTCCCAAATAGGAAGATCCAAGCTAGGACGTTGCAAAGCAACAATCTCAAGGACCCCATGCTCCAGCCTTCTCCACGCCTTCTTTGAGCGCAAGAGCTTCAAAGAATATCAACCGAAAATCCTCCCACCTCTTTGCGAGCAAATACCCATTCAACATCACCCACCGCATTTCGCAAAACACCGCCAAGGCCCACACCCAATCCGGAGCTAAAAGCAGCGTCCGTGTTGAGCTTCCACACGCCCGGTTCTGGGGCTGCCATTTGCAATTCATTCTACCAGATTTTGCTCGAGGTGGACAAACACCAAGAAATTTATGATCAGTCAGAGATGTAAGACGTCATTGATGCGATAAAAAAGAAAAAAAAACAATGAGAGATGTAAAATTTGTGATTGCAAAACTATAATTGGAGAAAAAAATTGTTGTAATTCGCACCATAATTTTAAAAGTACAATTATTTTGCAAACACTCCCAAGCACTTTTGGAGATATTTGTAAAGTCTAATCGATAGTTCAAGAGCATCTATATTTTTGCAACTAATGTGATTATGTGGTATTTTCAATATCTTTAAAAGTTATTATTATTAAACAAATCTTGAGATTAATTGGGACACCCTTTTTTTTGTGGCTAGGATCTTTACGGCTAGGTTTTAAACATGTTGATGTGATGTAGACGGAGCTAGGCTCTAACCCTTCTTTCGTTTGGAGCAAGGTTGAAAATATCGGTATCGGTAAAAATTAGAAAATTGATGGAAATTTTAATATAATGATGGAAATTTAACATGAAATTTTAGAGAATGTTCCTACTAACTTTAATACATAAATTAATCATATATTCACAACAAATTGAATTATTTGTGGCAAACATATCAACAACAAAATACATAAGCAGTCTAGAGTGATACAATAATTGTTCATACTTAATAAAAGACAACTAATACCAAAATGATAACCTATGAGGCTCAAATGTAAAAGAAGAAATGTCATCTTGATCTAAACAAGATTGATACCAACTTAAAATTGCATAATTTTGTCCTTGCTCATCAGTTCACCTTTATTCTACCGTCATTTAAGTATTAGTTGATTCCCATTTTGAAAAATATCAAAAAAATACCGATATTTTCTTACCGACATTCGATATTTTCTACCGATATTTTCGACATCTTGTAAAACTTTAATCTGAGTCAACCGATATCGATACCGACACCGATATTTACCGACATTTACCGATATTTTTACCGACATTATGTAAAAATATTTTCCGGTGCGTATCCGTGTCGAACTCCCTGAAATCCAAAATGTCGGCGAAATGTCGGTGGTTGTCGGTGACTTTTTCGTCCTTAGTTTGGAGATCTCTTTTGTGGAGTAGAGAGTTGCCGGATTTTTTAATAGAGTATGATGGTTTTCAAAACCAATGTCGAATTGTAGTGGTTTTAAATATATTTACTATTTTGTGAGGGCGCCATCGGTGAGGGCGCTCTCTCAATTTTCCCGACAATTAACGCCAACTAATCTGCAACGAATTAAAAAAATTAATTTTTTAATGGGGCGCCCCCTTGAACAATTCTAAAAATCCCGATAATAGTCCGATTTCCGTCTGCAATACCGCAATAAATTTTTTTAAAAAATATATAGATTTCGGTGGTGGCGCCCTTTGAATGAATGTTACTCAAAATTAAATTTTGGTCACACCTGACGGTGCACAAAATATTATCCTTGGAATTTGCAACTTCACTCTTGTCATTACAATTAAATTTATCATTTTATATATATCAAATTCATGGTTGTGTAAAAAAATCATGGTTATGTCTCTTCCTCACAATTGAGTTTATACATTAGTATAAATTAAAATAATGCTAATATTTAAATAAAAATGTTATTTTAAATCTTAATTCTCTTTAATTATTATGAGGACATTTTCCCCAATTGTTAGTTGTTATATTCTCATAAATTAAGTTGTATAAGTATTGCAAATTAGGTTAAGTGAGTTTTTATAGAGAGATGAGAGAGAGAGTCCGTCCTAGAGAGAGAGATTCCGGGGTGGCTGGGTTGAGAGAAACTTATCTCGAGCGACCACCGGTGAGGCAGAACCGTACCCGTGAACCGTAAGCCTTTAGAGTTTGCATTTAGGAATAAAGCGATATCGGATGCGCAGAGAGATGTCGGGTTTCGTACAAGTTTTGTCCCAAGTTCGGTGAAATCTTTTTCGTCTGGAACATACCAGTCGAGTGTCGGTGAAGGATTTGTGGAAAGTCTTCAAAGTAAAGGAAAATTAGTAGATTTATTCATTCCCTCTAAGAGGAGCATTAAGGGAGGGAGATTCGGTTTTGCCGGATATCGGGATAGAGATAATTTATTGGATTGGCAAGGTGCTTTGGGGAATATTTGGATTGGATCGCTCAAACTAAGGATTAAACCTGCTCGCTTCGGAAGAGAAACTTTACCGAATGTGCAAAGGGGCCAGGAGTTGTTCTAAGGACATTTCCAGTGCTTAAGCAAGCTTGGAGAAGGGAGGGTGTCTCATATGCGGGTTTGCTAGGGAAAGAAAATTCAAGGAGGTTAACAGATCGTAAAGAAAATGAGGAGGTTCAAGTACCGCAGGTGGAGGGGCATGACATTTTCGCCAAACGAGGAGGAACGTAAGTGGTTGTCGAGTGCATGGTGGGGAATCTCAAAGAGAAATTCATTGGATGATTAATGGACCTGAAATTGCACAGGAACGGAGAATAAAATTGAGACTATCAACATGGGAGGCAATTTTATCATGCTAAAAGATATTTCGGGAGATGGTATACAACGAAGTCTTAATTACAGTAAAGATTGGGCGTTAAAATGGTTCGAAGATATTCAAAATTGGGGGATAATATGCCTCTCAATCGAAGAATTATGTGGACAATTTGGCGGGGGTTCCACCAACCGCATGGTCCCCTAGGTTCTTTCAACTAGTGACGGCGAGGTTCTAACGCTACTCGGGATTGATGACGATACCTTAAACAAAAGGAACTTGGAATTTGCCAGAGTCTTAGTGAAAACATCGTATCGTGAGTTACCAAAGGTGGCTTGGGAAGTAAAAGTTGATGATCGTATTGTCAAAATTCATATATCCGAGGAATTACCATGCCCACGTAAGATTAAGTGTAAATGTATTGATGGGCCGATCGCCGGTGGCTGGAACATCTCATGTGAATCAGATCATTTCTCATGTGGAAGGGGAACGACCAATGGAAGTAAATTCAAATAATTTCAAACGTGGAGAGTGGCGGTTTCTTCGAGTGTTGAGGAAGTGGAAGAGTCGCGGCTAGTTAGGGTTTCTAACGTCCTTGGGGATATATTGGCGGATAACAAAATGGGTTATCGGGAGGGTGGGCAACCCGAGATTTTCGAAAATGGGTGCGATCGAGTCCGAATAAAGGTGACGGATCGGGGAGAACACTAATGGGTTGGGCCGTCAAACAGCCAAAGTCATGTTTGGGACTTAAATAAATCTTGTGTGAATACTTTAGATGGGCGTAAAAGCAGGCCCATGTCAATTCTTCTTTGGAGTAATCAGAGCCCATGTCCATTAGTATTATCTCTCGGGGTTCGGACTACTTCAATATCAAACATTAATTTGGAGGTCACTTTGACACGGTATTAGTGATTGGGAGGAAGACAGAAATATGTCAATTTCGAAGAGGAAAAAAGGAACAAGAAAAAGAAGAAGAAAAATAGGGAGATTATTAGTTGGGAAGAGACGCGATGGGATTATTACAAACAGCAAGCGGAAATCGCAAAGGAAGCAAAGGAAACTTGGATACCGGGTTCCAAGTTGGAGTCTGCTAAAGTAGAGAAACCGAAGGTGATACTCAAAAGAAGATCGAGAAGTTGGTGGGCCAAGAGAAAGTGGGCAAGAATAGAGGAAGCAGGAAAGTAAGGGAGACACCAAAAGGTAAGATTTAATGAAGATATTAAGTTATAATATCGAGAGGGTTGGGAAGCGGGTGAAAAGGAAAGAGGTTAAGGATTTAATTTTGAAATGGGGTTCTGATTTTTTTGCTTACAAGAATCCAAGTTAGAGAGGGTAGATAATAAATTAGGTAGAGCCGTATGGGGTAGAAGGAATTTTGATTTAGAGTTCGATGCGGCGGAAGGGAATGCAGGGGGTAATCTCGATATGGGACAGGATAAATTCCGAAAATTAGTTCTTGGAGTTTAAAAGGTTTGGTTGTGGTGAATGGTATATGGCTAGAATCGGGTGCAGGTGCACCGTGATTAACGTATATACACCTAATACCCCTTCGCTAGATGGGCACTTTGGGATCGATTCAAATTGTTGTTGAACAAAGACAACGAGGATAGAGTCTCGTCATTGGGGATTTTAATTCAGTAAGGGATGTGAATGAAAGACAGTGGTTCTGGGGCAGAGTGTGGATGTTAATGACATGGAGAACTTTAACAACTTCATATCCGATAGTAACTGGTGGAACTACGGTGGCGGGCGTAAAATTTACATGGTATCGTCCCGATGGTACGTGTAAAAGTAAACTTGATAGAATGCTTTGGTTAATTCATCGTGGTGTCAAGAATGGCCAGATCAAATCCTAAGAGGTGGGAGTCGGTCTCTTTTGGATCATACTCCAATCTTTATCGAGAGCCGCAAAGGATCGGGGCCCAAAACTGCTCGTGTTTTTCAATCAATGGATGCAACATCAAGATTTCAAAGGTTTTGTTAAAGAAAAATGGAAGGCTGCCAATATTCAAGGGTGGGGGTTACGTAGTTAAAGAGAAGCTAAAAATTCTGAAATCGGAATTGAGAACTTGGAAGGAGGATGTGTTTGGCTGTCTAGATAAGAGCATTGAAGCAAAAAAAAGGTAGAAATTGAACAACTGGATATTTGCGACGATGTGTTTGGTCTTGACTCGGAGGAAGCGGGAAGAGGTCTGAACTAATGGGTGAACTGTACAAAGAAATGAGTTGGCGCGACTCCCAATTATTTCAAAAGTCTCGAATCAAATGGGTAAAGGAAGGTGATATTAATACTCATTTCTTCCACACTGGATTAATTCCAATGTAAAGAGAAATGAAATCAACGACATTTGGGTGGGGAATTCATGGATCGATTCAAGTAAATGAAGTTAAGAGTGAAATTTTCAATCATTTTCAACGGCATTTCGATGCGGGGCCGTATTTGCCTCCCTATTTTGATCTAGGGGTGAGCATTCGGTATTCGGTTACCGAACCGAAACCGAATAAGCAAAACTGAACAAATATCGAATAGTATTATAAGAAACCAAAACCGAACCGAAATATGTAAAACCGATCAATACCGAAATCGAAATTTTTGGTTCGATTTTGGTATAATACCGAAAACCGAAATTTTTACTTTTTTTTAAAAAATAAATTTTAGCTTATAAGATTTTAATGAGTAAATAAATCAACAATACCCTCTTCCAATACCCTCTTCGTATTATATGTCAAATAACTGAGTCTAGCTTCACAATTTCCAATCA
This sequence comes from Paraleonurus japonicus, assembly GCA_030762865.1. NCBI lineage: Eukaryota > Viridiplantae > Streptophyta > Magnoliopsida > Lamiales > Lamiaceae > Paraleonurus > Paraleonurus japonicus. The sequence continues at coordinate 44,417,817 of CM061053.1, read as the reverse complement.
GATTTGCAGTGATCAATAGAATTAAACCCATGAAACATAATTACAAAAAAATTGAAACAAGGAATAAGAATTGCATGATTCAAAATCTACCAATCAACAAAACACAACGAAAAAGAGTTTACTTTTGGGTTGTCGCTGCGTCGGAGATGTGCGTGAGACGGCGAGACTCGAGAGAGTGACCGAGTGAGGGTCGCTGCGCCGCGGGGAGTAGGAGAAAATCGGAGATGTGCGCGAGAGAGTGAGGGTCGCGCAGGGTCGCCGCCGCCGCCGGTGGTAGAAAGGTGGGCGGCTACTGGAATGGCGGTGGCTATGGGAGTCCTGGGAGAGAGAGATGGCAGAGCAAATGCGTATTTGGGAATTTAAAGAAATTGGAAGAAAATTGAATGAAGTAGGGTTTACATAATTTTCATTTAATATTTTAATATATATATATATATATATATATTATTGTATTTCGGTTCGGTTTTCGGTTATCTTGAATTTTTTTCCTAACACCTACCAAAACCGAATACCGAAATTTCAAAATCTTAAAACCGAATACCGAATCGAATACCAAATTAACCGAACCGAATTAAAATTTTGATTCGGTTCGGTTCGTTTTCGGTTAAATACCGAATAGTGCACACCCCTATTTTGATCAACGGTTTTCAAAAGGCGATTGGGTGATTGTGAAAATCGATTGCTAGCAGGAGAAATCATGGAAGAGGAGATTCGAAACACGATATGGAATTGTGATTCTAATGGTAGTCCAGGGCCGGATGGATTCACATTTGGATTCTTTAAAGAAACTTGACACATTCTTAAACAAGACATCTTGATCATGGTGAATGACTTCCATCGAATGGCAAGATTGTGAGCGGATTGAATCCATCTTTTATTTCCCTTATTCCGAAGAAACCTTCGCCCCAATCGATTGACGATTATAGGTCAATCTCTTTAATCGGAGGTCCCTACAAGATCATTTAAAAAATATTGGCGAATCGTCTTGCGAAGGTGATAGACTCTATTATAGAGTCCAACCAATCTGCCTTCATTTCGGGAGGAATATCATGGATGGAGTAGTCATATTAAATGAAGCAATTGATGAGGCGAAGAGGAGGAAAATCCCAAGGCTGTTTTTAAAGTCGACTTCTCTAAGGCATATGATTCAGTTAATCGAAATTCCTCGAAGATATGATGCAAGGCTTTAACTTTTGTGATAAATGGAGACGATGGATAAAAGCTTGCGTAGAGACGGCTTCGGCGGCCTTGGTCAACATCACCATGCGGGAGTTTAAGCTTAAGAAAGGACTCGAGACAAGATGACCCTATTTCTCCATTCTTGTACTTAATCGTGGCCGAGGCTAGGAATGCTAACCAATAAAGCCGTTGAATTGGGTCTCTTAAAGCCAAGCGGTGATTGGGAGGAAGAATGTGGCGATCTCCCACTTACAAGATGCCGATGACACAGTCTTCTCCGTGTTCGTGAGAGATCAAAAATTTAAGGGTCTGAGGTTGTTTGAATTAATTTCGGGATCAAGGTGAATTTTAGTAAAAGTCTCGCTTTTACGGATGGAACATTCAAGAAGATGTCGTGGAGGAAGGGGCGGCACTTTTGGGGTGCGAAAAAGGAGGGCAGCAATTCTCGTACTTGGGAATGAAAATTGGGATCAATCCTCATGCAAAGGATAATTGGAGTTGGTTGATTCAAAAGATTAAAAATAGGATTGCATGTTGGGACGGAAGAAATATTTCACTAGGCGGAAGGGCTACTCTTGTGCAATCCGTACTCTCTGCTATTCCGATATATGCTTTATCCTTCTATCTCTTGCCTAATACCTCTTTAAATCAGATTATAAGGGTCCAAAGGGCTTTTACGTGGGGAGGATGAACACAACACAAAAATCCCTTGGGTGAGTTGGAGTGAGATTTGCAAAAACAAAGAGGATGGGGGTCTAGGGATTAGGGATATTGGGTTGTTCAATAAGGTGTTGGTAGGGAAGTGGGTGTGGAGATTGCTAGAGGAAAGGGAGAGTCTTTGGGTGAAGATTATCGAGTCTAAATATGGTATTTTAGGGAGAGAGGTAGGCTGGGAGGGCGTGGTCGAAGGCTTCGTTGTGGTGGCGGGATGTGTTCCGTCTATTTTGGGGATCGGATGGAGGGGAATGAGAGAGGATTTTGAGAGGGAGATTGGTGATGGGAGAGATACCGTAGTCCGGGAGGATATTTGGGTAGATGGGATGAACCTTAAGACAAAATTTCCAAGATTATATAGACTTAGTTTGCAAAAGACATCAAGAATTAGCGAAATGGGTGGTTGGGTTAATGGGGTTTAGTCACGGGAGATGTGTTGGTGTCGTCAAATTTCGAGTCATAACTTGACAAATTTGAATGCTCTTATGAATATTTTGAACAGGTACAAACCAAAAGGTGGAGGCAAAGATCAATGGAGGTGGAAACATTCACCATGTGGGAGCTATCAAGTAAACAGAGCATATCATATTCTAGCGGCGAGACAGGTGGAACCAATTGCGATAACACATGAAAAGAGGACATTTAGAAGACTTTGGAGGAGCTGGGCTATAGCAAAGGCAAAGTGCCGGTGGCATGGAGATTAATCAAAGGGAGACTAGCGACAGTAGAAAATCTGGAAAAAGAGGAGTGACTTTCTCAATTGAAGGAAAAGTGTGTCACTTATGCAAGGAAGTGGAGGAGTCATCGGTGCACTGTTTTACACACTGTAAGTTTGCTTCCTCAGTTTGGGGTGAAATTCTAAATTGGCTTGGAGTGTCGTTGACGGTGCATATTAATTCGAGATTAATTTCCTTCAATTTTCCGAATGCTTGGGAATGAGGAAGCTTAAACGGGTGGCGCGGCATATTTGGTCATTAGAAAAAGACATAACCAAAATATCCTTTATGATGATATTTTTATGAAGAAGATAAACAAAAATAGTAAAAGCAAACATACCAGATTCATGGCCATAATCAAACAAGAACTTGGAAGTGTGGTTATATGGCCTTCCTCAACTAAATCTCAAAATGGGACCTTCGTTTTCTATCTTGATGGGGAGAGTAGAAAACAATAAACGATTTAGTGTATTGGAGACCATAACCAAGTGCTCTTTATATAGTGTTCAACAAGAGTTCCCATAATACTCTTGATTGAATACTATATGGTATCTACTCATTTTTCCACATCAAAAATGCATAATGATAGATCGTCACCATCAATTCAATTGACTCATATAATAAAGATCCATTATTTTGATCACCTAATTGGCTCATATCATAATGATCCATTGACTTTGAATACCAAATTGGCTCTTATCAATAATGATCACCTATTGAATCATATCACTAAATTGGCTACTATCATAATGATGAATGATTAATATAATTGCAAAATAAATGTGCAACCCACAATAATCTCCTAACAATCTCCCACTTGGGTTGCATATTAACCTTAGGCAATTATACTTCCTTATGTGCACAACTTTATGTCATTCATCATTTTTTATATTATTAATTATTATTGCCTTACAATCTCGTCCATCTTATGTACTAAAAATGAGACTATCACAATATTTCATCACATATATTATAGTGATTAAACCATGATAATCATCATAATAATACATTCAACGACATAGATCAAATGTGGTGAGCAGCATGGAAATTTCATGCAATGTGAACTTAATCATGCCTATTTCCAATCGGTCCAACTTTAGTCTTTAACGAGATCAATAATTGCAATGTAAAGTATCTAACACACAAAGTGAAACATAACCATCAACTTTATTCTGCGTAAAACCAAAAGGTCTGAAATTGAAATACATAGAACATCAACTCCCACTAGACTAAGGTAAAATTTTGAATAACACCCATATCAGTTAGTATGCTTGTGAAAAACCTTAGGTGTTAGTGCCTTAGTTAAAGGGTCTGCTAGCATAAAATCTGTCCCAATATGTTCTATGGAAATTTGTTTATTCTGAACTCTTTCCTTAACAACAAGAAACTTAATATCAATGAACTTTGATTTCACGTAACTCCCGTTGTTATTGGAGTAAAGAACGGCCGAGTTATTGTCACAATAAATTTTCAATGGTCGTTCTATCTTTATCAACCACACGCAGTCCAGTGACAAGGTTTCGCAACCATATCCCATGGTTAGATGTCTCATAACATGCAATGAACTCTCCAGCCATGGTGGATGAAGCTATGAGAGTCTGCAATGACTTCCAAGAGATAGCTCCACCACCAATGTAAAGATGTATCCGGATGTGGAGCGTTTGCTATCTTGACATCAGAAAATCAGTCGAATACCCGATGATCTCTAAACTATCCTGACCTCCGATAAGTGAGTACATAATCCATTGTTTTCTTTAAATATCGCATCACACGTTTGACTGCCTTCCAATGTTGCTCTCCGGATTACTTAAATATCTGCCTAATACTCCCACTATAAATGCTAAATCGGGACGAGTACAAACTTGAGCATACATGAGACTTCCCACACCCGACGCATAGGGAATCTTTTACATCTCTCTCCTTTGAAAATCATTATCAGTGGCACTCGCTTGAGACTAAACTTATCTCCTTTAGCAACAGGTATCCGAAGATTTGCGAGTCTTTCATGTCAAATCTTGTTGAAACTTTATTGATATAGCTCTTTTGTGATAATACAAGTGTTGGTCCCTGAATGTTGAGTTTATTATAAATCTTGAGATAACCTTCTAGAACAAAAATCTAGAAAGGGGGTTTGAATAGATTTTGTAAATTTTTTTAAATCTTTTCAAAGTCAATTCAAAATATCGATTAAGCACAACAGAAAACAATTTTTAAACTCAACTTTTAACAAGATCAAAAGCAATGATGATATTCAGATTTTAGATAAGATTCAAATTTAATTCTTGAATTAACAAATTGTAATTTGAACAGAAATTAGAAGAAAGCATTAAATAACACCGGGTTTTATAGTGGTTCGGATTATAATAATCCTACATCCACTCTCCTTCTCCAAACTTTGAAGAAGGGTCTTCACTAGCAGCTTACTTACTTACAATCTTTACAATTTACAACTTGATTTTCAACTCTTCAACAATGCTAACCAAACTTCTAAAATCTAACTCTAGAATAAGAAGTGTTTTTGAAGATGTGAAGTGAAGTGTTCTATAAACACTTAGAAAAATTTTGAAACCTCTTTTGAAAATACTCTGTGAAATCAATAGTGAATAGTGTGAGAAATTAAATTTGCATAAGTGTATTGAAAAATAAAATCTAGTCCTATTTATAAGTCTGAAAAGACAGTTAGTTTGTTAGTCAGTTCTAACAAACCGAAAAGCTCAACAAACTTAATCTTGAAAACTGCTCTTGACCTCACTGATTTCTTCTACTCGTCTGCGGTGACTTGGTGAAGACTCGCCTTTCTTATTCTACTCGGCTTGTCTTGACCTCGTCCGAGCTCTTCATGATCGTCTCCTGCAGATGGCTAGATTTGAGCTTGTCTCCGGATGACCTGTAAACTTTGATCTCCAGCCTAACTTAATCAGCCTTCGACCTACCGATCACCTTAGCATCAAACTCGATCCGAGCCGCTTATCAACGTTATGCTCGCTCCTCTGGATTGTTCCTTTTAACTCATCAAAACTCTACTTGATCTAACAATTTCCCCTTTTTGATGATGTTAAAACTATAAAAGAAACATACTCACAGGTGATGTTAGTCGAGTTATTCAAGACAATCGATAAGCAAGTTAGAATACATTCACACTATCAATTCACCTTAAAGCATTCTAATCCACACTTGGAAAATTTTGAAGTAAAAATTCTTTAGTCATAAGAATTTTTTTTTTAAAAAATTAAAGTCTTAAGAAGAATTTTAGACTAAAGAAAATTTTTGTAAATATTGAGTCCGAGATGATAAATTTTCTCGGATGGTTTATACTTAGAAAAATTTTAAAGTTTCTTAAAACAAGAAAGAAAACTTTTAAAACACACAAGTAAAACAGATAAGAACCAGTCATCTCATTCATATTCAGCTCATTTACAAATTTACATATGGAGCAGAGATAAGAAGATAAAGGATAAGAAAATTTAAGCTTATCTAATATGTCCATCTCTGTCTTTTCCTCGAAGCCGCATCCAATCAAATATTCTCGTTCTCACCAACAATTTCCTTTGGATCGACCAACTTCATCGATTTATACCATAGTTGATAGTTGACTGATCCACTCCTTGTCTATCGAGCCATCATCTTTCACTTTATCTGAATGGATGAGTAGTTCTGAGCAACCAAATCCACGTTGTACCATTCATCTCCTTCATCAAGAAGTTTCGTACAAACTTGGATTTTCCTTCTCCATCCAATCATGCCAAGCGATCGCCTCATTGTCGATGATGCTCCAACTCCTTTGCAAATGTACCGTAAGAAGGTCCACTTGGCTTCGTACTTCATGTACTCACCGCCCACGATGGATGTGCAATCATTTTCGGAGGGGCATCATCCTTTCTGCAGTCCGATCCAAGTGCCTCGGCTCCTCCTCCGGTGATGGGACAACCCACTTCTTCCTGAACTTATCAAAAATGCGGCCCACCTCCTTTTCCGACTTAATCTTCCTCCCGGCTTCCCTCCCATAATACACCTTTTCACCTTGATCCGTCGGTCCCTTTCGCCTCTATCCTAAGCCGCCACCGATTTTTCCAAAGTGGTCTCTTTCCAAAGACTTTGAACATCGCTCTGCACGATAGGCGACACGACCTTCTCTGTCTCCTTTTCTTTCTCTTTCTCCACCACCACCCGGCTCTTTCCGTTTCCCTTCTCGGCTTCACTTTGGCTCTAGCCTCTCGATCTTAGCCATATATCTTTCGATTTCAGTTTCGCCTTCTTTCTTTCGGCCACTCATCCGCCCGATTGCTTCTTCAATCCGATCAATTCTAAGTTTTAAGGCGGTGAGCTCATCCGATTGGTAATTTCTTTGAAAGTTTGATCTGGTTAAGCTCGGCTTTCACAATCTCCACATCTTCCCCTTTTTAACATCATCAAGTAGCATAGCAAGCTGCTTCTTTGATAACAGAAATAGGTGGAAGCCGAGGATTGATTAAGGAGGATCTCATCGGCCAGCTGATTGTCGGCTTGGGTTTGGATTTTCAGCTCTCCAACCTCCTTCTTCACTTCTTCAAGCTCTTCTTTGACAACCATTTTAACAGATTTGAAATAGAAGATAGAAGGTTTACCTCGTATGCTTTTAGCATGTCTTCCATAGTTACACTCGATAGAATCTACGATGTCTGCAGTCTTCATTGTGAGCATCTCGAGTGAACTTATCCTCTACTCTCTTCTCCACCGATTCGAGAATTGAAGAAAAGGTGGATCCTGGTCTTGGGAGGGATGGGCCGGTAGGGTTTCGGATAAGCCAAGGCGGCTTCAGTAGGAAATTCGTGAGCCGCTCCTCCGATAGGATGACCGATAAGGATGAGATTCCAAAGAGACTCGTAATAACCTTTCTCCCAGTGATGAAATTGTCCCACCCAACTTCATCAAGAAACAAACTCATCTCCTCCGCATCACCGGTCCTCGAGATGATGGACCAGCCAGATCTCAATGAATTCCTTCATTACTTCGTGGTTAAACTGAAGTTCGAGAATTAACTCGGCTAATCTCTTTTTGGCATCCGACCGTAGGGAGAGCTCAAGCTTCCTACAAATCCATCCGTCCGGGAGTGTGTATTGACTGATTTGGGGTGAGGAGTGGGATATTTGGTGGAGAGAAAGTCAAGAAAATCAAAAGGTTGAGTAGAGGTGGGAGGGATATCAGTGTGGGAGATGAGGTGGGAGGTATTTCGGGTACGGGAGATGAGGTGGGAGGTGTTTGTATTTGGATAATTTCGGGAGTAGTCAAGTTGCAGGCTCAAGTACCAGCCTTGGATACTTCTTCATCGCCTAGGTGGGTGGGGGATTTTTCAAGATGAGATGTTGGAGGATGTACTGAGAGGCTTGCCTCTCGGCAGATGCGGTTCGCTCGTAGCCGGGATCTTCCAAAGACCTCCGTCTCACTGCACTGGCCGCCGCTATTTGAAGTGTTGCAGCCTCCTCTGTAGCAGACTAGCAGGAGTTGAGGAAGACTCCCCAATCAGATTCACAGCCTTGACCAGCCTTCTCCCGGTCCTCCTTCTAAGTGGTTGAGCCACTTCTATTTCCACCCCAGCTTGCTTCCTCAACTGGCCGAGCAACTGGTGCCTCTTCCCGGCCGCTGGGATCTCACTTTGTACCTCTACTGTACCTCACCTGGCCGCCTCGCACCCCAAAGCCGCCAACTCGATTCTCTCGGGCCTCGTACCTCATCTCGATTCATCGTCCGAATCTGCAATCCACCCAATCTCTCATTCTTTGTAAGCAAACCCTTTGCTTAGAAAATTTCTTCTTTCCTTCCCTCGTCTGGACCCTCTTATTCAAATCCATCAAGATCGTGATCTTATTAAATGCACTCACGAGACCGAGGAACCCAATCACCAACAAGTAGGGTTAAATACCAACCTCACCTTCTCTTCCTTCAACCTCCTAAACAGCAGCTTCTACCCAATCAACCCTTATACCATCAACTATAGTCCTCATACAACACAGCCTTAGACTTAGTGACTCCGTCATGTGAACTCGATCACCTGCACTGACTTAGTCACTATAGTCATCAACAATTTATATTTTCTTCTCAACATGTGTTTTTTTAAGTCTCTCCTTGTTCCCCTATACGTAATCCCGCGAACAAATCAAAAGATTGTTCCCATTCCTCTTCCTTATATACTAATGGATTCACACCCTCACCCGATGTATCCAAAGTCCTAGCCACATTCTCTTTAGTATACTCCAACCTAGTACCCTCTACCGTAGTACTAAACCCGTCATCGAAACTCACCGTTTACCTGTAAATTCTCGTGCCTATGAAGTCCATTGTTTTGTTTTCTCATGTGATTTGAGTGAACAGTAACCCTCGTAATCTTGATGCTTCCAACAGCCTTAAAATTTCGCTGATTCCCTGTCTGAGTGGTTTCAAAGTCGACATACATCTCGGCTTTGAGTTTATTCTTAATCGCTTTATTCATTTTGAAATTTGAGACTGATGCGCTTATATAAGTGGGAGGTCTAGAGGGTTGGGATGAAGAAGAAGCCATTTGAATAATTTTTGTAAGAAAGGGTTTTTACAGAGGATTTTGATAAGTGAAATGTGAAAGTGAAAATTTTTAAGAAGAAAGGTAAGATTTTAAACTTAGAGGAGAGAGAGGGAAAGTTTGGGAATGCAAAACGTGGCACGATCTCGTAGTTTTTATTTTAAACCGTTGATTTTAAGAGGCGCGTGTAAAACATCGACGGTTTAGCGAGAAAACGATTGAAATTCAGGCGCGTGGCCTTCACGTGTCTTGAATTGTGTAAAAAGTAACCGCTTATCCTACGGATTAGACGGCTAATAGACTTACTTTATCGAAGTAATTAGTATACCCGACGTAAGCAATGAGGTGCCTTACTTAACACTCGTATTCTATTTCGTACTTCGTGAAATCAGACTTGGTCAAATTTGATCTTATCGATATTTTTCACAAAAAAACTCTCTCCTAGTCTGATTTTTGAAAACCACAAATGTTTAAAACTTAATACAGATTTCCGGTTTAGTTACAAAGTACATGATTGCTTGGAATACACAAACTTAAGGACTTTGTTTGAAACCAAAGATGTTTTAGGAAAAACGAAGATGAAGGTTTTCCAAAGAAGATATTTATAAGACTAATCGATATACATTCCTCGCAACAAACTCATCAAAACTTATTAGTAGGTGAGGTAGATCGGATAGGGTGTAGATAGTCATCTGCTTTTCGTAAAATCGGTGACTATTGTGCCCTAGTCTGATTTACCATATGTCGGATAAGCAATTATCATGTCAAATAAGGTCAATATAACTAATCCTTGATTCTTGATTCCTAAATAGGAAATCAATGATATCACCACTGATTGTCCTTTGACTCGCATCTAGTCCGATAATTCTTTCTAGACATAATAAACTAAATTGAGAGAGACAAGAATTAAAAAACAATTAGAGATTTACTAAAGAAGCATCTAATAAACCTAATTCTACAGATAATTCTTTAAACCTCGTCTCTGCCGCTGGTTTTGTCAAGATGTCTCTTTGAAAGTCGGTCAAGATCTTCTCAAGTCTGATATCTCCTTTTTCTACATGGTCTCGGATGAAATGGTGTCGATATCTACATGTTTGCATCTTGTATGGAGAATCGGGTTACGAGTAATAGCTATGACACTATTACTATCACAAAAGATAGGTACATCTTTGGTGATAATATTATAGTCCCTTAGCTGTTGACTTATCCGGATCGGTGTGAACAATAACTTCCACCGCCATATACTCTGGCTTCGATTGTGGAAGTAGCTACAGAGGTTTGTTTCTTAGACAACCATGAAATCAGCTTACTTCCAAGAAATTGGCAAGTACCGGATGTAGATTTTCTATCTATCTTACACCCACCAAAATCCGAATGCGAGTATCCAGACACTCAAAGTTGTCATCACCGATACCACAATCCAACATTTATCTGCTTTTCAAATACTTGAGGATTTTCTTTCTTTGCTTCAAGATGGCTTTTCTTAGGATTAGCTTGAAATCGAGCACAAACTCCAACCGCAAATGAAATATCAGGTCTACTAGCGATTAAATATAATAAAGAACCAAGAAGACCTCGATACACGCTTTGATCGAGTGTCTTCTCCTTCTCATTCTGGATCCATTGAAAATTTGTCATCATAGGTATCTTAGCTTCTCAGTGGTACCTATTCCATATTTTTCAATAAGATCTTTGTGTATTTGGCTTGATTGATGAATATTCCTTTCTTTGTTCCTTGACTTGAAGTCCAAGAAAATATGTCATTTCTCCCATCATGGACATTTCAAATCTGCTTTTCATAAGACTACTAAATTCTTCACATAAAGATATGTTAGTTGATCCAAAAATTATATCATCAACATAAATTTGAACTAACAAAAGATCATAACCAAACTCTTTTCTAAAGAGAGTTCTATCAATTCTACCTTTAACAAAACCATTTTGAATTAAATAATCGCACAAGGTGTCATACCAAGCTCTTGGTGCTTGTTTAAGTCCATATAGAGCTTTTCTTAGTTTATAAATCTTCTCTCCTTTGACAAATCTAGGGGTTGCTCTACATAAACTTCCTCGCCTAGGATTCCATTTAAGAAAGTCGACTTAACATCCATTTGAAAAATTATGAATCTTTTAAAAGTCGCATAGGCTAAAAACAATCTTATGGCTTCCAGACATTTAGCTGTGCAAAGGTTTCATCATAATCAATACCCTCGATTGTGAATAACCTTGAGCGACTAGTCTCGGCCTTATTTCTAACCACAATATTGTTTTCATCCCTCTTGTTTTTAAAGACCCATTTAGTTCCAATGACTTTTGATGATGAGGCCTTTCAACAAGCTCCCACACATCTTGTCTTTGAAATCCATTTAGTTCTTCTTGCATGGCATTAATCCATTGGAATCGATTAAAGCTTCGTAATTGATTTAGGTTCAAGTAATGACACATAGCAACCGAACATACAATCTTGATTTAGTTGGGTCCTCGTCTGACACCAGAGTCTAAATCTCCAATTATCTCGCCACTGGGTGATATGACATTACTTTCTTACCTTTATCTTTTACAAGATGATGTCTTGTCTCAATTATTTATTTGAGATGATTCTATGTTACCTTCTCGATAATTCTACCTCGATCACCGATGTGTCGTTGGTCGTCTGATCGCTTGGTAGATCACCGTTGAGGAAGTTCTTTCGTGTTCCTTTCCTTTGTCTAATTCTTCCTCTTCATCTCAATCGATTCTTGATTGTAGAATTTTATGGTTGATCCTTTGATAGTCAATCGATCCGCATCATCCGATATCTTTGTGATGTCCCCTGCCTTATCAAACTCAAAAGAAGATTCATCAAATACCACATGGGGTGTTTCTTCTACACATAAGATTGTCTTATTAAAAACTCTATATGCCTTTGATATAGATGAGTATCCTAAGAATATCCCATCTGCTATCTTGGCATCAAATGTTTTTAATTGAGATTTCTCATTGTTGTGTATGAAACATTTACAACCAAATATATGAAAATATGAAATTTTGGGAGATCTTCCCTTCCAAATTTCATAGGAGTTTTACACTTATCCTTGACAATCAGACTTCTATTTAGAACATAGCGAGAATTTGACCGCTTGCCCAAAACCTATGAGGAGTGTTAAATTCGTATAACATTGTTCTAGCCTCTTTCAAGGTCCTGTTTCTTCTTTCAACAACTCCATTTTGTTGTGGAGTCCTTGCTGCAGATGTTTCCGAGCTATGCCATTCTCAATGCGAGTTAGAAATCAATTTATTTAGAAATTCAAGACCTTTATCACTTCTAATTTTAACAATATTTAATCCCTTTTCATTTTGAATCTTTTTAAGAAATTCTCGAATTTTAGTCATAGTCTCATTCTTTTTGTACAAGAAAATAACCCAAGTAAATCTTAAAAATCATCAACAATTACTAAGGTGTATTTTCTTCCACTAAAGTCGAGAGTAGTTAATGGACCAAACAGATCCATATGAAGAAGTTCCAATCCTTTCAAGAAGGACTACTTATTGTTTTAAAAGAAGCTTTGGTCTGCTTTCCTTTTGACAAGAAACACATACATGACTCTTTGAAAATATTTTATCAGGAGTCCTTTAACTAAAAATTTCCTTGCTATTTTGTTAAGAGTTTTGAAGTTTAAGTGACCAAGTAAATGCATGTACCCACAACTTAAGTAACAAGACAAGTATCTTTAGGACAGACTTTTGAAGTTGGCAACATAAATGTTACCTTGTCTTACTCCAGCCAATAGAATATTTTCATTGATACCATCTAAAACATAGCATGCATTATGAGTAAATTTGACACAAAACCCTTTATCACAAAATTGTGAAACAGATAGTAGGTTGTGCTTCAATCCTTCCACGTAGTAAACTTCTTGAACATGAACATCTCCAATCATTAGTGTTCCTACACCTTTAGTAAGTCCATAGTTGTTATCACCAAACATCACTCTAGGTCCATCAATGGTTTGATAGTTAGAGAGAAGTCGCTCTTTCATAGGTCATGTGCTTGGAACAGTCACTATCAATGTACCAGATGACCTCAAGAATGTCTCCTCTATCAACTATCTTCTTATCTTCCTGCAATCACAAATTTATTGCTTAGGTACCCTTTGTATTTTGGGTCCTTTCATATTAAGTTGACTATTAGGAATCCAGATAAAAATATCAATGTTCCTTAAAACCATAGATTGAAGCTTGCATCCATATCTATCTACTAAGATAAGACTTTCAAGATCAACTGATTTGATTGATCTTTTGAAATTGTCTTGAATCTTGGTAAGAATGGATATGATTTTCTTCTTCCATCAAAGCTATTATACCTAGGATAGATTTTTGATTTAGTCTTAGGTTTAGCCTTAGGAGTTACTTTCCTCGTCCGATTTTTCTTTTCGTAAGTATCGATGAGGTAATTAATTCCTTTGGTTTCAGGGACTGAATAAAGTTTCTACCTTAGGTTTAGTTGCTTTGACAAAGACTCTAGGTTTTATAGGATCATTTTTCTTATTCCTATCAAAGCCTAATCCAGCTTTTATCACTAGACTTTTGTGAAGAATTGAAAATTTTATCTATTGTGGTTTGAGAATTATTCATAAGTCCTAACTTGAGATTTAATTCTCTATTAGTCCTTTTATAATTCTCATTCTCGTAATAGATATTTGAAAATTTTATTTTTAAAGAACTCAATTCCTGTTCTAACTTATCTGTCTTGTCGGACAAGGTACTGGGTGATCATCTCGATCGACATTCCCCCTTGAATGTACAGCCTAATTTCTCACTTTCCTTAGTAGATTGACCTTAGTTAGATCAAATTTGATCTTTTAAATTAAGATTTTCAGTCTCTATCTGCTTATAAGCGAGATGCAGCAGCCTCCAAATCTTTCAAAAGTTTATCAATAAGACTGGATCTGCTTTATAAGGTATCACACCATTATATGATGATGAATAGTAATGTACCTCTTTAGCCATTAGACATATGTCATTATCGACCCCAAAATCGGATGAGGATGAGGATGACGATGTCCCTCGAGCTTCTTCTTTCTCGGCTAGGAGAGCTCTCTCATCAAGATACCTTCTATCTCTTTTCTTCCTCTTTTCTTCTCTCTCTCTCGGGAGTGAGTTGAGGACAATCATAGTTGTAGTGACCAGTTTGCCGCATGTATAGCATATATCTCCTCTCGTCTGCTTTGGACTACTATCTCCTCGTCGATAGGTGACCTATGACTTCTTGGTCGATTCTTCTTTTTATCATTATCTCGAGCTCTTCTTATCCCCTCGTCTCGATCTATAGTTCCTACAACCTAATCTGCCTCTCTTGTTTCTTCTCGTACTTCATCTTTAGTCTTTCATACCTTTTCAACAAAAGAGCCATTTCTTCTTTTACGGACAAATCAGATGCTTTAGAGATCTTTTCGATTCATCCCGATGAACAAATGCTAATGTTTCCGTATGTAGATGACTCGCCTCATCTTCTTCATCTTCAATGTGAATGTCATATTCCAGTGCTTTTAAGATGAGAGAAAAGAGTGTGGTGTGATATTGCCGACAAATTCTCGTGTTGCCTTGAGAATATTTGCTTTCTCTCTCCATCTTTTGCTCAAAGATCTCGAGTACCTTGTTGTTAATTTCTTTCTCGGTGTAAGTCTTACCCAAATCGGCCGCTTTGTTCACAAGATTAGCCGGCCTCACGTCCAATTGATCTACAGCCACCATCCTTCATTTTGAACGTGTCAAATGCATGTAGAACAGATCAAGCTTATTTTCTTTGACCTGCTCGCATCCTTCACAAATTCCAGCAAGAGTCTCCCACATTTCTTTGGCGCCTTGCATCTTTTAACCTTTTCAATCCAATCCTTACTTAGAGTCTCAATGATCTCGCCGAGCTACTTGATCAAGATTATGGACCTTTCTTTCATCATTTGTTAACTCGTAGCTCTTTTTTCTTGTCTGGTCCTCGATTCACCGACTACCTCCAATCTTGGGTACCTCCATGATAAAATTTTATAGGTCCCTCTTCAAGAACCTCTTCCATCCTATCATGAATGACTTTTAGGTGATTCTCCATCCTAAATTTCCAAAGAATCATAATCTTCAATAGAGAATTCAGGAAGATTCCTTGACTTCTTGTTTTTCCCCGATGACATGATGAAACAAAGGAACAAAATACTCCACAAACTAATTAGTAGCACCGTTAGTAAAAGAAGAAAATGAAGAAAATCAAAATAATTTCAGAATCTTATTCAAAACCTAAAATCAATATCGTAATACCTTACAATCGCTCCGATACCACTTGTTGGTCCCCGAATGTTGAGTTTATTATAAATCTTGAGATAACCTTCTAGAACAAAATCTAGAAAGGGGGTTTGAATAGATTTTGTAAATTTTTTTAAATCTTTTCAAAGTCAATTCAAAATATCGATTAAGCACAAATAAAAACAATTTTTAAACTCAACTTTTAACAAGATCAAAAGCAATGATGATATTCGCATTTTAGATAAGATTCTCAAATTTAATTCTTGAATTAACAAATTGTAATTTGAATGTAAATTAGAAGAAAGCAAGAATAACACCGGGTTTTATAGTGGTTCGGATTATAATAATCCTACATCCACTCTCCTTCTCCAAACTTTGAAGAAGGGTCTTCACTAGCAAATTACTTACTTACAATCTTTACAATTTACAACTTGATCTTCAACTCTTCAACAATGCTAACCAAACTTCTAAAATCTAACTCTAGAATAAGAAGTGTTTTTGAAGATGTGAAGTGAAGTGTTCTATAAACACTTAGAAAAATTTTGAAACCTCTTTTGAAAATACTCGTGAAATCAATAGTGAATAGTGTGAGAAATCAAATTTGCATAAGTGTATTGAAAAATAAAATCTAGTCCTATTTATAAGTCTCGAAAAGACAGCTTAGTTTGTTAGTCGGGCCTAACAAACTCAAAACCGCTCAACAAACTTAATCTTGAAAACTCGCTCTTGACCTCACCGATTTCTTCTACTCGTCTCGCTGACTTGGTGAAGACTCGCCTTTCTTATTCTACTCACCTTGTCTTGACCTCGTCTCGAGCTCTTCATGATCGTCTCCCGCAGATGGCTAGATTTGAGCTTGTCTCCGCATGACTCAGAACTTTGATCTCCAACTAACTTAATCAGCCTTGACCTCCCTGATCAGCCTTAGCATCAAACTCGATCCGAGCCGCTTATCAACGTTGTCCGCTCCTCTCGATTGTTCCTTTTAACTCATCAAAACTCTACTTGATCTAACAACAAGAGTACCTTAAGAGCGATCTCTAAGTATTTGGATCCCTAATACAAAAGAGGCTTCACCAAGATCTTTCATTTCGAATTTCTTCGTTAGAAATCTCTTAGTTTCGCACAACAAGTCTATATCTTTACTAGCAAGTAAAATATCATCCACATATAAAACCAAGAAAATGTATTTACTCCCACCGAACTTTTGATATACACAATCATCAACCACATTCATCTCAAATCCATATGAAGTAATGACTTGATGAAACTTGTGATACCATCAAGTGGAAGCTTGTTTAAGCCCATAGATGGATTTCTTTAATTTGCAAACCATAGACTTTGGATCTCCAAATGTATAGTTTTCTAGTTGCACCATATAGATCGCTTCATCAATGTCTCTATTTAGAAACGCGGTCTTTACATCCATCCGTGTAGTTCGAGATCAAAATGAGCTACCAAAGGCTATAATAGTCCTAAAAGAATCCTTCGATGATATTGGAGAGAAGGTTTCTTTTATAATCAATGCCTTCCTTTTGAGTAAAGCCTTTCGCGACTAGACGAGCCATATATCTTTCAATATTGCCCTTTGATTCCCTTTTGGTTTTAAATATCCATTTACAACCAATGGGTTTCACACCCTTAGGCAATTCGACAAGATCCCAAACGTCATTATCACTCATAGACTTCATCTCATCCTGCATGGCATTAAACCACTTTTGAGAGTTAGGACCGCATTTGGCTTGTGCAAAGGTGATCGGATCATCCTCTCGTTAAACCGATGCCATCCTCATGTTCTAGAAGAAATACTATATAATCATCCGAAATTGCACTTCTCTTTTCTCTAGCGGATCGCCTTAATGGCACTTCTTGAGGTGGATGAGGTTGTACTTCACCTAATGGAGGAAGTATCTCATTGTTGTCTTGATTTGGAGCAATATTAGGGACAAGATCATTCTCAATCGCTGGAACTATATTTTGAACAACAATAGGTATTGAAACCAGATCATCACAATAACAGATTCCTCCTCAAAGACAACATCCCTTATGATTTCTTTCCTCCCAACCTCAACATCCTCAAGAAATCGCATTTCTTGTTTCAAAAATGTTCTAGATTTGGGATGATAAAACTTATACCCCGAGAGTACTGTGGTAACCAACAAAGTAATGTACCTAAATGTTCTTGAGTCCAACTTTCCTTCATGAGGCTTATAAGGTCGCGCCTCACTGGACATCCCCAAATATGCAAGTGCCTAATGCTAGGTTTCTTGACCATAAAAAGTTCATAAGGGGTTTTGGCTATCGCTTTGCTAGGTACTCTATTGAGAATATGTACTACAATTTTAGTGCTTCTCCCCAAAGTGACTCTAACAAGGATGAATGAGAAATCATACTCCTTACCATATCCTTAAGAGTCCGGTTTCTTCTGCTCAGCAACACCATTCATGCTAGGTGACCCCGGCATTGTGTATTGCGGAACAATTCCACACTCTTTGAGAAAAAGTGCAAACGGTCCAGACGTTGTTCTCCCGATCCATCATATCGTCCGTAGTATTCACCACCACAACTGATCCGATGGCTTTAATTTTCTTCCCAAGTCGAAGTTCAACTTCGGCTTTGAAAGACTTGAAAACGTCCACCGATTGAGATTTCTCATGTATTAAATATAGGTAGCCGAATCTAGAGTAATCGTCTATGAATGTAATGAAGTATCGTTGTCCATTCCAAGTCAGCAAAGAGGGAATGGACCACAAATATCAGTGTGGATAAGTTCTAAGACATCCTTAGCTCTTTCGGCACCTAATTTACTTTTGTTTGTTTCTTTCCCTTGATGCACTCAACAAAGACTTGAAAGTCTCAGAAATCTAGGGGATCAAGTATTCCATCTAACACAAGCCTTTGCATTCTCTCGTTAAGAGATATGCCCTAAACGCTTGTGCCATAAAATGGCGTAATCCTCGGTGAATTTTCTTTTGAACCTTTTGAACTTGTTTGCAGTATAATGTTATGGGAGGCAACTATATCATGCATATAAAGATTATCAACCAAGGAACCAGTACCAATTAGATTTGTATTTTGAAAGATGCTAATTTTATTATTTCCAAAAGAACAAGAAAACCCAAATTGTCCAAACAAAAATAGAAATTAAATTCCGTCTAAATGACGGTGCAACAAAAGTCACAAACAAGTCCAAATAAAAACCACTTCTTAATTGCAATCTAAAAGTTCTTATAAAGCCTCTACCGCAACTTTATTGCCATCGCCACATAGATGAATCTTTTAGCATCGGTTGGCGGGCGGCTCCACAGTAACGGAGGATTGAGAAGGTCTCGCCTAGGTCCCTTAGGTGATCCTCCTTTTCACACTTTTGACAATGATGTCGCCTATATAGACTTCCATCGTCTTCCCGATTTGTTCCGCGAACATCTTGTTTACTAGCTTGGTAGGTTGCCTCGCTTTTCAACCCGAAGGGCATCCTAAGCCAGAGAAAATATTCTTTCTCGTGAGAAATGAGGTATGTTTGATATCCTCCACGGCCATCGGGATTTGGTGATAGCCTCGCAAACGCGTCTTTAAGCAAGCAAAATTTAATTGCCGAATCAAGAAGCTACACGTGGAAATTATATATTAAATATCAATTAAGTTTATTATTTATTAGGAAATTAAATACATATAATTTCTAATATAATAAATAATTAATAATTTAATTGGTCTATTAAATTAATTAGGCCCAATCCAAGTATTGGGTCCTAATAAATCAATTTGAGTTTTTAAGCCCAATAAATCAAATTGGGCCTCTAAAGTCCAATAAATCAATTTGGCCTCTAAAGCCTAATAAATCATATTGGCCCTCAAAAGTCCAATAAACCGAATTGGGCCTCTAAAGCCTAATAAATCAAATTGGGCCTCTAAAGCCTAATAAATCGAATTGGGCCTCTAAAGTCCAATTAATTGAATTGGGCCTCTAAAGTCCAATAAATCAATTTGGGCCTCTAAAGTCCAATAAATCAATTAGGGCCTTTAAAGTCCAATTAATTGAATTGGGCCTCTTAAGTCTAATAAATCAATTGGACCTTTAAAGTCCAATTAATCAATTTGGGCCTCTAAAGTCCAATAAATCAATTTGGGCCTCTAAAGTCCAAATAATTGAATTGGGCCTTTAAAGTCCGATTAGTTGAGTTGAGTTTCTAAAGCCCAATAAATCATGACAGTCTCTAAAGCCCAACAAATCAAATTGAAAAAAATATTCCCGTAGATGTCGGAATATTCCCCGGTTCAACAAAGCCGTGCCCGTTAAACCTAGGGTTTCCATCATCTATAAATAGGGTCTCATTTCAACCATTCCGCATAATAACAAAAACACACGGAAAGCATCGAAACACACCGGATTTCGAGCTTTGCGCATCAAGTCCGCGATTCAAGGAGTTCTTCGGCTCTTCATCAAGAACGGCGTTCAATCCGAGATCAAGGTGCTAAACCCTTCCGATTGGCGTTTCTCCCGCAGAATTCTTCAAGTTCTTCATCAAAGACAGCGCTCAATCCGAGATCAAGGTGCTAAACCCTCCGATCGGGCGCTTCTCCCGCATAATTCTTCAAGTTCTTCGTCAAAGAAAACGCTTGATCTCGAGATCAAGGTGCTAAGCCCTCCAATCGACGCTTTTCTCCTCCGAAGTTTACATGTGATAAATGAAGTTTACATGGATGACGCATATGAGTTGATCTCTAAAGACGGTGTAAACATCGGTCCTATAAATGGGAAATTCTTGAAACGCTACTACGCATAAGTCAAGAAAACTCCATGATACACGAGCCTAAATCGCTTTGTCCCTCCCGGTGCGCGAGGTTAAAGTGCACGACAACCACCAAAGTTAATTACATGTGGCTAAAATATTAAATTATCCCACTAAAGATATTTAGTGGCTAAATATTTAATATCCCTCCTGGCCCGCATGAGGTAAAACTATGTACGACACCCCAATTCACTAAAGGTATTTAGTGGTTAAATATTAAATACCCCACTTCGACTATAGTGGTTACAAAAAGTCTCTCCCGGCCCGCATGAGGTTAAACTGCACGGCCCCCAAATCAAATCATATTTCTCCTTGAACTACGTTATGGCTTGATCCTCTTCAAAGAGGTACGTAGGCAACTTAGAAATCCTCTAAGTGCGTGACCTGCTTACTTCATTTACGTTCATATATTGAACTTAAAGATATTGAAGTACAAAAGAGGAATATGCAAAAAAAAAAAAAAAAAGTGCAGAAGAAAGTAACTTAGAAATTCTCTAAGTATGGGCAGACCAATTATTTTCATTTAAGTTCATACACTTATTGAAATATTGAACTACAAAAGAAAAATAAATATTTGGGGGCAAGAAAATATTCGGCATAAATCGAAGTAAAGCCTTCAATAATAATCTTTTAAACGGATATTATTGTGATTGATAATTAATTTATTATGGTAATTAATTAAATTAATGAGACCATTAATTAATTAATTAGTCCAAATAAATTAAAGCCTTTAAAAATTTAAGCCCAATACATTAAATTATGATGACCTAAATTGAATTAATTCATAGGCCCACATAATAATTATTGTGGCAAATAAAAAGAAAGGCCCATGGTAATTATTTTTGCCAAATAAAGGAGTCCAAGTTTAGATGGCCCAAAATAGAAACAAAGCCCAAAACTCACAGCAGATTTAGTTTCATGCTGAAGCAGAAAGGAAAAATCCCAATCAGTGCTTTTTCCCAAAATTCACGCTGCGGAATAAAAAAAAAAAAACCAAGGGAGAAACGGTAACAGATAAAACACGCTGAAGAAGAAAGAGAGAAAAAAATACCAGCCAAATCTTCGAAAAATACGCAGCAAATCAAGGGATCCCTCTTTAAATTCAAAATTCAAATCTGTTCCTATCCTTCCAGCCGCGAACCGCCACTACGACAGCAGCCGACGCCGCTACCACGAATGCCGGTAGCAGCCGTCATCGCAGCAACAAGAGCCGAGATGCACGCCACCGATGCCCAAACCGCCGCCGCTGCTCGAACGCAGCACGCCGCTGGAAGCTCCGCCGCCGCCGCTTCCTTTCGTGAACAGCCGCTGCCGCTGCCGCTTCCACGCATCGCCTCCAGATCTCAAATGAAACAGTCACCAAGGGCTGTTGTTTGAGTCTCGATGCGCCGCCAACGTGTTCTGTTTAGGTATGTATGTGTTCATACAAACAACCTGCTTCGATGAAATGCCCATAGACGTATCATATGGGCACAAATCAAACGTTATAGTTGTCGAAATATGAACGGCAAATGAGCAATTGTTGTGTAGTTGTAGTAGCAAAGTGAACATGGCATACGGATGTGTTCATACAAACCACCTGCTTCGATGAAATGCCCATAGGCGTATCATATGGGCATGAATCAAATGTTATGATTGTCGAAATATGAACGACAAATGAGCAATGATCGTAGTTGTAGAGGCAAGTGAACATGGCATACATGTTTGTTCATACAAACAACCCGTCCCGATGAAATGCCCATAGACGTATCATATGGGTACGAATCAACGTTATGGTTGTCGAAATATGAACGACAAAATGAAAGCAATGGCCGTAGTCAGAGAGGCATTGAACATGGCATACGTATTTGTTCATACAAACAACCTGGCCCGATGAAATGCCATACACGTATCATATGGGCACGAATCAAACGTTATGATTGTTTAAATATGAACGACAAATGAGCATGATTGTGTAGTTGTAGTGGCAATGAGCATGGTTGTGTTGTTGTAGTGACGGATGAATACGGTAGTGTAGTTGTATGAATACGCATTGTGTTGTAGTGACGGATGAATACGGTAGTGTAGTTGTATGAATACGCATACACAATAAAAATCCTACGATAAAAAAAAAAAAGAGGAGGAAAAAAAGTGAGCGTAAAGGCATAATAAATTTTAACATTGAATTCCTTGTTGATGCGTCTCTCTCAGAGAAAAAGTGATCTCGCAAATGTAAAGAAAAATGGTGAATTTTTAGACAGAATAAAAAAGAGAAGTGACGTGAAAAAGAAAGGGAAAAAAAGAAAAGGAAAAAGAAAACGCACTCCGCTTTCTTTCAATTCCCACGTGTCGCTCATGATGAAAAAAGTATGCGCAAGTGGTCCTTTATATAGAGATAAATCGATATTATGAATCTTGGTGATAGATACGATTATATCGTAATCTTATTTGATATTATAAAATTCGAAATTTCAAATTTTCAAATTAATACAAATAAGAAAATCTTATTTGATATTATATGGAAAAAATCGAAATTTTAAATTTTCAAATTAATACAAGTATAGAAGTTCGATAAGTTTGGGCTTATATACTTGTTGGCCCAAGAAATTGGCATGGCCCAAGAAGTTGGAATATTGAGATGAATCGCTTATACAAGCACGAAATAAAATATTTCGCAATTGGCCCACATCGAAAATAAGATCACTCGTGAACGGCGCGAGGGGGCATTTGTAAGCAAGCAAAATTTAATCGCCGAATCAAAAAAGCGACACGTGAAAATTATATATTAAATATCAATCAAATTTATTATTTATTAGGAATTTAAATACATATAATTTCTAATATAATAAATAATTGATAATTTAATTGGTCTATTAAATTAATTAGGCCCAATCCAAGTATTGAGTCCTAATAAATCAATTTGAGTTTTTAAGCCCAATAAATCAAATCGGGCCTCTAAAGTCCAATAAATCAATTTGGTCATCTAAAGCCTAATAAATCATATTGGCCCTCAAAAGTCCAATAAACCGAATTGAGCCTCTAAAGCCTAATAAATCAAATTGGACCTCTAAAGCCTAATAAATCGAATTGGGCCTCTAAAGTCCAATTAATTCAATTGGGTCTCTAAAGTCCAATAAATCGATTTGGGCCTCTAAAGTCCAATAAATCAATTTGGGTCTTTAAAGTCCAATTAATTGAATCGGGCCTCTAAAGTCCAATAAGTCAATTGGGCCTTTAAAGTCCAATTAATCAATTTGGGCCTCTAAAGTCCAATTAATCAATTTGGGCCTCTAAAGTCCAAATAATTGAATCGGGCCTTTAAAGTCCGATTAATCGAGTTGGGTTTCTAAAGCCCAATAAATCATGACAGTCTCTAAAGCCCAACAAATCAAATTGAAAAAGGAATATTCCCGTAGATGCCGGGAATATTCCCCGGTTCAACAAGCTGCACTGCTAAAACCTAGTGGTTTCCATCATCTATAAATAGGTCTCATTTCACCATTCCGCATAATAATAAACACACGGAAAGCATCGAAAGACACCGAATTTCGAGCTTTGCGGATCAAGTCCGCGATTCAAGGAGTTCTTCGTGTTCTTCATCAAGAACGGCGTTCAATCCGAGATCAAGGTGCTAAACCCTCCGATTGGCGTTTCTCCCGCAGAATTCTTCAAGTTCTTCATCAAAGACAACGCTCAATCCGAGATCAAGGTACTAAACCCTCCGATCGCGCTTTCTCCCGCAGACTTCTTCAAGTTCTCCGTCAAAGAATACGCTTGATCTCGAGATCAAGGTGCTAAGCCCTCCGATCGGACGTTTTCTCCTCCGAAGTTCGCCAACAATGGTTTCAACCCCGACAAGCCCGGGAAGTCGAGTCAAAGTCAACTACGAAGAGAGAATCGAGGGGTTTCTAGAGATTGTACCCGAATAATCGCTTGATAAATTAAATTATTTTTGTAATTCTATTTTCGTTATTTATTTATTTAAATACGAAAATTTGTGTTTACAGCTGGCCCATAAAGGACATCATCTCGTGGTCGGTGCTATCCACCGCATTTATCAATGTGAGGCATCGGGAAGTGATCCTTCGCATGCCGCTTTTAAATCCGTGAAGTCTATACATAGCCTCCGTGATCCATTGGACTTCTTGACGAGCACGGCGCTCGCCACCCATCAGCTCGCCAAATGCTTGTTCGATCAACTTATTGTCTAGCGCTTTCTTTACCTCCTCGGCCAGAGCAGTAGTACTTCTGGCCAACCTTTGCCTTTTTTGGGAGATAGGCTTGCGAGTTGGGTCGATCTTGAGATGATGACAGCATGTTTAGGGTCAATGCCGACCATATCTTGGTGTGACCAGTGCGAAAACATCCACATTGCTCTTAAGGAAGTCTATGATATCCCCCGCATTTCGACAGAATCTTGGAGCCGATGGTGACTTCCACTGGGTGAGCAGGATCCACCTAATGTGTTCTAGCTCTTCGACCGGTGCGGTTAGCTTCAGCCACTGTCAGCTAGGATCTTGGAGGTTTCCCCTTGTATCGATGTCCAAAGGCATTGGCTCGAAGCCGAGGCGAGGCTCCAAGTCTTGCTCGCGCCTCGCCCGGCCGAGCTTCATAAGAGTCGGGCGAGGTGGGCGAGCTCGCCCCGAGTCTTCTCACTTGAGAAAGAGCAGATAGGGTGCAATCCATTGGAGTTGCTTCATTTCGAGTGGTGCCGAGCTCGCTTGAAGAGATATGTTCTTGGGGAGCTTGGCGCTTTGTTGTTCGGTAAGAGTGAAAATAAATGAAGAATCTAAACTAAGTGCGTAAATTAAATGTGGACACGAGTAGTTCAAACACTTCTTTGACATTTTTCGATCTCCTTTTATCGTACCAACTTCCCCTCAACAAGAGGGAACTTGACACAATAAAGTAAGAGGAGGCAACCGCCTCAAAGGTTTCCTTAAAAGGGCGACCAAAAAGCCGTTATACATGTTAGGTGTCAACAATTATAAATTCAACAGCCTAGTTATCCTAACCCTATCATTTGCAAAGTCGACTAGCTCGACAGAGAGCTTGATTTTCCCATATGCAGAGACAATCGTGTCGCCGAAGCCACTGAGCCGGGAGGTCGTAGGGCTTGATGTACTTAGCGAGGTTCCCCATTTGGTCCAAGGCGGACTTGAAGAGGATGTTGCGTGTTGCCATTATCGACTGCATTCGGTCCACAGCCATGCCTGTGATAGTGGCCGAGATGACCAGAGCATCATTTTTGGGGCAAAGGATCCCTCGTGGTCGCATTAGAGAATGAGATTAACGCAATCTTAAAGATGGTGGGCTCCCGGGGTGCGCCGACCAGGTGGATGTGGTCAATGGCCCTCACTCGGCCTTCCTCTTCCCGCTCGACCGGCCGAACACCTCGACCAGCCCACCTGTGCTACTCCCCACTGGATCATGTTGATCCGACCACCGTGGCGAGCAGCTGGGAGCTCGCCGCCGACGACTCCATGTCGGTTGCAACTTCAATACCGCGACCTCTCTGGGAGACCACCCTCTGTCGCCGAGGCGTCGCTCCTCGGTGTCCGCCACGGGCAGCCTCTTGACGAACTTGTCGAGAAGTTCGCCTTCGAATGCCTCCAGAGTTGTTTGAGCAGTCCCGACATTGGCTAGTGTTGTGCCCCGGGAGTCGTGGATAGGCACGTAACTTACCTGTTCGGCTTGGAAGGGTCCACCCCGATGGGCTTGGGTCAGGGATCAAGCTTGTCTACCGGATTGCATTGAAGATATAGGCCGGGAGAATTTGAGCTTCTCCACGACTGGACATACTTGTGAGGGGGTAGGGGATTTTCAAAGCTCTTGAAGGTCCCCCCAAGACCTTTCTGCTGGCCCCTCTTGCGGGCCGGGGCCGTGGTCATGGATGAAGGCGCTTTGGGAACAACCTTGTCCATTTTCTCCTCCTCCTCTTCCTTGACCTCGCCCAACCTTTGGGCAAGCATTTTCTCGACGAGTGATGAGCTCGCCTCGCCCGTCGGCGGAACTCGACGTAGGAGGGGGTAGTTCTTTGTCATGTGCCGGAACATGTGGGATTCCGGTCTTAGGCCGGCCGAGTGCGGCATGGAGCTAGAGCTCATCTCCAACCGGGTTCCCCATGAGGAGAACCTCGCCCAAGCGATCGAGGTAGGTCTCGCCGCTCTCATTCTTCCCTCGCTTGATTCCCACGCCTTTGCCGATTTTTGGCTCGGGAATCTTGGAGGCGAAGTAGGTAGTGAATTTCTCGCCTAATTCGTCAAACGTGTGGATCAAACAAGCGGGAGAGAAACATACCACTTATGGGCGAGCTCACCTAGGGTCAACGGGAATTAACGGCATTTGGTTGCATCGGAGGCCCCCTCCCGACCATGTAAATATTATATTTACCGAGGTGGGTCTCCGCTCGCCTTTCCCCTTATATACAGTATCCGAGGGGGAGGATTTGGGTTGAACCGGTGCATGTTCAACCTCCATTGAGAGTGGCTCGCTCGCCACGCTCGCCGGCTGCCCGCCGCGGGCCCCAAAGTGGGATTCCATCTCGTTGATTTTCTTGTGCATGGCGGCGAAAAGAGCATCGCGAGAATCTAGCTCGGGTTCACGTGGGGGCTTGGGCGGTCGAGTGTTCGAGACCGAGCCGGGCCTAGCCTATCCTTGGCGAGACCCTTCTCGCCTCACGCCGAGAAGCGCGCGGGCACAGGGGCCCCGTTGACGGGCCGACAATCCTCGACCGCCCGCCTAGCCGAGGTACTCCCGTCCCGGATTCTCGTCTTGGAGTCTCGATCCGAAATCCGGTTGTCGAGATGACCCAAGTCGCCGAAGACAATCCTCGACCCACGGGTCTGTTCGCCCCTATTGGGATCCAGGCCACCTCGAGATCGTTGGGTCTTCTTCTTCTTCTTCTTCTTCCCCTTACTTTTCTCGGGGAGCGGTTGATGGGCCTCGTTAGCCGTTGCGAGTTCGCGGCCTCGAGCTTGAAGAAGCTTGATGGCCATCTGGATTTGTTTAGGAGTTTGATACTCCCGAAGGGGATAGGAGCGATTTCCCCGTAGCCACGGTGGGGGTGACCTCCCCCTGCACTTTTCATTCTCATGAACGTGAATGGGCTCCATGCATGCAGCGTTGGTGGGGCTACCCCCATGGGAGTGGTGTTTCCACTTTCGACATCTCCAAAAGAATTAGAATCTTCTTTTGGTAGGAAATGGGTTGAAGTGTGAGGGACAGTGGGTGTTCTTCAAGAATTTTTGTACGAAGAACAGTGAGTGTTCTTCGTGTTTTTCCGGAAATTTGCAGGAATTCAACCCTTCTTCTAGCGCCAATTTTTGTTAACCATAATATTTGAGTATATTTAATGTGACTTGGGATCGGTTAAAAATAATATTGATTGGGAAATTTATGAGGATAAATTCCCTAGAACAATCAATGTTAATGATGAGTAATAAATGAGGAAATGAATGCATAAAGCTTGTAAAAATAAGGAGATTGCTTTGGGAGTGTGAGTCCCAATCTTAAGTGTGGATTTTTCAGATCCGTTTATTGTACTTTGTAGGTCTTATTTATACAAGAATTGTGTTGCCCTAGAATCCCACAAAAGGGAATTTGCATTTAATGCTGGGCTTTTCATTTAATGAGGGAGTACCGCCCGTACTAGGGTAGGCGGCTGGCCTCTCACGTCCTGCCACCGTCTCGGCAAGTGGATCCTCCTGTTGGCAGAGGGGATTTTCTACCTAACTAGATAAGGTTGACATTCCAACTACACCGTTACACCGCACTCAAGTTACTATTCTAGGAGAGACTTCGCCTGGAAGCTTCCGATTTGCCGAGCTTGGTTGATGTGAATCCATCGCCGAGCTCGCCGTCTCGTGCCGCGCTTGGGGCCTCGCCGCACTAAATTCTCGTTTCGCTCGATGGATGGCTGCGCTCGCCTCGGCCGGGCCGAGCCCGGAGGGTCCGTTCCGCTTGGCCGAGCTTGTTCGCCGTTCGGGCGGATTGGTCTCTCGATGGTAACCGAAACCGAATAGTGAAAATCGAACAAATACCGAATTAGCACTATAAGAAACCAAAACCGAACCGAAATACGTAAAAATCGATCAATACCGAAATTGAAATTTTCGGTTCGATTTCTAAGATAATACCTAATACCGAATTTTTTTATGTTTTTATTAAATAAATTTTGAGACTTTTTTAGACCTTTTTTTTAAAAAATAATTTCTCAACCAAAACAAGTAAAATACAAGCAAACATAAATTATTTATACAATAAGTTCCAAGTTCTCAAGTTCTAACTTCCAACATAAATTCCAAATCCAAAATATCAAAACATCAACATAAAATATCAAATATAAAATTTAATACAAATTCATATATATATATATATATATATATATATATATATATATATATATATATATATATTATACTCCATTATATATTATATTATATTATTTGTAATTTTTTTACGTATTATATTATTTTATAATTTAATACATATATACAAATTTATAAATATAACATTCTGTTCTAATTTAGGATAATCAATCATCAATGAACCAAAATAATTAATAATAATTTTATTATGTTAAATAATTTATTATAATTTTAATTATATTTAAAAAATACTTTGATTTAAAAATAAAATGTTAATAAGGATATATATGTAATTTAATAATTATAATATATTTTTTTATTTTAAATTAAAAATATATTTTTGTTTTTTTATATTTATTAATTTAATTTATTAATGGGGCAATACAATGCAATTGGATATAACAAATTGCAAACATACTAACGTAAAGTACGCTTACTTAAAATAAAGTATATACATTGGATCAATGATCCAATGATATCTAATGTATTTTTGACATTAGGAGATAGAAAATCTCTAGTAACTTTCAATCCTATAGCAAAGCTTTATATCAAATTAAAAAAAAAATGGTGGCAGAAGTGTATATAA
Source organism: Paraleonurus japonicus (assembly GCA_030762865.1). NCBI lineage: Eukaryota > Viridiplantae > Streptophyta > Magnoliopsida > Lamiales > Lamiaceae > Paraleonurus > Paraleonurus japonicus. The sequence goes on along the minus strand of CM061053.1, from coordinate 44,388,679 downwards.
ATATAGAAATTAAATATATAGATACAAACAGTAAAAAAAAAAGTTGATGGCTAGCTATAGCAAAATCTGGTTTGTGAATCTCAAAATATTGTTTAATTCCTTCAAGGGGCGCTCATAACTATGGCGCCCATTAAATATAATTTTTTTATATATTTTGTTGCAAGTATTGCGCTTAAAAGTCGTAGTCGTGGGTTGATTAATGTTGGAAAATTGAGAGAGCGCCTCACCGGTGGCGCCTCACAAAATGACAAATATACTCAATACCACCACAATTCGACATTGGTTTTGAAAACCACCATACTCTATTAAAAAAGTGGAGAGTTGCTACTTTCGTGCTTGTTTTGGAGGTGACCGAAGGTATGAAGATAAGAGTCTTAAGGATGCTTGGGTCCAGGTCTTCCTTTGGATTTATAACGCCCAGGATTGTTGCAGGTCATAATATTACATGTTGTACAATCGGTGATGGAAGATGGGATGAAAATCTGGTTTAGCGGACCTCGGTGGCGGAGGCGTAATAAAATTTTAGGTGGGGCTGAATATAAGTGTTAAATACTATTATTTGTCAATAATATTATAGAAGTAAACATTGTCCAAGTGGGAGAAGTACTTACCTATATAACCAAAGGGTACCACCATGATAATCAAGGGTATTATCTATATTATTAAATAAAGGGTATTAGTCTAGATAACTCGAAAGATAAATTGATTTGTTCTTTTCAATGTTGATCAAGTTTCACCGTGAAACTTGATTCACGTAAGACACACTCTTTTATCTATGAGGTGTAGGAGATCTTGAAGACTCCAATTTGTTGTTCGGTCGGTGGGGACTATTGGTTACGAATGCTTGAGAAATTCGACCGTTATAAGGTTAAGCTCGGGATATAGCAGCTTGTGAATGTTTGGTCTATCAAATCCCCTCCTATAATTTGCATCTTCTTATGGAAAGTTTCAGAGATATTATGTCGCGGAAAGCAATTGGGTGAGACATTACGTTTCTACGATCTCTATTTGTTTTTTATGTGGTGCGGGGGACGCTGGTACACGACATGATCTCGTTCTCATGTCGTGCGCAAGGCCACATATGGAAGGAGTTGGTATGTGGTATGTTATTAAGAGAGCTCAATTATGTAGAATTTTTACTTCATTTAATTACTCAAGTTATCATTGTTTACTTATAAACAACTACTTTATTTATAAGTGAATTCCACAATACCTTTTTCTTTATCTACTTTATCATTTTTTTCTTAAAATTTATGCCCAACCCAATGGACATATATTTAGGGTGTGATTGGTAGGGGGTAATATTGAGAGTGAGATGGTATTAATTTAGTATGGTTTGATGTATTTTATATTGTTTGGTAGGACATAAATATTAAATTATGCAAGATCTCAATGTTGCTTGGTAGGGTATAATAAATCATGCATAATTTTGTACTTTGATTGGTAGGCCATATAAGATCATGACTATTGCTTGAAAATACAATTTTGCCCCTAACATAAAAATGATTTTTTTTTATTTCCCACCAATTGTATTTTCATTTCCCCAAATTAAGAATTTTCCCCCATTTCAATAAAACTTGACCTAGCCGTGAGCACCCACATAGACGAACAAAATCTCGCACCAAATCATTGCACCAAAATCACGCACCCTTCGAGAAGCATTCGACAAGCTTCTTCCTCCACCAAAATTGGCGATCATCATGGCGGTGATTGAACAAGAAGGAAGCATTCGACCAGCTTCTTCCTCCACCAAAATTGGCGATCACCGGCGGTGATTGAACCGAAGGAAGCATTCGACTAGCTTCTTCTTCCACCAAACTTCATTGTCGAGAATAATTCCAGTTATTTCGCACCCTTCATTCATCCTCCGTTATTAGGTTGAGTCGAATCTTTATTTTATTGTTGGTTTTATCTGCTTTTTTGGAGTAAATCGGCAAGCCATGCGACCTTCGTGTTGAATGAAATTGACAAATTTATAATATATTTAGTTGGTCGCAATTCAATACGATTGAGCATTAGAACAATACTTAGGTATTTTTGGTGATTTCAAGTCTCATTTGAAATATAGGTATTTTTGGTGATTTCAAGTTTCATTTGAACAAATACCCTCTCGCTATTTAATATGGATTCATTGTTCAAAAAGGGGTAATTTGGTGACCTCGATTTTTTATTTTGCCTTCATGTGCTTGGAAATGTTGTGGAACCCATTATGCTTCGTCCTTTGAGATAGGGAAATTTGCATCCTGCAGAATCGACTATTTTATTATGTGCAACAAATGATACCGAGAGTTTGTCTTAAATATTCATGTGCGGCCTATTTGCATATGATGAACACCAAGATGCTTATGTTCACTTGGTACAATTTTTGTAGATATGGAGGGTGGAGGTAGTAGTTTAGGACACAATAAAGGAAAAATACAACAACGAGAAGGACTTGGAACCAAGCGGAGGAACAAATTTTAATGGAACTACGAAGGAGATTGTGGTGTCGGTGGAAGACCGAGAATGGTTTTAGGCCTGGTTATTTATCAAAGTTGCAGGCCATGATACGTGAAAAGATACTGAACCGACATTCGTGCAAACCCTCATATACACTCGAGGATCACCATATGGAAGAGGCACCATGCATGTCTTGAGACTACTCTATCGGAGAGCGGTGCGCTTTAACCCAATCACAAAGGTCATTGATGTCTCGGATACAAGCATGGGAGAAAGTTGTACGGGTGTATCAATGTCAAATTGATGTCTATGGGTTTTTATTCACATATTTACCTTATATCACTCGAATTACTTATGTGATTCTTGTAATTTCATTTTACAAAAAGAACCAAGCATCATGAATGCGCCATAAACCATGGCCTTTCTACTACGATCGATAGAAGTCTTTGGATGTGATAGAGCGACCGGGAAGGCCACCGAGGATGTCATGGATGCGGTTAACGAGCTTGTCAATGAAGACGCTAACCCGACCGCCAAAACACATCGTGAGACATCCCAAATACTCACAATGAGGAGGCTTGTGAGATGGATGTCGAGTCTCAAGCCCCTACGGTGGATGGTAGAGCAAAGGAAACGACATCCTCTACCAAGAAAAGGCCACCACCCACTCACCGAAACTAGCAAAGAATTACTTGATGGACTCGCTCATTTGTTTAATACATCCGACGATCGCCTTGAAAAAATTGTGGTGAATTTCGTGAACAAAGTTAGTAGAAAGACAAAGGACGAATCAATTTATTCCATGCTTGAACGCATCCCCTGACTAAGTGAAGATGAACCGCTCGATGCCTCGATATACTTTCAAGAATGCACAACGCCCGAAGATGTTCACCGAAGTTTCCACAAAGCATGCTCGAGCACGTTACATTCGTCGATTGCTAAACGGAGACTTTGATAAGCCATAATGGTGATGAGATAGCGGTTGCTCGACAACACACTTTGAATCACACTGTGTATGGGACAACATTTCGTCTGCTTTGCTTATTTTGCCTAGTAGTAGGGCGCCTCATCTTGCAGAGCACATGGATGTTTACTAGGGCACCTCATCCGTGTTTACATGGATGTTTTGTATTTTGGTATAATTTATGGTATTTTGTAAGCTCTTGTCTCGCAAATTATAATATATGTACTTTTGAGATGAACAATATTCAGCTTTTAAAAAAATGTTACTTTTAGATAATTTTTGGTATAGTTTACTAATAAATAAAACAAAATAAGCTTGCAAATGGGTCTTTTTTTTTAAATAATGTTACCTAGATAATTGTTGTAGTCGATATTAATAAATAAAATAAAATAAGCTTGCAAATGGGTTTTTTTAAATAATGTTACCTAGATAATTGTTGTAGTCGATATTAATAAATAAAACAAAATAAGCTTGTAAATGGGTCTTTTTTAAATTATGTTACCTAGATAATTGTTGTAGTCGATATTAATAAATAAAATAAAATAAACTTGTAGTGTTGGGTCTTTTTTTAAATAATGTTACCTAGATAATTGTTGTAGTCGATATTAATAAATAAAATAAAATAAGCTTGCAAATTGATCTTTTTTTTAAATAATGTTACCTAGATAATTGTTGTAGTCGATATTAATAAATAAAATAAAATAAGCTTGTAAGAGGGGCTTTTTTAAATAATGTTACCATAATTATTACAAATAAATTAAAATATCCTTGTAATAAGATTTTGTTTTTTAAAAAGTTAAAAAATATGATTTCAATTTAAAGCCTAGCAAAGAGCTCTATCCCACCGCTAAACCCACTAAAGAATGAAAGGCCCAATTATGGCCGAAAGACCCAACTTGTCCATCCGACCTCTATTCCCACGCAAAGAAAATCCGTTTGTGTAATTTAAAAGGGCGGGATATTGAAAAGTCTCACCCTCTCCAATGAAAAACCACATTTAAACCCTCTCCAACTTGTTCGTCGGAAACTTCTTCTTCAAGGCCGCCGTAATCGAGCTTCAAGAACAGATGGACGGAAATTGACCTCTACACGGTGTTACCCATTTGTGTACGGTACGCTTTTTCTTGTTTGACGAAGCTCTTTACGACTTGTAGTGCTATTCGACCAAACGCCTTCTAGTGATATTTACGAAATGGTTGTTATAAATAAAACAAAAAAATGTTGAATGCCGACGTAGTATAGTTTTCAAAAAAATATTGAGCTCCACTAGTATTCGACCGAAACGCCTTCTAGTGCTATTTCTGTATTACTATTTATTCTTTTTTTGAGATTTTGTTGAATGCCGACGTAGTATAGTTTTCGAAATGGTAGACGAGTCAATTTGAATCGTCGCTTTGATAGATATTTATACAAATTGTGGTGCTATTCGACCGAAACAATAAGGAATTGTGAATAAACGTCTTGTTTCTCGCTATTCGAATAACATATTTTTTTAGATTTTGGATAATGCCGACGTAGGATAGTTTTCGTATACGGTCATAAAAAAATTTGAATCGCCGCTTTGTATAACTACTATGAGAAGTTACCACTCTACATTAACCGTCTCCCATAAAGATTGTTTTTTCACTTTATTTGTTCGAATGTGATTTGCTCATCGTGTTCATTGTTTTTGGTTTATTAGATGGTCATTGTAGAAAGAGAAGATTATTTCAAAGCTAGATTGAGTTGTCGTCTTGATCTTGCCATTATATCTACCATAAAGAATGTAATAAGTAAAAAAACAAGACACTTTTCAAGCAATCTTGCTTCGGCAATTCTACAATCTTGAGAATATTCCCTTTAAGTGGTCGCCTTTATCTCCATTTGTTATTCAAGCAAGACAAATCAATGAGAGGTGAAAAGGTTGTATTCCATATAAATAATGGTGAAACCGAATTTGGCCCTCGGGAGTTTGCATTAGTCACGGGGTTGAAGTTCGGCATTAAACCGATTATTCCCGAGAGTTCAAAGTTTAAGGATGCCGCCTTCGGTAGAAAAGAAATTCTTGTGGTTCGTGATATTGAGGACGCTTTTATGAGTGCCACAGATGAGGAAGATCGGGATAAAGTTGATGATGACATAGTTATAAAGCTTGCCCTTTTGTGGATATTATATGGGATCTTACTAATGAAGGACAACACCACCAAAAAGATTGATATACAGATATACACTTAGTGGACGATCTCAACGACTTCAACAAATATCCTTGGGGAGAGTTACATATAAATTCCTTCGTAGGGATATCCGCAATTCCATGGATGGTAAAGCCATTGCTCGTCGAACGGTTGATAGGTAGCAAACGTAAGAATAACATCACTCATATTGATGTCTATGGGTTCTCTTATGCACTACAATTTTGGGCTTATGAAGTAATATCATGTGTTGCGAGTTTCTCGTGGTGGGAAGAAGGCAAAACAATTATTCCTCGAATGCTACGGTGGCCGCCTTGTAAAGGCCCTCGCTTTGAAGAATTCACTCAACATTGCTTTCCGATATTGGAGTGCGGAGATGAAACTCCAGATCGAGTAAGTTATTTTCGAATTCAAAACTAACCGAATATAGATGCATAATATTTGTTTAGAATATAGATGCCTAATAATTACTTGTCGTATTTTGTGAACAGATTAAAGTGCAACCAAATTTGATCCCAACGACTATCGAGAAAGGCACAACATATTTTAAGAGTGTTGCCGAGTGGGAAGAAGGATTGAAAGCAAGCAACGTGCCTTCTACAATGACGGCCCGTAAGCGTAAGAGGAAAGAGGAAGACGACGAAGGTGGCGAAAGATTGGACAATGATCTAATCAAGAGACTGGATATCAAATACAGAGAATAGAGAAGACAATGAACCGCCTTCTTGCAAACCAAAAAGTTATACTCAAAAATCGACCTTCGATAAAGACTAACAATGGCTCACCAAGTGAACATTCGTAGTAGAAGTCTGAATCATACCAACATGAAGATAAGATGAAGGATGAAAATTCGGAGAAAGTCATGAAAGATGATGACAAGATGAAGAACTTTGACAAGTCCTAAGCCGAGAGTGATCCCAAAGATGATTTTGGCAACGTTGGAGAGGAGATGATTGATGGAGACAAAAATTCAGCTTTCTCGATGATGATCAACTCAAAGATGACGAGATGAAGGATGGAGACGAGCCTCGATGCGGATCCACTCAAGGATGAGGAGATGAAGGATGGAGACTAGCCTGCTGCGGATCCACTCAAAGATCGAAGGTGGAACACCAAGACAAACGTGATGAGCATGAAGAAGAGGTCAGAAGAAGCGGTCAAGCACAAGCAGGAACAACTCTCGGAAAATAGGGGACGCCGAAACAAAACAAATGGCCTTGGCTGGGAGCACCGGATACATGCGGGAGAAAACTTGGAGGATAATGAATTTGATGCGTGGTACAATTTGTCCGCTAACTCGAGATTGACATCATGCTTTCGGTACCACATATTGGGAGTGCAAATGAGGACTGGTTTAAGAGCTTACGAGATCCATCTGGGTGGCTTACGAATCGGGTAACACATCCTTGCCGATTTGCATGCAATTTAAATTAGCAAATATAAACATTCTCATAACTCGTTGGGGATTGGTTTTATTGAATTTCTTGTTGTCGAGTATAGATGCACCGATTTAGTTTGAATTGTAATTATTGTTTTTATAGAATATAGATGCTTTGATGGATCTTCTCGTGTTTAAAGCTAAGACATGGCCTGAAAATTATAAAGACGATGGACTTGCGTTGATATACCATTTTGGGTAAGTGTGATTTGTCAACATGCATTCGCTTTCCCTAACGCCTAGCAAATATTTATCCTTCATTTATCCTTCATTTATGACTAACTGAAATGTACAATTTGTGATGTCTTTCTACAACAAAATACGCAGGCTCACGATGACAGGAAGGATATACAATGCATGGAACAAGGCCAAAAAACAAAGCAAAAGTGGGTGTGGTTGGAAAAGGAAAAATTTATAGTGGATCGCGTCACACAGTCGATTACCCCGCCATGGCATGCACGCTCCATGGTCCGAAACCGACCGAGTATTTGGCATTGGACATGTAAATAGGAACCATTGGATCCTATACGAGATGTCAATTCTAGACGAGACCATATTCGTTTATGACTCTATGGCGGGTGATGGAAGAAGGGGTAATCCAAGGCACTTAGCAAATGTCCGATTATTAGCATCACTCATGCCGAGTATCGTTGATCAACTTGTGAAGACGGGTTCACCTCGCAAAGAAGGGTACAGCGCGTAAGAAAAAGCGTGGGAGGTTACATTAATTCCATATGCACCGCAATGTGGATTCGCATCTCATGCGAGTCTTGAGTATGAAGGTGCTAGAGTGTCTTGTTTCCGGATACTCTATTAGCGTGATCGATCCCGAAAGATGCACCGAGTATCGCAAGAGATATTGCTTGGAGCTGTTCAACAGAGGAACATATCGCCCATTACCTATACTTGATGTAAGTGAGTGTGTGGTTCGTAGGTGCACTTGGATATTATATGTATTTGCACTTTAAACTTGAAACCGGTATAATTAAGTAATGTATGTGATCTTTTGTGAAGATTGTACTGCTTTTTACGCTCATTTGTGAAGATTGTTGAGCTTGCAATCAATGTTAGTATTTTTAATCAAACAAGCTCTTAGTTAAAATTACGAACAAATAAAACACGAGAGAATATTCGAAATTCTAACAAGTTGGAATTAAAAGACATCCACAAACACCACTTGGTGCCACACGGACACACAACACTAAACTAAAAAGATTAAAATTAAAAGAGGACATAGTAAAGCAAATAACACACGAGACTCCTCCTCCTAATTTAGTTCCTTCCCCGGAACCAGAACCATTTCGTAGGCTTGTTGAGTCCTCGGGACGCATGTGATCGTGGAGATGGGATGGAGTCGATTGCATGCTAACTCCTACATGGTGACTTGGATGAGTTGTACGAGATTGACGAGGGGGAGAACAAAGGTCATCGAACAATTGTCTAGCACGGCGGTTGTCATGCCGCATTAATGGAGATATCACTTCTTCGCTCGATTCAGACAGATAACAGCTTGGCACACCCTCGTAGTGTTGGCGCTTGAAAGCCGGTGGAGTCATCACTGATTTCAATAACATCCTCCGGCCGGGGATGGGGATTCGGTTGGTCCATGTTGAAGAGAAGACTCAAATCATCGTATTCGGGCTCACCATGGTATACATATGCCCTCGCAAGATGATTACCCTATAAAAATAGCAAATAGGAAATATAAGGGATACTTTCTTGTTTGAGTATGGAGATGAAGAATTAGTGGCTCACCCTAATGATGAAACGCCAAGTCCGATCATCCGTGTGCACCGTGGTTAAGCTCTTTGCTCCAAAGAGGTGTTAACAAGACTCACAATGTCTTTGAAACAATCATACCTATCCCGCAGAATTCTACCCTTGCAACGGCATCCTCGTAAGATAGTGTTTTCCCGAAGTCGTCATTTACCTTCCCAACAGCAGTGACAATTGCATGGTAGTTGCGCTCGTTACGGCCCGCCCAGCTTCCCAACCTGCGTTGTTCAACCAAGTACTCGATAAATGCATGATCCATGGACTTGGTCCATTTTCTTGAGTATAACATATCATCTTGTGGAGGAATGTTTTTTAGCACCATTGTAGGATAGGATGTCTTAAACAAAGACTTGGGATAACCCCCGCATGCCGAGAACAAATATATAAATAGGTGTGAAATAACTCGAATAACCCAAAGGAATGCAGGTGTGGGATGACTCGAAGCCCACTTATATGATGACAGTAAAATCAATAGCAACAGAGTAATCACATGGTCCCCAGTGCAGGGATTTCTTAAACCACACACGTACTCCGGTATATGACCACTTTTCTCAAAAAAATCACAAGTTGAATGTAATGAGATTCTTCCACGTAACGCACCCAAAAAACTACACAAAAAAAAAAAAGACAACTAGTCAGTAATTGTAATTCCCAAGACTTGGAGATTCTTAAGAAATGCATAACCACTGTGAAAATACCACATGTGCACAAGAATGGATTGAAAAGCTCACCGAAAAAGTGCTTGGCCGCATGCCTTTATCAAGAAGACCAAACTATTTCCAATTAACACTTGACTTATCCATGAATCAACCGAACTCAACATTGCAATGCCAACAAATATCCGGGTGGGACCACTATTTAATGGCACAAACCAGCCACAAATTTAAGGATACAAACCAATCAAACAAGTCTACATTATAAAGAATAATGTGCATTAAACACTCATCACGCTAGAAATTCAAACTCAACCATGATACAACTTTATTCAATACCCATTCGACCTCCAAATCGAACATAGAATTTGTCAGCTCTTCCCTCCAATTATTAAATTCGGTCGATGACTCAACAAAGGTCAATTACATTAACGGGCTGAGAATCATCAGTTCAAGAGGTCGATCGCTGCTCACTTGTTGCTCCAATGGATCAACAAGCATTTCGGATCGAATGAAGTTGTGGAGTAGGAAACATGCCATTATTAGACGAATTTGAATCTTCAAAGGATAGAAGTCGGGACTAGAAAGAATTCCAAACCTTTTTTGAGGACGCCGAATGCACGTTCTATCACATTACGTGCTTTTGTGTGTCTCATGTTGAAGTGTTCGTGGGGATTTGCAGGGCGACCAGTGTTTGGACCCCACTCTTTCAAGTGATACCAACATCCTCTCAGACGGTGCTAGAAAACCTTCGATTAGCATATCCATTGTCGTAGAGATAGTAGTTCCCTAATAATTGATAAAATAAGGGCGAAATTGGAGTGAATATCAAATAGGTACAACTATGGTTCAAGAAAAGTAGAAAACATTATTTCATACCCTTTGGAACCTTGAGGCCATAGATACGTGAAACCGAATCTCGTAGGACTCGGGAATCACCGATCCCTCCCACCCAGGAGAAGTAGACAAATCGCATTTCCGTGTCGCACACTCCTAGGACATTTGTGGATATTCGGCCTTTTCGGGTTCTATATCTCGGCCTTTCACTCGGACTAACGTGGACATCGATGTATGTACCATCGAGATCACCTAAGCATCCCCGCATAGGACATAAGAAAGACCGTGAAACGATGACAATATAAAGACAATCGATAGTTTTAATTTTTAATACTATTTTTATTACCTTGAACCATTTCCATCGTGGATTCGTCGAATCATCGCGGGGACAGGGGTAGGCCTTACAAGAAATAGGTAGTGTAGCTTTAAAATAGCTTTCAAGACAAGGTGGACGTAATGGGAGACTGTTTGAGTTGACCTCGTAGTCGAATTTAACAACTCTTTGTTTTTGTGATGAGCCAAAACCCCTAAGAACATGGAAACTTGTTCTTCCACACACAAATACTTTTGGTTTCTAAGGCCTCCTAATTCCCGAAGTAAAAACAAAGTCGTGCAAAAGTATTACGATCCATGCGGAGGTTTACCACACAATCGATCACCAAGCAAATACAATCTGCTCAAAGTATCAACTTGTTGGGAATTTTACTTATCATAGAGTACGAACGTCAGACGCCAAAGACATGGTCTTACAACTCTATGTTGTTTATTCGTTATTATGTGAGCTATTATCATGCAAATAATTTTCCTCCGAAGCTTTATACGTTGAACCAATATGCACATAAACAATTTCATCACACACGGACAACATTGTAAACAAGAACTACACGTGATTTCGCAATGGAATCGAACAATAAAAAGATAAAATAAAAATATAATCATCGAAATAGGACACAACAAAGGGCAAAGTATTCTGGGACTTATGTATACATGCTTCAAACAACGTGCATCTATTGGAGAGCATCTCCATAGTTATTTTTTCTTAAATTCAAACTTGTTCGAATATAACGCATGAATTGCTAATTAAACAAAAACATGCCAAAGTTTATGCTAAATCGCATTTAACCGTATACAAACGGATAATATTCCAATCTAATATTGACGCCAAAACACCAAGGAGAGCGACTCGACGACCTCTATTCCTCAAACTTCAGTTGAATTGGAAGAATATTTACAATTTCGCACAAAATAATATAATCGGACGAAACAATTTTTTTAATATTTGAGAGCATCTCCATCAAAAAGACTCCAAGAAGATATTATGCTAAATCATACGAACATTTAAATAATTTAATTGGAGAGCATCCCCACCAAAATGGAAATAGATCGGCGTAAATTATAAACACTTACCAATCTTTTAGTTTGAATTCCGATCTACCCAAGAGAACCAACATGCAAAGAAATAACGGATCGAGTTCGTAGGCTCTAGTTATCCCAATGCGACGCCGGAAAAAAGGGGGAAAAATTTCCGTCGAACTCAGTAGAGCTGGGAAAGCGACGCCGTTTGTTGAAGTATTGCACAAATTTCTCGAAAATGTATCACACACCAAGTCGGGAACGAGGGTTATAAATTTGAGAAATGCTGAAATTTGAATTGGGATAAAAATTGAGAAGGGAAGGGCATTACCGTCTCAAATAAGGAACTGCTCAACCGAGCTTAGCATTGTAATGGGAGTGAGGGCGCATAAATTTTGATGAAGTCAACAGTGTTTTGGAGGTAATATGGCTCCAATTCTTACCGGGTCATTGGAATAAATGATGGATCCCGTATTATTTTTACCCCTACCAAGCAACATAAGCACTTGGTATAAAATGTGTATTACAGTCTTTTACCCCTACCAAACACACCCTTAGGGGACGGAGAGAGTATTACTTTTGGATAGGGGTGTGCATTCGGTATTCGTAGAATCGAAATCGAATAGTGAAAATCGAACAAATACCGAATTACCACTATAAGAGACCGAAACCGAACCGAAATACATAAAAACCGATCAATACCGAAACCTAAATTTTTGGTTCGTTTTCGGTATAATACCGAATATTGATTTTTTTATTAAATAAATTTTGAGACTTTTCTTTTAGACCTTTTAAAAAAAAAAAAAATTCTCAACCAAAACAAATAAAATACAAGCAAACATAAATCATTTATACACTAAGTTCCAAGTTCTCAAGTTCTAACTTCCAACATAAAATCCAAATCCAAAATATCAAAACATCAACATAAAATATCAAATATAAAATTTAATATAAATTCATAAAATTATATATATATATATATATATATATATATATTAATATACATTAAATTTAGGTTCGGTTTTCGGTTATACCGAAATTTTATTCATAAAACCGATACCGAAATCGAATACCGAAATTTTTAAATTTTAAAACCGAATACCAAAATAACCGAATCAAATATGGTTCGGTTTCTAAAAACCGAATAATGCTCACCCCTACTTTTGGACTCATACATACAAATGATCCAACTCATTTTTTTAATTTTTAATATAAAAATTTACGAAATTACCCCTAAAATTCTTACTCGTTCTTTTAATTTTTTAATTGATAAAAACTTGTATGAGACGAAATTTGAAGTATCAAATATATGAACAGAATACCAAATGTCTAAAACGCCCGCCCCTTCTTAGTCAATGGGGCACAAAGCAGTAAAAATTAGAAAAAAAAATCAAATATTTAAGCAGGGCAAAAACTTGTATGGGAAGGTCTCATGCATGAAACCGATCAATTTATAATCTATAATCTATAATCTATAATCTATAATCTATAATCTATAATCTATAATATCTATAAAAGTGACTAAGCATATAAATCATTTTTAGACTATTATACCCTTCTCTTTTTTTTTTATTGTTCTTTTTGTCCTCCACCGATTTTGCATGGTTTTTCTTCTTTCCTCGTTGTCTTTCGCTGAGACGCCTCGTCCTCCTCTCTGCTCTACGTCCCACGATCTCCGAAAAGGCCATTGCGATTCGGTTGGAGGGTGCCTCTTGTGGAATTTACGAAATCTTGATGAGAATTGTAGTAAATTAGACTATGATGAAGTGTCCGGTTTGGATCCACGTGCCCTGAACCAATGCCCAAAGAAGTAGCAACTACTATGCCTCTTGTTCGTGTCCCATAGCCCGATGTCGATCGTCGTCCGCGTGCCGTCGGCATGCTCCGAGAGACACCGCATTCATGTAATTTTCTTTCATTTTTCTTGATTTTTTCCTATTTTTAATTAATTTTTGTATCATTGTGATGTGATATTAGCTTCATTGGTTGAGTTTTTTTTTTTAAAAAAAAAAGAAGAAGGAATCTAATATCTAGGGGCCGATCGTATTTCTTATCTTTAATTCTATTTTTCTTGTGTAATTTATTTGTAAATTTCGCTAAGAGATAGACACACAATAAATATGACCCTTCATTACTTTATCATGTGTTCATCTCGCTCCAATATTTATAAGAAATTTATACAAATAAATGCATATGATCTATAATTTTATACATAAACTATCAATATTTTTTAACATCTGTATAAAAAATTTATGAATACTAATTTAGAAAGGAGATAGTACATCATAGTAAAACAACTCATACTTTATAGTGAAATAACTTTTTTTTTTTTTTTTTTTGTGAAACAACTCCTTTATGTAACTTCGATAAAAACACATTAACTATCACCAGATGATTTAACACAACGCAATGCACGTGCTAAAATCTAGTTTATTAAAAAGTGACTCATTTTTATCATGACGATTTGCCTCATACAAGAGTCACCTTAAACTAGTGAAACCGTTTTATATATGAGACCGTCGCGTATAGTGCCTTTTATAATTCGTGTGCACTCCTAAGATAAGGGGATTATTATAATTTTGTGAAAAAACTAGTTGAAATTATGGATAATAAGAAACAAAAAGAGGTAGACGAAAACAAACCGTTGTACAGTAGGCATTTCGTATCGCATCTACGTTTCTTTTCTTATGCATTCTTCTCGCCAATCATCCCTACCCTAATGCTAATTTTCCTCAACATTCATAAAATTTAAAATTCGTTTGAACTTTAACGATTACGCGCATTGTATGAGTACCGGAATTGGAGCAGTATCACGAAGAACTCATACGCGAATCGGTGTATTGATTCACTTCCGTAAAATTTAGAGGCCAATTCAATGTAAGTTTTATGAAGCAATTTCGTAATTATGCTTTCCTAAATGGCAAGTGTTTATGGAAGAAATGGTTTTCTATATGAAGTTTGATCCATATCTGTCAAGTTATCGGCGTTGATATGGATGGCAACCAAATAATTAAGGACTTCATTGATTATTTAATTGATGTTAGCTCGTGCAGAATGTTGGTATATATTCTTTAATAAGTAATTTTAGAAAGATGGGTATGTCACCGCCTGATATTTATTTATCACCCCCCCGCGGGTGGGGGTGCTAAGCAATTGTGTTTTGTAATGATTATGTATCCCTTGATTTTCAGATAGGAATATGATGTTTTTTAACTCGGTTGAGGAGTTGGATTCATACTATCCTGTCAGAGCTGAATGTGAAGCTGATGTTCCCAAGTCGCGTTTTAAAGCAAGGGTGTGTATCAGAGTCTATCTTACACTTTCCATTTATCTGATGTGTTGGCTTTTCTTAAAAGAAACATGGGGTGGTTGAACTATTGCATTTTATGTTCATTGAAAGAGAATGTTTGAGGTATCTAAAATACCTTTTCTCCAGCTTCAAAGATAGTTATGCGACCTTGGACATAAATTTGTCTGCCAGATGAGTTGGAGAGCTGAGGACATGACTACAATGTACTAGTGCGAGCTTTGATTTTAAATGTGCATGTGTCAGCACCTGTATGTTTGTTTTTGGGATTAATGATGGGTTCTCTGACTGTTTGTTCTTGGTTATCTTGTTATCCATTCAAGACCATCGTATTTACTTGTGACAGCTCTATTCTTTTGAAAACACGACCACTCTTATATTGACAGGTAGGTAAAACTCTGAGTCCTAGAAGATGGAATGTGGCATTTTCTGAGGATGGCCATTTGGATATAGCTGGTGTACTCAGAAGAATCCAGAGAGGGGTAAATTGAATTTTTGTATGCATATCTTGTTTAAAATATATGAAGTTCTTTTCGTTCATGTACGGGCATACATTTATGTTATGAGTTATCACCCCAAAACAAAGTAAGTTGTCATCAAGCTATATAAGAATCTTTGAAAGGCAAATCCACTCCGATGCCGTTCCTCTTAGGAATATAGTGTTGCATTGCAGTTTTGGAAATCTTTCAAGAATACTGTGTGTTAGTTGTTTTATCTGAGGTATAAGGAAGAATCTATTATGGGGCATACCATGCATTGTACACAGTTGATCATATTATGCTCTATTATTTGTGGTTTCAATCTTCAGATCATTAAAAGTATCACGCTTTAACTGGAAGAAATTACTCTCGGTACTGATATTTGGGACTATTCACATCCTTCTCCTGCCATTTGTACACCTGCGCATTATGGGTTATATATGGAATATGGCTTTTGACTGAAGATACATGTGTAGTGGCTGGAGCGTTATATTTATGGTGAAGAAATTAGAAGTATTTCAGTTTATAACTGTTCATTGCATCAAACAATTGTATCTTAGCCCAAAGATATCTATTTCATCAGTAACAAGCTTACAACTAAATGGCCCCTGAAATTGCCTTATAGGATGTATTGTGCAAAGTGCAAAAAAACTATTAACACTATTAAATGAATTCCTTTTGTAAGTTGTATTTCATGCTTGACAATTGAGAAAGGGCATTTCAGAATACATATAAGGTTGACTGAAATTGTTAATCTTAGAACTCAAGGATACAGAGGTACGAGCCTGTAGAACAGATCCCGTTCAAGTAAGGTGGAACTGAAATTGTTAGTCTGCTTATATGAAATTTAACTTGAACTTTTGCATAAAGAAACTTTTTCATACACAGTTTTTTGATGTACAAGCTTTTTAGCTACACTATACAGATAAAATTGAATAACTGAAGTACTGTCAAAATGCTGATTTTCTTTTATTATATTAGGGGGTTCATCCCACCATTAAAGGGGCAGTCTGGGAGTTCTTGTTGGGTTGTTTTGATCCCAACAGCACATATGATGAAAGAAATGATGTCAGGGAACGGAGAAGGTATTCACGTAATTTTATTTCTTACAGCTGTTGTGTAATATTAAGGGTTGATCTAAGTTACCTCGTTTTGGCCTAGATAGAAGAAATTATATTGTAAGTTTGGCTCTCCTACTTATGTGAATTGGATGTGGGGAAATGATGGGTATAATTTGTTGTAGCTGCTTTAACACAGTTACGATATTCCAGATGTGATATGTCAAATAGGATAATTGACCTAAGTTGAATTGCCTTTGTTAGAAATATCAGATCGCTTCAAATTTAACTTGACTGTAAATAAAGAATACATATGGGAAGTAGGGTTGGAAAGGATCCTAATCTCGTTCTCTAATATATTAGGCCAAGTACCACCTCACCAATTTGAGTTGGTAACTTGTAATACTTGCATAGATGGGAGACAACGGAAAGGTTCTGCCTGAATCCTGTACACACCTATGAGCTCAACGTTGTTGTTGCCATCATCTGATATGAAATTCAAATTACAAAGTTGAAAAGCTGTCAGCTTTTGGTATGAGGTTGGGTCTGAAGGTGTTCAATACCACATTTATTTATTCACAAGTGACAACATTCTTAGAGCAAATAATAACTCATGTATTCTATGAATGGAAAATATGTTGGCATCTTCTCAGAAATTCAGTTATGTTGACATTGGTCATCAAACCATGCTTTCTTAGTGATTCTTCTTTATATATAGAGCAACTTTTTTAAAACCCCCTTTAAAATATATTAATCGTCTGTTTCAATTTATTCCTTTAGATGTCGAAGAGATTCCCCTCCATCTTGCAAAAATGATGTTCATGGGACCTATATGTCTGACAAGTTCTGTGCCACACTGAAATAACGGCTTTGGTTATTTTCCTCTACCTCTTATTGTCTTTTTAAGATAGATGTGATCAGTTTCTATGGTACGATTGAAGTGGTGTAGCTTAAGTGGTTAGAGCCCCACCACTATGCCGTAAGGTCATGGGTTCAAGTCACCCATATGCCCGATAAAAAAAAAAAAAACGCTTCTATGGTATGATTACTAAAGCTGCAAGGTGGACAATTTTCTATAACTGTTGTTTCCTCATTTGGTGCATTTAACTGCAGATTCTGTATATTTTTTGGATATGCTTATGCATACGTGGAGTGATTACTTTTATTACCTGCATATGTTTTATTACTATCTACAAACACACATATCAATTCTTGTATATTTCAGGGAAAAGTATGCTGTGTGGAAAGCTGTATGTCGAAAGATGGTTCCTACCATTGGCAGTGGAAAGTTCATCACGACACCTATAATTAATGATGATGGTACCCCAGTCCAAGATCCTTCTGATGACAATTTCCGAGCTAATTGTGGAGTGTCAAATCGTGGTCCATCAGATGAAAGGGAGATTCAATGGAAGCTTACCCTGCCTCAAATTGGTTTGTGCTGGACATAACTTGTTTATCACCTTGATTTGTTCTAAATTAAAACTTTATCTCGAATATTATTAAGACTGCCTTTTCCCTAATGTTCGTTCTATTTGATGTATTCAACCAAGCCTGTCTGAATCTTACTTAGAGATGGTTCTGTTGCATATGTTTACCTTTGCAACTCTTATCTGTCAAATAATTGTCGCCGAAGTCTCTGCCTCCTGTGTGTTCTAACCTGCATGCTTGAGCGGTTTTATACACACACACACAAACACACACATATATATATATATATATATATTGCTTATTCGTAGAGCTGACACATGTAATACAGGATTGGATGTTGTACGGACTGATCGCACGCTTGCATATTATGAGAGTGAAGCTAATCAGGCAAAGCTCTGGGATGTCCTTTCTATCTATGCTTGGGTGGATAAAGAAATTGGGTATGTTCAAGGTAATTACTTCAGTTAACCCAAGACAACACATCTTTTAGCGAAAGATCTTACCTGATTTTTTTATTTTTTTATTGGTTCCTTGAGCAGGAATGAATGATATATGCTCTCCAATCGTTATTCTTATTGAAGATGAAGCAGATGCTTTCTGGTGCTTTGAGCGTGCAATGCGTAGACTAGTAAGATTCCTTTGTCCCCCAAAAAATGTGCATCATCCGAGTATTGCATGAGCCTTTTCCCCTTCTATCCAAGTCTTTACATGATATAATTTTGGTTAGGTCGGAAACTAACTAATTAAAATGAAGTATTAGAAAAGTATATAAGTGGAACTCGTAAACTCTGGAAATAGCTATGCATTGATCTCATAGTGTCTTGTATATTATCACATACAGTAACCTCCATATTAATACTCATAAATTGATAACTTTAATTATATGTTAGTTGTTTGTTGTCTCAACTTGTGCTTAAGGCTAAATTAACATTTATAATATTCTTGATAGAAATTCTTATATAGTTAGGTGGTGTCATTCATATTGTAAAAGAAAAAATTATTTACAATATTTTTAAGGGAAAATTACAAATAGGTGTAAAAATTAGCAAAATTACAAATAGGTGTAATGTGCAAATTTTTTGTGCTTCAGGCAAATTTTTACACCTAGTTGTAATAAAGCTTACCTCTTTCTACCTTATTGTAAATGACCCTAATTTTAAATGTAATTAACTATATTATTTTCTCAATTGGCTTGATCAGATATTCTAATTACAAACCTATAAATTTGTGATTGTACTATAATTCTAAAAAAGAACTTTTCATGTTAACTCTTATTTTATATACTTTTAAATTGAATTATCTTAATAAAAACAGTAATTAATCTGATTTACATATCTAAATTAATTAATTTAAAATACCAATGAGTTTTATCTTTGGTTCAATTTAATATACATTTTAGTGACTTAAATTTATTAAGAAAATTGATAAAATGCTCTTAACTTCTAATTTATTACTAGGACTATATTTTATTTTATTTCAATGATGCTTGTATTAGTTCATATTAGATCGATTAAGTTGAGAAAAATAGTAAAACCTTAATTGACTAAGTTTATGTTTATTGAGATAAATTCATATGATCCTTATAAAATTGATAATTTATTAACCGACATCTCATTTTAATAATAGTTTTTATAGGCCAGAATATTAGTAATTTATAGAATTTTTCTTTGGTTCATTTTCCCCTTTCCCCAGCAACCCCTCTTTTTGTCCGATAAATAACAAGAGTACTCACCATCTGATGATTCTAAAGTTGATTTCCTTGCGCTAATTAATTGTCTCACTTTCTATATTGAAACTCCACACCTCATATTTAACTTGTAGAGAACAGAATCTTACTGCCAATCATTTTTGTGACAACTTAACTGTAGTTTAGAAAGCACTAAAATGAATTCTTTCTATGACATGGAATGTTTAAGGTCCCACATGTGGCACAAAGGAACTAGATGAAGAGGATTATTGTAGCAAACCTGCAATTAGTCAGATAGATTTGAGTTATTCTAGAATCTTTTATCTGGTGACTTTTGGCATATGTTGCATGTTTAATAGTTTTATGATCTCTTGGTTGCTAATGTCATGCAGACTTTTCACTGTAAATGGTCTAGATGTGTTCATCTCTAGGCTTGTTCCTATTATGTGACCCTTGCCACCTACTCCTGCCAAAATGTGAAGAGTAAGAGTGAGGGTACTTATAATAATATGTATATAGTACACTATTTATCTCAGAGCTGTCTGGGTGGACTTTATTTCTTTTCTTTTCTTTAGTAAAGATTTATGACTTTTTATGCTTTTTTGATTTAGTTGGTAATTCTTTCTCCATTTCTGTTTGTGAAGAGGGAAAATTTTAGGTGCACTGCAACTTCTATGGGAGTGCAATCTCAACTGGGTACCCTTAAACAAATTATTAAAGCAGTAGACCCGAAGCTCCATCATCATCTTGGTAGGGTTATTTACCTTTGTGAAAACTATTCATACCTGATTACGCATCTTTAAATGATAACAAATCACATCTTTGTTTGGAGCTGCTATGGTATTAGATTATTGAAGTCTAGTAGCCATTTTACAATAGGACAGCTAAACTTTGGGTATTATATAGTTGATAATCCTCGGGTACATATGATGAACATTTCATACCGTGCTATTAATCCTATCATTTCTAGTCATCAAATCATTCCAGTGTACATATTGTAATATTCCTTAAAAGCTAGAATCCTTACCCAAAGAAAGGCAGCAGGAGTTTAAAAAATTAGTTAACAATCGTGCCTAAATGTTCCAAAACTTGAAAATAGCTATACACATATATTGATGTAATAACCCATGATTTGTATGCTGTGTGTCTGACTGATGGCCACTTTTGACATGACAGAGGAGGTGGATGGTGGGGAATATTTATTTGCCATTCGCATGCTGATGGTATTGTTTCAAGAGAGTTCTCATTTGTGGATGCAATGTATCTGTGGGAGGTATAACCCCATACCCTTGTTCAAAACTGAACTAAATCTAGCCTGATTGTTCAAAGAGTTATCCTTTCCCACCTCACACATTGTTAAAACAGGGTGAGTTTTATATCAAACTACATTTATGGTTTGTGTCATTTCGGAATTTGTAATTTAGGTGATGTGGGCAATGGAGTACAACCCAAATATCTATTCATTATATGAGGCTGAAAATACAGTTTCTTCGAGCGGTCAGCTCGAGGTTAAAGAAGTCACTTCAAAGGAGCTCAAACAGTATGGAAAATTTGAGAGGAAAAATATGGAAAGTGGATGGACAGATCAGAGAGGCGCTCTTGCTGTTTTCCTTGTTGCTAGTGTTCTGGAGAAGAAGAATAAGCAACTCTTAAAAGAGGCTCAAGGAATGGATGATATTGTTCAGGTACTACTTCTTCGTCTTCTTCACACACATGTGGGTGGGTGTCTCATGTTTTTCCATTTGGAAACCTGTATCTAGATCCTGGGCCAAATCACTGGCAATATGGATGCAAAAAGCGTTGAAGAAGGCACTGAAAATTCACAAGAAGTATTTGAGCAAGGCAAGCTAAGCTTCATCCCACTTAATATTATCTGTCTCCCTCCCTTCTTTACATGCATCAATGCTCTCAATGGAAGTATCTAAGGGGGTGGTTGATTAAATTCTTCAATGGGGATGGTAATGAGAATTTTTCCCTATATGCCTTCATGACAAAAGGGGATATGTTGGAGGAAGGATTGTCTCAATGGTGGTTATATTGTTAGTGTTGTGCTCCAATTTTGCAATAAAGGAGACAAAAGATGATGATTGTTGGTTAAAAATTGTGGAATGATTGAAGTGAAATGATTATAGGAGGGGAGGTTGTTTATCAAAATTGGATAATGATTTTGAATCTCATTACCTCGTACAAAGTATGCTGAACACTATAATTACCCCATGTGCATTCCCATTGAGGAATTTTGAACCAAGCGCCCTTAATCTGCCCATAAGTGGGTAAAGGAGCATTTAACATTACACACATAATCGCTTTTTTCATGTCTCTCATTGCTTACTATTTGGATGCAGGCTAAAACATCCGATTAACTGCTCTTGCAAGCTCTCTGCATTTGCTGTAATTTTATTACTTGTATTGATTCTTTTGTAAGTCTCAATTCATTCTTTGATTTTCTTCAGCCTTTCGTGTGTAGATTTTGACTCTGAGTTTGCCTTTTTTTTTTTTTTTTCCCTTTTAGTGAAGCAATAGTGTTATATGAATTGAGCCCAAATTTGAGATGATCGTAATATGAATGAGCCAAGCTGAACTGTTTATTATTCAAAGCTTGCTGCTAATTAAATTTGTCTTGTGTTTGCGTCAGTTCTTTTCATTTGTGTTGTAAAGCTCTTTGATCTGTCTTTCTTGAACTATTTGTCTCTGAAAGTCGCATTCCTGTCAAGTATACCAGCCACCGATGTTTTTCTCTTTTTATGATTTATGATTTTTTGGAGTTTGTCTATCATGTTAGGGTAACTATTTATGTCTTCAATTATCAACGTTTTGCAATCTATAACCAATTTTTCATTGGAATAGAAATCGCCACTTGTTTATGTCGTCACTATAATTGAAGGTCAAACCACATATGAAATTATTCGTCTCTTTAATCATGTCATTTTGATATATGACTCGTCTTTCGATTCACATGAAAACGATTGTAACATGCCTCGATTCTTGAATGGATTTGTGGAGGCGGCGTAGTGCTTTTCGACCAATTTTCGGTTGTTTTTGGCGAATTGGAGCATGAGTCATATATCAAAATAACGAATTTGGAGTGATGAACAATTTGATATGATTTGTTGAAATGATCAAGAAGAAGTCAGTCGCAAATTGACATTGATGAATCGCTTAATTTAAATTCATGAAGATGTATACGAAATGTGCTATTGGAGGTATCGAAGTGATGGGTTTGGAGAAATGAAGAATTTGATATATGATTTTACTTTCGATTTGTCGGAAAATAACAACGGCTATAGGTGGTGATTTCTAAATTCTTAACAAAATAAATTGCGAATAAATTATTTCTAAATTTTTAACGAAATTGGACATAAATTGCGAATAAATGACGAGCGAACTTCGCTACCCCGATTTGGTAGACATGTTTTGCAATTTAACGAAATTGGACATAAATTGCGAATAAATGACGAGTGAACTTCGCTATCCCCGATTTGGTAGACATGTTTTGCAATTGTCCCTTTATTTTAAGGTAAACTGATAATGAATTCGCGATATTTTTGACATTTTTTTGCTAATTAATCGAGATTTTTAAATTTTAACAGTATATATCATATAATACTCGGGTTTATTTTTTAGCACGTACTATTAATCATTTTACAAGATAATTGTAGTTTTTGTCACGTTAGCAGTTTGTTGTTGAAATATAGTTTCATTCATTAAATTGTATTGACTACTAAATTTAAAATTTGTGATTAAATTCAAAAAAATTGGTTAACGCATTTGCAATTTTATCTTTATAACATCAACAATAATGGTTAATTTGAGGAATAAAATAGCTTAATCGGTTAGGCCTGGTTCCTTTTCAGTCATCAAAATCGAGATTTAAAATTTAAATTTTTCCAACTCTTCCACTTTTTGAATTTATAAATTTATACAGTCTTCCCTACTTTTCTTGTATTTACTTTCTAAAATTATTTCTAAAATTATCTAAAATTATCACGTCAATTAAAATTCTCTTACATTTACTTATTTTCTCTCTTACTTTTAATGCATTTACACATTTTCTCTCCTACTTTTCTTACATTTACTATCTCTCTCTTACTTTTTTCCACCTAATCATTATTTCACTATCTCGACAATAATAAAATAATATTTTTATCATCATTCGAAAACATTGATTTTGACATAAAATTACATTCATTCATACTCCTCCATCCCAAACCGAACACAATATTAATTGAATTTACTTAATCCACTTTATTTTCTCATCCACATTTCACATACTCCCTCCGTCCCTTAAAAATGTTTTTACACTTTCTTTTTTTCCGTCCCATTATAAGTTTCACATCCTTAAAATGGAAAACTCTTTATAAACTTCACCCTCACAATTTTTATAATTTACACAAATGCCATTAATTTTACTTTCACACACATAGCCCAATAAATGTTTTTTACATTATACATAAAAGTTTACAAAATTATCCCACAAAACCTCAATCATTACTCTTTTTAATTAAAGTGTTTTTCATTTTACATGTAAAAGCTTTTCCTGGGATGGAGGAAGTAATCATTTTTAATATACCATTTTATATAATCTTATTGCTCAAAACCTTGACTAGTTTTAACGATATGCGGTTATTTCTTGTTGTTATCAATCATCCTACGTACATAAATGCCAAGATTCGATGCTATAAAAGGGAAAGGGAAAGCAGCGATTCTCTAAAGCCAGAAGAAATTTAGAAACCCCCTAAAACCATAATACCTATTCACTTGCAAGGAACTTTCTAAAATCTCTTCTTCCAATTATTCGTTTCATACTCTCAGGTATACCCAGATCTATGACGCTTCTGTTTTCTTCACCTATTATGCAAATAATTATGGCGTTTTTATTGCGATTTACTTTGCTTTAATTGTTTGATGAACGATCATCATTTAATCGGCATTTTGTATTACTGTTGTTAACTTTTGGATGAACTGAGGAGATTGCAGGAACAATGTGTGAATCAGCTCTACTGAATCAAGTGCTTATTACGGCTATGTGATTTCAGATTTGTTTTTCAAATGATTCATTCGTTTCTTTTTTCGATCTAGTTATTTTTATATTAGGTTTAGGAATTTTGAGATCTAGGTGCTAGTTTATAAACCAGTATCCATTTTATTTGTTTTAATAGTTTATAAATTATAACATTTGCTTTATTCAAATGGATTGAAAAGTGAAGCAAATGGTTTCTTTCAATTGATCCTTGAATTCCAGGACAAATGAGAAGCCGGCGTTGTTTCCTGTAATTTCTAAGGCAATTTTATTCAATATATGCAGTTGAAGGACAAAAATGGAAGGGACAGTGTTCCGCCCTGCATTGGAAGGAATGAAGGATGTCAAGTCAGCAAATGGAGTAATGCTCACTAAGCAATTCTTGGATGTATGCAAGCTTATTTTACCTGTAATAGGTAATTTGCGCTTTGAGATTACAGAGGATTTTTTTTTTTCCTAGGTCTTTAATTGCATGAGGAGATGATCATTGGCTCATTCTCCTCACATATTTTATAGAATGCCATGTGTAATCCTAATTTTTGCACTAGTTTCAGCACATCAGGCTTTGTTATGTTAAAGTGTTCATTTGATTGCTGACGAGCACTAGAATTTGTTGATTGTGAATTCCTCTTTATATCTGAAGCAGTATTGATACCATGACAAAATATAATAGACAAGTTAAAGGGACTTCACTGAACAATTAAATCAAGACACAACAGATGAACTTTAGGTGAATGCTGAGCAACATTGAAGCTTGAAAGCAAATTGTAAAGTTGTTTAGTTTGTGATATAACTTGAGGAGGGAATTAATGAATAAGACTTAATAACTGGTCATGTGTGCAGAAAAGTTTGGAGCTGCTATGACAATAGTCAAATCTGACATTGGAGGCAATATAACTGTGAGATACTTTCCTCTATATTTCATATCCCTGTCAAATGTGTCTTTATCTTTTAATCGGCCTAACTGCACACTTTCAGTAAATCTTTTGCATATTCTTTAATCAAATATGACCATTCGCATCTTGTATCGTAGAGGTTAGAGAACAAATACTTGACCGACCCTGCAAAATATGAACACTTGTATAGTTTGGTGCAAGAAGAAGTTGATGCTAAGACTGCTAAAGGCTCATCCAGTTGCACCAATGGTCTTCTTTGGCTGACTAGGTAGAAATTATTCAAATCCCACTCTTTGTATTAGTGCCTCTTCAACTTGCTTTTGTTCTTTTTGTAGTTTCATTAGCATTGCATGAATATATGTACATGTGAGAAATACGTACATTTAGGAACTTCTTGCCATCTATTTGGCTTGATACAGAACTGAGAATCATATAACTTGTAGGGCAATGGATTTTTTGGTGGAGTTGTTCCGGAATTTACTTCAGCATCAAGACTGGGCAATGTCTCAAGTTTGTACTGATTCCTACAACAAGACTCTGAAACAGTGGCATGGTTGGCTAGCCAGTTCAAGCTTTACGGTGAATACTCTGATTGCACATTATGTCCATTTAGAATGCTCAAGCATCAGTATAGTTTGTGAGTTACTAAAGGACAATATGCAATTGGTTTGTGATAACGTGTGAAGAAATGTTCTAATTTACTACTCCATCAGTGCCACTAAGATAGGTTTGGACAATTTTTCACACAGATTACGAGACGTATTAAATGTTATTGGAATTGTTAACTGTATCTTTTACCTACATTATTTCTATTTTACCCTTACAGAAGATAACACAAAAACTAAATATTCATTGAATTTTGTTAAAAGTAAGTGTGTTAAATAGGGTCATTTTGGGCAATTGGAAAATAGTAAATGACTTTAACAAAACGAGTCTATAATTTGGGACACACGGAAGCATGTCGTAGCGGTACAGAGGGAGTATTTTGGTTTATTGCCTTCAAGTGGATCACTTGTTTAGCTTTCATCATCAAAGCAGACATCAACCCTTGACCAGGAGTTATAGGTCATCTTATGTTCTCTGCACTTCTTTATAGATTTAACACCATCAAGAGTCCAAACAATCTGAGAATGTCATTAGATGGAACTGAAAGCTGATCTTATATCAGCTAATTAACCAGAATTTTATCCCTAATCAAATTTTTTTCTCTAATTTTTCATTGTTTATCTGTTATCTTGAGAAACTAGCACATTTACTAAACTTGTTCAAGTTCCATTTCCCCTGGCTAATGTTTATTCTGGACCAATGTTGCAGGTTGCTATGAAGCTTGCTCCTGATAGGAAAAGTTCTTAGATGTTGTTGCTGGAAGTGGTGATGTTTATGATGACATCGAAAAATTTTGCTCTACTTTCTCGCCGCTTCTCGAGGAGAACCACAAATTCCTGGTAAGATCACTCTCTATCAAAGATCATTATAGTAAATTTTATGTAAATTGTTGTTGAATATAGTCTTCGAAGCTTAAATCGAATGCTGGATAAAGTGATTGGTGGGCAATCTTAAAAAACAATGGTAAATGCTTGAACTTATTTTTCTTTCTCATTACAGGCTAGCGTTGGCATGGATGGTCTTAAGGCATCTTAGATGATGGTTGAAGAGAAGTTCAATATTACGTGGTTTAATCTTTATTTATCTCCATCAGTATACCTGTGCTAATAAATTTTAAACAAAAAACAATATCTTGTGCTTATATTTACTTTGAGCCGAGAAGCTCAATCTATAATCTGAAAAACATATTTCTTCTTTAATCTGCTCTTTCTGAATTTTTCTTTGACTAGTTTTTACGTGAATGAGGTGCATATCATGAATCACTATCCGATTTTAATATTTTTGGTCTCATTCTTGATATTTTAAACGCTTTTTTAAAACTTGATATTTTAAACTTAAATGTTATAGTATTTGTTTTTTGTAGAAAAAGATTAATTGTTATTGATACTTGTGAACAATAATATGATATTCCTGATCCTGATTCTTGATACTTTATTTTTTTAAACAGTTTCATGATAAGCATATCATGAACCATCTCCATATAAAAGTTTTCCTTTTTCTTTTATATACTCTTCTGCTCTTACAATTTTGCATGAATGGAACACCTAAAAGGGCAACAGGGTTGGTTACTTATCTGTTCTTAGAATTGCCATGCACATTGCATTGGTTCTTCCCAGCTCTTTGCATCTCTCTATATCTATCGATCTGTAATTCTGAACGTGTGAATGGTTTAATTTGAAGAAAAATATAACCCTTGGGCATAGTTAATGTCAAGATAATTTATGTTGTTTATGGTATGTTTTTTCTGGTTCAAGTGGATTTTGGATTTGAAAATTTTGTATGGAATATAAAAATATATGTTTTGAGATTTTAGTATTGAAATGTGATCTTAAAATTATAAAAGTAGGTTGGTGCATTATTGTATTGTGAAAAGGGGAGTGTAATAATTGAATGTAGTTTTTTTAAATCAATTTTATTGTGTAATATAAATTTGTATTAGTTCTCTGTATACAGTATTATTATTAAATTAATCTTGAGATAAATTTTGCACTTTCATTTATGACAGAAATTTATATAAAGTATTCTATGAATTTAGAGTTCGTAAAATTATCCATATGAAAAAAATTGCGGATTTTAGGGTCGGGTCCATGAATATTTTCAAAAAAGCTAGCGCAAGGATAAAGAATAAAATCTTGCTCTCGGAGTTAAACATGTGTTACGGTAAGAGCAAATATATTTTCTTGTAAGATCAAGTAGTATATATTTGTCTAAAAAACTCACTTAAAGACAAAATAAAAAATAGGAATAAGTCAAATAATTTTTTTTTGACAGGGTCAAATAAGTTCTTAATCTTATATGTGTGGATTAAATGTGTCTCTAGTTTTCGATAATTTTATTTCACTAATAGGGTGTGATTCTATTAAGATGAGGGATTTATTTATTTATTTTTGCAAAGACAAAGAAAGTTCCATTAAATCGAGTATAAAGGGTACTCAATCTATGGTACAAGAATTACAATAATGAATTTAAGCAAGTCCAAAGATCGTCTAGCCAAGTACTAATTGGGAAATTAAGTAGAGAAATCTCTTTACATGACACCTAATGTCAAATCATAATTTCAAGAACGGAAATCACTCTATCCAAGAGAAAAGATGTATTGTTAAAGACTACATCATTTCTAAGATTCCAAAGAGACCATACCGTACCGATCCAAATTGTGATTGCTACTTTCTTCATTTGCCTTTG
The DNA here is from genome assembly GCA_030762865.1 of Paraleonurus japonicus. NCBI lineage: Eukaryota > Viridiplantae > Streptophyta > Magnoliopsida > Lamiales > Lamiaceae > Paraleonurus > Paraleonurus japonicus. Next base: position 44,359,879 of record CM061053.1, on the reverse strand, counting down.
CCCATACTTTTTGAAAATTGGAGGAAGTTGATCACGGGATCAACATGTAGTGTTGCCTTCAACCCGAGCTATTTGAAAATTTTGTGCCACACATAAGAGCATCCCCAATGGTTAGGGGAAGGAGTTGTGTTGGCAACTTTACCTACCTCCATTATTGATTTCTGACCATTGGGAGTGTGATGACTAGGATGAGGAAGGAGTAGTGGGTAGGAGTTGTCCTCCCCAGGAATGAGTAAAGAATAGATGGGAAAGAAATTGGGAAAAAATGAAAAGTGTACAAAAAGTGCTAGAATATGATGAAGAATTGAGATTGCGTGAGAATCACACGCGAGTGGTCAGAATATTTGTAGGTGCCACCTACTTTCTTTTCAATTTTTTTCTCGTATATATATATATATATATATTGCATACCAATTAATGTTTACAATATTTTATGAATGTATATGCATTCCAAATTTCCAAGGGATAGTCTGAAGCTTGCATTTTATGTTTTTTTTTAAAATTTGTACAACGAAATTTTTGCAGGAGTAGGCTGTGGTGTTAATAGGAAATGGTAACATTGCACAACGGTAATTTATTTACAGGGGCGGTTGTGAATTTTTTTAAAATTCTATAAATAGGGAACATCATTTCACATATTTTTCCTATCTTCTACAAAATGGATAATGCTTCCAGTTTTCCTCTTCTTTATCATTGCACACTTTTTCTTATCTCGATTCGGTTGAAGAGAACTCATCAATGAGTTTTCTCTTTAGGTTGGAATCTTCAAACACCTTGGTTTTCTTTAGTGGTGTTGTGAACTCAACATCGAAGAACTTCCTATAATGTGTACAAAACAATATTAACAAATCAATGGTAACCATAGAGATTTAACATATTAATTATTGAAAAAAATACCTTGGCAGCTTTATTATCATAATGAACTCCATTTGAATTTATCTTACTAATTAGCAATGGATCATTTGCTAACTTTTGAACACCGTAGGCCCCATAATAGTTTTCGATTTGATTAGGTTTGACCGAACCTTGCACATAACCCGCCGATTGATTAAGGAAGTTAATGGAATGAGAATTCCACAAAATTCTTAACATCTTCTTCTAAAATTTGTGTCACCATCTTCCCTATCAAACTCACGTAGTGCTGGTCCCAAAGAATGAAAAGTGTATTTTCGCTTTATCTTGAATCCGAACACTGTAGTTTGTACCTAAAAAAAGCAGTTAAAGAAAAAATAATATAGGAACATAATGCAAATACTAACAAAATAATAACATAAAAGACAATCTTATCTAGCTTGAGTGAGTTGTTGAATGGTCTTTATGAGTGCTTGAACTGGACAACTTATACGCAATGGTGTTTTCCTTTTCAATTGAGACTCGAACTCATAGTAGACATTGGAGTACCATGAAATCTGAAAAAAAAATCATCTTATCTATGTAACATCTACAAAATAAAAATTGTAAAATATCTATTGAAAATTATAAGTAAACACTTTTCATACCTATCTTTAAAATCATTAACCTCACTACAATCAGATTGATGCCAAGCTTAGAGGCATAGAAAGTGGTTGGAATATCAACTCGCTCTGTTGATTTTAAAAAAGTTTAGAACGTGGAGTTAATGTATATAAACTATTGATTATCACAATATAGTAGTACCATTAAATGTTTTTGCCCTACAAAATTGCCGAATTAGAATAAGTTCTGGGCTGCTATAGCTATGAAGTCGACCATTTGAGTAGCATAATTTTTCCACAAAGTACAATGCAATTGATTCCTCCTATAAAAATGAATTAATATGTAGTTGATCATAAAGTGTAGAAGTTGAGATGTTACTTAAATGATCTCGAGAGTAGGAAAAAGATATTGTTCATCTTCAAGAACTATTTCCATCAGCTTTTGTCAACAAATTGACTTTTAAGTATTTTGGTCTGAAAAATTATAAAAAATACATTAGTTTCTGTAAATTTTTATATCATGTATGAAAATAAATTAATAAAATGTAGAATTTACCAAACATTTTAGTCTCGTTGATTCTCAATTATTTGCGGCTTATTGAACAGCTTTGAACTTATACATTATGCATGGAAATTCACCTCAACAACTTTGGTCTCATTGATAAAAACAATAAATTTTATGTTAGTTGTAGTCCCGCATGTGCTTCGATTGAATGTGACCACAAAATTTTTCAACGCCCTTCATTCGGTGTGGGTTCAAACTTGCTGATCAGGTCTCTTTTGATAGTTGCATAAACTCTTTCACCCTACCATTATAAATGAAACATAGTGTTAAATTATTGCATTGTTGCTATATAAGTATAGAATTGAATAAGAATAAAATCACCTCCTTGTTGTGGAAGACACAATCTAAGCTCTGTGTGATTCTTTAATTTCCATATGCAGTACACGATATGCACAAATCAATCTAGCTTCATGGCCTATTGTGTTTTGGAGGAGTTGATTTCACTCATCAAACCGAAGAGTGGAGCCATTGTAGTTCTTTATTCTTAATTAGCTTTGTAAAAACATTGTAATATTAGTGTTTATATCATATTGCAAAGGGAAAAAAGTAAAGAGATTAATTAACCTTCATTGAATATCTTCGCAAAATAAGTGGTGTGATGTTCTAATATGAAGAATAATATTTATAGTAGTCGCGGGAAGATGAAATGGGCTAATTAGGGTTTCGCTTAGTTTTAAATTAAATATTAGCCAAATCGGCTTTAGTAATATGAATAGTCTACTGTTCACGTGAACAATAAGCCATGTTTATTTATTCAAATTGGGTTTTATACTGTTTACATGTACTTTTAATATATTTGAATGTGGGGGCACTCTTGTGAGACCGTCTCATGCATGAGACGGACATGAGACAGTCACTTTTTAATAAATTACTATCACTTTTTCATAATTTGTTATCACTTTTTAATAAATTGTTATCACTTTTCATAAATTGTTATCACTTTTTAAGTTGTTATCACTTTTATACTAATTTGTATCACTTTTTTAAAAAGTGATAACAATTTATTAAAAAGTGATTCGGTCTCATGCATGAGACGGTCTCATACAAGTTTTTGCCTTGAATATGTTCAAGATGATTCCATTAGCCATGCTTGCTTAGGAATGTGAACAATAGATCATGATTAATTTATTCGTATTAGGGTTTATACGGGGTTTACATGGATTTTTATATAGTTGCATGTCTAATGTGCATCATTTAAAGCGGTAATAAAATAATGATAGATATTTTTAATAAATTTAAAATTTATTTTTACTAGTTCACACGCTACGAGGATGTGTACAATCTTGTTGTCTTGTAGCGCGTCTTGTTCACATGCATTGTTGATATATATATATATATATATATATATATATATATATATATATATATATATATATATATATAAAACTTTTTATATACTTGACATCTAAACACATACATTAATTTTATCTTCTCATTTAATGACATATCATCGAACTCACAAAAATCGACACATAAATATTATAAACTCCCTATTAATATATATGAGGATTCACTTGTTTAAAATACTAAAAATTTCATAAATATTAGAGTTTCTAAAATATAATAATATAAAATATAAATTGATACAGTCACAAAAAAAAAAAAAAAAAAATTAGTACACTTTTATATCTTTGAAGTTAAATAAATAATTTTTCAAACATGTAAATATTTATAGATTGGTTCAATGGTAGACATCCTAAAACCAACGTATGAGGTTTATGGTTCAAATTCTTAATATTATTTTTCAGACGTGTCGACTTATTTTTCCTTTTTCCAGTAAAAAATAACTCTCATGTTGTGTTACTATAAGGTCGAACATGTTAATGTATAGTTAAATATGTGTACTAAATTCACGCAAAGGTAAAAATAAGAACTCAGTCCCATGTTGTGTAATTATAAGGTCAAACATGTGTTATTGTAAAGACAAATATGTATACTAAACTTGCGCAAAGATAAAAATAAAATCTCACTCTCAAAGTTGTTATATTATAAGGTCAAACATGTGTTACTATATGGAGAATGATGTGTTACTATATGAACAAAACCAGTACAACTCATATACAAATATTTTATTTCTTTAAAGACTAGTAACTATATTTTCCCTTACAATAACATGTACTTTTCCTTACAAAATACTTTTACTAGCACGATTCGATGGCGAATCATCTCCAAAAGAGGAAATGATGAAGATATTGCTATGTGTCCTCAAATTAGGGATGATAATTTTGACCGGCCCGTGGGTACCCGTCCCGCCTCCGAGAGATTTGGGCCGAGTCGGACCCGCCCCATACTCGAAAACGGGCCATGTCGGACTCAATCCGTTCATAATTAGGTCGGATATGGGTTTTTATATTGGCTCCGTGGGGCCCCGACTCCAACCCACATCTTATAAGTGTATTTCATTATATATATATAGTATATATATGTTGATGTTAGTGACGAGTGTTACTCAAAATGTGCCAACATCCGGTCACAACATCGAATTCGTCCTTCCACTTCCACTAACCCTTAACCCACGTTTTGTCTTGTTTAATGTCTTGTTTTCTTTCAGTAATGAAGACTTACGGCGCCATCAAGTCATGCGTTTGAAAAGGCAAGAGAAGAGAAGTTATAAAGATCATGGGGAAGTTACATGGAAGTTACCTATTTTTAAGGGAGATGTGGAAGTTATCTTCAAGCATTAAGAGTGCTGATTTATCTATATATACACGGCTGCTACGAAGATTAAAACTTGAAGTTGAGGGAAACACAATCTAGCATAGTCTATTGGCATAGATTATAGAATTTATCAGCGTTTCATACTCGATACTTCCGTTGGTGAATGTTCCAACATTTCACTCAACATTCCTCTTTATATGTATTAGTGATAGGTTAGATTGAATATTATCTAGTCACTATATACGTAGATCCATTCACGGTGTGTCTTATGTTTTCACCGATTGTATCACTTAACAATTACTAGTGATAATATCGCCGATTGGCGAGATAGACTTATTTATAGTCTATACAAAATTTTGATATCCATCTTGCAAAGTGTTTAAGACTTGCGCGTGTGTATTTCTATTCATTTATTTTAAATGCAGGTTGTTCTCGATTGTGCCAACATTCGTGACAACATTCTGCAAAAACACTTACACACACCTTCAATTGGTATCGAGCCGTTGAACTCGTTATCCCGAGTTTTGATCCTGTGTTTGGTGTGATTTATTACGATGGAATATCCTATGACTCCAATTAGGCCACCGGTTCTTGATGGTACGAATTATGCAATTTGGAAGCCTAAGATGTGCATGTACATCAAATCCATTGATGAACGTGCATGGAGGAGTATTTTAACCGGTTGGACTCCACCAACAGCCCAAATGCATCGACAATACCGAAGCTCAAATCAAGAGGGAGTTAGAATGGACAAATGATGAGGTGACCACAACCAGCCTTCAATTCAAAAGCACTCAATGCCTTGTTCACTTCCATGGATGTTTCCATGTTCAAAATAATTTCTAACTATGTATCTGCAAAAGATGCATGGGAGAGATTACAAGAACATTGTGAAGGATCCGAGAGTGTGAGAAGGACAAAGTTGCGGATGCTTGGAACCAAGTTTGAAAATCTAAGGATGAAGGAAGATGAGACCATATCCTCCTACAATAAAAGGATCACCGAGATTTCCAATGAATCTCAAGCACTTGGTGAAGCTATATCCAATACAAGGTTAGTACATAAAATCTTAAGAACTATTCCTAAACGTTTTGATGCTAAGATATGTGCTATTGAGGAAGCTAAAGATATCGATGCTATTACTCAAAATGAGTTGGTGAGTATTTTGAAAACGTATGAAATGAATTTTTCTCAAAGAGATAATGAGAAATCTAAAAGAAAATTTTTGTTTTCAAAGGAGAAACATCTTAAGTGCGATAAACAACCGCATTGTTATTCTTGAAATAGATTCGATGAAGATGTTATGGATGATTGTGCCGACAATGCCGATAACATTGCTTTCTTAACTAAGCGCTTTAATGAATTTTTGAAAAAGAGAGCAAATAGACTTAGAAATAATTTGCAAATTAAAAATCAAGATAGAGATTAGATTGGTAGTTCACGACAATTGCACGATAAAAGTAGGAATGTTAATCAACCTAGGCAATTTGATAGAGGTAACAAGATCAAATATGATCCTAATATAGGAAAAATGTTAAATGTGATGCATGTTCTGATTTTGGTCATTATGCTAATGAATGTCCCAACACTCTTTTGAGAAAAATGGTAAATTTCAATGCTACCTTAAGCGATGAGTCCGATTGTGAAGATGATTCTCGATAAGAATGAAGAATATGTTTTTCTCAAGGATTATATATGATGATACTCTTGATGATTTCTTGGATGATTCGATGTCGAGTCAAATGTGCCAACATTTGAGGAAACATTGGAGGTTCCAATTTAATTGTTTCTCAAGTTCTTGTGTAGATAAAGCGGTACTTCTAACAATGTTTGCGAAGATTGTAAGTCCAGTTATCAAAAGCTTGAAAAAGAGTTGGAATCCACTCGTAAAGCCTTGAGGGACATGACTATTGAAGAGTCATATCAAAAGGATTTGGTGATAAAGCTTGAGGTCATACTAACGAGAAAAGATCTGGAGATATGCAACCTCAAAGAGCATTTCAAAGGCACAACACTGAATTTCAAAAGATATTCGTAAAGTTCACCAAACTTGATGAGGCACTAACAATTGGAAGCACTAGTAGACATGGTCTTGGTTATAATGGTAATATCACTCAGTTTTTAAACAATAATAAACTCGTTGTGTTTACAAAACCTTGTTGAACTGAAAAATTGAAAAATGATTCTCGAAAAGAAGGATGTTTGTCATTATTGTTTCTTGAAGGTCACAAACGACCAAACTATTTTAGAATGAGACAGGATAAAAAGTTTTCTAAAATGTCCTTGAAAATGTTGCCACATTCGCTCAACATTCAAACAAACAGTTCAAAAATCTTTTCAAAAAACCTGTTCAAAAATCTAGTTGGGTGAGAAAGTCAAATATTGTATGTAATGTTATCTATACATCTTTAAAAACATGTGTTCCGGGACTATGGTATTTTGATAGTGGGTGATCTAGACACATGACCGGTGAGGAAAGCTATCTCACCGACTATAAGGCATATGATGGTGGAAATGTTACATATTGAGGAGGTTCAAAAGGTAAAATCATTGGAATACGTACATTGAATGTTCCTGGTTTTCCAAACTTGACAAAAAGTCTTACATGTTAAAGGTTTACTTGCAAATTTGATTAGTATTAGTCAATTATGTGATGATGACTTGCATGTAAAGTTTGATAAAAGTTCATGCTATGTGTTAAACAATGATGATAATTGTCTCATGGTTGGTAATAGATCCGTTGATAATTTAATCTAATTGATTCGAATCAAGCATGCTTTAATGTTCAAACTAATGAGAGTATACTTTGGCATCAAAAACTTGGACATGCTCATTATAGGAATATTGTCAAATTATTGAAATTTGATGCGGTTAAAGGTCTACCTAAGTTACAAATTCGTAGGTCAAATGTGTGTGGATCCTGCCAGAAGTGGTAAACAAGTCAAAATGTCACATGAAATGTTGACACATTGTACTACAAAGCATTGCTTTGAACTTTTGCATATGGATTTAATGGGACCAATGGAGACTGAAAGCATTGGTGGTAAGAGATATTCTTTTGTCATAGTAGATGATTATTCAAGGTTTACATGGATTGAATTTCTTAAGGAAAAATCAGATGCTTTTGGAGTATTCAAAATTCTCTATAAACGGTTTAAAAATGTTTATGACACTAAGGTAAAAAGAATAAGGTCCTGATCATGGTAGGGAGTTTGAGAACAGTTTATTCACTAATTTTTGTGAAGACAAAGGTATAATTCAAGAGTTTTCTTCTCCTAAAACATCTCAACAAAATGGTGTAGCCGAAAGGAAAAATAGAATTCTACAAGAGATGGCTAGAGTAATGCTTTTATCCAAGAAACTTTCAAAAAGGTTTTGGTGAAGCTTTGAATCTTGCTTGTCATATATCCAATAGAGTTTATTTAAGACCTAATTCTACTAAAACACCTTATGAGTTTTTGAATAACAAAAATCCTAATCAAATACTTTCATGTCTTTGGTTGTGTTTGCTACATTACGAATGATAGAGACCATTACACAAATTTGATTCAAAAAGTGATAAGGGTTTCTTTCTTGGTTATGCTAGAAACAAGTAGAGTCTTTAGGATTTATAATCTTAGGACTGATATTGTTCAAGAATCTATGAATGTTGTTTTTATGATAATGCAAGTCTTGCAGATAATGCCATTGAAGAAGATGTAATCGATCTTATTGAGCGGATGCAAAGTTCTAATATTTTTGAATCGATTGAGAATGTTGCTACAAATGTGCCCAAATCGAGCAACATCACCTCAATAGCAATTAACAGAACTATGCCTTATCCTGCTACTGACCATCTTCCGTGATTCTCAAAAATCATCCACAACAACGAGATCATAGGTAAACAACAATCGTGTGTACAAACAAGGAGAAGATTGAGTTTTGATGCAAGACATGTGGTAAGATCTATCTCGTATGACATCTATATGCAACAAGGTGAACTTTGAATGTTTTCATTCTCTCAATGAACCTAAAAATATTGATGAAGCAATGAAAGATGAAAACTGGATCAATGCAATGCATGAGGAGTTAAATCAATTTGAAAGGAATGATGTTTGGATACTTGTGCCTAGGCTTTGATAATGTGAATGTAATTGGCACCAAATGGATCTTCAAAAACAAAACCGATGAATCTGGTAATATTGTAAGAAACAAAGCTAGATTAGTTGCTCAAGGTTATACACAAGTAGAACGAATTGATTTTGATGAGACTTTTGCTCTGTTGCTAGAATTGAATCCATAAGACTATTACTTGCTATTGCATGTTACATTGATATAAAGCTGCATCAAATGGATGTTAAGGCCGCATTTCTAAATGGAATTCTTATGGAAGAAGCATATGTAGAACAACCTAAGGGGTTTGAGAATCATGAATTTCCTGATCATGTTTATAAACTTAAGAAAGCTTTATATGGTTTGAAGCAAGCACCTAGGGCATGGTATGGTAGATTATCCGATTTTCTTGTTGAATTCGGTTTTTATAGAGGTGAAGCTGATAGGACCTTGTTTATAAAACATTCTGGATATGATATTATGATTGCTCAAATATATGTTGATGACATTGTGTTTGGTTCTACATGTGAGAAAATGCTTGAATTATTTGTACATGAAATGACCACTACCCTTGAAATGTCGATGGTTGGAGACTTGAATTACTTTTAGGTCTTCAAATTAAACAATGCAAGGATGGTATTTTCTTTTGTCAAAGTAAATATGCAAAAATCTTGTGAAAAGGTTTGGTTTAGACAATGCTAAACACATGAAGAAACCTATGGGATCGACACAAAAATTGTGTAAAGACAAAGTGTTGGCACAAATATTGACCCAACATTGTATAGGTCGATGATTGATAGTCTTTTGTATCCGACTTCTAGTAGGCCGGACATCATGTTTAGTGTTTGTTTATGTGCTCGTTATCAAGTGATCCTAAAGAATCTCACATGAATTCGGTTAAGAGGATAATTAGATATGTGGCGAGGCACGTGTGATTATGGAATATGGTATAGCAAAGACACTAATTGTTCTTTGATTGGTTATAGTGATGCGATTGGGCGGTGACAGGTGATGATAGGAAGAGTACAAGTGGAGGATGTTTCTACATGGGTAACAAACTTGTTTCTTGGCATAGCCGAAACAAAATTGTGTCTCCCTATCTACGGCTGAATCCGAATACATAGCCACGGAAATTGTTGTACTCAACTTCTTTGGCTTAAGAAGATGTTTGATGATTACGGTTTGGAGAGCAATACCCTTACTGTTTATTGTGATAATACAAGTGCAATTAATATATCCAAGAACCCCGTGCAACATTCGTTAACTAAGCATATAAGTATTAGACACCACTTCATTAGGGACCTTGTAGAAAAAGAAGTTGTAAAGTTGGAATACATTTCTACCGAAAAGCAAATTGCGAGACATTTTTACTAAAACCCTTGATAATGAGAGGTTTTCTTCTCTTAGAAAATCTCTAGGTTTATGCACTAATTAGACCTATATTTGCTTTGTGTGTTGTGACAAATGTGCCAACATTTGTAACAAAGACTAGAACAATTTATTTAAATTTTTCTATGTATTGTAATATTTAGTATTTTTGAACTCTCTTGTTTAAATAGTATTAGAACTCCGTGATTAATATAGATTGTCTGGACACACTTCTCTCAAATGCAATTAAATAAACTCACAATTAGATGCTATGTCACCGAGTAACTATGGGGCACGGAGTTGACTACTACGATGTTCTCTTTTCAAAAGGTGACTTGAATGCATCAATATATTCACAATCCATTGAGTAATTATGGGACACGGAGTGACAACTACGATGATCTCTTACGGAAAAATGGATCAATGTGAATAAGTGAGAAAAGCAAAATATAGTGCAACACAAATGAATTAATTTCATGTAAAAGCTGTGTTGAGAAGTGTGTGTGCCGACATTCGGTGAATAACATTCTGGTTCTCATATGTATATTTACCTCCACGAGTTTGAAAATTTCCGAATATTATTTTATGGAGATTTATTTATTTTAAAGCTGTTCCCATCAATATTATATAGTCTAATTTAATTTATTGTGCGATTATTTTATCTAGAATTAAGCGGTTTTTAGCATGTCTTTGAAATAAACTTCCAACATTCGGTAATGCCTTATTTCTTAGGAATGTGATTAAATCTTATGTTATTAACTCCGATGTGTTCACAACTTCTATAATATTTCTCTTCCCTATTTAAGGTCCTTAATACTCGGTGTGTTCTATACATTATATCATTGTTTCGAAATTTAGCACAAGTGTTTGAAAGGTATTATTGATTATACTTTGTGGTATTAGTTTTTTTCTTCAGCCTATTTATATTCAAATTGATTAATTAATTAATATAATTTGAATAGTGTTTGCAGAGATATTAATTATCATGGCTGATCAAAAGGGCTCTTCACCTTCACATTCGAAACACTCAACCTCTCCTGCTAATTCATCTTCTTCACGAAACCTTCGACTCCTAGCTACAATGGCTACCGGGAATGTTTCCGACATTGTTGGCGCACGGTCCCAACATCACCCACGTCAATTAGGGTTGGATCGTTGGATATGCCGATATCACCAACTCACGCCGAGAATCCCGTCGAACAACCATTTGAGACTCCGATTTTGGGCGGAACGCCACAAAATCGGGATGGCAGCTGGTTAGCGAAGCCCCCGTTCTCGGAACATACCCTATAACGGTTGAGCTAGCTGAAGGAGCCACTTCGATCAAATCGTCTACGCATTCAAAACCCTCACTAAGCGGACGATTTACCCCTGTTGTCAAGGTCGGCGACGTGGAGGTAGACTTTCAACAAGACAAACACCTTGTGTTTACTCCACCACAATCACCACAAGATGCTCCAATGGATGACCCGTCAAGCTGATTCGATCGACACTGGTGAGCTTCTTTGCTCACTTGGCTGCTCGACAAAAGGCGTCAAGCTTCAGGACGTGGTCAAACGTCGTTCTTACCGAACTATGGGTAAAAGGGTCGATTACTCGGAGAAAGGGAAGAAGCAAGCATGATGATGGAGTTGCTTCAAAACCGATTCAAGTGTTCGACTCGACTCTTCCGAAGAGGAAATGAGTGAAGTAAGCCAGAGAAAGAAACAAGCGGTCAAGCCTCTGTTAGGTGCTCGGCCCAGGGAGTACCGAGAATTCTGCAGGATGAATCAAACATTGGCGTAAATGGCTGCTCGTTTAGAAAGGAGGAGCAAAAGCACAATGAACCGCAGATGTGCCGAAGGATGTTGGCACACCAATGGACACATCATCCTCTCGATTTTGAGTCCTCTTCATCGGAAGCTAGTAAGGCAAAATCGATGAGGTACATACCGATTCCTCTCTGCATATGTCCTCTTCTCGATCTGATGATAGTTATCATGGTGTTGATAGTGATAAATTTAGGACTTTGAGAACTAGGTCGATAGTTGGGAAATAATAATTAAGATGGATGATTTTGTCTCTATGAATCTAGTTGGATATTTGGTGATAGATCTTTGATGCATTCCCTCCAGTTTGCTACACCTTACTTGGTTGATTGGGTATATGAATTTTATGCTAATTTGAAAGTAAGAGTTTCGAAGCTAATTCTAGGAACTATGGGAAAGTGAAATTTAGAGGCAAGGTTATAGAGGTTACTCCGGCTATAATTAATTCTGTCTTAAGAACTAGAGATGATGAAGATCCACAGTGGATAATTTAGATGAAGTGATTAGTGTAATTACCGGAGGAAGAATTACTGTGTGGAGGTACGGGATGAATTCCTCGGTTTGACAAGCCTTTACGGTGTTCTTCACAAATTAATTGTTTACAATTGGTGCCTTCATCGAACACAACCACTCGACCTCGGAGCAAGTTGTTCTAATGTACAAGATTGACCATCTTAGAAGGTTTAGTCTTGGAAAGACTATTTTTGACAATATGATGACATATTCGGGAGAATTTCAAACAAAGGGCTACTACCTTATCCTAGCCTAATTCACATGTTGATTTCGGCTCAAGGATTTCAGAGAGAAAATAATGAGATTATCAGCTCATTTGCACTAAGTCTGGCAATATCTCATGTTGAGAACTGGATCACGTGTGATTGATCTCGCCTTCAGATATCCAAATGCCCCTGAAGTTGAAGTTCCTGGCGATCAACCAGTGATGTGCCGAGTGATGTTGACACACACGCCGCCAATATACCACAATTACAGCCACAATTTATCCGAGATCAAATTGCTATGACAGATAATTCAATTAATAATGCCAAGTGTGCATTAAGCAACCTAGAGATGCACAAAAGGGTCTGGAAAGCGCTCCTTTCTACCGTAATAGGGGAGTAGGACTGATGTTGCTTGATGTTGCTGTTGAACCGACTGCTAGTGATGGAGATCTTTGGTGGTACGAATCAATGCCGATCTTTGGTGCAACCGGAGGAGGACCGGATGCGATATCTCTGGAGCTGGAACAAGTGCAGCTCGATGCTAAAATGAGAACCGATACCTAGAATGTGCCGGAGAATGTGCCCACAATTCCAACCAACAATCTTTGATGGACCCGGCTTCAAACATGAATGTTGATGCTTTGAGAAGATAGATGCAGTAGATGGGATGATGAAGATCTCGGTGTCTTTGTATGATGACTTGGATGATTGGGGACATTGATGATCCGTGCGAGGGGGAGCTTTCAAAGATGGAGAAGCTTGAAGAAAGGGAGTTCGTGCAGACCACTGAAGATGCAACCGTTAAATTATACAGCCCAATCCTCTCCTAATCTTCATCTATAAGCTTTATCTATTTTTGTAAAGACTCAATTTATATTTTGTTTTGTGTGTTTATGTCTTTTCGAACTTATCCTATATTATTTTAGGTATGTTTTTAACTTAATATTAGTTTGGAATTAAGTTAAGTTTGTGTTGGTTAAGTCCTTGTTACTATGCTCGATTTAATTTTGGTTAAGTCTAGTATTTTTTTAATGTTCGTATATTGTGTCGTATGATTTTATGTCTTGTTGCTCTGATTTAGTTTTGTTAGTTTCTATGTTATTGTTTTATGTTTGCTCTGATTTTATTTTTATTATGTGTTAAGTCTTTGTTATGTTCGTAATTTATGTTTTAGTAATGTTATATGTTTAGTATTGTTCGTTTTTGGCTAAGTAATGAGATGTCATTTATTTGATGTTAATTTACTTATCTCTATTGTGTACACATTCAGTTCAATGGTACAACATCATCATATGTGTTCCAGTAGAAAGGCCGAATTGGGGAGATTGTTGATGTTAGTGACGAGTGTTACTCGAGAATGTGCCAACATTCCGGTCACAACATCAATTCGTCCTTCCACTTCCACTAACCCTTAACCCACATTTTGTCTTGTTCAATGTCTTGTTTTCTTTCGGAATGAAGACTTACGGCGATTCTAGAAGTCATGCGTTTGAAAAGGCAAGAGAAGAGAAGTTATAAAGATCATGGGGAAGTTACATGAAAGTAACCTATTTTCAAGGGAGATGTGGAAGTTATTTTCAAGTGCTATGAAGATTAAGACTTGAAGTTGAGGGAAACACAATCTAGCATAGTCTATTGGCATAGATTATAGAATTTATTATGCGTTTCATACTCAATACTTCCGTTGGTGAATGTTCCAACATTTCACTCAACATTGGGTCTTTATATGTATTAGTGATAGGTTAGATTGAATATTATCTAGTCACTATATACGTAGATCCATTCACGGTGTGACTTATGTTTTCACCGATTATATCACTTAACAATTACTAGTGATAATACGCCGATTGGCGGTATAGACTTATTTATAGTCTATACAAAATTTTGATATCCATCTTGCAAAGTGTTTAAGACTTCCATTTGTGTATTTCTGTTCATTTATTTTAAATGCAGGTTGTTCTCGATTGTGCCAACATTCGTGACAACATTCTAAAACACTTACACACACCTTCAATATATATATCACCCTTTACATTATTATGTTTAAAAAAATATCTTTAGATTCTTTACATATAATTTAATATATGTAAATATATATTTATGGAAAATTTGACATCTTTCTCATAAATCATAATATAACAAAAAATATGTCCGTTAAAAATAAAAGAAAGAATCGGTCAATATTCTCAATTCCTTTTAAATCTCAAATAAAATATGAGTTTGTATATGTTTAAAAACTATTGTTGTAGTTTGTGTTTGATATTTTTATGTTAGGTTATTATATTTTTAAAAAATAGAATGTAACTTACACTATGTAGAAATAAGAATTTTTTTATAAACATGTAAAAAGCAGGTCGAGGCGGGTCCGGCCCGCCCGTATGGGGACAGTAACGGTCAAGATCTTAAGACCCGTGCGGGCGCTGCGAGTCATTTAAGAGCGGGGCAAGTCCGGTGTTTAACTACCGGCCCGACTGGCCCATTGCCATCCCTACCTCGAATCTTGGTGGATCTCATCTTAAAGGTGCAAAGATGAGATGGAACATCCTTGAATTCGTGTACCAAAATAATAATAACAAGCTGATTTTTATGGCCATAGCATATTCATCATAAATAATAAAAATTATAAAATATTGATTGTTAATCATCGAATCCGTCGAATAAAAGATGTCATGATTAACATTTTTAACCACAAAAATATCTTCACCTATACCTTCATCATTCTTATATATATATATATATATATATATATATATATATATATATATATATGAATTATACTCAAGTACTACAAAGTCCTCTTTATTCTCCTTGTCAAAAATTTGTAGACCATCATAGTCACCATCACCAAAATTCTTAGAAAATTTGACATACTCATCAAAAATTGGTGGTCCATCATTTATGAAATATAAGACCAAATACCAACAAATCAATCTATTGGCGGATCTTCATATTATCATGTACATACGATGATTGTTCATCACTTGATTAATAAAAAAATGAGAGTTTTATCTCAACACTCTTTCATGGTATTCTTCAAAGAATCGACATATCTGAATGTATTATTTTTCCTTAAAATCAACGGAATTAATATGCATTTTGTGTATTATTCATATTTATCTTTTTTTTATACGCTTTCAGCTGCATCGACAGGCCATCAAACTCATCATGTGGACAACCCTAAGGACTCGTTTGTTTTCAGTATATTAGAATTTAAAGCTAAGGATAGTAAAACATGTGATACATTTGATATTTTATGTGTGATATGTTTCACTATATTATACAAATTACATATTTGTTAATATATATTACAACATAGTTTAACATGAATTATAATATTTTCAATAGTTTTTATTAAATATAAATTCATGTGAGAAGTTAAAAATTTATAATTATACCCAATATACTATTTTTGTTTGAATAAAAAAGATATTTTTGTCAATTAACTTAGAAATATAATGATAATTTTAATACCTAATGAAGGGAGGAATATATTTTCACTAAAAATTGAAAAAACATATATCAAACCTTATTTATTTTAGGGCTATATATAATTCAAATTAACAATAATAAATACTTTAATTATAGAAAAACAAATTATATACCTAATAATCACCTAACACAAACGTGTCTCCTAAGAGCACCTCCGGTGGATGTCCATTGAGGCATCCGGTGGATGGATGAACAAGGTGGAGTTCGAGGGTGTCATCCATGAAGGAGAGAGGAGAGAGAATTATCCAAAATGTTGGATGACATGGACATGAGATAATGAGCAGAGACGCAATGGGAGAAAGTGGGCGTCACTTCCTCCATTGGAATAGTGCGTGCAAAACACGCGCAAAAGAGGAGCGTGAGAAGGCAAAGAATGGGTGACACGGTTCTTTGCAAGCCCGACCCATTCAATTACTTTTTTAAATCTTTTCCATTTGACCTATTCAAAATAAATGAAAATCTTATATATTTTTATGAAATTCAAAATAATACTCCCTCCGTCCAATTTAAGTATGCATAATTTTCTTTTTGGTCCGTCCGATAAAAGTATGCATAAATCAAAAAGGAAAGTTTTTACATTAGTATTCACCTTCAACTTAGATTTATTTACTCAAATGCCATCACACTTAGATTATTAATTTAAACCCAATTAACATTATTTCAACCCAATTACATAAAACTAGCCCAATTAACATTAAATCCAACCCTTATTAATTCATTCCCCACCCCCAAATTCATACGCGGCCGATCTCTCATCTCTCATCTCTCACTGTCTCTTCAAGAACCACTAATTTTTGGGCTCAAAATTTTTATAGGCGTAATCGTTGCCTTTCATCTCCCATCTCTCGCCTCTCTCCTCTCCAAGAGCCCCATTGTCCGATTCCAAAATTGGCGATTCGGATGTGTTCGAGAGTTTCGTGCCCAAAGTGATTATTCCAGAGGCTGTGGTGCCCGATATCGAAAGTTTGGAGTCGATTCTGAAAGCTTTGTGGTGATTCCAATTCCGATCTTTATGTCTCGATAGCTTGGGGTTCAGTTTCGATCTAGTTGTATTTGACAGGTTTGGAGCCCGACGTTGACCTCGATTCCCATGGTTTCTTGTTTCAATTTGGGGTTTAGTTCCGATTCCCATGGTTTATTGTTTCAATTTGTAGTCCGATTATGTTGGGCGGTAAATGGTTATTCTTGTTTTTAATCACATCAGATTAATCCAGCCTTGCTTTTTCTAATTTAATTAAGAAAAAGTTGAATTGACAACAATACCCTCAATTTTCTACACACATATCTACTTTATGAATAAATTATTAATATTTCTTAAAACCCATGTAAAAGTTTTATGCATACTTAAAATGGACGGAGGGAGTAATAGTTTAAAACATTCAACATAGAGATTTAAAAAATATATATATTATTGCACGGCGATTTTATAGATTTCAAATAAAAAAAAATAATCAATCTAAAAATTTTAAACCAACGACTCTTTAATTTAATATCTATAAATGCATACTCTTATAGGTCATATTTGCCACAATTTTCTTCATTCTCCCAGTCTCGTTGAATGCGATTGAATTACGGTGGGTTATCTCTAAAAATTACATCATATAATCAAAAGGTACAACGGCCCGAGCGACCGGACTTAACATAAATGTAGCCACCTGGAGCCATTCTAAAAAGGGAGAAATTAGCACTACTTGGTGAAATAGGTTCTTTTAGAATCAATTTCAAACCATCTGCCAGAGGTTGTAACAATCCAAACGATCCAACTACATCAGGACCCTTTCGACGTTGCACAAAAGCCATTACTTTACGTTTACCTAGCACTAAAAAGGCTACTCCTAGTAGAAGTGGTAGAATTATTCCAAGTATTTCAGCTGGAAGAGCTATGTACATTTTCTATTTTCTATTCACTCATGATCCGGCACAGTCGACCCAATCATGATATTGAAGGATGGGACCTTTTCTCGAAAAAAACTCGATCTGTGTCCGAGAAAGTGCATCTCTTTCTTTACCATTCCTACTTTATTGATAGTTATAATCTATTAAAAAGGTCGGTTCGATCCAGGAGGCTATTTTTAATCTAGATTCATTTGAGGTTCACATGGGTAAATCTCCATGAAAAAAGGACAACTTTCGTGTAGTTTGTGATTGAATGTAGCTGTTAAGATTTTTTTGAATAAATCTTTCTCTTAATAGATCTCTTCTTGTTTCTCAATCTTTTGAGAATGCGGCGCTATTTCAATTTTATTTTTAATCTCAAGCTCTATTTTTTTATCCAAAATGGATAAAAATAAGAGATATAATTTTAGTAATTTGTTTGATTCTCAAAATATAGATGAAGATGAGTCTTCTCTAAATTTGTCATATTATCAATTCAATACTCCTATACAACTTTATCCACAATTTTCTATAAAATTTTCTTTTGGAAATCAGTATTCTCAAAATTTAAACTGTTGTATTAGTTAATGAATGTTGTAATATACTTTAATATTAATATAATAAGTCGTTCTAGTTAAAATTATATTTTTTTTTCGTATGAAGGAGTTAGTGAGGATGATGGAGGAGTTAGTGGAGCGATAAACACATTTCTTTAGGGGAAGAAGCACTTTGATTCAAGGCTGTCCTTTCGGCGGTTCCGATATATTGTCTATCCTTTTACAAGATTTCAAAAAAAAAAACCTTATGTGAGTTAACATCAATTCAAAAAAAAATTTTGTGGGAGTGAGGGGAGCGACCATGGACCCAAGATTCCTTGGATGAGTTGGGGTGAGGTTTGCAAAGGGAAAAATGAAGGGGGTTGGGCATTAGGGATTTGGGAGTTTTTAACTCTGCTTTGCTTGAAAATTTGTTTGGAGATTTTTAAATGAATCGGGAGACTTTGGGTGAGGATAATTAGATCGAAATATGGGGACGGGGGTGAGTAGGGAAAGTGGGCTCGTGTAGTAGCTTGGTGTGTGGGGTAGAGAGGTCCTCGAGAAGAAGGGTGTCGGGGTGGTGGAAAGAAATTTATTCGTTATTTAGAGGGAAATAGGGAGAGGGGATGTGTAAAGATTTGATGAAGGTCGTGGGGAACGGGAGAATACTTCTTTTTGGGCGGATGTGTGGCTGCTAGATGTGGAGTTGAAATCAAAATTTAATAGATTGTATAGGATAAGTGAGCAGAGGGAGACGGTGGTGAGTGAAATGGGAACGTGGGGGCCAAATGGGTGGGTGTGGGATTTGAAGTGGTGCCGGGATTTAAGGGAAAGAAATATTGCAATGATGAATGAGCTAATGTCATATCTTAGCGGTATCCACTAAAACAAAATGAAGAAGACATCTGGAAATGGACGCAAGTGGGAATGGGTTGTTTTGCACGGGAAGGGCATACGATCAATAAATGGCGGCAAAGGAGGGCAATTTTTGGGAGGAGACGCGGCATATGGAGGCTTACAAACTTTTATGGAATTGTCATGCTCCAAGGAGGTATCAATCTATAGTGTGGAAGTTACTCAAAGCAAGAATGCCTACTAGAGATAGGTGAGAAAGATGAATATCATCCAAGATGGAGGAGATATAACACATGCGATATGCGGAAAAAAAAGGAAGAGAGTAATGAGCATGTGTTCTTTGGATGTGAATTCGCTTCGTGTAGGCTGGGGAAATATTTACGAGATGGATGAAGCTCTCGGTGGCTCCTCAAAAGTCATCGTCACTTCATTTAATTCAACATGTACACTTGTTGGAAAGGGGCCATCAAGTAAGAAGAGCGAGAACCATATGGGTGGCCGTGATGTGGACGATTTGGAGATCAAGAAACTTATGTATGTTCAAGGGGGAGTCATTAAATGTGGAAAGGACGGTGGGTGAGATAAAAGGTAGAGTTTGGTCTTGGCTCTTAGCAAAACGACCGAGGTTAAAGACATTGATTTTTCTAAGCTGGGCGAATGATGTAACAGAATAGTGAAGTGGATATGGTGGTTTCTTAGGTACTGTAGGTTGAATATGTACAGCACTGGTTGTTTCCTTAGACATCCGGTTTGTAATGTTCGGAACACGGCTGCGCTCATTTTTTATATATATTTCTTTTCAAAAAAAAATTATTCTACCCACAAGGTCCACCACTACCCAAACCCCCTTAAAACCCCTCTCCCAACCCCACCCCCACCCAATCGGCCAATCCACCGTCCCCACCTCACCCCACAAACAAAGTAAGCATGCTTCCATGAAGAATGCTTGCGATTTTATTTATTTTTATTTAAATATAAAATATTCCTCCTTTATATATTCCTTTACATATATATATATATATATATATATATATATATATATATATATATGTTTCCTGTTCTTCTTTCATTTTTTTCTTACTTCTCATTCTCGCTTTCTATTCAACTGTGGTTCAAAAAATTTTTCTGCTACAATTTTTTTGGTCTTGCCTTCCCCACCAATAATTTATAAGGTACATACTTCTTCTTCTTTTGCTTGTTATTTTTTGCAATCATATATCTTGTTGGTTTTGAAATATTAGTTTAAGTTTTGTCTAATTAGTTATTATCTCTAAAAAAAAGAAAAATAAAAAGTCATAAGATTACACATCGATCAAGAGGCGAAGCCCTCATTATAAAAATAAAGGTCAAACCGAACCCCTAAGAAAGAATAGAAAAGAGACTCAATACAAAATCTAAGTACCAGCAACTACGGTATATCGTCTTCACACATATCTCCGCCCAACTCTTAGAAGCCACGACTCGCATAGCTTTAAGAGCATCCGTATCAACCTTCTAGGTAATCACGTAGCTGTTGTCAAAAGGAGGAAAAGTTTGCACTCCGCTCGACTAGATTTGCTTCGCAAATTATATTTCGCGACACGTCTTAGCACTAGTTTTACCTTTTTTGGTAGAAGCTTTAGAGGCATGAACAAGTGAATCGCCAGAGTTCGAAGACGAACTCATAGAAGTACTGCATCCCTCGGCTTGTCAACCGCAGCTTGGTCATTGGTCTTGAAGGATCCGTCATCCGATCAAAATCTATACACTGTCCTCATGTATTATTGCGTTAATCCCTTTATCAAGATCAATATTATCCAAACGTTGCTTTGGTCGTGCACCACATTCTCTTCCTCCAAATCGCCTAACGCTTCATAACCATTTTTCGTGAGAATGAGCGATGGAGGAGCCTCCTTAGATTGTGAGTTTGTTACCCTTCTTTACGGCTTATAAACCCACCCTCTTCCGAGACCCCAGGGAAGGTATGCTTGGAACTCTTTTCCTTAGCACCACGATTGCTCATTTTTCAACACCGCTTGAATTGATTCCTCTTCATCTATTCCATTCAACAAACCATTATGAAGAGCAACCTCGTTCGGTTACTCCATATTTTTCCTCATGCAGACACTCCCTTTCGAACCCAATTACCCTCTGTAGGAGGCTTTAGTTGACGTGGAATGTAATTTGTCCTGCCTAAGATCTTTATTTTTGATTGAACGACAGCGTGGCTAGCGAATGACCTACTATTCCATGATTACTACGGGAATAACGGCAATGCTCATATTTTAGAGAGGCGAATAGAATTTGTCCCTCTCATTCAAACATAATGTGATCCTCACACCCCTTAGACATGTCCATCTCTAGCGTAACACGGGCATAATGACACATCGAACCACTAACGGTGCGATCATCCAATTTTAAGACTGTACCCAGGCGTAAGCTAACGCATGAATGATCTTTGGTTGAAAATATTCCATCGGAATCTCATAGATCCTAACCCAAACATGTGTCAACGACGTATTTACCTTATAGGATTGAGCCCCTTGTCCAACGATGCGTTCTCATCACCCCAGGTTTCAAACTCCAAGCCCTCCATTCAAGGACCACTGTCTCTATTCTCCAAGCAGGTAAATCAATGTTAAAATAGCCCTTGCCTAAAGTTACCAATTTCCAATCCCACAGGATGTTCCAGACTTGACCAACTTTAGATTTCAATTCCTCCAGAGCGTATGGCTTCTCACCCGAAGCCAAAACCAATCTGCCCAATTAAGGAGTTTTGCAAGCGGTTGACTCCTTGCTGAACCAAAGCATCATCAATCTTGATGGAGAGATAATCTCCTTTTCTTTGGGCTATCATACCTAAAGAAATTTCGAGTTCTTTGCAAAGGAGCAACGATCTCACGGAAAGAAATCTTTCCCGGCGCCGCGTTAGAGGGATTCGGAGCAGGCCGTGTGTTTCAATCCTTGAAAGAGTGTCTTCGTTGTCCACCATCGCAGCTCGAGGAGCCGATTGGATGGCAACTAGAATTGGCCGACTTCCGGTGTCGTGTATGGGATTTGCGCTGTCGGTACCCTTACGCTGCGGTTTCATATCAGTATGAGTCATCATGATCACCAGCAATAGAAGCCGACGATAAGATAAAGGACGGCCTCTGCGGAGTAGCCTCCACAAGCAGAAGGGGAGGAACCGGAGAACACGAAATCGGGATTAAAGGCACCGGAGGAATGACCGCTTCGTTAAAATTGGATACCATCGTTGAATCTTTCTGGCCTTAGTAGGTTCTGGACAGTACATGGGAATTGCTCCATCACCATGGAAGTGGGTTGAGTTGTTTGCAAATTCTTGGGTCAAGAGAGGCATCCTAGGGTTGTCGTCCATCATAATGATCGGCCAGGTGACTAGCAGCGAATTCAAAAATCAAAGAAAAAGCGATTACTGTTTAAGTTTTGTGAATATTGTTGATATTATTTGGCTCAATGTTATAGTTGTTAAAGTAAGATTTGATTTTTTTTTTGACTTGATGTTATACTTTAAATGTTGAGCTATGTGTAGTTTATTTAGAGTACGTTATACGATATATTTTTTCAAGTTATTTTGTTGAGTTATGTTGGCTTAATGTCATATGATACAATAATGTTGAATTGATTGTCTTGAGTTAGTTTGCATTTTGTGTTGTGTTGAGTTATACGAGGCTTTTTTAAAAAAAAATTAAAATTGAAAACGAATTTAAAAAAAAAAAAGTGGTACCGATTTTGAAAATCGGTTTTAATTAGTACCATTTTAAAAAAATCGGTACCTATTTTTTTTTAAAAAAAAGTGGTACCAAATTAGGAAAGCGGTACCAATTTGGTACTATTTCCTAATTTCGGCACTGCTTTTATTTTTTTAATTTTTTTAAAATTTAAAAGAATTTTAAAATAAAAAAATGGTACCGATTTTTTAAAAATGGTACCTATTGGTACCTATTTTAATTTTTTTATATAAAGTGGTGAAAAGTGGTACCGATATTTTAAAAATTGGTATAGATTTCTGATTTTGGTACTGTTTTTATTTTTTATTTTTAGAAAAGGTATCCAATAACAATATTTTCGTCCATTTAAATATTATTTGAGAAGTGTTATTCAATATCATTTTTTAATTTTAATATATTTTATTTTTGTTAATTGTAGATGGATAGAAGAGTATTATTGGTTGTTTGTGGTTATTGACAAGGTCTTCAATATGTAAGTGGTGAATCGACCGCAATATATGTCTCCACTATCCCACCGTGTTCACATGCATCTTTATTGCAAGAGGTACATGAAATTGTCCGAGCGTATTTGAGTGAATGATCTTATCGGATACATGCCCTTGTAGAGGCAAAATTATTCGATTGAAGGTTAGAAAGCGTGATGATGTGAGACAATATTTTGATTCATGCAAGGATTAAGAACTCGTTGTTTTTGTGTCACCGCAAAAGTAACAACAGTGGTGGGTACACTACACATCAAAATATGGAGCGAGTTTTTGATCACTTTCGTCCACCAAACCGTGAGATGTATGGAAACGTCAATGCCTGTCTCATTCACACATTCCAGTTGATAGTTTTCAACCTCAATCGAGAGTAGCCTTCCAAAACAGAATTTTGAAAGGTAGCTAAGACATCTTCACCAACAAAATTCAACCTAAAAGTTATATCGGCTAATATACTCAATTGAATATCATGGTTTAGAGTAACTCGTGAACCATGAAGCTCCAGCTCTTCCAAGTCCAATCATCATCCTACAAGTAATAATGAATAATTATTTAATAACAAAATTAATTATAATGATTTAATTAAAATCAATTAGGAATTAGGGCAATTTAAAAAAATTAATAATGTAGCAAAATTTAAAAAAATTAATAAGGAAGAGTGTGATACAGATTTGGTGGCCAATTTAATAATAATAATAATAATAATAATAATAATAATAATAATAATAATAATAATAATAATAATAATAATAATAATAATAATAATAATAATAATAATAATAATAATAATAATAATAATTCTAAAGTAACCAAGGGCTTAGCCCACTTGGCCACCGGGCTCCTCACTTAAGTGGGAGACTGGGTTCGATTCCCTTTGGGAAGAATTTGGAGTGGGAGGTATAAGGAGGCTTGGAGAATTTGAAATTGTAAGGGGACTTGGTGAACTAATTTCTAACCACTAACAACTAACATTTACCGATAAAAAAATAATAATTCTAAAGTAATTTGATAGGTGTAGTAGTCATAATGGTGAAAACTAAAATGGGTATTCTACACAATTGTCAGGTAATAAAATGCTTATCTTATATAATTTATGGAATTAAAGATATATGTTAACAATTAATGTGGATAACACATTACAATTACAAAATATGCAAATATCATATTTTGGTAGCATTAACATGGAATTAAAAAGATACGAAATTTGGCTAAATTGGTACCGATTTATTAAGATATTAATTTAATTTTTTTATAAAAATAAAAAAAAATGGTACCTAAACAAAATTGTTAATTAGTACCAATTTTTTGAAATAAAAAAATAAGAAAAAAATGGCGTACAGTAATAGGCTAAACTGATACTAGTTTATATTTGGAATTTTTTATTAATTTTTTTTTAATTTCAAAACAGTACTAATTTTGAAAAATTGGTACCAATCGGTACTAGATTTTCATTTTTGGTACCAGTTTTTTTTAATTGCCTTAAAACAGGTACCGATTTTGGAAAAGTGGTACCAATCGGTACCAATTTTTATTTTTCGGTACCATTTTTTTAATTTTTAAATTACCCCTTAAAATAGGTACCGATTTTGAAAAAGTGGTACCAATCGGTACCAATTTTCATTTTTAATACCTTTTTTTTTTAAAAAAATTACCCCTTAAAATATGTACCAATTTTAAAAAAGTGGTACCAATTTTTATTTTTTTGGGCCAGTAGCATCCTCAAGTTGTGTACCATCTTTTTACTCATTCTCAAGGGAATTTGATCTAAAAATATAAAGTGGATATTTTAAATTTTTGTATTTGAAAGTGGGTAAAAAGATTTACCCAACTTGAAAATGGATATTCTACACAATTCTTACCAAACAAATATAAAGGATTCTGGTCAATTGACCAATTCAGTCAAATAATTAAAATTATAAAAAAGTCATGTGAAATTTGTGTTGCAATTAGGTTAATTGCACATATCGTCCCGTAAGAAATTTTTCATTTCACATTTGATCTTATGTTTGGAAATGGTCATTTTACATGCACATATAATTCTTTTTGTTAACTCCGTTAACAATTTCCATTAACTCGTGAATCTGGAGGAAAAAAATAAAATACACCCATATTCTCGCAAAATACACCCATATTTGGAGGGAAAACTATCTAGTGCTTATTTTTGGAGGGAAAACACATCTAGTGCTATAAATACACCCATATGCATCAAAATCAACTCCAAACCTAAAAAATCGGAAAGCAAAAAGGTCCAAAATCTCAACAAAAAAAAAAAAAAAGTCATCATCTTCCTCTCTACATCTCACATTCGATTCAATGTTAAATGTCATTGTGGAATATCTCATTGTTCAACGCACTTCTTGGTTAGACGCTAATCCCGTAAGAAGATTTCTCAACCGTGAGTTTTCATTGACAGGTAATGATCAGTAAATTTTTTCAATGGATTGACAAACTTATGTGTCAAAGATCCAGAAATCATCCTAGGTTTACTCAACAATATGAAGACAAAAAAACTTGAGCTAAAAATTCGAAATGAAGATGAAGAAGCTAGAGGATGAGAGCAACCATCTACTTCTATGCATTATGAACCTGGAAGATGAAGTAAAAGTGCTACAATTAGAGAAAAAACAAGCGCAAAAATATGAAGAAATTACTAAGCTTAGGAAGTGGAATAATATGTATTTGTTCTTACTTATAATATCTTGGCTACTTGTAGTTGTATCATGGTTATTGTAAAACAAGAGAAAGTCTAAAAAAAAGCGCTCTTGGATCAATTAAAATGCAACAATTTCAATTCCAACCACATATTGTATGCATTACAAAAACTAAGCTCATCACACATATTGAGAGCTCAACCACATATTGTTTCTTCACAAAAAGCTCATCCCGAGTTTAGAGCACAAAAATTGCTTTAAAGGCACAAAACAACATTTAACATACCACCTAAAATCAGATTATTTCATCTAAGACAGACACCTTACAAAAAGGCACAAAAATGAACCATAAGTTACGTCTTAATACAAAACAAAAGATAGGCAAAAAAATGACATGCTTTACTTTTTCCAGCTTTTTTCTTGGATCCTCCAGCCATTGCGGCGTTCAAATTATCGAGTGTGATATTTTTGCCTCCAACTTTTATAATTGGAACAGTTCCTGGTGGGACATGGCTTCCTCTTTGAAAAAACATGTTCTCATTAGGGTGAAAACTCATGGGAGGTGGTTCTTCGATGTTAGCCTGTGTGGTCTCACAGGAGCAAGATCATTAGTTGTTATAAAATGAGAAATCAATGTATCCCCTTGTGTTTTTCTATAATTAACAAAAAAAAATCAAATTCTTATGACATAACATAAAATTACACTAACTACTCGAACAAAATAAGAACATCAAATAACTTACATGGTACATATTTTCAATAAGATTATCATCACCTTGTGAGTCTTGAGTCAAGGGGGGAATGTCATCACTTGTGTCGTTTCTTAATTTAAAAAATGCATTGAAAAAATGATTAAAAAATGTTGTACAAACTGAAAAACTGATTAAAAAATGCATGTACAATCTAAAAAAGCTGATTAAAAATGCATGTACAATCTGAAAAAAGCTGATTAAAAATGCATGTACAAACCGAAAAAACTGATTGAAAAATGCATGTACAAAGCTGAAAAAAGCCCGATTAAAAATGCATGTACAAACTGAAATTCTCATAGTGAGTGGAGGAAGGTCAAAATCTTGTAGAATTTTATCCTCTATGGATTTGCCTAGAAAATACAATATTAACAAACTGATTAATAAACTAATTAAAAGGACAAGTAATTAAAAATAAATAAGACACACGGTGGGTGGAGGAATGTCCTCGGCTTGTGTGTTTTTCTCCATATGTGTATTTTCCTGTAATTAAAAATTGTTAGACACTTATAACGAGTTAATAACAAAAAAATTAGACAATATATATAAAAAAATTCACAAAGAAGCAATGTTTTCTTCACTACTTTTTCCATTCACAAGTTCTTTCATTGTGGCCTTTCCTATTACACCAACCGCAATCGACTTTGTATTTTTGCCTAGGCAACTCCTCTGTTTTCTTCTTCCTCTTACCCTCCCCGTGGTTCTTCGTCTTGTCCCCTTCTTCGTGCTCTTGTTGGCCTTCCTTTTTTTCTTGCCAAAGTTAGGGAAGGGGTGGTATGTAGCCTTTGTCCTCTTCCACATGTCAACTCCAACCATAGGTTGTAAAGCCGACATGTAAACTTTGTTGTAAGTTTGAACCGAGTAGCATTGGTGAACATAATTTTCTCGGATTTTTTTCTCTGCACCAATAGCACTCAATCCATGCTTACATGGAATACCACTCAAATTCTAAACTCTACATGAGCAACTCCTAGCACTCAAGTTCACTTTGAAAATCTAGTTCCATCAAAGCATTCTACTTCATACAATGAAGTCATGATTTCAATGATATGCAGTCACAAGCCTTTGACATCCTCCTATTCAGTTTTTCTCTAATTCTAGGAATGATTTCTTTACCTTCCCATAATCTCTCACACTTATCTCTGTTCACTTGCAGCCTCTTCATCAAACTCATCCTTATCCATTCCAACATGGTAATGATTGGCTTTTGTCTAGCTTCTACAAGGACCCCATTCCATGACTCACATATGTTGTTTAACAACATGTCACATTTGGGATAAGTGGAGAAGTGTGACTTGGACCAATGTGAAAGATGTTTTTGTTGTAACCAAGATAAACAGTTCTCATCAAGCTCACCTAATGACCTCATTGCTCTATCAAACTACGATACAATGGTTGCTCTAGCAGACTCTCCACAAGCAATCCTTGAATGTGGTACTCCACGAAACTAGCACTGCTTCATATTTCCATGCAAATGTTTGACACAAAACCTGTTTTCACACCACTGGTAAAAGCGACTCAAAAGCGACCAATAATTATCTTCATCACTACCTCCTTTATCACTCCCCAATTTAAAATCACTATCATTAGAATCCTCAAGTGAATTATAATTATCTATAAGATCATCAAGTGAATCCCCCTGGCCCCCTCATTAACGAGAATCTTGACCACGCCCCTCATGACCTCCCTCATCTTCCCCTCATTAATGAGCCTTCAACTCGCACCCCATGACCTCCCTCATCTTCCCCTAGCCCCCTCATTAACAGCAGCCTTCACCCCGCCCCCATGACCTCCCTCATCTAATCCCTGACCTCCATGATAAAAAAAAAAAAAAAAAAAAGAAAAAAGTCTCTTTGACACTCCTCATCTTCACCCTGTACTCCCCATCTTCCCCCGCCCCCACTCTCAAAGAAATTCTCGAGTCCTCCATCATTTTCATCACTAACAATTTTTTATTTACCCTCCCCCATCAAGAACTTTATCTTTACCCTTTTTTACTTCACTAACATTCTGACCTTCAACAAACAAATGAACATCAAAACACTTAACATTCAAGCTCAAATATATTTTTGTAGCAATTTTAATTGGACACAAATGACCTAACCCATTCAACCTATAGAATTTTTAGCTCTCCTATACCCTAACTGTGCAGCCAAGCTATTAATGACTTCAAAGTGAGTCCAACTACATTAATATTCTGAAAGGAACGAATTTTACCTCCCTCATATTTAAGAGTCTCACCTACCCGTTCCACTTTACCGCCATGGTGCAAATGGATAGTGTAAAACAACTGCATTACCATTTGCAAAAAGAGAAATTGGGGAACCACATCAATTGAAAACACCAAATAATAGTAATCAATAAACACAATACTATTCTATTAATTATATATCCGACCCCCATATATACTCATTATTATACTAAAAAAACAAATAAAATATACACAATAAACAAAAAGCCCTTGTCGTAGAATCTTTTTCAAAACCCAATGAAAATCAATACCGGATATATACCCCCAAACTACACTATCAACAAACTCATTTTATACCTAGCGAGAATCTAAAAAAAAAAACCCTAGGTAGCGATTTGGGTTTAAACAAATAAATATGAGAAGAAACTTACGATTTCGCAGCATTTCGATTTATGGTACAATAATTTTAGCGGCTTCGACTTTGCGCGATGTACTTGATCGATTTTCGCTTTGAGTGAAATTTTCCACGGGATTTTCTTGTCCATTTCGAAGATATTTTCAGTAAATAGTTGATTTATGTCGTTATGGGTTTGGTTTCTACGATATTTGGTTGATTGCAGCGATTTGGGGTGCGATTTTGGCTCCGACTAGGGTTGGGGCTGAGATTTCTTGGGCGTGAGTGGGTGTATATCCTAATTTTACACATTTGCTGCGTAATTTACCCATTTGTTATTTTTTAACGGGCGTGTTTAAACACGCGCTTATTTCCGTTAAAAATAGACGGTAAATTATTAAGGGACTAATTTGGCATTAAAAAGAACCAATTTAAAATGAAAATTTTCTTACGGACGATATGTGTAATTAACCCTACCGCAATTTCTCCCAACAATTAGATTACAAAATTTGGATCCCTCATTATGCTTTTTCAATACAAGTATTTTAAAGATCACTTATTTTTGTTATATAATTAATACGTATATATATAGATGACTTTAAATACAGGTGCTGAAAATTCAATTGGTGAATCATGAGAATGCTTCCGACATTTACTAATTTTAAAAAGAATCCAGATTAAACTTTTAGCAATTTTGTTAGACAAATAAAAATCCAATATACATATTACTAAAATAAAATATTGGAAATATTGGCAATTAATTGATTAATTAATTAAAGGAAAGAGCTAAATATAGTTAAAAAGAGAAGACCATAAATTTGTATGGTGGTGTGAATTTGCCATGAATTCATTGCCACTGAAAAGCGAAAGCTTCGTCATGGATTAAGACATGCACCAGCTGCTTTCCAAATCTCCAACACTTTTCTTTCTTTTCTTTTCTCAATCTCTAATTATCTTTAATTTTTCCACACAAAAGAAAAGAAAAGAAAAGAAAAATTAGAAAAAAAAGAGTCAAACCACTCTGGAGGAAATTCAGTATTGTTTGTGATCTTCTTAATACCATTGAAGATCATTTGCAGTACTTTTTCTATATTTATTTTGCATGGATCGATTATAATCCATGGGATGAAACTGAGTTTCCTCAAAAGGGTTGGTTTGGCTCTTCATTTTCTCTAACTTATGCATTTTATTTTTTTATTCAAATTAACCATCACAAAATATATCGCAAACATGACGTCGACCACCAAGCCGAAGATGAAGGGCATTTTCAAGGGCTTCAAATACATCTCCCAGATATTTGGTATGTATCGTTCGAGTTAAAATTCAATTTCGTCGATTTTTCTGTCCTAAAAATTTTGGATTTTTAATTTAGTCCCGTAACTTGTCAATTGGTCCTATTTTGGCGGAAATCAGAAAAAACGTCATATGGTCTCACATTTCTTTCACCATACGACGTTGTTTCTTATTTTATAGCGAAAAATAGGACCAAAATCGAATGAGACTAAATTGAAAATTTTAAAAATTTTTAGATCCCAAAAATTTTGGAATTTTCAATTTAATCCCATAGCTTGTCAATTGGTCCTATCTTCGATGGAAAATGAGAAACTATGTCGTATAGTCTCACGTTTTTTGCACCATATAACGTTATCTTTAATTTTCCAAAGAAAATAGAACTAAAATAGAACCAATTGATAAGATATAAATCTAAATTAAAATACCAAACCAATTGATAAGATATAAATCTAAATTAAAATACCAATTATTTTGTCTTTTTGCAAGAAAGTCAAACGAAATTGAATTTTAACTCCATATTATCTAATTAAATCCCCCATATTTCTTGCATGCATGCAGACACAATTCTTACATTCTTGTATAATTCTCCCTCTCTCTTCTCTCTCTCATGCAGATGAAGACAAACAAGACGAAATCCAGATTGGTTTTCCCACAGATGTAAAGCATGTCGCACATATTGGATGGGATGGACCTACCATCGATTCCCCAAGCTGGGTATCATAAATACACGTTACAATATTATTATTATTATTATTATTATTATTATTATTATTATTATTATTATTATTAAATGTTAATTAAATTGAATAATTTTTTAAAAATTGAATTATTTAATTTATTTGTGCAGATGAAGGAGTTCAATGCATCAACGGGTTTCCAATCAGCACCTCTGGGTCCTCCAACTGGAGGAGACGGCCCCAAAGGAGAGCCTGAAATCAAATGGGTCTCTGAAGGTATGCTTAATTTTCGACCCAAAATTTTACTCGATATAGTTTTGTTTGATGGTACATGATGTTAAAATGTGTGGGTTATATATTGAGTAAAATTTCGAGTGTGAATAGTGGATTTTTTCCATAAATATCTCTGTTTATGCGATTAAAAATATACATAATAAATTACTTGAAGAACTAGGTATTGCATCTCCTAACATGTTAAAAAAATACTTCATTTGTTCCATTTTAATTTTCTTTTTAAAAGAGAATTTTTGTTCCAAAATAATAATCATTTTTTTCAAATTAATTAGAATTTAAATATTATATTTCAATGTGGTATGTGTTAATTAAACAAATATACTCAATTAGATAAATAAAAGTTTTTTTATAAATTGTTATCACTTTTCAATTTGTTATCACTTTTATACTAATTTGTATCACTTTTTTAAAAAGTGATAACAATGTATTAAAAAGTGACTCGATCTCATGCATGAGACCGTCTCATACAAATTTTTGCCTAAATAAAATGGTAAAAATGTTATATTACACATATATTTTTTTAATTCGTGTGAAATATCCTTAAAATTACATTTAAAATGGGATGGGAAGAGCATTAATTAGTCACCTTAATAGATTTGTACAGGATGCGGTGTTACATAATGGTACATTTATCAGTGCCTATATGTCATTCAAATGATAAATTGCAACAATCTTGAGCAGATTCAAATGCAAGGAGGAGCAGCAAGCCTCCAGATTCTCCGGGAAGAGACTTACCGGACGTCCCGAAATCGTCGAGGCGGCACCACTCGTCGACAAATGAGTCCTCTCCTAGGAAGAAAGATCCATCGACAAGACCAAGAAGAAGAAACCATTCCAGGGATTCATCAGAAGGCAGC
Organism: Paraleonurus japonicus; assembly: GCA_030762865.1. Lineage (NCBI taxonomy): Eukaryota > Viridiplantae > Streptophyta > Magnoliopsida > Lamiales > Lamiaceae > Paraleonurus > Paraleonurus japonicus. The sequence goes on along the minus strand of CM061053.1, from coordinate 44,327,141 downwards.
GTTAAGTCGAACCGGCAGTCGCAAGATTCGAGCCAGCCTTGCGAGTCGCCATCGCGAGCCGGCATCCCTGATCCCGCCAGGAGATCACGTAGAAAGAAGTCTAGGGAACTCGGTGGGGATGGATCCACACGATCCAGACCCAAACCCGCTAGTACTGGTGCTGATGTCGGACCCGAAAAGGAATCTATAGAGAAGAACAACCCGGAAACCCAAGTGGATCCCATCCCCAGTACATGAGATGAAGAGTAACTTAATTTTGATGTTGTGTTTTTTTGCTCTCCTCCCCCACCTTTCTTTTTAGTTTTCCCCATCACTTTATGTTTTGGCCTAGTTAGCTCAAAAAGAAGGAAATATTCTTTTGATTATTGTGATGATCATACATGTTATAGCATATACCAAGCATGAATTAATTGAAAATATGTTGTTTACATTGGGGATATTTAGCTAAATCCTTAATTAGATGTGAATAAGGGCTGGCATAGAATTAAGTAGCTAGCTAGCATTCATTTATATGTACTTTTTGACATTATTTTGTTTTCAGCCTTTTGGCTGTGTTACTCTTAAAAATCCCTTGATTTTCACATTATGCTTATTTTTATAATACTCCCTCCCGAAAAACTTTCATATGTAGGGCGTAGCATACTTTAAGAAAAAAGTAATAATTGAGATTTTAAAGGGTAATTTTGTAAACTTTTATATATAAAGTAAAAAAATTTATTAGGTTATGTGTACGTGAGAGTAAAAATAATGACATTTGTGTAAATTAGTGAAAATTGTGAGGGTGGAGTTTATAAAGTGTTTTCCATTTTAAGGGTGTGAAATTTATAATGGGACGGAAGAAGAAGGAAAGTGTGAAAGCGTTTAATGAATTGATGGAGTAACTACTATGATCACATATGATTATTTATAATCAACCATCATTGTTCTTCATTTTTTTCCCAGAAAAGTCAAATTATAATATTGGTAATGATTTGTGCTTAGATCATGCATTAACAAATACCAAAATTTTCAAGAAAAGGTGCTCAAAGTACATATATGTATCATTGCACAATCTCCTAAATCCTATCATTAATTTACACTCAAATCACACATTGCCATGAATGATTGAAATAGTAAAACACACATCATTGCAACTTCCATAATGAAATAATGCCTCTTCTCTCTCTTCCCAGTTAAAGATTTCATATCAACAACCCAAAAAAGTTCTTTTTAGACAAATTTGTACATAGCAGTGTGCAATAATACTTTTCACCTCAAAACCCCACAATTTCTGCTAAAAACCCCACAAAACCAAAAGCCATAAATGTCAAAGAAGAAGCTTGCTTTCTTGGGGAAGAATTCTGATAGAAAAGGGTAGTTTTGGAAACAAATGGTGTTGTGCACACTTTCAGCTGCCCCAGGCTATCACTGACCTTTGCAGACCTCAAGCCCTCGTCAATACAAAGGTCCAAATTGCCCTCCAACTTCAACTTCCCTCCAAGTTTGGCTAGAAAGCCTTCAGAAAATGGAAGCCTCCCACTCAGATTGTTGTTCTGCAAATTCAACTCACTCACAAACTCCAAAACCACCAAATTCCTCAGGTACAACCCCTTCAAGCATGTTATTGTCCAACCCTATGTAACATGCATTTCTCAAATGTACCCCCATTGATTTCGGAATATTCCCAACAAGTCCCACCCCTGAAAGCCCAATTCCCTTTATACCCCCAAGATTTCCCCATATATCAGGAATCTCCCCTCCAAGAAAAGTGCCGCTCAGATGCACTTCCTTCAAACTTGGCATCTCACCCAACACTAATGGCAACCCATAATTACCAAAAAGGTTGTAACTCAAATCCAAAAACTCAATACCCTTTAAACCCTTGAAAGTTTCAGGGATTTTACCAGAAAATTTGTTGGAACTCAAGTCAATCTTCAACAACTCAGATGCATATCCGATTGATTCCGGCACGTTTCCCTCGAACCCATTATCACTTAAATCAAGAACCATCAGTTTCTTCATTTTCTGGAAAATGTTCTTGGGAATCTCACCTTTAAAATTGTTGTTTGATAGTGTAATCTGCTCGAGATTGACTAACTCACTGAACCCTTGTGAAAGGCCACCGGAGATGCTGTTTCCGGTTATAATCAGCCTTCGTAATCTTCTCAGGTTGCTGATTTTTCCTTCCAGAGATCCAATTAAAGATGGGTTTTCGATGAAAACCAGTTCTTCTAAGGAAGATGATTTGAGAGGTGAGAAATCTGGAAATGGTGTTTTTGTTTGAGTGAAGCATTTGTAGAAGAAGAGTTTTCTGAGGTAGGGGAGGGGGCAAGAGTAAAGGGGTCGAGGGTAGAGATGGAATTACAAGGGGGTTGGGGGAATAGTCGGATACGTATCCGAAACTCAGCTCTGTAACATGGGGTGCGGCGGCGGCGGTGGTGTCGGAGAAGTAGTCGCAGACGACGCCGTGTGGGGCGGAGGTGCAGAGATCATCGGGATAAAGGGTGCGCCATGGAACGTCGGAGTTGATGGACTCGAAAACCCGGTACACTGATTCTTGCTCCGCCGCATTGAGTGGCGGCTGTGACACGACGGAAGTGGCTGCGGCGGCGAGAATGGAGAGAAAGGTCAGAGTGTAGGAAAACTGTGCCATTGCAGATGAGAGAGAGAGAGAGAGAGAGGATGTTGTTGGGGGAAAAAAAAGGAGAGAATGAGAGGGGCTTTATACAATGAGTAGAATAGAAGCCATTGCAGATGAGAGAGAGAGAGAGAGAGAGAGAGAAGGTTTAAGGTGGAAGAGGGAGAGGTATGTTTGTCTTGAAATAAGAAAAGCAAAGATATCAAAGGACCAAGGTTGTTTGCAGAGATTTGCTCCACTGTTTTGCTGCAACTCTTTCTAAATTACGATTCTCTCCTTATTGTCTTATTTATAAATAGCTATTTTCGAAGGGTTCATTGAATGATGTTTCTTTTTTTGATCTTCACAATTTTCCTATTTTCTTTTAATTCCTATTACAGAGGTAAGATGTTGTTTCTACTTTCGTGGTGTGCCGAGTTAAAAAAAAAAAAAAAAGGTGAAGATTAAAGGGTAAATAAGTGAATAAAATAAATTCAAATTATACAATTTTTTTTTTTTAAATTTATACAATTTTTTGTACTTTCAATTGTTTTCATTGAACAACATTAATTGCACATTTGTTTTTGACAAATACTTGTGTGAATTGGGTGCATACGATAAACTTTATTTTTATTATCATTTCATCCACATTCACTATCAATGTCATTGTGATACACATACACTATCAATGTCATAGTTATTTATAATAGTGCATGTATATAATAGTAATAGTAAAAATAAAATTTATCGTATACACACTGCTCATTCAAGTGTTCCTCTTGTATTTAATACACACAAATGACATATAGAAATTTTTCTTTATTCAATATATCATAGTTTATTCATTTAGGGTCCGCTTGGTTGGGGGTATTAGAAACAGATAATGAGAATGACTCATTAATAATTTCCATTGATGATGCTTAGTAATATTTAAAATTTGAAATTAATTTAAAATAAAATAATCACTAATTTATTTTGATTACATAATATCTCTTTTATAGTAAACCATTTAACAATCATTTATTTTTCTTCCGCTCAATTTTTTTCGTTAAAATTTTTTCGTGCTCAACTTTCTTTCCAAAATTTATTAATGGGAATGAATCATTAATTATTCTCATTACCTAATTCTAATACTCAGCCAAGCCGCCCCTTAATTTTTAGAAAATTCAATGTTAGACTTGTGGAGTCCGTGACAGCCTAAGATTTATAACAAGTGGATCAACAAATAGAAAAGGAACGATATATTACTAATAATATATAATCAATAATAAAATTACTTACATTATATTTACATAAAGTTGCACTAATGTTCATGCTAAATATAAAATTAATTATGTACGGAATATAAAGTGTACTATATATTGTACTATGTACTCCCTCCGTCACGAGAACCTTTCATACTTTACTTTTTAACGGTTTTGTGTGAGAGTTATTTCATAGTAATACGTTAACAAAAGTTATTTTATATAAATGATATGCTAGTTAATAAGATCAACTAGCATATCATTCATATAAAATAATTTTTGTAAATGTATTACTATGAAATAATTCTCACACAAAAACCGTTGAAAAAAGTCAGTGTGAAATTCTCTGAGAGGGAGTAATATCTTTTCAATAGAAATTAATGTTTTCAAATAGAGTTGATTTTGTGTGAATAATTTTAATCGTGAAATTAATTTACAACTAATACTTTAAAGTAAAATAATTAATACCGTTTAATAAAACAACTAATACTTTAACTAATATCATACAAAATCAATACACAATTTTTTTTTTTTTGATCGGTAAAATAAATTCCATTAATATAAAAATTTGGGTATAAGGAGTACCCAAAAGATACAACATATTACAACCTCTCCATATATACATAATGTTCACAAAAACAAAAATTTAGAATAACTTTGGATTAGCAAATCACTCAAACCCCTGCAGTAGATAAGCCCACTCTAATCTCATCCAAATTCCACCTCCAAAGTATTTCCTTGAGTTCCCCTAGCAATTTATCAGCCGAAAAGTCTTCATTCCGGAATATTACTGCATTCCTCCTTTTCTATATTACCCAAATCACACCCAACCACAAGTTCACCACTATCCTCTTTTTCCACTTAGATCTCACCAAGCCATTAGACATAAGCAAATTTTGAAGGGGATCATTATGAATTGACAAAGACAATCCAATCCAACGCATACAATCCATCCAAAAATTAAAAGACACGCTACATTCAAACAAAATATGATTCAAAGACTCCTCACCTTTACCACATAAAATGCAGTTTGTTTAATTGGAATTAAGAATGTCGCGTTTTAGAAGGTTTACCTTAGTGGGGAGACGTTCCCAAAGACAACGCCAAGCATGAATTTTGATCTTGATTGATACTGTGCTTTTTCATATGATCTTGAACCCCTTTGCTAACTCTTGATCAATCTCAGTAGGGTAGATTTGTTGGAATAAACACTTATAAGCATCCTTTATAGTGAAGAGTCCTTTCTCGAATCTGTTGAATATTTTGTGTGTATGTGTATACGAAGATGATGAATGACACGAACTAGAAAGTCGAGGCAAGAGTTTGACTCTCTTTCCGTAAGACGATATTGCCCGTACTAGGTGTAATACGGTATTTAGGCAATCGTTCCCAAGATACAACGACTTTAGAACTTCACGGTCTGCACTACGAACCGAAAGCTATCGGCAACGGATTCTCGTATCTGGAACTTTCTTGACTCGACTCTAATGGAAGCCTTAGATTGCTAGAATGCTTTGAGAGTGCTATTGAATTGAAGTGAGTTTGAAGACAACTATGGGGGTGTATTTATAGTTTCGAAGAGTTGTGGTGGCTCTTTAATTGCACCCATTCGGTTGGCCCATGGTTTGATCTGAATCAAATCTGGTCCGTTCAATTGCATCGTAAAGTCCCGATCGCGTCCCTTAGTTCGAACCCGACTGTCGCACCCGTTCGCTTTGACCGTGCATGCGAACCGTCACACCGATTCGGCTTGGCGCACTGACCGCCTCGCGACCCGATCCGGTGTTGGCTACACTATAGGTTCGAACCACCGCTAGCCTCTCCGAGCCATCGGTCCAAGAGCATGAGCCATGATCGAGCCAATTTTAGCCAAAATAAGAAGGCTCCTCAGCTCCTCGCGATGATGCGAAGTGCAAAGTGCGCCTCTAAAGCGCCCAATGCGACTAAGTGTGACGTGCGCGTGCCCGTGCCCGTGCGGGTGCGGGTGTGGTCAAAGGGCCTTTGGGTTAGCCCTTCGAGCTAACCTTAGCACCACCACCATATAGACTTTGATCAAATTTAATTTTTTACTCACAAGTCTACTTATATGGGTAGAAACTCTTTACTAATTTTCCTATGTGGGACAAGGAAATCCATTTCCTTTCTCCCCACATTTCAACTCTTCAATTTTTCAATTAAATCAAGTGATAAATTGCTAACTTCATGTATTAATATCTCATTCACCCGAAAATTGGTTTTGAGTAAATAAATACATTAAATTAATCTACTTGAACGTAGTTTATGAATTTGCAATTTATTATCATTTTCACAAATGGATTATCACAAAATTTGGTCAAACTTGGGTCAACACCCAAATTCCAAACCATTTTCCAACAGAATCCCTAAACGAATTAATTATGTGGACGGGTAGCTCCAGTACCCACCACTCCCTCAAATTATCCACTAAATTTGCCTCGAACACGATGGTAGATAGGTCAATTTTAGACATTTCTTCGTTTAGGGTCTTGTGCTTGGCAAGGTTGGCACGATTACGATCGGCCTTCTTTGGTATCTACATTCACTCGCTTTGTATGCAGGCTTTTCCACGGTTGTATGATTGTCTTTGAACTTTTTCTTCGGAGGTTTTACGCTGTTTGCCAGACGTTTCCTCTTCTTGCCCTTCCCGAACTCAGCCAAATTTACTCGTGCCTCTCCATTTTTCTTGTCGCTCTTGACTTCGGATTTCCGGTTGTCTTCCTCGATCCTTAGTCTCACGATCAAGTCCTCAAGCCCCATCTCCTTGCGTTTGTGCTTGAGATAATTTTTGAACTCCTCCCATAGGCGGTAGCTTCTCTATCGGGGCAGCTACTTGGAAGGATTCAGATAGTTGCATACCTTCGGCATGAATCTCATGAAGAATCAACCGCAACTCTCGGACTTGTTCCATGACCGTCTGTGAGTCGGTCATTTTGAAGTCGAGGAATCGTCCGACAATGTATTTCTTTATTCCGGCATCCTCCGTTTTGTACTTCTTGTCCAAGGACTGCCACAATTCTTTAGCGGTGTTCATAGTGGCATAGACACTATACATCAAGTCGTCGAGCCCATTCAAGATGTAGTTGCGACACGGGAAGTCACCGTGATTCCATGCATCGATAACATTCAATCTTTGTTGGTCGTTGCTTCCCTCCTCAATGTAGGAGGATCTTCCCTCAAGAATTGTGCAAGATTGAGGGTTGTCGGGTAGAATAATATTTTCTGCTGCTATCTCTTAAAATCGATCTGGATAAATTTTGCTGGTTTTTGAGTGGGCGGCAAGAATGGTAGGAGTAGTAGAAGAAGACATCTTCGAATACACAAAAATATCGTCTTACGATTGTTGAATATTTTGTGTGGATGTGTATACGAAGATGATGAATGACACGAACTAGAAAGTCGAGGCAAGAGTTTGACTCTCTTTCCATAAGACGATATTGCCCCGTACTAGGTGTAATACGGTATTTAGACAATCGTCCCCAAGATACATCGACTTTAGAACTTAACGATCGCTGCACTACGAACCGGAAGCTATCTGCATGAACGGACTCGGGTATCCGGAACTTTCTTGACTCGACTCTAATGGAAGCCTTAGATTGCTAGAATGCTTTGAGAGTGCTATTGAATTGAAGTGAGTTTGAAGAAAATTATGGGGGTGCATTTGTAGTTTTGAAGAGTTGTGGTGGCTCTTTAATTGCACCCATTCGGTTGGCCCATGGTTTGATCTCGAATCAAATCTCGTCCGTTCAATTGCATTGTACGGTCTCGATCGCGTCCTTGGTTCGAACCCGAACCGCCACACTGCTTCTCCCGAACCACGCGTGAACCGTCTTGGATCCGAACCGTCTCACCGGTTTGGCTTGGGCTCGCACCCATTCGCTCGACCGCTCCTCACGGCGGTCGAAGTGCAAAGTGCGCCTCTAAAGCGCCCAATGCGACTAAGTGCGGCGTGCGCGTGCCGTGCCCGTGCGGGTGCGGGTGTGGTCAAAGGACCTTTGGGTTAGCCCTTCGGGCTAACCTTAGCACCACCACCATATAGACTTTGGTCAAATTTAATTTATGACTCACAAGTCTACTTATATGGGTGGAAACTCTTTACTAATTTTCCTATGTGGGACAAGGAAACACATTTCCTTTCTCCCCCACATTTCAACTCTTCAATTTTCCAATTAAATCAAGTGATAAATTGCTAACTTCATGTATTAATATCTCATTCACCCGAAATTGATTTTGAGCAAATAAATACATTAAATTCATTTACTTGAGCGTAGTTTATGAATTTGCAATTTATTTCAATTTTTCACAAATAGATTATCATAATAAATTTGGTCAAACTTGGGTCACACCCAAATTCCAAACCATTTTCCAACGTAATCCCTCCACTTCCAAGCATCACATTCATCCCTTTTAAGTGGTTTCTGGTAACCACTTCCATCAGCCCATTAAAAACCTCCATCTCCCGTTCTAGCAATGGTCGTCTCCATCTCCATGTCCAAATCCAGTTTTCATTCTCCCCATAACCCATTTCATTGACACACCAATGAGGTTCGTGAGCTTAGTCGGTACATTCTTGAAAATTTCTCTCTCAACGGTCCTACTCCAAATTTTTTTCGCCCAAAAGAAACTTCGGTCCCATTTCCGATCACTCTTGTCAAATTTTCCCCGAACCAGCCGTCCACACCACCACCTGTAACTTTAAGAATGTCATTCCACCACATTGAAGTTTTTCTCCTTCTCCCGGTAGGCAAATTAGTAGATAAACCATCACCGCCACTTTCATATTTTGATTTCAAAGCACTTTAACCGACAGATTTCCATCTTCATTTAGAAAGCGCCATCCCTATTTGCTCAATAAAGCTTTGTTGAAAACCTCCACGCCTCTTATCCCAAGCCCCCTTTCTCTTTCTCATTACACACTTTTTTCCATTTGATCCAAGCCACCTTATTTGCATTCCCCTTCCCACCCCACAGAAAATTGTGTTGTAATCGAGTAATCTTACGTATCACCTTCTTAGGAGCTGGGAAAAAGACAAGTAATAGAGAGGTATGGAGGATAAAACTGACTTTAAGAGTGTGAGTCGACCCGCAAGAAATGTTTTTATCATCCCACTTTCTCAATCTGCTCTTGATTTTATTAATCACACAATTCCATTCATTTGCAATTGAATCGATCATATGGTGCGCAACTAACCCTAGCGAAATCCTTGCATGTGCGTAACCGTTTCTTGCCGATTCTCCGGTATCCCCATTCGCCGGCTGCCATGGCACTTATCACCGTCGGACCCAATTCACGGCTCTACTAAGCAAACTCTCTTGCCGCTACTATCAAATTTCTTGAAATCCAATGCGGGGATTCTTGTTTAAATCCTTGGATCTTTCCAACCAATCTCTGGGCCTAGGGAGGGACCAATATCACATGCGACGCTCCCTAAGGGGATTTTGAATAACTCACGTTCCACATCTGCATTAATATTCCCTGTTGATCGATTCTGCGGATCCCTCTCCAACCGCGGATCCTCTCGCTTGCAGTCCCTCGCGAACATGAGCGGCAATCTTATTGCCAAATTTTGTCTCCGACTAAGGCAAGCTGCTCAATGGAATGCACAGACATGGTGGCACAAAGAAAATGGGAGTTTTTATCGGTAAAGGTGGATGATGCGCTTGTCAAGAACGGGGTTTGTAATTAGCGCATTCTTTGATCGATAAACTTTCTCTAGCCCTCGGGGATTTTCCGTATACCCTGGATAATTTGTCTTCAAAGCTTTCCCGGGCTTGGGGTATTGCGGGAGTATGGCAACCGATGCCATTGGGTAGAGGGTACTATAACATTCAAATTACTAATCGATAGATAGGGATAGGATTCTAGATAGGAGAACATGGGCCCTAAAACCAGGAATGATGCGTCTACGGCGTTGGGTACGCGGCTTTAATCCTTATAAGATTAACACTACGCTAGCACAGGTCTAGGTGCACATATATGAAATCCCTATGGAGTTCTTTCAACCAAAAATTATACATGCCTTAGCTTCGCTCTGGGAACAGCTTATAAAAATGGATGATCGTACAAGGAATCGGACAATGTGTCATTATGCTAGGGTTTTGAATGAGATAGATATGACAAAAGGATGTGAGAATTACATCATGTTCGAGTCGGATGGACGGTTATGTTTGCTTTATGAGCAATCGCCCCGTTTTGCAATCACTGTGGCATTGTTGGCCATTCTTTGGATAGTTGCAGGTCGGTTAAAGGTCGAAAAGGGGAAAAAGACATAAATAAGATGAATAAACTCTCCGGGAAGCAGTGAAAAATAAACGAAGGAGGAGGGATTGGGTCTAGAAAGAACCATTGCCTCGGAGTGGATAATGAGAATGGTGGAGGGAATCTTCTCTCTAGAAATGGTTTTGAGGTTCTTGCTGATTTGGAAGTTGAGGAGAAAGACACTGGAAAATCAGGTGGATCAAAATTTGGAAGTGGATATAATTCCGGGTAACGGAGTTATGGCACGAATGGATGTGGAAGAGAATAGGGCAATGAATCACCTTTCGAATGATGAATGCTTTGGAGAGCATGGAAACACACATATTAATATTGCGAATGCCATGCAAACCTCCTCTAACATGGGTAGTTCAAACTTGCACCCGCCAATGTCGGGGAAAAAGGGGGCAAAGGTAAAGTGTCGATCACCAAGGAGTACTTTTTACGTAATAAGCCCACACACACAATCTTGGGGTTCAAGATTAGCTTCTTCACCACCACATGACACATCTTATACGATTACCTCAAATGTTGATAATGACGCTCTCGCCTCGATGAGGTTTGTTGCTACAAAAGTTGGGGTGATCAATGCGAAGAAGAAGAAAATCCATCAAGCACGGATTAAATCGGAGCGGCAAAAGATAGGCACCTTGAGTATTTTCGTTCATGTTAATTTTTCTCTTTTGTTATAGAGGAGTTTTCTCTTTTCCTCATTTAGGGGTTTCCCTAAGGAGGGTTTTGCCCTAACAAGGTTTTTAGCGGGGCCTCCGGCCTGGATCGTACGTGATCTTATGGCTTTTTAGGTTTTTTTTTTTTTTTCTTTACAAAACAATTAATTAGACAATTCATTCTGCCTCTCTCTTGTGATTTGCCCCAACATTAATAATGAAATAATTATTACCCTACAAATTAATTTTACTAGAAAACTTGCTTACACAAGACTTTGCTTGTCAAGTATTATTACTAATGTTAAAAATTGTAAAAGTGGAAAATTGAACAATTTCGACAATATTATTTTTATTTGCCAAAATCTTATGTGAATAAATTTTACTGTAAAATTATTTTGAATAATATTAGTTATTTATAATACATTATATTAGTTTTGAATGGTATTTTATTTCATTAAATGATACTTAATATGTCTAGTACAAGATACATCATTTTCTTAAGTAGAAATAAAATAAATTTAGGTTTTTTTATCTATCTCCCTCAAGCACCTTAATATTATACTACATGTCATTACTTTTTTCAAACTAGTCTAATTTAATATTATTAAACAACTCTCTTATTAAAGTTGAAAAGACTATCATATTTACATAAAAATAAATTATATTATTAAACAACTCTCACATTAAAATTTTATATCAAACAAGAATGTTACATTAAGTACTAGACGCTGTAAATCAATTTCACAAATTATTTATTTTTATTCGACGTGATATGCATAAAAAGATAAAACAGTTGTAAAAACCAAACGTATATTTATATCCAAAAGATTAATAACCAAAAGAAGACAATTGGAAATCAGGAAATGGAAGAAGAGGGGTAAAAGAGTCAGAAAATTAGAGAGGAGAGTACATTGCTTATTTGCATTTGCATGGGGAAGAGAGAGAGAGAGAGGAATTGCTAATGCAACGTCGAGCAAAACTATTTTAATCTGAAAGCCGAAGTATCCAACGGCTCAGATTAGTTGACAATTAATTGACCTACAGACAATTAATTGCAATATACTTAATTCTTTTTGTCTTTTTCAGATCGGCGAAAGTAAAGTAAAAACGTGTAGCCTAGCTGCAATCCTACGATCAATGCGGTTTCTGCTACATTCAAAAACGTGTTTAATAAAACAAAACGCATCGGAAAATGGGAAAGTTGATTAAATATATCGAAATCCTTCTAAATTTCATAAAATCTACTCTATGAATATTGACAAATTTTTATATGAAATATTGTACCGTGAAATAATCTATTTAATAAAATTTGTGGATCCCGATCGGGTCGGATCGGATCCAATAAATATTTCCAAAAAAACTTGCGAGATACAACAACCAAAAAAATCGCCCGCATGTACTCCTAAGAATGTTACTATTAGGTTACACATGTGTTACTTTAACGATAAATATGTATTACTATAAAATAAATAATATGTATTTGTCTAAAAATAATCGCCCAAATGCAAAAATAAAAATAAAAAAATGGTCAAATAAATCTCTAATCTTATATGTATGGATCAAATAAGTCTCTAATCTTCGACAACTTTATTTTCATTAATAGAGTGTGATTTTATTAAGATGAGGGTTTATTTGATCCCAATATTTAAAGAGTGATTTAAATGTGTTAAGAAAAAGTTCATGGGTCTATTTGATCCCACGTATAAGATTTGAGGTAAATATGTGTTATTGTAAGAGCAAATATGTGTACTAAACTCGTGCAAAAGTAAAATTTAAAACTCGGTCTACGGTGTTTTACTCTGTTGTAACCGGTAATTATTGATGAGATGATGTGGCTAATGAGGTTACCACCAACAAATGATTAGATCGTGCGAGTGATGATCGATATTTATGATGGGAAGAATGCTATTACTACGAATGATTGGATCGGTAAATGCACATGCGAGAGAAAGCAATAAAGAAGACGGTGATTCTTTGGGTGGTTTAGACCCGAGGCAAAGTATGGATTGTGTAATCCTTTTATTGTGCCCTTAAGGCGGTATTTATAGGACTCAAGTGTCGCCTAGTATCCACTGAAATTAAGGGCCTCGCATTAAATGCAAGGATCCTTAATTAATGCCGATGTACGGCCATGTACAAAGATAGCGACGGCCCATTCGGCCGTGCGCGATATTGGCTGCTCGGTTAATTATCGACAATCAAGATACGCTATTACTATTACGAGGAATGTCCGCATTTAATGCGATCACTGTTGGGAGATTTACTCCCGTTGGGGGCGATCCTCGGACAGCCGGGCGCGCGGCCTCGATCTCGGCTCGGCGCGTCCTTCGCACGGTTGTGGCCGGATCCGGCTCCTACGGTCGGTCCTACTTGCATGTTGCAGGCGTCTTCATGCTTGGCTTCTCCGAACAGACTTTGCTCGGTCCGCGCTCTGCTCGGCGGCACCTGGCGAGCCGGATAACTCCCGAGACTCGATCCGCCTTTAAAGGGAAAGGGCTCGCCCTTGGGTGGTCCGGCTCTCGTTGGGCGAAGCCCATAATCTCTCTCACAACAATTGCCCCTCGCTTTGGCCTTTGGTTGTCCAGGCCGAGGCGACACTCCGAGCAACCGACTGGGACGCCGAACCGGGCGAGGTACCGTGTGACGGGCTAGCTTGGAGCTTCTTGGGACTCGTCGGTGAGGGTAGCGTACTCGGGAAGCGATGGGTCTTGTCCGTAATGTGAAGAGTCTACGGGAGGTAGCCTATGCGCGCGTGAGCTTAGGCTATGATGGCGCTTGCTCCGCACGCGCTCTCGACATGGTTACGTCAAACGGTCATAACCCGCCCGAAGATTTTCTTTTTGGCCCCCGAATTTGAAAATTAAATTTCACACGAGTCCCTCCCGCCTTTCTTAAATAGCGGTTCCGCTTCCCTATTCGGGACTTTTCGACCTTTGAGTAAAAGATCGTTCCATCGTCTTCGCGTATTCCCTCTCTGTCAGAGATCATTCTTAGAGATTAGCGGTCGTTCCTTCATCCGTGGCTTGTTGGTAAGTTTCCATTGAAAGTGCTCTTCTCTTTCTCTCGCATTTACTTGGTTTCCGTTGAAATGGTGAGGTCCCGCGGTGGTGCTTCCGGGGTCACGTGGTGTTGGGGGTAGGACCGTCGGACGGGTTGACCGGGGTGAGTCGTCCCGTCGCGTCGGTCCTACCGACGATGATGGATTGGGCGAGTTTTCCGCCAGGTTGGCGAGGCGGAGGCCGAGAGGCGTCGGTGGCGGCCTCTGCCGGGTCGCTTTCCCGCGAAGGGACGGGAAACTCGGCCTTTGAGGGCTTGTCGACACGGTGGTTGAGATGGGACTCGAGCGTGTAGAGGAGAGGCCGGGAGACGGAGGAGATAGAGTCGGGAGACGGAGGGAGAGGTCCGGAGACGGAGGTGAGGAGGAGAGGGTCCTCTTGGCCGAAGGGGACAAGGCACGGAGGAGGAGAGGCGAATGAGGAGATGGCCCGACGTGCGGTCGAGGAGAGGAACCGCGAGGTTGAGGCCGGGTACGGCTGTGGGCCGAATTTATGGATCGGTTGGGTGGCCCCCAGTTGAGTTTGATTTCAAGGCCTACTTGCAGGCCTATCCTTACAATCCCTCCGACCGGCCGAGGAGGTTGATTCGGGTTGCCCGGCCTTCGCCGCCTGGGCCGTGAGCTCCGAGGAGTGGATGAGCTCCATCTCCCGAGGCCGATCTGGATAGAGGCCGAGGGTGGGTGGCGGATCCCGCTGATGTGCACCTCTATGCTCCCGATCCCACCGAGAGGGCCGACCAGCCTCCCGAGGGAATGGTGGCCGTCAACGTGGAAATCATGAACGCCGGGCTCCGCTTCCCCTTCCCATCAACGTCTCTCATCTGCTCAACTTACGGGAGGTGGCCCCCTTGAATCCATCCGAGCGGGTGGCTTCGTGTTCTGTGCTCGATGACCCTCATGGGGTGTACGAGACTTTACAGCACCCCACCCCTGGGAAATCACCCACTGGTGAGCCTCAACAAAACCCCGGGCGGCAACCGAGGGCTCTACTACATCAAGAGCGGAAGAAGGTCGTGATTGAGGGATCACCTCCGGTTTGAAGGACTGGAAGACGAAGTGGTTACGGGTTTCCGGGCGTGGAGGTCTCGCGATTGGTTCCCCTCCCGGGAAGTCCTGGTCCCCACCTCCTTTCGAGAGAAGAAGAAAGGTGAGCTTGCCCCCATGCCTATGAGCCGAGGAGGACTGATCTAATTTCTTTCCCTGTTTTGCAGATTACCCGTTCCCAAAGGAGGGAGCTGAATTTTGATTTCAATCTGGTCTGGAGAAGCTTGGTGGTCTCCGCTTCCGAGCGTCGTTGCGCCGCCCTCGGCAAGTCCGGGGCCCGCCGCCGTGCCGACTGCTCGGCTTTCCGCGGCATCTCGGCCGACGAGGTATTGCTCCGTTTTATTCGTTTCTTTCCTTAGGTTCTCTCGGCTCTCGATTCTCTTTTCTACGCAGAGCCCGACTTTCCCATATACTCCTCCCGCCCGCCGAGCCGATGGACCGGATGCAGTGTCTTTGGCGCTCCTAGGGGGAGGAGCCGCGGGAAGGCGAAGAGAGCGGCGACACGTCCAAGCTGGAGGGGTGGTCATACGGGAGCCAGTCCCCACCACTTTGTGCGGCTACCCCGCCACCATCGGGAGTCCCAGCCACCCCGTGACCAAGCAGTGTCCCCCGCCGCGCCCGAGCATCCGACCGCTTTGAGCGGGGAAGGCACGCTAACCCCGGCCTCCGAAAGGGTGGGAGCCGGGATCTCCGGCGTTGCAGTGGATCTACACCGGCCGGCCGGTGGAGCTCTCCGAGGAGGCGGGCCCAGAGCCCCCATCAAGCGACCGCGGAGGGTCGTTTCTGCCGAGGGGACATCATCGCCCGCCACGAGGGGGATTCGAGCAAGTTGCCCCCGCTGCCCCGTTCCCGCCGAAGGCCTCCCTCTGCCCGACTCCGAGAGGGACGGCTCCGACCGACTGGATGGGCCGCGACCAACGCCGCTTCGAGGAGTAAGTATTCCTTGACCCTTTCTTTCTCCTTGATCCTATTGCCGACCAATCCCTTGGTTTCGTGGATGTTTACCGAGGACGTCTTCCAGTAGGACATTCTGCTGAATTTCCTATCCTCGCGGACGGCCGGGATGTATCCGCTCTCCCGCCCACCTCCACCGGGCTATCAGAGATATTCCCGCGGCTTGGAACTGTGACTTGGAGGCCGTGGCCACCTTCCCCGGCGAGCAGCGTAGTGGCCGTCCGAATGCCGGGCGGCTCGAGCCACAGTCATGGCCGAGAGGGCCGGCCTGGAGCGGGATGAGGAGGCCCGCCAGCCGCCGCCGACCGGCCTGCGTGCGGAGACGGCCAGAAAGCCTTGGAAGAGGCCGAGGCCCGGCCGCCGGTCCCTCCACCGAGCGTAGGCTGGAAAGGCGGTTTGGGAGATGGAGTCCCGGCCGCCCGGGTGGTGGAGCTGGAGGGGCTCTCCGGGAGCAGGAGGCCGAGGCCGGCCGTGCCGTGGAGGCCGCCGCCGCCGCCCCGCTCGAGGGCTTGGACAGGGGAGGACCGAGGCGCAGGAGGTGGCCGCTCGGGAGGCTGGAGAGGTTGAAGGCCAGCCTCCCGGATGTGCGATCCTTTGCCGAGGAGGCTCGGGACCGTGCTCGCCGGCCGATGATCGACCGGCCTTGAGAGCGGCTTCGGGCCTCCGAGGAGACTGTCCGGGACTGGTGGAAGCCGGCGCCGCATAGCCGCCCTGGAGGAAGGGATCGCCGAGGCGGAGCGGGGAGAGCTGGAGTTCAACCCCTATGAGGATGTCGGCTGCGGTATCGGAGTTTGCCTATTACATGGCATTCGCCGAGGCCATCCGCACGAGTCGGAGGGAAAATGTGCCGCCCGCCCACCTCGAGAGCCGATTCCGGACTTATGCCGAGCAAGCACCCCCTTCACCCCGATTTTCATGTTCGATTAAAGACCTGGTGGAGTTGGGTGTTGATCTCTCCTGGTATCCTCGCCAGACCAGGCCGCTTCCTCCGGCGAGGCATCTCCCGAGGGATCTGCGGGAGACCAGTGAAGGCATGGGGGAAACTGGGGAGACGCGCCTTTGGCGGGCGAGCTAGTTAGGCGGGGGCACCGGTGCGAGGACCTCGGCCCCGAGAGATGAGGCCGCCGGAGGGGAGCACCAATACTTTAAACTCCCGTTCCCGTTGCCGCCGACAATCTCCCTTTTTAATAGATACTTTGAACTCCAAGGGATATCTTGGACTCTCCCGCTGCGGTTGTAATTCTTGTTTCTCTTTTGGTTTAGGGTTTAGGGTTTAGGACTTTTGTATTCGGCCGATGGCCGCCTTGTAATTAATGAAATTTGCATCACTTCAATTTTCGCCTTCATTTCTTGTTTTGTACTTCGATATCTGGACGTATGGTCGACTCCACCAACCTTTGATCATAACATTGTCTGCTGTTAATTAGATACTCAAGAAAACCTATCAAGTATGGAATAAAATAAGGTGGTTCCGCCCGGCCCCCAAGGTGAGGCTCGGCTTTAGAAAAATATTTGGAAAAATCTTCCGACCAAAGAAACCCGTTCGCCCTCCGAGGCGAGGCTCGGCTTTGATCGGTGGAACTCGCCGCAGGTGTTCGAAGCTTCGTGCCCGCCCTACCGTGGTGGCCGGTTGGTTTCTATGACAGAGTTGTGCTCTTTGAGGGATTAGGTGCCGCTCGAGCTCATTTGCCCTATCGTGACTTTGCACGCATGCGGAGTCTTGCCCTACGTGAGCCGGTCACGTGTCGTGGCTCGAACGCCCGAAACTCATGGGAATCGGGATACCTCGAAGGCAATGTTGCCCGTTGACCTCGGCCGTAGCCCGAGCTCGTGACGAGGATTTGGGGGTGGTGTGCCCCCCGCTTGTGATAGGTTCTTGCTCGTTCACAAGGCTTGTGGAGTCGGTGTCCACTCGCGAGCCGTGGTCGGGTGCGGGTCGGAAAGACGTAATTTTTAAAGATTTGAGATGATAAAACTGAATTTATTCATCAATTCTACAACTATTACATTTGAGGGGTACAAGACTTTCCTACCGACCTACCCGACCAGCCTATTGGTGGTATTTTACGAGGTGGCATGCGTTCCACGGGTATTGGTACTGTGTGCCGTCCGGATGCTCTAACTCGTAGGCTCCGCCGTTAACCACTTAGATATTCTCGAACGGGCCTTCCCGGTTGGGGCCGAAGACTCCTTGGTGGGGCCAAGGACCTTCTTGAGGACGGTTCGCCGACACAGGAATTGGCGGACCCTAACCTTGGAGTTGTAGTATTTTTCGAGGCCTGCTTGTATGCCGCATTCCTATGTGTTGAAATGAGTCTTCGCTCTTCGAGCATGTCAAGGTCCATTCCTCGGGCCTTGTCATTATCGTCGGAGATCGGAGTAGAGGTTCTCAATGTAGGGATGGCGACCTCCGATGGTATGACCGCCTCGGTGCCGAAAGCTAGGGCAAATGGGGTCTCTCCGTGGAGTTTCTCGTGGTAGTTACGTATGCCCATAGGACATCGGGTAGGCAGCTTGCCCGATTACCTTTTCTATCCTCCAATTTGGTCTTCAAGATGTGCTTCAAAATCTTGTTAACCGCCTCCACTCGGCCATTGGATCATGCGGGTGATATGGGGTGGAAAACAATCTTTTAATCTTCCACCTTTCACAAAATTCCGAGATTTCTAAACCGCCGAATCAAGCTTTCCCATTGTCAAGCGATAGCGTGGGGAGGCCGAAACGACAAATAATGTTTCTCCATATGAACTTTATGATCTGCCGCTGGTCGATCTTATTCAGAGTTCGGCCTCTGCCCATTTCGTGAAGTAGTCGGACGGCGACAACGGCATTTCTGCAACCTCCTCCGGGCGGCCGGGAGGGGACCTATCAGTCGATGCCCCACCGAGCAAATGGCCAAGGACCGTAGATGGATTTCAGTTGTTCGGGGCCGATCTCGATGCTCGGTGCCATCGGTTGGCACTTGTGGCACGCCTTAGCGTATGCGATTGCCCCTCCTAAGGGTGAGCCAAGAGTAGCCTTGCCTCATCGCTTTGTGGGCGAGCGCTTGTCCCCGGCGTGGTTCCCGCAGACACCTTCGTGAATGTCCGCCAAGACCGCTTGTCCTTGCTCGGGCGTGATGCATTTAAGTAACGGGAGGAAGAAACTTCGTTTATAGAGTACGTTGTCAATTAGGGTATACCTCGCCGCTCCGAGCTCGAGCCGCTTGGCTAGAACCCCGTCCTCTGGTAGGGTCCCGTTCTTGAGGTAGGCCACGATTGGGGTCATCCAGCCTTTCTTCCTCTTCTTCAACCATGTTGATTGGTGACTATGAATCGTCGAATGGAGCCGCCTTGTTAGAACAATATTGGACATGTCGGCCGCCTCGGAGGTCGCCAATTTGGACAATGCATCGGCTTGGGAATTCTGCTCTCTCTAATTTGCTCGATGAGCACCTGTTGGAATTTCCCACACATGGCTGCCACTACTTCTAGATATTTCGCCATCTCGCTCTCCTCGCCTCGAATTCCCTTTAACCTCGGTTCACTACGAGCAAATAATCCATGAAAATATGCAATCGGCGGGCTCCCACGGCTCCGGCGAGCTCAAGACCCCTGCCAGGGCCTCGTACTCGGCCTCGTTGTTTGTGGCCGGGAATTCGAATCGGACCGCGTTTGTGAAGCATTGGCCCTCGGGGCCAATCAATACAATCCCGGCCCCGAGCAGAAGACGTGGATGATCCGTCGACGTATAATCTCCAAGGAGGAAGTTTACTTTGGACGGATCGGGGAAAGTCACCGACCAAGAAATCTGCCAGGCCTGCCCCTTGATTGCCGTTCGAGGAGTAAATTATCCCATATTGGGCTATCTCCAACGACCATTTTAGGAGCCGACCGTTTGTGTCCGGCCGATGTAGCACTTGTCCGAGCGGGAGGGTTGTGAGGACTTGACTTGATGGTCAAAAAGTATGCCCTCAACTTTCTCACGCTCATTACTAGCGCATACGCTAGCTTTTCCAGAGTATACTGAAGCTCGGCGTCGTGCAAGCACTGGCCGAAAATAAATCGGGAGATGCCGCCTCGGCCCGGACTAGGACGGCGCGAGAGCCGAGTCCGAGGCTGCTAGATATAGAAAAAGCTTTTCGCCCGGAATTGGCTTGGAAAGAATTTGGGGCTAGCGGGCAGTCCTTGATCTTCCAAAGGCCTCCTTGCTCTCCTTTCCCGGGAGAACTTCCCTTTTTGATGGTAGAGAAGAAAGGTTTACTCTTGTCTCCGAGGCGGGGTATGAATCTGTTGAGGGCCGCCGGACATCCCGTCGCCCGCCGTACTCGCTTTACGCTCTTGGGCTCGCCCATGTCTAAAATGGCCCTTATCTCGCGCGGGGTTCGCCTCTATTCCCCTCTCGACTTACGATGTGGCCGAGGAACTTTCTGACTCCGACCCCGAAGCCGCACTTCTTCGGGTTTAGCTTCATGTTATATTCCCTCAAGATTGAGAACGCCTCGTTGAGATCCCGCAGTGGTCCTCCTTCCTTAGGCTTTTCACCACTATATCGTCAATGTAGACTTCCATCGTTTTGCCGATCTGCTCGGCAAACATCTTGTTGACCGAGTCTCGGTAGGTTGCCCCGGCGTTTTCGTGCCGAAAGGCATCCTCAACCATGAGTAGACATTCTTCTCTCGTAAGAAAAGAGGTGTGCTTGATGTCTTCCACGCCATTGGTATTTGATGGTACCGCGAAAGCGTCCATGAACGACATCATTTCGTGCCCCGCGGTGTTGTCGACTGTGGTCAATATGTGGCATTGGGAAGTGGTCTTTTGGGCACGCCGCGTTGAGGTCCGTGAAGTCGATGCACAACCTCCGTGAGCCATTTGACTTTTTTACCAACACGGCGTTGGCCACCCATTGAGGTTCGTCCTCGGCCTCGCTCTATCACCTTATTGTCGAGCAGCCTTCTTAACCTCTTCCGCCAAGGCAGCGTATTTCTCGGCCCGAATTTTCTCCTCTTCGCGAGACTCGGTTTTTTCTTAGGGTCGATTTTTAGGTGATGGCAGGCATGCTTGGGGTCAATACCGACCATGTCCTGATGGGACCAAGCGAAACGCCCACGCTTTCCCTCAAAAGCTAATTATTTCTTCCCGCATTCCCGAAGGGACTTTCGAGCCAATAGCGACCTCCAACTCGGGTCGGTTTAAATCGACTGGATGTATTCGAGTTCCTCGACCGGCGCGGTTCTTTTGAGCCTCCGCCTCGGGGTCTTTAGGGTTGCCCCTTGGGTCAAGGTCTAGCCATTGCGGATCGAAACCCAGGCGGGGCTCCAAGTCCCGGTCGCCGACTTGGTCGACTTCCATCTCGTGCCGGCCTTGGATGGTTTCAGAGGAACTTGCCTTATGAGTGGTGTTACAATTTGAATCTAAAAGATCGTAAAATAAATTTGGACTAGGGTAGTTCAAACACTTTCTTGCCATTTTCTCGGTCGCTTTACATCCTACGCTTCCCCTAAGTGGGGAATTTGATACAATAAAAGAAAGAAGAGGCAACCGCCTCAAAAGTTTCAAAGAAAGGTCGACCAAAGAAGCCGTTATACATGTTCGGCCTGGTCGACGATTACAAAGTCTACCGGTCTAGTAATCCTAACCTTCTCGTCCTTGTGGTCAATAAGCTCCACCGTCGCCTTGATCTTCCCGTAAGCTGCCACGACCATGTCTCCGAATCCGCGCAGCCGCAAATCATAGGGCTTGATATACTTCGTCCGATTTCCCATTTGGTCAGCGCCGACTTGAAGATCAGTTGCGAAACTCCCATTGTCGACCGAGTGCAGCCGACGGTCATCCCGAGGATGGTGGGAGGAGATCACGAGTGCATCGTTTTTGGGCAAAGAACGCCTTTCCCCGCCGGCTGGAGAAACTGAGCATGGTGGATTTCAAGATGGCGGTTCCGGAGGGAAACTGACTAAGCTGATGTTGTCAATGGCCCCGATTTCGGCCTTTCTCTTCCGGTTCGATTGGTGAAAACCTCCACCGATCCGCCGAGGCTCCCGTCCTGCTGGAGCATCTTGATCCGGCCCCCGCATGAGCGGGCGGGAGCTCTTCGTCGCCGGACTCCTCTGCGGGCCGCTCAGCTGCCGCTACTGGCCGGGAGTTTGCTCTCTGGCGGCGGGAGGCCGCTCCTCGGTGTCTGTCTGGGTGGGGTTTCCTAACGAAAGCGTCGAGCTTCCTTTCCTCGTACGATTTCCATAGGCTGGCGGAGAAGGTCACGACACCGGCTGGTGTTGTGACCGGGGACTCGTGATATGCATGAGAACTTGCACGAAATCGGCTTAGAGGGGTCCGGCTTGATCGGCTTGGGCTTACGTAATAAGCCCGAGTGTTGGATCGAGTGAAAACTCCGAAGCGGGTGATTGGCCGAAAGCACATTCACGATCGGGAACACCTCCGATTTTAAGGGAGCTTCGTCGAACCTTTTGAAGGTTCCCAAGTCCCGCTTGTTCCCGCCCCTCTTACGGCCGCTCGGTCCCTTCTTGGCGGGAATGCTTCCTGCCTCGCCGGCCGCTCCTTCCGCCCCTACTTCACCCGACGCTGGGAAATTATCTTCTCAAGCGGGTTATGAGATCACCTGCTCGTTGTCGGAACTCGGCATACGTGGTCGGGTACCTCTTTGTCATGTGCCTGAACATGTGAGAGTCCGGCGAAGTCCGCATGGCCGCGTGGAGTCAGTGGCTCGTCGCCCACCGGTTCCCGGTGAGTAGTATCTCGTCCGGCTATCGAGGTATGCTTCATCCGACTCCGTTCGGCCTTGGCGGATCCCCATTAACCTCTGTCGGTTTTCAGCTCGTGGGATTTTAGAGGCGAAGTAGGAAGTAAACTTTTTGAGCTCGTCGAAGCTATGGATCGAGCGAGCGGGAGCGACACATACCACTTATGGGCCGGCTCGCCGTGGTCAGTGAAATTGCCGGCATTTGGTGGCGTCAAGGGCCCTCGGCCCACCATGTAGATCTTATATTTGCTCGAGATGGGTCTCTGGATCTGCCTTTCCCTCGCATACACGTGGGTTTGCGGGGAAGAATCTTGGGTTGGGCTGAGCCTCTTCGACTTCCACCGACGGTGGCTCATTCGCTCGGGACTTTTTCGAAGGGTTGTCCCGAGCCGATTCTCTCGGCCATCTCGTCAATCTTTTTCTCGCATGGCGGCGAGTAGGGAATCCCTTGAATCCTTAGTCGGCTCGGTGTTCGTGAGCGGATGCGGCCCAAGTCGGTCATGGACCGAAACCGAGGCTGGACCCGATCGGTCCATAACCGATGCCCTCCTCTCTTCTTTGAGGGATCGGCGCACTGGGAGGCCGGGCGCGTCGCTCATGTTGCGCCTTGGTGGGCGCCTTGGTCACCGACTAATCCGATTCGAAATCAAGTTGGCGGGAGGAACCAAGTCGTTCGAAAACGGATCTGGACCCCTGGGGACCGACTCGCGGCCCGCTCCACCGTCTTTCTTTTCCCTTTCTTCGCCTTCCCGCGGGCCACACGGGGTCCGGCATTCGCCACCTCGAGTTCCTTGCCCGGGCACGAGCCGCTTTATCGCGATCCGTGCTCATTGCAGGTTTGAAACTCCCGAAGGGGATGGGGCGATGAAGCCTCCGGCCCTAACCGTCAGCGTCTCCACCGAACCGCGGGGTCATGAATATGCGTGCCGTCGTGAGGGTCGGTTCCGGCATGTGCTCCCTCCCCACGACGGTGAATGGTGAGTTCGTCATGATTCCGTCGTGATTCCGCCTCGAGTTGCGAAGGTTTCTCAAAGCCCCCTTCCTCTAGCGCCAATTGTTGTAACCGGTAATTATTGATGAGATGATGTGGCTAATGAGGTTACCAGCCAACAAATGATTAGATCGTGACGAAAGTGATGATCGATATTTATGATGGGAAGAATGCTATTACTACGAATGATTGGATCGGTAAATGCACATGCAGAGAAAGCAATAAAGAAGACGGTGATTCTTTGGGTGGTTTAGACCCGTGCAAAGTAATGGATTGTGTAATCCTTTTATTGTGCCCTTAAGGCGGTATTTATAGGACTCAAGTGTCGCCCTAGTATCCCTGAAATTAAGGGCCTCGCATTAAATGCAAGGATCCTTAATTAATGCCGATGTACGGCCATGTACAAAGATAGCGGCGGCCCATTCGGCCGTGACGCGATATTGGCTGCTCGGTTAATTATCTCGACAATCAAGATACGCTATTACTATTCGAGGAATGTCCGCATTTAATGCGATCACCGTTGGGAGATTTACTCCCGTTGGGGCGATCCTCGACGGCCGAGGCGCGCGGCCTCGATCTCGGCTTCGGCCGCGTCCTTCGCACGGTTGTGGCCGGATCCGGCTCCTACGGTCGGTCCTACTTGCATGTTGCAGGGCGTCTTCATGCTTGGCTTCTCCGAACAGACCTGCTCGGTCCGCGCTGCTCGCTCGGCGGCACTGCAGCCGGATAACTCCCGTGAGACTCGATCCGCCTTTAAAGGGAAAGGGCTCGCCCTTGGCCGGGTCCAGCTCTCGTTGGGCCGAAGCCCATAATCTCTCTCACAACATACTCTAAGGTCAAACTTGTGTTATTGTATGAAGAAAAATATATTACTAATTAACAAAACCAAGATAACACATGGATAAATATTTTATTCGTTTAGTAACACGTACTTGTCCTTACGGTAACATATGTTTGGTCTTATAGTAACATACACGGGAATGAGATTTTATTTATGCCTTTGCGAGAGTGTTACTATATGAACACAAATGTGTTACTATATAAAGAAAGATGTGTTATTATATGAAAAAATGTGTTATTATACGAATACAAATGTGTTAATGCATAGAGAAAGATGTGTTACTATATAAACAAATTAGAAACAGGTAACCGTTGCGATATTAATTCCAGCTTTTTTAGAAAAATATGTAGCACACATCAATTTGATGTTGTTGATAAATTTGTTATTATTTTGATCGTATCCGTAGCAACTATTTGACAATTTTCAAAAAAATCATCCATGTCTTATCCTCTTTTCCTCCTTTTCTCGTATTTTTGCGTGTTTCTCCTCAATTTGATCTCGTAGTTGAATTTTGTTGTTATTTTCCATCGGAGTTCACTGTTTTATCCCTCCCGATCGCTTTGGCGTTTATGCGTGCGAAAGAGCCTTGATACGTGGTTGGGAACACAGCACAACCATAGAAGTTGTGTAGCGAACGGAGGAGGAAGAAGAATATGTCTGCGCATTCTTTTTATTTTGACCCGCTTCTTTAGCTTCGACGAAAAATTTAAAAATTTCCTTTTTCAACCTGATATTGCACGATGCAATATTTCACAAGAGACCTCCTCATGAATATATGTATCATTTGCACATCCAGCTATCATCAATTTTTTTATTGATAAATATTAGTTTGTTAGTTTTTAGATCACCAAGTATTCAAATATTCTAAGAATTTCTCCAAGCCACCTTATAACTCCATAATTCGCTTCCAAAGAAAATGAAACCGGGTTCCCCGCTAAAGTGTGGAACCCAATGACCAAGTGATTAAGCCACCTGGTTACTATCATCAATTTCTTACTTGCATGGGCGCGAGATAAACACCCGAATCGGGCATTCTAAACAAAAATTTAGTAACCGGGTAATTAATTGTAATAGAGTAACACTTGTGTTAATTGAGTGTATATCATAAATTCTGTTTTTATTATTATTGTTCTCGCTCATGTATCATTGTTGTGACATTTACTATAATAGTGCATGTGCATTATAATAATAGTGAATGTTAATGACAGTTGATAGAAATATAATTCATTGTATGCACTTTATTCACACAAATTTTTGTCATTGTAATAACTACTCCTTCCCGAGTTTTACACTTATTTTAAAACGGAGTGAGTATATTTTTATTTTATTTTTAAAATATTACTTGATGCAGATCAAATTATCCGCTCTATGGTCTTCATCTTCTTCGCTCGGCGCATTCAAGCTTGATGAATATCGAAGAGCGGATAATTTGATCTCGCATCAATCGCCATGTTTGTGGGTATAGGGATGTAAATGAGTTAAGTCAAGTCGAGTAGTGTTGAGCTCGAACTCGACTCAATTGCAATACTCGAACTCGATTGAGCGTAATTTTTAGCTCGATCGAGCTTGACTTGGCCAGAACTCGATAAATTCGATCTCGACTCAACTCGACTTGATAACCTTTGTTATTTATGTATTTATAATAACAAAAGGAATTCCACAAACAAATTCGAATCTGAATTGCATTTTCTGCAATGACAGAGAAGAAACGGTCCGACATGTCTTATTCAAGAGTAATTTGGCTTATCAAGTATAGATACATTGTTGTAAATGGTTGGGGATTGAGTCAGTTTTTTCATACTCCTCCTCTACGAATTACTTGCTCCATTTTAGTAGGTTTCTTAGAGGGAAGAACTGAAAATTGTAATGGTCTGTATTTGGGATTATTTGGATAGTATGAAAATCGAGGAATACGTGTATTTTCCGAAATGAGCAAGTGCATTTGATCAAGCTCATTGAAGAAGTCAAGATTCGCGTTTAAAACCGGATTGTAGCAATTTTCTTTTTCTTTTTGGTTGAAAAATTGAATATGAATTTGTATAAAAATTACTCATAAGTCGTAACCATATTGATCAATATACTACTTCTAAAAAAATAAAAAAATAAGACAAGTGTTAAACTATCTAGATAGCTGTAAAATGCATCGTCAAACATGAAGATCAGTAGGAAAATATTATTCGAATAATTTTTAATAACTCTATTCTTATATGGGATACTCTTGTGTGGCTTAAAACCGTCTCATGAGACGGACATGAGATGAAATCACTTTTTAATAAATTGTTATCACTTTTTAGTAAATTATTGTCACTTATAATGTGAAGTTTATCACTTTTCAATTTTTATCACTTTTATACTAATTTGTATCTCTTTTTAAAAAGTGATAACAATTTATTAAAAAGTGACTACGCCTCACACAAGTTTTTGTCATCTTATATTTCCATTGTAAAAAAAGTTCACTTTTTCTTGCATGATCCTAATTATGGAATACTGCTGATTTCACTTTAAAAAGTGAAGTTTTACTCCAAAGTTACCATTGAAGAATCCAGCAATAATTAATAAATCATGTATCTTTTAGGGTGCCCTTATTTATGTATTCGAACTTTTGTTCGGTACATCTACATTTATAATATATTTAACACTTCCATACAACTATAAAGTAGAAAAAAATTTATTTGAAAGTGTCTTGATACAATACTTCCTCCGTCCCATGATTACTTTAATACTTTATTTTTTCGTCCGTCCCACAATACTTTCACACCATTAAAATGAAACACCCTCCATATACTATACTCTTACAATATTATTTAAATTTAAAAAATATCACTCTTAATTTATTCTACTTTATTCTCTCACATACAATTTATCTCATTCAACCACTCAAAATACCCTTAGGTTCCATTTGGATGGAGTGATTTGAAATTAAGGGATTTGAGGATAATATACTATACATTCGCACAAACTAAAATGGAGAAAAACTAAATGAATGGATTTGATTAACTTAAATATTCAAAGACAAATGGAAGAAGTGAGATGATTTCAAATGATTAGGTTTTGTTGGGTATTTAAAATCCTCTCACTTATAAGTAATATTTGTGTAAACCAAATTCATTCATTTAATTTTTCTCCATTTTGAATTGTAAATCTATGATATATTATCTTCAAATATCTTGATTTCAAATGACTCCATCCAAATGGAGTCTTACATTTTATTCTCTCATCTACTCTAATTTGAGTTTTCTTAATAAGTGTGTTCTCCTCCGTTTAAAAATATCCCGAGACGGAGGAAGTAATTTGTACAAGACTTCTTCGTTACAATTTAAATAGTTTAAAACCTAAAATTGGATGTTAAAATTTAAATGACTCAAAATTTAAAAGTGAATATTACAATTTAAATTGCTTAAAATCTATAATTGGATGTTACAATATTATTTTTCTATATTTCAAAATAGCAAAAAAAAAAAAATCTTATGGAATGGAAAGAGTAATTAGTTGTAAATTTAATATAATTTAAAAAACACATTGTTCCAAATTTACACCTTTCAATTCCTCTTTCCCTTTTTCTTGTTTCCTAAAAGAAGTAAAACCGAAACGGGCTGAACTGCAGCTGCTGTGTTAAGAAAAAGTAGCGGCGGAAGCGACAGGAACGCGGCGGCGGCCGTCGAGTTGTCCCTTTTGCCCCGGCTAAGAAAGCGACGCCTAACAACCTAGAGTATCGTCTTCCACGTGTCGTGTTCCGATTGGAGGGCATAGGCGTACGGAAGATCCTGACAGCTAGAGCATGCGAATTCCATTTTCCGGGTGTTATATTCCCGTATTTATCAACGACTTCTTCTGACCTTTTTACCCTTTTAACATTTCTTTTTTCCACATTTCTCTTACCTGCTTTGGAAGTTTTTGTCTCGTGTGATGCGCCACTCTGCTCCAAGAGGCAAAAATATTTTAATCGGTTCGATGTGGATTAACTAGATTTTATAAAATCAAAACATTTTATTCGCTATCTCTCAAAAAAAAAAAAAAAAAAACATTTTATTCACTATCTCTCATAATATATTATATATTTTTTATAACTCAGATCCGACCCAAAAACCGCTAATTGGGACCAATCCTAATGTTCACTAGCAGAGGACCCACTTAAAACCAAAACAAAATTCTCGTACAAACCGATCCATTTAAAAATTATTTGCACCCAATGAATTTCGTCATATTATATTATATTAATGTAAGGGCAAAATATATATTACGGTAAAGATAATTATGTGTTATTGTAAAAACTAATAATATAAAAAAATCTTTGTAGTAACTAGTAACATATGCTTCTTCCATTCCGTTGAATTCTTCACACTATTTTTTTCATTCGTCCCATAATAAACTTCACAATTTTAGATCATCTCCAATACCCACTCTACTCTACAACCAACTTAACATTACTCTATTGTCTTTTCAAAAAACATTACTCTATTGTAGAATCAACAACGCAACCCCATCAGTTTACATTATTTTTACACTACAATAGAATATTCCATTTAGATTCTTCATATATTAAATAAAATTTGTTTTATTATTATTATGTATTATTAATTTTATAATATTAATAAAAATTTGTTTTATCATAAAATAATTATATTCATTACAAATAAAATTTTAAAAATATGTAAAATTGATAAACATTCATGCAAATAATTACAACGGAAATTTAAATTACAGTAACTATAATTTAAATTACAATGAAAACTTAAATTACAAAACGATAATTTAAATTATAAAAAATTGAAAAGAAAAAGAGAAATGAAAATGTAACGCAGACATTCTCGCCTCTACATGTAGCGCATATTTGTTTTTCCGTACTTAATTCTTATGTAGCAAGGTGTAGAATTGTCTGTTGGGAGAGAAATGTGGCATCTTGCTCCACTTTGAAATCTTGCCGGAGATAGTTAAAATGAAAAAACCATTATAAATTTCACTATCGCAATATCCATTAATTTACACAAAAATGTCACCACTTTTGAACTCACACATATATACAATCCATTAACTTTTTTATTTTATGCATAAACATTTACAAAATTACCCTCAAAAGCTCAATCATTTTTCCATCTTTCTTAAAATATGTGCACTCCCTCTTATGAAGGTTTTATGGGACGGATGAAGTATTACATATTAAAAGGTGTGTTACCATATGAAAACAAATGTGTTATTTTATGAAAAAATGTATTACTACATGAATAAAATCAATAAAAACGCGAAAAGAAATTTTAAAAATTTAAAGAAATAAATAACATATTAATAAACACATAAAAACACATATTTTCCTTATAATAACCATAAGAATATATGTGTTGCTATAAGGACTAATAACATATTGCTCTTATAGTAACACTCCTACAAAGTGAGATTTTTTTATTTTGCCTTGATACAATATTTTTAGAAATCATTTGTCCCATTTAGGATTTACGAATTTATTTTGCTTCTTCCTTAAATATATTATAGTTTCACGTGAATTTTTTTAGAAGAGTAGTTCTCAAATATAAAAATGGGTTAATTACAATTTGCAACCTTTACTATATCACATTTTACAATT
Organism: Paraleonurus japonicus; assembly: GCA_030762865.1. NCBI lineage: Eukaryota > Viridiplantae > Streptophyta > Magnoliopsida > Lamiales > Lamiaceae > Paraleonurus > Paraleonurus japonicus. The sequence continues at coordinate 44,297,164 of CM061053.1, read as the reverse complement.
TGCAACCTATACTATATTTTGTAACAAATTGCAACTTGTACTATGTAAAATTGACAAAGTGGTACCTCAACTCAAATGTTAATCTTTTTTCCGACCAAATTATGTTAGAACAAGGTTATATTTGTCCTTTTAGGTTTATTAATTATTTATTTACCAAATGTTTATTTTTTAACAAAGAATCGATCCCTAGTTTGACCCGAAAATAAAATAAAATTTGTATTTGAGGTACTAGTCTGTTAATTTTACATAGTACGGGTTGCAATTTGTTACAAAATTTAGTACATGTTGCAAATTGTAAAATGTGATATAGTAGAGATTGCAAATTGTAATTAACCCTATAGAAATCCATCGATGCATCAATAATTTATGACAAATTCTTATATGCAATATTTCATGGATCTAAGATCCGTGAAATTACCCATATAACAAAATTCGCGGATCCCGGGCGGGTCGGGTGGGTTAGGTCGTGTTTGGCTAAAAAAACTCGCACAGTGGACAAAAATACAATTTTCGCCTCGGGTGCTCCTGTGGGTGTTACTATTAGGTTACGCATATGTTACTTAAACGATAAATATGTGTTACTATAAAATAAATAATATGTATTTGTCTAAAAATAATCGCCCAAATGCAAAAATAAAATGAAAAAATGATCAAATAAATCTCTAATCTAATTATATGTGTGAATCAAATAAGTATTTAATCTTCGACAACTTTATTCTTATTAAAAGAGTGTGATTTTATTAAGATGATGACTTATTTGATCTCAATATTAAAGAGAAATGATTTTAATGTGTTAAGAAAAAAATCATGGGTCTATTTGATCCCCAAGTATAAGATTTTTGGGGTAAATATGTGTTATTGTAGGGGCAAATATGTGTATTAAACTTGTGCAAAGGTAAAAATAAATTTTTACTCTCGTGTTGTGTTATTATTAGGTCAAACACTTGTTATTGTATGAAGAAAAATGTGTTATTAATGAACAAAATTAATATTTTATTCTTTTAAGGACTAGTAACACGTAGTTACCTTACAAGAACACATAATTGTTCTTACAAGAACACATACTTTTGAAAAAATATGTTACTATATGAACACAAATGTGTTACAGATAGAGAAATATGTGTTACTAAATGAAGAAAAAATGTGTTACTATATGAACAAAAACATGTTACTTTATGGAAAAATGTGTGTTACTATATGAATAAATCGTAACCAGATTAGGAGTTGCGATATTAATTTCGGTTTAAACAGAAATAAAAATTTATCATCGAAGTTCGCATAAGCTTTGTATTCATCAAGTTCGCATAAGTTTTAAAGAATCTTGATGCGTGGTTGGGGGAACACAGCACAACGATAGAAATTGTGGAGTGAACAAAGGAGGAAAAAGAGTTAGACGGAGGAAGAAGAAGAAATCTGCGTAAGAAGAAGAAATCATGCGTGGAGGAAGAAGAAGAAATCTGCGCTAGTTTCGGTTTGACCCGTTCTTTATCTTGATCCACAAGATTTAATAATTTCTTTTTTAATTGATATTGCACGGTGCAATATTTCACAAGAGACTTGCTCATAATTTATATGCAAAAATTCGATAATCAAGTTTTCTGTTAGACCGCTTTTGTATATGAACAAATTTATGTACTATTTAAATTTAAAAAATTAATAGATCAATTCATTTAATTATTTAACAGTACTCACGCCCTTATAAAAAAGTTGTTTTTGAATGGATTCTTTATCGACAATGCAGTTCACAATCCATTTCAACCAACAATGTATCTATACTATTTACTTTTTTTTTTTTATCGGTAAATATTAGAGGTTAATAGTTAGTTCACCATGCGCCCAAATACTCCTAGATTTCTTCAAGCCATCTTATAACTTCAACAATGTATCCATACTATTGAGATTCAAAGATCTTACGAAAACATAACTGGTTATACACCACTTACATGATTGATGCGTAAAACCGACTCCGGCCTGCTTTCCCCACCTCGGGTTCACGTGGGTAAAGCCTTTACGCACGAAGATCCTTAGCTTCCTCGAACAAACGTACTCGCAAAACACGCCGGAGGGTTCTCCGGCGTAGGCACTCCGACGCTCAAGTCGGATCACCGAAAACACTCAAGAAAGTACGTATAGAGTAGCTAAGTGAGAGTGATAGTGATTCGATACCGTTACCTCCTCGGGTGTGTTACTTATACGTAAGTTAAGAGCAATAACCGTCATCACGGTCTCCGTGCATTATCCCAAGACGTTACGCCATGATGTCATGCGTGGGTAACTTATTCCTCAAGAAATCAGTATATACCTACGAATTCCCCCTGGATGGAGGTTGGACCCGGTCGATGTGGAATATAGGGAATATTCCTCGACTTGGGCCTCAATTATCTCAACTACTCGTCACCTCTCGATCTTATCGGATAGATAACCACTATGGGCTCGGTCAAATACTCGCGCCTTCTCTCAACCTTGCTTGGGCCTCTCGGCCCACTGCACTGGGTTTGGGCCTCGCGGCCCACCTACGGTCGGGTTTAGGGCCTCGTGACCCGTAGGTGGATTTAGGCCTCGTGGCCTATTTGTAGTTGGGCTTGGGCCTCGTGGGCCCTCTCCCTACAGTGCACGGGCCTCGTGGCCCACCGTAGGTGGGTTTAGTGGCTTCGTAGCCTAGTCTCGGCCGATCTGGGCTTGGGGCCCATCTCGGGTTTTCCTCCTCTACTTAGGGTTTTTGATGACATCATTGGGCCCTATTGGGCTCGTCGTATTTGGGCCCTCTTGGCGGTTGGGCTCGATATTTTTATCCGCATCAACCACTCCCCTACTCCTGGCCGGCCGATCTCGGAGCTCCACGGAGTAAGGAAGATTTACAGTCCTCCTCGCGGATTTAGCTTTGGGACATCCTCTCTCGTAGCCATGCCCTTGGGGACATCCTCCTGCAGCCTTTAGCTTTGGGATGTCCTCCCTGCAGCCTTCGGCTTCCTATATACATCCTCTCGCTAGCTCGTTGGAGTTTAGCGACCCTTCGGCTCCCTAGGCCGCCAATCAAGCCGAGCATGCATCTGCTCTTCAGCCTTCGTACACCGATGCACGTCCCATCAGCTTCCTCTTTATTTCGAATCGCCCGCTTCCCCTTCTCTTTCTCTAAATTCTCGCTTTCTCGGGACTCCTTCGCAAAGTTCTCCGCGATCATCCTCTCCCATCCTTACTTCGACTTTTTTCCACTGTCTGTAATCTTTCTCTCCTTTCTCTCGCTTGTTCATACAAACGTTTTGTCAATGTCTCGGTCTGGTTCCTCTCGAACCATTTTCCACGCTCAAAACTCATCTCGCAGTTCTCACTGCTCTCTAATCCCCGACCCTCTAGGGATTCTCCTCTTGTTTCCCTCTTCTCCGTAGGTAGATAGGGTTCGATTTTGGGACTCTTTCGCGGGTCCCTAAAAATTTCTGAAAAAGCCCTAAATGACCTCATCTCTGGCGACTACATTGCGTCTGGGTATAGCCTATCTCTTGGGACCGGGGTACGTCCCAACTTGGCGACTCCCGGCTTTAGCTTTCTGGCAAAGCCCGGTTTGAGGTGAGGCCGCGCCTTCCTCCTCCCAAGTTCCTGTGCCAAATATCGACCTCTATGGCGTCCTCTCAACCATTCGCTCCAAATGCCATTCGCATGATGATCTCCTTTTATATCCTTCTCAAGGGAAATGGAGGGAGACCATCTGCGTAATCGTTTCTTTTCTCACTATAATCGTAGAAACCGTCGGCCCTTTTTACTATATAAGGAGTAGGGTAAAAGGGAAATGCTCTTTTCTCGGTAAGGTCCCAAATATCAATAAGGAGTGAGGTAACCACTATGTTTTCATAACCCCGATAAACCCTGTCCCTTCAAGCATCGGCATTGGGTTTATAAGAACCCTTCACCTCCAGCCTCCTCCTAACCATATCTCTTCTCCCACTAACCGCCGGTAATTCGAGATGCGAATTCCCATGTGCGCACTCCACGGGCATTTTTATTTGCCGGGCTTTGTTCTAATCCCCGCCTCCTTTCCCACTTCAAGTTTTTCTCTCGTGAAAGTCCCTCTCAAACCGGGAGACGGTAAATGTTTTCTCTTTTTCTCATAAATACACCCTTTACGAGCTTATTTTAACCGATCTTGTGTTGTTTTTCTATTTCTCCAGATATGCTTTGTGGTTGTCGAAGGTCTTGGAGGACCACAAGGCTCTTCAGTGCACCCCCACCTCCATCTATCTCGCAAACTAATGCTCCAGATGCTACTCCTTCCTCTCCTGTCCCCGGATCATGTGGAACCCGAGGAAGTCGAACTGAGGCTCCTCCCGAAAAGTCCAAGACCCACAAGGGTAAGGCTCCCACCGGCCGTGGCTCACTCCCCTCGAAGGATACCTTTAGGCGTAAGTACCCGATGCGGCGCGGCCAGGGCCTCTCCTGCCCCTATCGATGTTGATTCCTACTCCTCGGGTACCTCCGCCAAAGTTTTTCGGTGAACGGATTTCCAGAAGACTATGAGAAGCTCACCATCCTCCCTCCAGGACTGCCAGCGGCGTCGAGCGTGAGCCATTTTGCTCGTGTACTCTCTAATTCCTCTTGATCGTGTGTATCGATTCTTAACGCAAATACTAACACGTCTGTGTGCTTGTATCTCACTGGGCATCCTTTATCCAGCTTGTGGAGCCCTTCTAATCTTCTCCTCGCCACAACTCAAAGAATCGGGAGGACTCCTCCTTGCAGAAGAAGAAGGTCTCCTCGCCTCCCTTCGCCTCAAGAAGGTTGAGGCCGAGCCGGGCGAAAGCCGAGGCAAGCATGGGAGGCTGCAGAAAAGAAACTAATGACTCGATACCACCATGCTTTGCGAGTCCCAGTGCATCAAGGCCACAGTGGAGAGAGCGAGGTCCTGTTTAAAGACCCTTTTCTATGCCGAACTGGCAAGACTTCTTACATGCCTTGTGGCCCACCCGAAGAAGGATTATCTCAATCACCCTAGCTTCCTTGGGGACATGAGCCCCTATATCCGATTCTTTTATGAGTATGGGTTCAACGCAGCCGTACAAGAGGCCGATCCCAACTTCTCGGGAATTTGATAAGATCGGCCCTCTCATGGCCATGCCAACTCCTCCTTCTTTCAAAGGTGACTCCTCCCGCTCGATTGAAGAAGAGTGGTGGACCCCGTTCTTAACCGGTTGGCGGCCGAATCGGTAAAGTTTGAGGTTACTGGCAGCAGAGATGCCCCGCCGATCCCCTTTGTGCCCCTTATCCTCAGAAGTTTTGGTTCCCGTGAGGAAGCATGCATGGCTCGTGCCATGGAGAAGGATGCCGATCGAAGCTACGCCGAAGCCGAGGTTGAGGAAGACTCCAATCCCCGTTTAACTTTTGATGCAATGAACAATTTACTTTATCCCGTAATGAATTCTCGCTATCTCTCTCTCTTTCTTATGCCGGTTTGGCATTTTAAACTCGCTCTCCCCACTGTTGGGAGTTTTCATTATGTTTTTGAACTCTGTTGCCCCCTTGCCGGGGCCTTTTTCTTGTGAATGAATGGGATCCTCCTTGCACGGGAGTTAATTTTTGTTTATCCCGCGTATCTTCCCTTGCCGAGAATTGCTTTTCATATCTTGTGTTTATACTCCCTTGTCGGGAGTTTGTTATTGCATGAGTGTTGTTTATTCTCCCTTGCCGGGAGCTCGCTTTTTCCTCGTATGCTTGTGTCCTCCCTTGCGGAGTTGCATGCTTTTTATCTCGTGTTTCTCATTCTCAATTTCCACCGCATGTTTACAAACTGCTCGCCTCTAAGTCTGTTAGCTTGCATGCATGATTTAATCATAGGGAACATAACCCTAGCTAGCAGCGTGTACGTATCATTTTCCTCATAGGCTGGTATCTCATCCTGCTTAAAACCCCTTTTTCATCTCTAGGGTTTTATGCTTTAGGTTTTCCTGGGTTTCCTTTGACTTTGTAGTCCGAGGGTTTCTCCAGATAGTTTTTCTCATGCTTACGTAAGTTAAAACCTTGCTTGGTAGGTTAAACTTAATATTTCAAAAGGCTTTCTTAGTTTCTTGCTCTTGAAGCCTCCCTTTAGCGTGACCAAACACTTTCTCCGCCGGTTCACCTGAATTCCCTCAGCTATCTCTTAGTTTTGCTTCGTATATTGCCTCCCAGTCTAGATTAGTTAGACTCTTGTATGCCTAACTTACACAATCCTTCCCGGGTATGGGTTTAGCCAAACTTTGCATCTTTGACTTCAATACTTCAAGCTTTTTACGGCTTCGATCCTTATCACCCTTCTTGGGTGCTTATCTAGCTAAGCCCTTTTTGTAGGCTTAATGTTATATCTTAGACTTCTCACTTAGCCAATTGGGCTCTTGCTATAGAGTCGAGTTGTCTTTAGGAAACTTTCTATTAGTTCCCGTTTTCTTAAACATAAACATCCTGGGATTCAAGTGGTGAATCCCTCTGCATGTTCAACTTAGCCGGCATGAACTCGGCCATCGGTTTTCACTCTTTGCCACTCCTTCGAGGAGTAAGTAAAGCTCTACACCCTCCCGGGCTCGGGTTTTCTCTGCTAAGAAACCTTTACTTAGGTTTAGCTTGATGTTTCAAACTATTCCTTAGTTCCTTCTCTTAGGTTTCATCAGGCTTAGGTGGGTTAGACCTTTGTCATGGATCCGATTTTACCCGTGAGCCAAGTGTGTCTTAGTTTTTCGTCTCATAATCCCTTTCTTGGGATTGGCCTAGTTAGACACTTATAAGTCCAACTTGATAGCTTTAAGGCTTTCATAGCCTTACGTCTAATCGTCCTCACTGACACGATTTTGGCTAAACTTTATAAGTTCAACCCAGTAATTTCGAAATTTTGGCGGTTTCAAATCCTGAAACCCCTCCTAGCGCGGGTTCGGTTGAGCCCTTCTCGTAGGCTCGATCAAGGCTTTCCTAAGAGCCCCACCTCATGTTTGACACTTAGTTAGCTGAACCCTTACCGTAGGTTTAGCTAGGTTTTTCAAAGCCATCTTTCGGCTTCAACTCTTACACCCTTCCTTGGGTCTAGATAGGTTAACCCTTTCGGCGGGTTTAAATTCGGTTTTTAGAAGTTATTTTTTAACTTCTTTCACGAACTTTTTATGGATTTAGGTAAGCAAAACCCTCTCTGTAGGTTTGATCTTAGTGTTTTGAAGCTATCTCTTAGCTTCGCTTCTCATAACCCCTCTCTGGGTTTAGGTGGGTTAAACCTTCTCTCGTAGGTTTAACTTTAGTGTTTTGAAGCTATCTCTTAGCTTCTTTTCTCGTAACCCCTCTCTGGGTTTAGGTGGGTTAAACCTTCTCTCGTAGGTTTAACTTTAGTGTTTTGAAGCTATCTCTTAGCTTCTTTTCTCGTAACCCCTCTCTGGGTTTAGGTGGGTTAAACCTTCTCTCGTAGGTTTAACTTTAGTGTTTTGAAGCTATCTCTTAGCTTCTTTTCTTGTAACCCCTCTCTGGATTTAGGTGGGTTAAACCTTCTCTGTAGGTTTAACTTTAGTGTTTTGAAGCTATCTCTTAGCTTCTTTTTTCGTAACCCCTCTCTCGGGTTTAGGTGGGTTAAACCTTCTCTGTAGGTTTAACTTTAGTGTTTTGAAGCTATCTCTTAGCTTCATTTTGCTTGATGCGAATTCATTTCGTGAATGCTCATCGTATTTCTCATTAAATGCTTTTCATGCATTTTATTTGTTTGTTTAACTTTTTCGCAAGTTATCAATTCTCGTGTAATCACTCACGCGTTGTGATGTAATCGTGTCGAATAACTTGCAATCATATTGTTTCAATCGTAATCAACGAAAGGATAAACTCATGAACTCATAGATAATGAAAAATCGCTTTCATTAGTTGATAAACACATTTGCCCCATTGACCATAATCGATCAACACAAGTTAAGAATTAACCTCGGCCGGCCTCTTTAAAAAACCTCCTGCGGTAAAACCCGGAGTGGGAAATCCGTAGGGAGGAAAAAAGAGTATCGGTGGAGCGACATTACAATTTATTCAGAATTCAAATAACATGAATAAAACAACTCTTGCATAAAAGGAACCACCTACTTGCAGCGAGGCGGGTGCTTTCTTCGTGTGTAAAACCTCTTCAAATGGCGTATACATTCCAAGGTCTTGCCACCGATTTCCTTCCATGTCTTGTAGCTCATAAGCTCCTCCTCGGAGGACCTTGGTCACCTTGTATGGCCCCTCCCACTTGGGATCGAGCTTTCCAATATTTTTCAACGCATCTCGCTTGCCTCAAGACTAGATCTCCTTCTTCAAACCTCCCGCTTATGACTTTCTGGTCATAAGCGGCTTTTATGCGGCTTTTATATTTCTCGGCTTTCGGGTGGGCGATTTCGCGCTCCTCCTCTAGCATGTCTAGGTTCTCCCTCATTAATTCTTCATTTCTCCCTCCCGGAAGTGGGCTAAGCGATGTGTCTCCATCCCCACTTCAAGGTATGACTGGCGCCCCATATACTAAGTGGAAGGGGGACTCCTCGGTTGGCTCCACGGGGTGGTCCGATAAGCCCACAAAATCGACTCCAGCTCATCAACCCACCTCCCTCCAGCTTTGTCGAGCCGGGCACGTATTCCGTTCACAATAGTTCTCGTTGGTGACCTCTACTGGCCGTTGGCCCGGGGTGTGCCACCGATGTGAATCTATGAACAATCTTCGTGTTATCACACCATTCCCGTACCATGTTTCCCTATAAACCGGGTCCCATTATCTCGATACCAGATTCTAGGTATGCCAAACTGCAAAAATATATCTCCATAAAAATTTGATTATGTTACCTTCTTCTATCCTCGCTAGAGGTACCTTCAACCCACTTACTCAAGTAGTCCACCGCCACCAACAAACTTCCGCCGCCCACCGCAATCGGGAATGGGTCCACTAAGTCCATCCCCCACTTCGCGAAGGGACATGGAGAGTGCATGGTCCCCATCTCCTCTGCAGGAGGTGGATGAGGCAGCCATGCTTTTGGCATTTCTCGCACTTCTTCACCAAATCTTTGGCGTCTGGGTCATGGTAGGCCGAAGTATCCCGGCCCTCAAGGCTTTCCTGACTATTGCCCGAGCTCCGCATGGTCGGCACAACAACCTTCGTGTATGTCTTTAATTACGTACCTCCCTTCTTGAGGGGATAAACACCTCAAGTAAGGCTGCGTGAAGGACCACCGGTACATCTTGTCCCCGACCATCGTGTATCGGATTCTCCACTCGAGCTTTCCTTTTATGAGGCAGCTCTCCGGGTTACTGCAACACTCGATATATGTTGGTTCTCCAATCATCTTCAGCTCCGATGACCCCTACCGAGGGAACCGTTGCTTGACTCTGCTCACCAGGTGATCTTCCCCCTCCTGCAGTTGTTACGGAACTCGCCGACTTTGAAAGGCTATCCGCTCTGGAGTTTCCTCTCGAGGTATCTGCCGACCTCAAAGGAATCGAACCTTCCTCTGCACTCGGCTACTCGCTGAAGGTAGGCTACCATCTTCTTATCTTTGGCCTCGTACCCCACTGTAACTTGCTTTGGGTTACAAGTTGGGAATCTGAAAATATGACCACCCGACCTGCTCCCACTCTGCGGCCATCTCCATTCCTCGAATCGGGGCCTCATACTCAGCTCTGTTGTTGGATGTGATGAATTCAAACCTCACCGCCACCTGCGTTTCTTGGCCCTCTGGATCAATGATCACGATCCTACTCCACAACCCCGCATAGACACGAGCCGTCAATATATACTTTCCATTTTCCTTCCTCCAGCCGCACGTGTACCCTCCTCGGATGAAGTCGAGAGGGCTTGTGCTTTAATGGTCCTCCGTGGCTCGAAATCCACATCATATTCTCCCGGTTCGACGGCCCACTTGACCATCCTCCCGAAAGATCAGCTCTCCCTATCACCTCGTTTCAAAAGGTAGTTAGTCCGAACAATGACCTTATGTGACAAAAATAGGGTCGTAACCTCCGTGCCGTGACCATTATAGTCGAGCTGTCTTCTCTATCTCCGAGTATCTCATTTCAGCTCCTTGTATGAGCTTGCGATGTAGTAAACGGGTTTCGGGTCGACCCTTCCTCCCTCACCAAAGACGGAGCTAAGTGAGACCCCACCTACAGAGGTAGAGGTAGAGTGTCTCCCCCTGGAATAGGCTTCGTTAACGTAGGTAACTAGGCCAGGTGTTGTTTAAGCTCCTCAAACGCTCGCCGGCATTGCTCATTCCACTCGAACTTGGACCCCTTCCTCAAGATTTTAAAGAAGGGATGGCTCCTCTCTGCAGATCTGGCTATGAATCTGCTCGGTGTTGTAATTCTCCCATTTAATCTCTCGCAGCCTCCTAAATATTAGTGGGAGGCTGCATATCGAGCACGGCTTTAACCTTAGCAGGTTAACTTCGATTCCCAGGGTCACCATATATCCGAGAAATTTCCCGAGGACCTCACTCCAAAAGAACACTTGCCTGGATTCAGCTTCATGCCATTCCTCCTAAGCACCGAGAAAGCTTCCTCCAGGTCCACCATGTGTTTTCCGGCTTCCACGCTTTTCACAAGCATATCATCAACGTAGACTTCTATGTTCCTCCCTAGCTGGTCTCGGAACATTTTATCAACCATTCTCTCGATAGGTTGCTCCTGCATTCTTCAATCCAAAGGGCATTCTAATATAGCAGAAAGTTCCACTAGCAATAATGAAACTAACCTTTGGGATGTCCTGGGGAAAATTTGTATTTGATGGTAGCCTTGATAGGCATCCATCATACTTAGCACCAAATCCAGATGTAGAATCGACCATCCGATCAATCCTAGGCAAGGGATAATGATCCTTAGGGCAAGCTTTGTTCAGTATCTCGAAAATCTATGCACGTTCTCCATTTCCCCCTGGTTTTGCCACCAACACGGCATTGGATAGCCGGGTGGGAAATTGGATTCGCTTGACATGTCCGCCTCCAGCGGTTTCTCTGCTTCCACCTTCGTAATGGCATCTTTTTCTCGGTCCAAAGACCCTTAGTTTCTCGCTTTATCGCTTAGCCTTAGGGTCCACGTTCGGGTGATGCATCGCCACCTCCTCGGGATACTGTCATGTCGAGGAAGAAAAAGCAAAACGCCTCGCATTTCTACGTAGAGTCATTGCAGTCTCTTTCTAGCTCGCTCTAGCTGTTCCGATCCTTGTTGTGTATCCTCTCTTCTCTGGATACAACTCCACCATCATCGGCTCTTCGTCGGCTTCCATCTTTGGAGGATCGATTTCTTCGTAAATCTTACACCTCTTGGATTCTCGGTCCACCTCCTTGTCTCTTTTCAGCCGCGATGCAGCTCTTTATCGGCTATCTTCACCGCCTCCACGTAGCATTTTCTCGGATTGCGGCTAGTCACCACTACTTCACCCACCTCTTCATTCACTGAAACCCGAGTTTCATGTGATAAGTTGATATAACCACCGAAATAAGTTCAACACCGGCCTACCAAAAATCATGTTGTAGGATGAGGGTACATCAACAATAAAAAAATTTGCCATAACTACCCTCCTCCGTGGAGCTTCGCCTAGCCCCACCTGGAGGGTTACTCGGCCCAGAGGGTGTATCGCCCCTCCGTGAATCCGCATAACGCCGTATCCATTGGTTGCATTTCTATGTTCAAATTCATCTTCTTGAAGCATTCCAAGAAGATAATGTCTCATGAGCTCCCCGTATCTACGAAGATCCGTGCTACCGTATATCCCGCCACATCTTTCGTGATGACTAGTGCATCGCCGTGGTCTTCCTTCCTTAGGCTTCCATCCTCCTGACCAAAATGAATCCGAGGTGTATGGATGACTTCTTTACGATCCATGTCTCTGGACATCTCTCCTACCTCTCTTGAAGGTCCTCTCTCCGGCTTTTCTAGCGCGGAAGGAGTCTCCTCTCTTGGACCTCCGACTATAATATGGATAAGTCCTCTCTTCGGGAGGGTCTCTCCTCCTGCCTCCTTCGATCATCCTTCCTTTCTCCTCGGCTTTGTCATCGGCTTCCTTTCTTTTTGCCCCACAGGAGCTAACTCAATCTCTCAGAATAAATTCTTTAAGATGTCCACTTGGATCATCCTTTCAATCTCATCACGTAAGTGGAAACAATTGTTAGTGTCATGCCCATATTCATTGTGGAGATGACAAAACTTATCTCGACTTGGGCTTTTGAGGCCCCCTGGACCGTGTCCATGGAAACTTCATTTCGGGATGGTCGGATGCCACTTCTAGTAGCTCTGCTGGCTCGAAGCTTCGAGGGGGTATACTTGTCAAACCTGGAGCGAGGTCCAGATTTTGTAGCTTTCTCGTGCTCTCTTGTCGAGCTTTTCTTCGATGATTCCTTCTTCTTTTCGTGTCCACTTGGTTTGACCTCAGCTCTCTTTGCCTTTCTCACCTCCTCCCGGTGTGACATACTTCTCTGCCCTCCTTAGCGGTTCATCGAATGTCTGGGTCGACTTCTTAGCTAGAGAGGAAAATAAGTCTCCATCTCGAAGGTTACTAGTAAAAGCATTAATTTTTACCTCCGGTGGCGGTCGGGACTTCAGTGCCGCTTTGATTGAACCTCTTCATGAAGGCCCGTAGGCTTTCATTCTCACCTTGTTTCATGTTGAACCATGTTAGCGTAGCTCTAGGTTGCCTCCTTGCACTAGCGAATCGATGCAAGAAGAGCTCCCCAAATCAAGCTCAAAGGAGTTGATGGAATTGGGTTCCAACTGGCTAAACCATCATGGCTGCCTCGAGATAGAGTAGTACGAAAGACCACTGGACTTCACACCCTCCCCATATCGATGGAGGAGGGCCGAATTTTCAAATCTCACTAAATGGTCATAGGGGTCGGTCGTACCATCATATTCATAATTAAGAGGTTTAAAATTGCTAGGCAACTCATCTTGTAAGATGTTCTCAAGAAATTGGCAACCCGTAACGGGTCGAGGCATACTAACCCGATTTTCTATCTCGATGCTTCATGTTATCCATTTGTTTCCTCAAGGATCTGATTTGGTCCTTCATGGACTCAGATTGGGTGTCTCCCGTACCCTCTTCTTGGTCCTCGATCTTACTTCCTCATTGCCCGGAGGGGCTGTCTCCTTCCCCGTGCGGCTTCCTCGAGACCAGCCTCCCTCGGTCGAGGGGCTCGACCTTCTTTCCGGGCTCCTTCAGCCTCCCGTGGTTTCCTCCCGGTTCCGTACTCCACCTCTCTCCTCCGTTCTTCTTAATGCTCGTCCCGCCTACTCCCCGATTGGGACCGAGCAGCAACCGCCTGGCCCCGATTCTCCAATCCTTCCTACAGTGGAGGTCCTCCCTCGGCCATTGCCTCGCCACGCCTCGAGCTATCATATCATCCACCTGCTCCCGAGTCCGAGCGACGGGAGGCAACCGGTTCTGGGATTCTCTCGAGGTATCCTCGGCCGAGCATTGGCCGCTCCGGGATCCCCACCATAGGTATTCCTTCAATTGCAGAGGAAGAGGAAGGCATGTTCCTCCTCCCTTTCTAATGCCAGCCTCCTACTCCTGGATGGCGTTGGCCTGAGTCGAGCTCTCGTCCCGTGCCATCAGAACCGGTGGAGGTCCTTCGATGTTGGGCACAACCACGGGGTTGGACACAGCCTTCACCATACCCCGGGTTTGTGGGGGTTGTCCTTCCCCGAGCCGTACCAATGCAATTGGTCTCATGGGTGTACGTTCACCGGTCATGATGTCTTTCTTTCGGATAATCAGAAAGAAAAGAAGTTGAAACTCACATCTCAGCCCTCCTTTCCCACAGACGGCGCCAATTGATGCGTAAAACTGACTGGGCCCGTTTCCCCACTCGGGTTCACGTGGGTAAAGCCTTTACGCACGAAGATCCTTAGCTTCCTCGAACAAATGTACCTGCAAAACACACCGGAGGGTTCTCCAACAGAGGCACTCCGACGCTCAAGTCGGATCACCTAAAACACTCAAGAAAGTACTTATAGAGTAGCTAAGTGAGAGTGATAGTGATTCGATACCGTTACCTCCTGCTGGGTGTGTTACTTATACGTAAGTTAAGAGCAATAACCGTCATCACGGTCTCCGTGCATTATCCCGCACGTTTCGCCATGATGTCATGCGTGGATAACTTATTCCTCAAGAAATCTATATTATACCTACGAATTCCCCCTGGATGGAGGTTGGACCCGGTCGATGTGGAATATAGGGAATATTCCTCGACTTGGGCCTCAATTATCTCAACTACTCGTCACCTCTCGATCTTATCATATAGATAACCACTATGGGCTCGGCCAAATACTCGCGCCTTCTCTCAACCTTGCTTGGGCCTCTCGGCCCACCTCGCACTGGTTTGGGCGTCGCGGCCCACCTACTCGGGTTTAGGGCCTCGTGACCCGTAGGTGGATTTAGGCCTCGTGGCCTATCTCGTAGTTGGGCTTGGGCCTCGTGGGCCCTCTCCCTACAGCTCCGGGCCTCGTGGGTCCACCCGTAGGTAGGTTTAGGCTTCATAGCCTAGTCTCGCCGATCTGGCTCGAGCCCATCTCGGTTTTCCTCCCTCTACTTAGGGTTTTTGATGACATCATTGGGCCCTATTGGGCTCGTCGTATTTGGGCCCTACCGGTTGGGCACGACATTTTTATCCGCATCAATGATAATGATAAATTTACTCATGAATTATTTTTAAAAATTTAAAGTACCAAATATTAATTAAAAATAGTATGAATCTAATTAGGAGTATTAAGAATAGGTTAAGTAATATCATATTATTTATTATTTTTTACGAGTACCAAAAATAATTAATATTTTACTATGTAAATTATTCATATTTAATATTAAAATCACAGTATTTTAACATATAAGTTTAAAGTATCAAGTAAAAATATATTTAAAAATATCAAGTGTTTAATTAAAAGTATCAAGTATTTGAACAAAAATATTTAAAATTGGATGAAATTAAAAAGTTGTTCATATATAACAAATTCTTATATGAAATATTTTATGGATCTAGGATCCGTGAAATAATCCATTTAATGAAATTCACGGATCCTAGGCGGGTTGGGTCGGGTCCAGTGGATATTTAAAAAAATCGTTCTCGAGATATTTCCAAGGGTGTTACTATTATATTAAATATGTGTTACTTTGTAATAACAAATTTGTGTTATCAGTAAAATAAATAATACATATTTTATCTAAAATAATCGCTCAAATGTAAAAGTAAAAATGAAAAAATTATCAAATATATCTCTAATCTTATATGTGTTGATCAAACAGATTTATAATCTTCGACAACTTTATTTTCATTAATAGAGTGTGATTTTATTAAGATGTGGCTTATTTAATCTTAGCATTAAAGAAAAAAGTTTAAATGTGTTAAGATAAAGTTCATGGGTCTATTTGATCCTCACGTATAAGATTTGAGGTAAATATGTGTTACTTTGTAAGGGCAAATATGTGTACTAAACTTGCAAAGGTAAAATATAAAATTTTACTCTCGGGTTGTGTTACTATAAGATCACACACGTGTTACTATGTGTTAGTATATGAACAAACTCGGTCAACACATGGACAAATATTTTATTTTTTAAGGACTAGTAAAACATACTTGCCTTTATAGTAACACATGTTTGACCTCATAGTAACTCATGTTTGATCTTATATCAACACATTTGGGATTAAGATTTTATTGTTGTCCTTGCACTAGTTTTCTTTTAAAAAAATGTGTTACTATATGAACATAAAAATGTGTGTTCTTTGTATGAATAAATCAAAAACAGTAATGTGATTGCGATATTAATTCCAGTTTAAGTAGAAGCGAAATTTATCATCGAAGTTCACGTAAACTTTGTATTCATCACCGCTTAAGTTTTCTCCACTACTGCTTTTACCAATTGAATCATCCAACACCTAATTATTTGGCAATTTTTCAAAAACCATCCATGTCTTCTCATTTTTTTGCTCGTTTCTCCTCAATTTGATCTCGTGGTTAATTTTCGTTGTTGTTTTCATCGAATTTCGATATTTTTATCGCCTTCGATCGCCACCGTCTACTGCTTGTTGGTTGTCGCCGTGATTTATGACCTAATTCGCGGAAAATATTTGTTTTGACCTAAAGAAAAGAAAAGGGAAGAAGAAGAAGTTGAGTGATTTTATTTTGACCCATTTTTTAGGAAGATCCACTAATTTTAAAACTTACCTTATTTAATTCATATTTCACCGTAAAATATTTTACACAAGACCTTCTCTTCGTATATTAGTTTGAGTAACTATAGTTTTGTTTACAAAAGTATTACCATTATTTTCTATTTTAGATTACAAGTTTCAACTTTAAGTTATGGCAAACTATTATGTGAACAAATTTAATCATAAAACTTGTTTTGAAGTATTAATTATTTTACAATAAAGTATTAGATTTAAATAATATAGTTGTTTCATTAAACAATATTAGTTGTAACATAGCTAGTAGTATGTCAACATATCATAGTATGTAAACAAACATGTAGAATGTCAATAAAGGGCCGCAATCTATCCAAATACGGATTACGATTGTAAATTCTTGCATTTAATGTAACCCACAAATCATGGGCAGTAAATATTTGGAAATTTCGCCGATAGTTAGTTGATATATCTGGTTTGGGGGACTTCCGATATGGATATCTAGTGGAACGAGAAATTTTCCAAAATATCGATAAAATATCGGTGAATTCAGGGTATATCGGTATTGATATCGGTGAGTTGTAGTTCAAAACTTTCTGAATATTGAAATATTTCGGGGACATCGGTATTACATCGATGTTTTTTCGAAATATTAGTTTTTAAAAAAAAATTAAAAGTATATCGATACTATTTAGACCAAGATGACATTTTTCTTTTACATTTGAGACTCATAGGACATCATTTTGGTATTAATTGTCTATTATTAAATAATTATTATGGGCAGTTATTTTATCGATTTACACTTGCTTATTTATATTTTTATTAATATGTTTATCATAAACAATTTATTTTGTTGAAATTCTAAGTTAAATTCGTGTATATGGTTAGTAATACTATTATCTAAAATTTCATTTTAAATTTCCTTTACTCAAATAAAATTTCCATCATTTTTTTGTTTTTTTTTTTTTACCCATATCAATATTTTCACCGATATATCTATAAATTCAATGTACCAATATTTTCATCGATACCAATATTTTCATCCTTGGATAGGAAAAGTTAAACCTTTTTAATTAAAAAATAATTTTTTAATTGAAAAACAATACTCATATTTTCTATACAAAAAACATTAATTCTATATTGTGTTTAAAAATACATATTTTTAACCACAAAATATTACCTTTTAACTTTAAAATATTACTCCCTCCGTCTCATACTCGTTGCGACATTTACCAAAAAAGGTTCGTCTCGTACTCGTTACATCATTATTCATTTCCTTAAATTGTAATAAAATATTTTTTTCACTTTTACCTATCCCCTTCAAATACAAGAATATTACACTATATGCCACTATTTTTCTTATACTAACTCATTTTAATGTTATTAAACAATTCTCTTATTAAAGTTGAAAAAACTATCATACCCCTATAAAAAAATAACTTATATTATTAAATAATTCTTACATCAAAATTTGTGTCTAACTATAAATATTATAACGTGTATGGAAAGTAGGAAGAAATTGACTTGCTGCAAATTAAAAAGTAAAAAGTTTGGTTTTAACTTTTGATAACTGGTATACTAAATGAAATACAATTTTTTGCCCCTTTTTTCACTTTACCTTTCGCCTTTGCTAGTTCTGATTTTTACCTACGACTTATAAAAAGTTGCTCATGAACGTTTCTTTATAAAGCCTTCCTTTTTTTCCCTTTTGAAATGTGAATTCCAAAATGTTGCCTTTGGTCTATTAAGTTAGTTTTGGTAAAATCTGGAAGGTAGTGCAGTTCGATAACTAATTTATAAAAATTTATACAAGACGATTTCACGTTTCAGATGTGATTTTTAGTTTAAGTATATATTTTTTAAATTTTATTTTACGTATTTCACTTGGCGTTTCATTCCTCATTATTATTAATACATCTTGATGTGGCATATATCCGATGCGTAAAAATTGATGCAGGCCCGTTTCCCCACCAGGTTCCACGTGGGTAAAGCCTTTACGCAATAAGATCCCTAGCTCTTCTCGAACGTCATTTGCAAAAAACATGCCGGAGGGTTCTCCGGCGTAGGCACTCCGGCCGCTTAAGTCGGTCACGGAAAACACTCAAGAAAGTACGTAGGAAGTAGCTAAGTAAGAGTGATAGTTAATCGATACCGTTACCTCCTTACGAGAGTGTTATATATACGTACTTGTGGAGTAATAAGCGTCATCATGGTTTCAGGGCATTATCCCGCACGTTCACTCATGATGTCGTGGGTGGATATCTTTTCTCTCAAGAAATCGATTGTGCCTCGTTTTCCCTCCCCGGACGGAGGTTGGACCCGGATCGATGAAGAATATGAGAGATATTCCTTGACTTGGGCTTAATTATCTCAAGCTCGTTATCTCTCACATTTCTCGGTCTTATCGGATAAATGACCGACATGGGCCCGATCAATATCCGTGTACGGTCTTCAAATCTCGCACAGGCCTCGCGGCCCACTGCACTTGAGTTTGGGCCTCGCGGCCTATCTGTAGTTAGGTTTTGGCCTTGTGGCCTATCTCGTAGCTAGGTTTGGGCCTCGTGACCTATCTCGTAGCTAGGTTTGGGCCTCGTGGCCCACCTGTAGATAAGTTCGGGGCTCTACTGACCTTTTTGCGGTTGATCTGGGCTCGGGCCCATCTCGGGTTTTCCTCCCTCTATCGAGGGTATTCGGTTACGTCATCGAGACCTATTGGGCTAGGCATATTCGGGCCTTACGTGTAGTTGGGCCTGATATTTTTTTCCGCATCAACCACCCCCTACTGCGGTGAGCAACCCCGGAGCTTACTAGAGTAAGGAAGATTAGGCGATCCTCCTGCAGCTTTCGATTTTGGGAACATCCTCCTGGAGCTTGACTTTGGGACATCCTCCCTGCAGCCTTTAGCTTTCCAAGATACATCCCCTCGCCGATTGTTAGAGTCTAGTGACTCTTCGACTCCCCGGGCCGCCACTGCCGAGCATGCATCCTTTCTTCGCTTTTGCACACCGATACACGTCTCATTTATTTTCTTCATTATTTCAAATCAATTCCGCTTCCTCTTCTTCTTCGTCTCTAAATTCTCGCTCTGCTAGGACTTCTTCTCCACAAGCCCTCCGCGAACGCATTCCTCCATCTTTATCTCAAGTCATTCCCACTATCCGGGTAAACTTTATTTTCCCACTTTTTGATCACTCCTAGGAATTTTTTTAGCAATGTCTCGATCCGATTTTTCTCGAACCATTTCCACTACTCGAAATTCATCTCAAAGTTCTCACCATTCTCCAATCCCTAATCCATCTAGGGATTCTCCTCCCGTCTCCTCCTCCTCTCTGGAGGTGGATAGGGTTCTGCCTGGGACTCCTTCGCTGGCCCTTGAAAATTTCCGAAAAGCCCTAAGCGATCTTCTTTCCGCGACTACATTATATCGGGCTTTAGCCTATCTCTTCCTGATCGGGAGCACGTCCTAACTTGGCGACTCCGACTTTAGCTTTCTCGCACCCCATTTGAGGTGGGTTATGCCTTCCTCCTCCTAAATTCTTGTGTCGGCTTTCAAATCTTTACGGAGTTCCTCTTAATCGGTTTGTGCTAAATGCCATCGGGATGATGATCTCCTTCTATATCCTCCTCAAGGGAAATGGAGGGAGACCATCTGTGAATTGTTCTTTCTCGGTACAAGCTGCCGCAAGACCGCCAGGACCACTTCTACTACGTAAGTAGTAGGGTTAAAGGAGAATATTCGTTTCTTGGCAAGATCCTCAACGTTAATAAAGAGTGGGCGATCATTTTGTTTTCATTACTCCAGATAATCCACTGGCCTTTCCAAAACCAGAAATGGATTTACCAAATCCCCCCTCCAGCTCCTTCTACTCACATATCCTCTTCCACCAATCTTCGGGTTATTCGGACGTTGAATGCCCATGTTCATGCTCACGGGTATTTTAACTTACCCGAACTCTGCTCTAATTCTCGTGTCCTCTCCCATTTTAAATTCAGCTCGATAAGGGTCCCCCTCGAGCCAAATGATAGTAATTGTCTTGTTGTCATTTTACGCATTTAAGAGTATGATCATATCGATGCCGACTCATGTCGCTTTTCATTTTCAGAGATGTTGTGGTTGTCTAAGGTCCTAGAGGATCCCGTTGATTCCTCACGATTCGGCTACCTACCTCCTCGCCTTCACTGATCGATGCTCCAGATATTGCTCCTCCTTCTCTTGCCCCGGATCCCATAGAAAATCCGGAACTGAGGACCCCCTCTAAAGAGGTCGAAGACCCACAAGGGTAAAGCTTGCCAGCTGTGGCTCACTCCCCTCCAAAGATACCTTTCGTCGTAAGTATCCAACCAGCGCGATCGTGGTCTCTCCTCTACCCCAATTGATGTCGATTCTTATTCCTCGGGTACTTCCGCCGGTAAGTTTTGGCGATCGATGTCTGCTTGAAGATTACGAGAGGCTCGTCAACCTCCCTCCCGATCAACAACAACACCAGCTGCAAGCCAATTTACCCGAGGTAATCTTCGTTTCATTCGACTACCAATATCGATTCTCAAGATAAATACTAACATGGTCTCGTGTGTTCGTATCTCGGCTAGGTATCCTGCTATCCGGCTTGTGGAGCCCTTCTAACCTTCTCCTCGCCGCAGCCTCAAGGAATTAGAGGACTCCTCCTCGCGGAGAAGAAGAAGGCCACTCTTGCCTCTCTTGGCATCAAGAAGATTGAGGTTGAGTGGAAAAAGCCGAGGCGGCACGGGAGGCTGAGAGAAAGAGACTAATGACTGGCTGTGCACCACGCTCTGCGAGGATTCCCAGTGCATCAAAAGGCCCACAGTGGAGGGAGCGAGGTCTGTTTAAAGACTCTCTTTCATTACGAACTGGCGCCAGAATTCTTACATGCTTTGTGGCCCAATCAAGAAGGACTATCTGGTTCTTTTATGAATAAGGGTTCAACGCATTTGTGCGGCGTGACGGGCCGATTCCCGGCTTCTCGGGGAATTCAATAAGACTAGTCCTCTCATGGCCATGCCTACTCCCCCTCTTTCAAGGGTGACTCCTCTCGATCGATCGAGGAGGGTGATGGTCCCCAACCCTCAACAAGGCGATTCTTTGATCTAGTGCGGACCGAGGTTGTTACAACAGAGATGCCCCCACCGGTCTCCCTCTATGATCCCTAACCTTGGAAGTTCCTGTCTCCCAAGAGGAGGCATGTATAGCTCGGGCTCTGGAGGAAGAAGTGCAGATGGCTGCCCCCTTTGTTAGTGAGGCGGAAGAACCTCCCGATCCCCAGGTTAACCTCTCAAACAATTTTATATTTCTATGATTTGTAATGAATTTTCTTCTCTCTCTCCTTTCTTATGCCGGTTTGGCATTTAAACTCTGCTCTCCTCTGTTAGGAGTTTATATTTTGTTTTTAAACTCTGTTGCCCCTTGCCGGGGCTCATTTTGTGATGAATCGATGTGATCCTCCCTTGCCGGGAGTTTATTTTGCATATGATGTTTACCCTCCCTTGCCGGGAGTTAGTTTCCTATTTACACATCTTATATCCTCCTTACGGGAGTTGCGTATGTATGCATTTCTTTTTCATCTGATTTCTGTTGCATGTTTTTCAAATTGTTTAGCTCTTTAAGCCGTTAGCTTGAACGCATGACTTAAGCACTAGGAACATAATACTAGCTTGTAGCGTGAATGTATCTTTTTCTCGTATGTTGATAACCCGGTTGCTTGAATTCCCCTTTTTCCTTCTTAGGGATTTATGCCTTAGGTTTTTAGATTTTCCCTTGACTTCGTAGTCTAGGAATTCCTCTAGATAGCTTTTTTAAGCTCGAGGCAATCCTTTCTTTAGGTTTAACGGGGTTTCCCTCGAGGAAACTGGTTAGGACCCTTTTTCTCAAATTCGGGTAAGTTCAACCCATTTTTGTGAGTTTGACTTAGTGTTTTTGAAGCTTTCTTAGCTTCGTCCTTTAGAAGTTTTCCTTCCGTGTTTGAGCTAACCGAACCCCTTACGTAGGTTTACGTTAGCTAACACCTTTTCATAGGTTCAACTTTGGCCTCCTCTTATGAGACATTTTTCTCAAGTTTAGGTAGCTTAATCTAACCTGGAAAAACCCTTGCTAGGTTTAGGTTAGTTAAGATCTTTCCTATCTTCGAGGCTTCCTCTTAGCCTTTTCTCTGTGCGACCCTCTTCGGGTCTGAGTTAGGTAAAACTTTTCTCGTAGGTTTCTATTTTCTAATTCTTCAACCCTTCTCGGGCTCTAAGTTGCCCAAACCTTCTCTGTAGGCTGGACTTAAACTCTCTAAAAGGCCTTTATCTAGGCTTGAAGTTTGGCTTCTCTTAAGCCACTTTTGCCCTTGATTTGACACATTCTCTAGGGTTGGTTAAATCCTTAACACAACTCTTTTTCAAAAGAACTCTTCTCATGCTCATACTAGTTAACACCTTTTTACGGTTTTAACTTAGTTTCTTCTTGGGAGACCTTCTTCGTGTAAAACCTGATTTAGGCTCCTCCTTTTCTGTCCGACTTAGGCTCTCTCCGAGCCATGTCTCAAATTCTTGTTTTCTAGGGTGGAATATATTCAAGCCTCTTAAACGACTTTGACTTTTAGCAGTAGAACCCTCTTTCCCGGGTTCTCACTAATATTGTACTTCCTCATATGTCCACCTTACTTCCTCTAGGAAAGACCTTTTCTTAATCTAGATAAGTTTACCCCTCTCTCGCAGTTTAACTTATCCTTTCTAAAGCTTTCTTAGCCTCTATCTCCTGAAACCTTTCTTTAGGTTTAGCTTAATCAAAAAACCCTTTACGTAGGTTTAGTTTAGTGTTTCAAGCTATCTCTTAGCTTTTTTCTCGAACTTCACCTAGGCTTAAGTTAGTTAAACCCTTGCCGTATATTCGATTTTACACGTAGCAAACTATTCTTTAGTTTCGATCTCGTAATCCCTTCTTTGGGACTAACCTAGTTAGACGCTTGTAAGTCCAACTTGATATCTTCAAGACTTTCATAGCCTTAAGTCTAATAGTCTTCTCTGGACTCGGGTTTTGCTAAACTTTATAAGTTTGACTTAGTGACTTGAAACTTCGGCGGTTTCAAATCTCGAAACCCTTCCTAGGTGCGAGGTTTAGTTAAGCCCTTCTCGTAGGCTTGATCAAGGCTTTTCTTAAAGCCTTATCTCGTATTTTACATTTAGTCGGATTAAACCCTTGTTGTAGGTTTAACTAGGTCTTTCGAGAAGCTATCTTTCAACTTTAATTCTCGCAACCTTCTTTGGGTCTAGATAGGTTAAACCCCTCTGCGCAGTTTAACCCGGTTTTTAGAAGTTATTTCTTAACTTCTTTTCTCATAACTCTTCTCTAGGTTTAGGTGGGTTAAACCCTCTCTATAGGTTTATTATTTTGAAGCTATCTCTTAGCTTCTTTTCTCGTAACCCTCTACTGCGTTTAGGTGGGTTAAACCTTATCTGGAGTTTATTATTTTGAAGCTATCTCTTAGCTTCTTTTCTCGTAACCTTCTGCAGGTTTAGGTGGGTTAAACCTTATCTGAGGTTTAACTTATTGTTTTGAAGCTATCTCTTAGCTTTTTTCTCGTAACCTCTCTCTAGGTTTAGGTGGGTTAAACCTTATCTGAGGTTTATTATTTTGAAGTTATCTCTTAGCTTTTTTCTCGTAACCCTCTCTGGGTTTAGGTGGAGTTAAACCTTATTTGCGAGGTTTAACTTAGTGTTTTGAAGCTATCTCTTAGCTTCTTTTCTCGTAACCCTCTCTGGTTTAAGTGGGTTAAACCTAATCTACAGGTTTAATTTAGTGTTTTGAAGCTATCTCTTAGCTTCTTTTCTCGTAACCCTCTCTGGTTTAGGTGGGTTAAACCTTATCTGCAGGTTTAACTTAGTGTTTTGAAGCTATCTCTTAGCTTCTTTTCTCGTAACCCTCTCTGGCTTTGGGTGGGTTAAACCTTATCTGCGCAGGTTTAACTTAGTGTTTTGAAGCTATCTCTTAGCTTCTTTTCTCGTAACCCTCTCTGAGTTTAGGTGGGTTAAACCTTATTTGCAGGTTTAACTTAGTGTTTTGAAGCTATCTCTTAGCTTCTTTTCTCGTAACCCTCTGCTGGGTTTGGGTGGGTTAAACCTTATCTGCAGATTTAACTTAGTGTTTTGAAGCTATCTCTTAGCTTCTTTTTCGCAACCCTCTCTGGGTTTAGGTGGGTTAAACCTTATCTGCAGGTTTAACTTAGTGTTTTGAAGCTATCTCTTAGCTTCTTTTCTCGTAACCCTCTCTGGGTTTAGGTGGGTTAAACCTTATCTGCAGGTTTAACTTAGTGTTTTGAAGCTATCTCTTAGCTTCTTTTCTCATTGTTTGATGTGAATTCATTTTGCGAATGCTCATCGTGCTTATCTTTCTCATTGAATGCTTCTCATGCATTTTATTCATTCATTTAACTCTTACGAAAGTTATTAGTTCTCATATAATCAATCGTGTGTTGTGATGCAATCGGATCGACTAGCATGCAATCATATTATTTCAATCGTAATCAACGAAAGAATGGTGATAAACTCATGAATAATGAAAAATCGCTTTCATTAATTAGCAAACAGGTGTGTTCCATTGACCATAATCGATCAACACAAGTCAAGAACTTAACTCGCCGACCTCTTTAAAAACCTCCCTATAGTAAAACCCAGAGGGAAACCCGCAGCAGGGAAAAAAGAGTACCAATAGAACAAAATTACATCAAATTCAGAATTCAAATAACATGAATAAAACGATTCTTGCATAAAAAGAACCACCTACTTGCAGCGAGGCGGGTACTTTCTTCAGTGTAAAACCTCTTTAATCGGCAGACGTTCCAAGGTCCGGCCGGTTGATTTTCTTCCATATCTTGCAACTCATAAGCTCCTCCTCGGAGGACCTTAGTCACCTTGTACGGCCCTTCCCACTTGGGATCGAGCTTTCCAATGTTTTTCAGCCGCATCACTTGTCTCGTGGCTAGATCTCCTTCTTCAAATCTCCGACTTATGACTTTACGGTCATAAGTAGCCTTTATGCGACTTTTGTACTTTTCGGTTTTTAGGTGGGCGATTTCGCGCTCCTCCTCTAGCATGTCTAGGTTCTCCCTCATCGGCTCTTCCTTTCTCCCTCCCCGGAAGTAGGCTAGGCGATGTGTCTCCATCCCTACTTCCGAAGGTATGACTGCCAACCCTATACACTAGGTGGAAGGGGGACTCCTCTGTTGGCTCTCTCGGGGTGGTCCGATAAGCCCACAAAATCGATTCTAGCTCATCGACCCACCTCCCTCCAACTTTGTCCAGCCGGCACGTATTCTCGTTCACAATAGTTTTGTTGGTGACCTCTACCGACCATTGGCGGAGGGTGTGCCACCGATATGAATCTACGGACAATCTTCGTGTTATCACACCATTCTCGTACCATGTTTTCCATAAAGTGGGTCCCATTATCTAATACCAGGATTCTAGGTATGCCAAACTGCAGCAAATATATCTCCATAAAAATTTGATTATGTTACCTTCTTCGATCCTCGCTAGAGGTACACTTCAAGCACTTGCTAAAGTAGTCCACTACCACCAATAGAAACTTCCACTGCCCACCGCAATCAGGAATGGGCCCATCGTGTCAATCCCCACTTCGCGAAGGGACATGGAGAGTGCATGGTCCCCATCTCCTCTGCGGGGAGGTGGATCGGGCAGCAATGTTTTTGGCATTTCTTACACTTCTTCACCTAGTTCTTGGCGTCCCGGGTCATGGTAGGCCGAAGTATCCAGCCCTTAAGGCTTTCCGGACTATTGCCCTAGCCCTGCATGATCGGCACAACAACCTTCATGTATATCTTTGATTACGTACCTCCCTTCTTGAGGATAAACACCTCAAGTAAAGGCTTTGCGTGAAGGACCGCGTACATCTTATCTCCGATCATCGTGTATCGGATTCTCCAGTCCGAGCTTTCCTTTGTATGCAGGCAGCTCTCCGGGTTACGCAACACTCGATATATGCTGGTTCTCCAATCATCTTGACTCAGATGACCCTTACCGAGAAACCGTTGCTTGACTGCAGTCACCGGGGTGATCTTCCCCCGCAGGTGTTGCGGAACTCGCCGGCTTTGACAGTGCTATCCGCTCTAGAGTTTTTCTCTCGAGGTATTTGTCTAACCTCAAAGGAACTGAACCTTTCTGCGGCTCGGCCACTCGCCGAAGGTAGGCTATCATTTTCTCATCCTTAGCCTCATACCCACCTCGTAACTCTTTGGGTTACAAGTTGGGAATCCAAAAAATGACCACCCGACCTGCTCCTCTCGTGACCATCTCCATTCCTCGAATCGGGGCCTCGTGCTCGGCTCCGTTGTTGGAGGTAATGAATTCAAACCTCACCGCAACTTTTGTTTCTGGCCCTCCTGGATCAATAATTACGATCCTCGCTCCACAACCCCGCATAGATACAGAGCCGTCAACATATACCTTTCATTCTCCTTCCTCTAGCGCATGCGTACCTCTTGAATGAAGTCGAACGGGGTTTGTGCTTTAATGGTCCTCCGTGGCTCGAAATCCATGTAATATTCTCCCGGTTGACGGCCCACTTGACCATTCTCCCCGAGAGATCAGCTCTTCCAATCACTGTTTGAGAAGGTAGTTAGTCAGAACAATGACCTTATGTGATAAAAATAAGGTCGTAACCTCCGAGCCGTGACCATTATAGTCGTGGCTGCCTTCTCTATCTCTAAGTATCTCTCTTACGCTCCTTGAATGAGTTTGCGATGTAGTAAACGGGTTTAAGGTTGACCCCTCCTCCCTTACCAAAGACGGAGCTAAGTGAGACCCCACCTACAGAGAGGTAGAGGTAAAGTGTCTCCTACAGGTATTGGCTTCGTTAATGTAGGTAAGCTGGGCCAAGTCTTTGTTTAAGCTCTTCAAATGCTCGGGCATTGCTCGTCCCACTCGAACTGGATCCCTTCCTCAAAATCTTGAAGAAGGGGTAGCTCCTCTCTGCAGATCTGGCTATGAATCGCTCAATCTTTGTAATTCTTCCATTCGGTCTCTGCAGCTCCTTGATGTTAGTGGGCGGCTGCATATCGAGCACAACTTTCACCTTGGTGGGGTTAACTTCGATTCCTCACTGGGTCACCATATATCCGAGGAATTTCCCGGATTTCACTCCAAAAGAGCACTTGGCCGGATTGACTTCATGCCATTTCTTCTTAGCACCGAAAAAGCTTCCTCTAGATCGGCCACGTGCTCCCCACTCTCACGCTTTTCACAAGCATATCATTAATGTAGACTTCCATGTTCCTCCCTAGCCGGTCTCGGAACATCTTGTCAACCATTCTCTCGATAGGTTGCTCTTGCATTCTTCAATCGGCATTCTAATATAGCAAAAAGTTCCACTAGCGATAATGAAACTTACCTTTGGAATATCTGGAGGAAAATTTGTATTTGATGGTAGCCTTGGTAGGCGTCCATCATACTTAGCAGCTCAAATTCAAATGTAGAATCGACCATCTAGTCAATCCTAGGCAAAGGATAATGATCCTTAGGGCAAGCCTTGTTCGGCATCTCGAAAATCTATGCACATTCTCCATTTCCCCCTGGTTTTGCCACCAACCTTTGCATTGGACAGCCGGGTGGGAAAGCTGGATCCGCTTGACATGTCACTGCCTCCAGCGGTTTCTCTGCTTCGGCCTTCGTAATGGCATCCTTTTCTCGGTCCAAAGACCCTTAGTTTCTGCTTCATCTGGCTTAGCTTTAGGGTCCACGTTCGGTGGTGCATCGCCACCTCCTCCGGGATACTGTCATGTTAGAGGAAGAAAAAACAAAAACGTCCGCATTTCTTCGTAAAGGCATTGCAGGTCTCTCTCCAGCCTCGCTCCACTGGCTCCGATCCTTGTTGTGTATCCCTTCTTGTCTGGATACAACTCGATCATCATCGGCTCGTGTCGACTTTCATTTTTGGAGGATCAATCTCCTCCGTAATCTTACATCTCTTGGATTCTCGGTCCACCTCCTTGTCTCTTTTCAAGGCTGCGCGGTGCAGCTCTTTGTCGGCCATCTTTACCGCCTCCACATAATATTTTTGAACTGCGGTGATCACCGCCTACTTCACCCACCTCATCGTTCACCGGGAAACTTAAGTTTCACGTGATAAGTTGATATGACCACACAAATAAATTTAATACCGCCTACCAAAGATCATGTTGTAAGATGAGGGTAAATCAACAATAAAAAAATTCGTCATAACTACCCTCCTCCGTGGAGCTTCACCTAGCCCCACTCGGAGGGTTACTCGACCAAGAGGGTGCACCGCCTCCGTAAATCCGTGTCATATCCACGAGGTTGCAATTTTGCATTCAAATTCATTTTCTTGAAGCATTCTAAGAAAATGATGTCCACTGAGCTCCCCGTATCCACGAAGATCCTCGCATGCAGTGTATATGGCCACATCGGTTGTGATGACTAACGCATCACCGTGGTCCTCCTTCCCGAGACTTCCATCCTCGGGACCCCAAATAGATCTCGGGGCGTAGGGCCCACCTCCTTCCGCCTTGTCTCTCTTGACATTTCTCCTACCTCTCTCCTCGTGATCCTCTCTCCAGCCTTTTCGTGCTCGAACGAGTCTCCCTGCTGGACCTCCTACTATCATTTGGATCGGTCCTCTCTTCTCGGGAGGGTCTCTCTTCCTGCCTCCCTTCGATCATCTTTCCTTTCTCCTCGGCTTTGTCATCAGTCTCTTTCCTCTTTTGCCCCCTGGAGCTAACACGGTCTCTGTAGACAAACTCTTTAAGATGACCTGCTTGAATCATCCTCTCAATCTCATCACGCAACCGACTTGGGCTTCGTGAGGCCCTGCGGGTCGTGTCCATGGAAACTTCATTTCGGGATGGTCGAAGCTACCTCCGGTAGCTCCGCCGGTTCGAGCTTCGAGAGGGGTGTATCATCACAAACCTGGAGCGAGGTCCGATTTTGCCGCTTTCTCGAGGCTCTACCGTTGAGCATTTCTTCGCTGGCTCTTTCTTCTTCTCAGGTCTACATGGCTTGACCTCGGCTCTCTTTGCCTTTCGACTTCCTCCCGGGGTGACGTACTTCTCCGCCCTCCTTAGTAATTCATCGAACGTCTGGGTCGGCTTCTTTGCCAGGGGAGGAAAATAGATCTCCATCTCGGAGATTACTAGTAAAAGCATTAATTTTTACCTCTGGGGTGGCGGTTGGAACCTCCAGTGCCGCTTTGATTGAATCTCTTCATGAAGGCCCGCAGCTTTCATTTTCTCCTTGCTTCATGTTAAACAATGTCGGTGTAGCTCTAGGTTGCCTCCTTGCACTAGCGAATCGATGCAAGAATAGTTCTCCGAATCGCTCAAAGGAGTTGATGGAATTGGGCTCCAATCAAGCTAAACCACTGTTGGGCCGCCTTAGATAGAGTAGTAAGAAAGACCTGCACTTCACACCCTCCCCATATCGATGGAGGAGGGCCGAATTTCAAATCTCACCAAATGGTCATAGGGGTCAGTCGTACCATCATATTCATAATTAAGAGGTTTAAAATTGCTAGGCAACTCATCTTGTAAGATATTCTCGATGAAATTGGCAACTCTGTAGCAGAGAGGCATCGACCCGATTTTCCATCGATGCTTCATGTTATCCATCTGCTTTCTTAGGGACTGATCTGGTCCTTCATGGCTTCGACCAGGTGTCTCCTGTACCCTCTTCCTCATCCTCAATCTTACTCCCTCGCTGCAGGGGGCTGTTTCCCTCCCGTGCGGCCTTCTTCTGAACCCGACCTCCTAGGTCGACCTCCTCCTTTCTTGGACTCCTTTTGCCCCCGGGACCTCCTCCCGGTTTGGACTCCACTTCTCTCCTTCGTTCTCCTTGATGCTCATCCCGCCTACTCCCCCAAGTTGGGATCGAGCAAGCGGGTTTCCTGGTCCTGGTTCTCCGGTCCTTCCTGCAGGTGGGGGTCCTCCCCCTCCGTCATTGCTCTTGCCACGGCTCGGGCTATCATCTCATCCACTGCTCCCGAGTGAGGACCACGGAAGCGTTGGTGCTGGTACTCTCTCGAGGCGTCCCCTTGACGGAGTATTGGCACCTCCAGGGGCCCGGCTAAAGGGATTCCTTCGGAATCACGGAGGGAGAAGCAGCGGGGTAGCCTCTCTCTCTCTAGCAAGAACTCCTACTCCCGGGTGGCGCTGTCCAGGAGTTGGGTTTCATCTCGCACCACCGTGTCAAGTTGTGTTCCTCTAGTATTGGGCACAGCGGAGGTGGCACGGGGTTGGAAGCGGCTTCTCCTTGAGTTTTATTCGTAGGAGCGGTCCTTCCTCGAGCGGCACTAGTGCAATCGGTCTCATAGGTGTATATTCACCGGTCATAGTTTCTTTCTTTCGGTATAATGTAAAAGAAAAGAAGTTGAAACTCACGTCTCGCCTCTTTTTCCCATAGGACGCGCCCGATTGATGCGTAAAACTTAGCCGGGCCCGTTTCCCCACCTAGGTTCCACGTGGGTAAAGCCTTTCACGCAATAAGATCCCTAGCTCTTCTCGAACGTACTCGCAAAAATACGCCGGAGGGTTCTCCAACGCTCGAGTCACGTCACCGAAAACACTCAAGAAAGTACGTAGGAAGTAGCTAAGTAAGAGTGATAGTTAATCGATACCGTTACCTCCCTTCGAGAGTGTTATGTATACGTACTTGTGGAGTAATAACCGTCATCATGGTTTCGGGCATTATCTCGCACGTTCACTCATGATGTCGTGCGTGGATATCTTTTCTCT
The DNA here is from genome assembly GCA_030762865.1 of Paraleonurus japonicus. Taxonomy (NCBI): domain Eukaryota; kingdom Viridiplantae; phylum Streptophyta; class Magnoliopsida; order Lamiales; family Lamiaceae; genus Paraleonurus; species Paraleonurus japonicus. Next base: position 44,266,285 of record CM061053.1, on the reverse strand, counting down.
CAAGAAATCTGATTATGCCTAAGTTTTCCCTTCTGGACGGAGAGTTGGACCTACCGATGAATAATATGGGAGATATTCCTTGACTTGGGCCTTAATTATCTCAACCGCTCGTTATCTCTCACATTTCTCGGTCTTATCGGATAAATGACCGACATGGGCCCGGTCGATATCCGTTACGGTCTTCAAATCTCGCCTGCGCCTCGCGGCCTACCTGCAGATTAGGTTTGGGCCTCGCGGCCTATCTCTGTAGTTAGGTTTGGGCCTCGTGGCCTATCTGTAGTTAGGTTTGGGCCTCGTGGCCTATCTCGTAGCTAGGTTTGGGCCTCGTGGCCCACTGCAGATAAGTTCGTGGCTCTACAGACCTTTTTGCGGTTGATCTGGCTCGGGCCCATCTCGAGTTTTCCTCCTCTATCGAGGGTATTCGGTTACGTCATCGGGCCCTATTGGGTTGGGCATATTCGGGCCTTACGTGTAGTTGGGCACGACATTTTTATCCACATCAACATCATCTGTTAATTATATTTTTACTCTCCACATGTTATTTATCCACTATATAAACATAAAATAGAACCTTAAATATGGAATACATGATTCCATGTGTGTGATGCTATTTTTTTAATTAATAATATCACAAAAATATGATAAAATTCCATAAATTCCATGTCTCTACATTTTTTTTTATCGGTTAAATGGTGATTCGAATCCATATCATTTTGGACATAGATAGTGGAAATCTAACCATTTGAGCTATACCACTTCGTCTTCCATATATGGCTCTACATAGGTGTTCTCTTTTAATTAATATATCCAAAGCCTTTTTTAGATCGAGATTAAGCAAGACTTTTACCCCCAATGACAAATAAATTTCTAATTTTATTCAAGGGAAAAGAAAAAATGTGTGATCCACTGCCCGACCAAATGGCTTAAAATTAAATAAAAGTTTTTTTGACGGTAAAATTAAATAAAAGTTAAGTATGGCCCACTAAAAACTTACACCGTAAACCCCTTGAAAATATCGACGTAAGAAAAAGAAAGGGTTATTCTCACACATTTTTTTCGAGCACATACAAAAACTAAGTACGCACATGAAATATTTGAGTACACACACACGAAAATTCCGCAATACCCCTGGTGCTTACACACAATGTCGACAATTTTTTTCGCACGATTGTATGTTGTTCGAAAAAATAAATCACATTGTTAAGTACACACACTTTGGGCTCTGTTATAAGTACACATACCTATGTTCGACATAATTTTTCGCACATTTACACGGTATGCAATAAATTTATTTGCACATTAGCGTATTGTGCGGCAAAAATTTTCGCACATTGGTGTGTACTTAGATTTCCAAAATTTTAAAAATATAAGGAATAGTACTTTAGTCATCATACAACGAGGTTTTGTTTAAAAAAAAATTTAAAATGTGTGTACTTAAAATTTTTGTGTGTGGAAATAACACTGGAAAAAAAAAAAAAAAAAAAAGAGCACAACAAACTGTTCTAACCGAAATTAGAATAAGGCCCAAAATACAAGGCCTCAAATATAGAAAGGGAACAAACTAGGCCTAGTTAAAAATAAAATGGGGCCATTTATAATGAATATACACATATTTCACATGTTAATTGGTATAAATTTCAAACAAATTTATTTTATTGTCTTTAATAAGTCATATGACGTTATCTCATCAGATTAGTATTATTAATCATACAAATTACATTAAATATGCATTCACTTATAAAAGTTCTTTCACATGATCTAAAAACTTGGGCTCTCTCGCGAGGACGCTTCAAAGCGAGAGCAGAAGACTTTCAACGACAATGAGTTGCTTGATCGGCAAAAAGACACCGGAGGAAGCTCTTAGATATGACAACGGGACGAATCATGGCGGGTATCTAGATACCCATGCTCGCCGTGCATATACTCAATCGCCCCCTGCCCGCTTTACGCCCTGCGTGACAAATTATGCCCATGCCCGCCTTGCCCTATCCTTTTGTTTAGTAAAAAAATTAAAGCATGAATCAAATCATAACTAAAACATAAATAAATATTATATGTCGAGTAAGCAACTAGAATATTACCTTTCGGAGGGTGGATCGGTAGTCGCTTGGAACTTCGACGGCGGAAACTAGTCAGCTGGATTGGGAGGCGGAAGGTGGTCGCGCCGTTGGGTATGGGTGGCGCTGGAAGAGAGACGGGAGGTTGAGAATGAGAGAGAAGTGTGAATGTAGTGACTGACGGCGATTTGGGAATACGATTCGGGATTATCACATTTATTTTAAAAGTATTAAATTCAATTCAAATATATTTATTATATAACATTATATATTTATTTAATTTAATATAGGACGAGGTGGGGCAATAAATATATGAACCCATGTCTCCCTTGCCCCACATGCGGTGGGCCGACATGCCTGTTCTCAAGATGGGGCGGGGCGGACTGCTTTTGCTATTCCTAATAACTTTGGTGAAGAGCCTCCAACGCTCAAGTTAAAGTGTCAAGTTTGCTTTTAGAGAGAGAAATATTTAAAGTGTGTGATGTGTGAAAAAATGAGTACTTGCCTACCAAATGCTGGGAATAGGTATACTAGGATATTTAGCCCAACAAAATTTGCGTGGATAAAAATTTATATATATATATATATATATATATATAATAAATAATTATGTTTATACTAAATACATACTTATCTATATAATTTGTAAATATTATTAAATAAAAATATACATTTTCGCAAAGTATTTATAAAATCGGTATATATCACTAAATAAATTAAATATAAGTTCTCTTCATAAACTATCTATATAATTTATATATCACCAAATAAATTAAATATACTATTTTTGCAAACTATCTATATAATGCGTATATATCACCAAATAAATCAAATATATGATTTCTACAAATTATTTATGTAATTTGTATATATTACCAAATAAAATTTTAGGATGATTTAAAATTTTAAATTTGAAACGTACACTACAAAAAAATTGTGAAATACCGACGGACCAAATTCCGTCACAAATACCGATAAGATGCCGCCGGAATTTCAAATTTCAGATTTACCTATAAAATTACCGAATTAATTACTTCGCTGTAATTAGTGATGGAATTAACGATAAATTTAATATTGATAGGATATTACCGATGGAAATTAGATTGGTAAATCCGTTGGTAAAAGAAAAATGGTATATTATATTAATAAAGTAATAAAATACTAAAATAAATATACGATATATATGTACAATAACATATATATATATATATATATATATATATATATATATATATATATATACTAAATGAGCTCCCGCCAGACACGCGGTATTTTCGTTAAATAAACTTTATAATATAATATATTATATATATAATATTTTCAAATAATAATGGGGCCGCTAGTGGGCGGTGGGATTGGTCCCCGAATTAGTCGGCCCTTTGGTGGATACCGAGTTATAAAAAAAAATAATAATAATAATATATATATATATATATATATATATATATATATATATATTAGAATAATGTATATGTATAAAAAAATTGTAATTATAATATTAAATTTAAATAATGATAATATTAATTGTATGACAATTCATGCTAGAGATTAGAATTATTATAATTATGTGAAAAAATTTACTATAAGATTTGTTTCAAATTTATTTTACAATTAATAAAAAAAAAAAAAGGAGACGATTAATAGAATTTTTTTATATAATTGATGCATAAATATTACTCGAATAATATATATATATATATATATATATATATATATATATATATATATATATATAGTATATTTACAATAAATATCATATATGATTATATTAAGTTTTTTTTTTTTTTTTTTTGTGTTGATACAACCACAATTTTTCTTACATACATTTATAGGCTTAAGTTAAATATAATTTTATGTTTAAAAATTGTCATATGATAACACTTTTTAGATATAAAATAGATATTTAAAATATTTAAAGATTTATATATTAACTTATTTATTAAAAATATACATATTGTGCAAGAGGTCTAAGGTTCAAACCTCCTTAAAAATATATTTTTTAATTAATTCATATATTAAAATATCACATAGATGTCATATATTAATTATAAATCAATAGAAAAATGATACATAGATTATTACATATATATGCATTTAATAAGAATGTGACACCTCATTCAAATTAACCTCATGACGACACCTAAGCAAAAACAAACTCCCTATTAGTAATATATATATATATATATATATATATATATATATATATATATATATATAATTTCACATGTTGATCAAATTGTCCAAAGATAAATAATGAATAGTTATATATTTTAAGTCATTTAATTGCTCATATAAAAAGTTATTAGGGGACAAACAAGTCAATACAAAGATAAATAATGGATATTTATTCTACTCTAATTTATATATTAAAATACATTTTTTTAATATTTCTAAAATAACTTTTTCGGTTTTGATTAGTTATCCAAACAATTGAATTATAACTATTTATAAAATAGATTAATTAGTCTTTATTCTTTCTAATTTATATATATATATATATATATATATATATATATATATATATATATTTGTTGGTAAATTATTATTAAATTATAACAATGCTCGAGTGGTAAGACATCTCCTTGTTGGCCCACCGGGTTCGAATCTCCATTGGAGCAAATTTTAGGATAATTATTGTGGATGACAATTTATATATATTTGTTGGTAATTTATTATTGAATTATAACAATGTCCGGGTGGTAAGACGTCTCCTTAAGTCGTTGGCCACTTTTACCGTTGATAAGTCCGTCGATAAATAACTATTTTTTTGTAGTGGTATATTTCGTATAATGAGCTTAATGATTAAATAACATATATATATTTTTTTAATTTTGTATTAAAGAGATACATTGATATATAATTGTCAATATATACAATTATAAAATTACAATCATTCAAAACAAATCCAATCAATACATTTATTAGTTATATAACAGATTGAAATAAAGTCTCGAGCGACAATAAATATAATAAAAAAAAAAAAATTAAATATCCTCCATAATCTTCCATATATTATGCTACTCAAATATAAAATTTATTCAAAGTATTAATTTTAAATTTAATAGGATTTTATGCATTATTTACGTTAAATTGACTAATTACACTTGAAATGAGAAAGATAGTGTTTTATTATTTTTGTAGGTAAGTTGAGCATTATTGTAAGTAAAACTACGTGCCTATTATTTTTGTGTGATCAATTGAAGGAGTACTCAAAGATCGAGCAAAATACGAAAATAAATTGCAATTGGGCTCAATAATTAAAAGAAGTTGAGGCCCAAAGCCGCTGGCCCTTTTGCACTATAATGGTGGCCCAACATGAAAAATTGAAATTAGAAAATGGTGGCCAACCATTTACAAGCCAAGTCAGTGAAACCTACACATGGAATTGTTATCCAAAGCAACCACTCTTCAGTGTCTATTGAAAAGCCAACCTTCAGTGTTTTTAAAATTTTGAGAGAAATATCTTCATAGAGTTACGGTTTTGAGAGTCTCCACACACACACTTACATCCATTAGGTGGGGTGTCTAGTTTGGTAAGGAAATGAGTAATTTTGGCTTCAACATTGAAGTGAAAATGCAACCACAAGTTGTCTTTTAGGCTTTATTTGGATGTAGTTATATGAAATCAAAGGATTTGAGGATAATACACCATATATATATATATATATATATATATATATATATATATATTGACAGGAATTAAAATTCATTAAGAAGAAACGTTAGGCTCACGCCTTACATCGTCGATAATAAAGTTTTTACAACCGAGAGGCACATCCTCAATCCAACATTCCTCAAAACCATCCTCTCTCGCCATAGTGTGCAGAGTGAGTGTGCTTTGTTTGGTTTGCACTTCTATGCACCTACCCAACATCAAAAATACCTGTTTGATTCATCATATCCCTTATGTCATCAACAATAATCATGAGGTATGGATCTTCGCCACTCTCTCCTCACGAAAGCATGTACAAGAACTTCGAATCCGTTTCCAAGCTAAGGTTGGAAATTCTACTTTGGAGAGAAGTGGTGAGACCAAACCGAGAGCCATGGCCTCAATCAAGGAACTACTTAGGAGATTCTCTCTCGTTTTGCACGGCCACCATAACTTCTTCCCTATCATTTCGACCACAAACCCGTAGCCCATTTGTTCCATCACGGAAAATTGCGCATCCGAATTGAGTTTGTAACGGCCTGCCGGTGGCCTTTTCCACCTTGATTTACTCTATTCTTCGATCCCCGTCCTGCTTGTTCGGTTTATGCGTGGATAGCTCCACCGAAAGGCGCATCGCTCGATTCACAATTTTTTTCGGGTCCGGAGTGGTCTCCTCGAAGTAGAAGCGATTTCTCACCATCCAAATATTCCATAAAACCGCTATAAAAATTGTCAATCCCTCCTCTCGGGACTCGATTCTGTCATGTTCCGGCCAAAAATATTTAAACTCGAGCCTCTCGAGCTTCCTGAAGATCAAAGCGGATAGAAGATTGCCCCCGAGAATGGATAGCCACGGGACACGCAATAAGAGTGTGAGAGATGGTTTCCGCGGCTTCCTACGAGATAGAACACTAGGGGTCAATGTCCACCCCCTTCTTTGGAGTTTAACTTTCGCAGGAGTGCGTCCATACACGCCCATGGTATGTGAATGTGCCAAAGTTTCTTCCACATCTTTGCCCCGATGCTTAACGACGGAATGTCGATGCCTCTCTTTGAGAAGGTTTTGGGGCAAGATAATAGGCGGACTTGACAGTGAATTTCCCATTTGTTGTAGCCTTCCACACCATTTTGTCTTGGGGTCTTCTCATGCTCGGTGGGATTGCCAATATAGCCTCTACATCCTCCTTCACGAAACAAGCACAAATTTTTGTTCCCTCCATCTACTGTGTATCGGGGTTAATAAGATCCGCCACCTTGGTAATCTCTTGATCCGGGAGGAGGCGGCTTTGAGGGCACTCATACGCTGTCTTCTTAATCCACCGATCCGTCATGCAGTTAATATGCTCCCATTACCAACTCTCCAAGTCATTCCTTTCTCAATCGACTTCTTGATTTGATGAGGCTTCTCCATAATAGTTTGGGTTGAAAACCAATGCTCGTTGTGTGTAGTTCTCCTCTCGGAAAGTATTTTGCTCGGAGAATTTGCGCCACAATAGAATTTGGATTTGAAAGAGTCTCCAAGATTTTTAGCTAACCATTGCCAAGTTGAAGCGGTAGATTTCCCGAAACCCCACCCACCATTCTCTTTGGAGCGTGTAAGTTTATCCCAACTAGCCCAATGAATCTTTGTTTCATCTCCTGGGAGGCACTCCGAGTAGAAATTAGCAATCGCTTTCTCATTCTCGTAACACAAATCTCGTGGAAATAGAAAACAACTCATAGTGTAGTTTAGAATTGCTTGTGCCACCGATTTCAACAAGTGTTTCCTGCCCGCTTTTGAAAGTAATTTATCCTTCCACCTATTAGTCTACTAAGAACTTTCTCAACGACCGGAACAACTGTGATTTCGATCTTCTCACAAGGGTTGGGAGCCCCAAGTACTTCAAGTACCTCTCAACAGTTTAAGCTCCCATTTGCTCCCCCACTCATGCCTTTTATTCTCATCAATGTTGTCGCTAGAGAAAAGTTACTGATTTATCAAGGTTTACTCTCTGTCTAAGCGCCTTCATAAAGGGCAATAATACCTTTGATCTTATCCACCTCGCTTTGTTTTGCCCAAAAGAAGAGGATGCTATCGTCCGCGAAGAAAAGGTGCGAGATCGGAGGGGCTTGTCTCGCAACTCTAATTCCTGTAATCTCCCCTCGGCTCTCCGCACGATGGATAAGGGACGAGAAAGCCTCTGCACAAATTAAGAAAAGGTAAGGAGACAAAGGGTCTCTTTGGCGGAGACCTCTCTAAGGCAAAAAGGTTTCCGAGGGTTGTCCATTGACCAGAATAGAATACGAGACGGAAGAAACACACCGTATGATCAAATTAATCCACACATTATCAAAACCCAACTTGCAACACATAACATGAAGAAAATTCCACTCAACCCAATCGTAAGCCTTACTCATATCAAGTTTCAAAGCCATAACACCATTTTTTCCTACTTTTTTCTTATTCATAGAATGGAAAATCTCAAAAAGCAATCATGGCATTGTCGAGTTATCAATCTATTTGGGATGAAAGCGCTTTGTTGGGGGATATAATTTGATCAAGCACATTTTTCAGTCTATTGTCAATTACCTTGGTTATGACCCGAGTATGACATCGCAAAGGCCGATAGGTCTATAATCTTTTGGATTTTCGGGATATTTAACCTTAGGGATCAGGACAATGTACGTATGATTCAAAGTAGAGGGGTCATACTGATTGTTCAAAATATTAAGACAAGTAGAAGTGAAAGAAGAGTCAACAATGAGACCATAATTTACTGAAAAATAAAGGGGGCATACCATCGTGTCCCAGCGCCTTTGCTTTGGGTGCATTTGCTTGAGAGCCCTCTTGATTTCCTCTTTTGTGTACGACGAGTAAGGGTGTGGTTCATATCATCGGTAACTCTTGGTTCCACCGATTCGATGACGTCCCTCATGTTACACTGCCATCTCGATTTGAAGAGGTCCACAAAGAAATTTCAAGAAAACTTCCCACCTCCTTCTCGTCTCTCACCCATTCCCTGCGGTATTTCTAATCTGTAAGATCGTATTCCTGCTCTTTCTTTGGGATGCTTTCGATGAAAGAATTTTGTGTTTCTTTCAAATTAAGAAAAACTAAATGAATGGATTTGGTTCACACAAATATTACTTATAAGTGGGAGGATTTCAAATACCCAACAAAACCTAGTCATTTGAAATCCCTCTCACTTCTCCTTCTTGTGTTTAATATTTGAGTGAATCAAATCCATTCATTTAGCTTTTCTCCATTTTAGTTTGTGTGAATGCATGGTATATTATTCTCAAATCCCTTGATTTTAAATCCACTCCATCAAAATGGAGCCTTAGGGTGTATTTTTTTCTTTTATCTTGTATTTCAATTAATAGTTCATTTGTTTATATAGTTACCCTTTATTTTGCAAGATTTTGGATGTCTTTGGTACTCTTGGTGTTCTTATGTGATGAGATGATTGTGAATATTGAACTTATTGTGTTGATTTAATTATTTTTAGTTTAATTTTTAGTTGCGAATGTTTCTATTGATGAGTACGTTTTTGTATGTCTCTATTGATTAGTTAATTTTATTAACTTATATATTAAATTGTGTGTATTGGAATGAGAGTTGGGTATGCATGATTGAGTATTTAGGTGAAAGCTTTGATTAATTTATTTAAGTTAAATAGTAATTAGCTATACCGAGAGAGTGTTAGTTGCTTAGATCCACCATCATTACACGTTAGATATTTAGATAGTCATTTAAATATTTGGTGAGGAGACGAAACCTAGGTATTAGTAATCGTGTTGAAAGTATCTAGGTATTCACGATCTTAGGAGTTTATGAGATTTAACTAGGTCTTAGTAAATTCACGTGTACGTTCACATAAGCCTCAAATAAGTGATCGCTCTTAGCAAACATCTAGAAAAAAATATTTATAATGTAATTTTATCGCACACACTAGTAGATTATTTAATGAAAACACTCAAAACATCTTTCTCTAGCATTTTCTTGAAGTTAGGCTTAGTTTGCTTCCTATATTTAATTTTAGCTTAGTTTAGATAAATTACTTGCTTGTCACTATAGTATGATGCCACCTTGAGGCTCCACCGCACTCTTAGGTCCATGGTTCGAAAATACATGGTTGTATACTTGCATTACTAAAATGAACTCATCCGCTTTTGGGTAAGTATTTGTGTGCTTGAATTGTGTGCAAAAATACGAAAAGTCATCTCATTGATAAAAACCTTCTCGGGGAGATGATTGTGGTTAACTGCGCAAAAGAGGAACCAAATCCGCGAAAACGGTTTTCAAAATTAGGACGTGGAGTAAGAATGAGCATAAAGGTATCAATTTTGCCGTAAACATGCAGAGCTTCGTTTCCGGCCAGAGAAGAGGCCTTAAATGTGAGATCTGTTTATGCACACAGGACCGCTTTTCATTTTCGTGGTCGATTGCGGTAGAGTTGTTGCTGACTTTATATTGAATAGTGTTGATCACTCCTGGTAGAAGGGTTTTAATTTGTTGAGAGATGATACCAAATATTGTTGTTTTCATGTGTTGGTCAAGGATGGTGCGAATGCCGTTTGTTAAGGCGGAGAGGTCCGCCATACCGCGTGCAAGGTAGGAAAAGGCGGCCAAACGGTGAAGTCGGGCGAGCCCTAGAATTCAATTTTTTTTTCAAAATCCATCTAAAATAAATTTCCTTTTCACAAAAATTGTAACATATGAAAATACATACTCCCTCGATCCTACAATTGTTTGCACACTTGCCTTATCCATCTGCTCTAAAATTATTTGCAAACCCATGAATAGAAAGTTTTTACATAAATAATACTCTCACAATACCTATTTTATTACACTTATGCCATACTTTATTAAACCAAATTAAACATTTGTTAGTCTTAAACCCAATCTATTTAACTAACCCAACCCATTTAATTTTTTTATCAATTTAATTAAACCCTACCCATTTAATTAAACCCTACCCTCACTAATTAACCCTAGCTCTCCCACTCTGTCGATTGTTTTGTCATTTTCGTCTCTCTCGATTAATCTCTCAAGAACAACCTCTCTTTCTCGATTCTTTGATAAAAAATATAAAGATGATTTTCCCGATCTGTAACATTATATCTCCGATCTTCTATCTTTGAAATCAGAACTTATCTCTCTGATCTTCTATCTTTGAAATTTGTAACATTATCTCTCCGATCTTCTATCTTGGAAATCGGGAATATACTATTTGTTGCGATTATGAGATAATTTTCCTAACCCGCGGTTCTATTCTCCAATTTTGGGTGTTTTTTTAGATCTTCAAATTAACGTTTCGACTTCAGCTTAGAGATTCTAGGTTCTATAGTCTTCGTCTCTCTTCTCCGATCTTCGGTTTAGGGTTTCTCCCGATTTTCGAGTTTCTCTCTTCGGGTTTCACCCAGTCTTCCACATTGCATGTATGAAGTTATGTCTACTTGTAATGATTGTATTGTCCTGAACCACCATAAATCATTAATATTTGTGTTAGGTGAGTTGGGTGGGTGGCAAATCAGGTTGGATATTGAATCCATCCGAGCTTACAATGACTCTGAACTCGTGGTCATTGTTGCTAATATGTGGTTTTGCATTGTCTATTTGAATGAATATATATTTTGGCTTGCACTTACTGGTCATTTTGCTTTGATTGCTGGTATAATCTATGAAAAAATCAGTTCAAGTAATGTCATCGGTAGGAAAATACACCGTGTACCTATTTTGGAGACTTGCTAATTCATTAAATTATGTGATGAATATTTTCGATAGCATTTGGATAAATTAAATGAAAAAAGTAATAACACCAATAGAAAACCATTTGTTTTCCTTTTATAGAGACTTAATAATGCATTAAACTAAGTGATGGATATTTTCTCGATAGTTTGGTGGTTACTTAATGCGAGAAACAACTTTTGATGACATCTTTAGTGATGCTATAAATGGATTTAGTAACCAAGGTTGCCACGACCTATTTTTGCCAATCCTTTGTCTTTGGTACCTTTTCCGTGAAGGGAAAAAATGTCAATTTTACCATCCCAAATAAGTGCCCCATCACTTGCATATTGATATCTTCCAACTACACACATAACATCACTTTTGGGATGAACCTCTTGTTTTTGCAATGTGGTTCATTTTTCCCCGGCAACATGTAGTACTTCTCATTTGTTCTTGTTATGTAAAACTATTTCTCATCGATGTGAATAACATTATGCATGGTTTCAAACATCATTTGTTGTTCTCTCTATCAAAGTGCAATGCATTCAAATAATACTTGATCCTTTGAACTTTATTGGCCTCTCGTAAGATCAAAGCTTGATAGCATTCGTGTGTGGTTTGATTGTGTCTAATTTAACCCACTGCCAACTCTACTTTTGCTCACATCCAACTCCTTAGCAGGCCTTCGGATGGTCCCTCGCTTTTTCAAATGGTATGTTCATCATCTTAGTATCTAGTTGACTTTGAACACATTTAGGAACATCAAACCTTTTAGACTTGAACAACAAAGTGACTAAGCGTATTATTGCCTTTTTTTTGCAATGCCATACATTTTGAACGGTTCTCTTGCATACTCCAAATGATGCAGCAACTTTTGATAATTTAGCTTTATGAATGACTCCGTTTGTGTGTGTTGGTTGAGGAAACCATAAATTAAATGTTTCTCAGTGGTGTGAGATCGGTTTGTCTTCTAGTTCTAGTCATTTACTGTAGGAGTTGGATGTGCATAATTGATGGAGTATTGAATGTAGGAGAATGTTGTTGTAATGGAGTATTTATAACTCTTTATTTTATTCTTTGAATTTGGTGGGAAAATTTTGATCTAATCAACCATTAATGTGTCTGATTAGACTTGTACTTTAGGAGGAAAATTTGTAAAAATATAACAATTGACAGCTTTTGAAATTTTTAATTTTGCAACTCTCTTTGGTGTTTTTATTGTTCATGGGCGGCACTTTTTAAGTCTTGAGTGTTTGGTTTTCAAACTAATCTCCTAATTAACTTACACTCAAATACCTATTGTACCTCTCCTCTATTTAAGTCTTCAAGTCTAAAAATCAACTTTTCTTAAAAGTGAGCCCAATAAAGTGTGCAAACACTCCCGAGACAGAGAGTATTAAATATATGAAAATTGTGGGACTAAGTTAAACATTGAAACTTGTATAATACCTTTAAAATATAAATGAGAGAGATAATTAGATTCAAATTCAAATTTAATAAAAAAATATTGTAAATCACATAATTTTCTGTTAGGGCACATTAGATATTTTAATTAGCACTTAACATAATATTTTTAAAAAAATCACAATCTGAATACCCAATTCGGTATGTTTAGTAGCACCTATTTTATTTTGGTGTTTCATTTTTTTATTACACTATTATTAATATATGAAAATTAATAAATAATATCATAAATTATCATTAATGAAATTTGTCATGTATTCAAAGTAGTAAATATCCTAATATCTTATCGATATATTCACGAATATCTAATGTTTATAATCATTAGTAAGAGTTAATTGAAAACAAAAATTAAAGTCACCACATTCAGGCATTTATCAATTACAACATATCTTCTTATTTTTCCTTTGCATCTTTTTAAATTTTGCAATTCAAATTATCGATTCATTTTCTAGCCTAACACAATCCGACGTGGACTCCGGAGCCGCATTTTCTGTCACGTGAGTGTCCATGTGGGACGTCAAGTAAGAAAATATGTTGTTCAAATAACATTTTATGAAAGAGTGTAACAATCACTGATCCAATTTAAGTACCTCTATAGGATAGACCTCAATATAAAAGTGAAGAGTAACAACAACAAATGATTGAGTTCAGCAGTTCCTCATATAAAATTATTGACTCTAGAGATATAGTAATATGGAGAAGACAAAATAGTTTCAAGCACCGAGAATCGGAAGCACCCCTTCTTTCAAAGAGAGGAGGACGGGTTATTCACATTTCATTTGATGGTTAGAGGTGAATTGAAAAAATAGATTCGATTTATTTTTCAGTTATCCTTATTAATACTCTTTATTAATATAGGTCATACCTTTTTAGTTATTATTACTAATACTCTTTGTAATGTCTGTTCGTTATAATATGACTATATAAGTCACACCTTTCGATTATTACGGCAAATATACTTTAGTAATATAAGTAATACCCTTTAGTTATCACGATCGATATATACCCTTTAGTAATATCGGACGTACTTTTCGATTATCACAATCGATACCTTTTAGTAATATGAGTAATACCCTTCAATTATTACAACTAATATTATTTAATAAATGAATTAAGTTTCACCATGAACCTTATTCATAATATACTTTACCTTTATGAAATGCAATTTTTATTGAACATATCACTGGAAAATGTAGACTATCACTTTTTGGTGATTGTTTCCAATTTTAATTTTATTGAAGAATTAGGGCTTGGAATTTGAGAAGTCTTGCAATTTTTGGGATTAAAATTGTGAATAATGTATGCATATATTAAATTTAAAAAAAAAATATATATCTGACATCCCAAGTGTCATAATAGATTGATGAATTAGGCCAGAAAATAGATTGATGATTTCAATTGAAAAACTTAAAAATATCGTATATATATATATATATATATATATATATATATATATATATATATATATATATATTTCATCTGTCCAAATATTATTTGTACTCTTAGTGTGACACACATATTAATAAAAAATCTTCTTGTGAGAACAAATTGTAGCAGAGATAGTAAAATGTAGTGATATATTGAGTGATTTAATGAGATAAAGTGTAGAAGATATATAAAATAGAGTAAAACAATAATATATTTTTTTAAATTTAAATGATATTATAGGATGTTAATATTGTATGATGTTTTCATTTTAGAATGTACAAATAATTTTGGAGCAGACGAATATCCCCTATATACTAATAGGGAGTTTGATTTTACTTATGTGTCGACTTGTGGTTAATTCTTTATGTGTCCCCTATATACTAATAGGGAGTTTGATTTTGCTTATGTGTCGACTTGTGGTTAATTCTCGCTTATGTGTCGTTTCGATTTATGATAAGTTTGCTTATGTGTCAATTTTACGTAAAGTTTTAAAAAATATTCATAAGGGTTTGAACCTAGCACCTCTCGATTTTTATTTTAATGCTTACCAACTATACCAATTTATACATATTTATATGCTTTGAAACTTATTTTATATAACTCCAAACCTATAAAAGTGTATTAGATATTTTCTTTGAGAAAGTTCAATATTTATAAAAAACTAATTATGAGTATTTCAAACAAGTGAATCTCATTATATATTAATATAGAGTTTATAATATTTATGTGTATATTTTTGTGAATTCGGATGATATGTCATTGAATTGAAAAATATTTTATCTGTGTGATTAGGAGTCAATAATATATAGAGTTGTATATTAGTAACTAGATGAGCTCCCGCGTATTACGCGGTATTTTCGTTAAATAAACTTTACAATATAATATATTATATATATAATATTTTCAAATAATAATATATATATTAAAATAATGTATATGTATAAAAAAATTATAATTATAATATTAAATTTAAATAATGGTAATATTAATTGTATGATAAATCATGCTAGGGATTAGAATTATTATAATTATGTGAAAGAATTTACTATAAGGGCCCACTTGGTACCACCGATAAACACATATTACCACATAATATGGCTACGACTTGAGAAAAGCGGCGTAATACGCCGCTTGGTGCCACATTGCTTTCGCGCCGACCCGCCGATGTCGTCGACCGGTCTTTCTCTTGTGCGACGCCACTATTCCCTTCTACACAAATAGTAAGGCCTCGACCCTCTTCTTGTTCGAAGCTGACTTCTACGGCCATTTTTCTACCCCATTTGCCCTCATAGATGTGTTCAAGGCGCGGTATTTCACTCTTTTTGAATTTATTTTTGGGTATTTCTTATTCTCGTTGTCTTCTTTGACAAAGCCCTAGCCGTCGCGATTTGGGGACGATTGTCGAATCGGAATTGGGTGTTTGTCGCCGTCGCCGTAAATGATTTGTGGCTAAGTCGAATTTTGCCACTGTTTGTCTTTGTCGCCGTCGCGATTGTGAAATCGTTCGGCCAGCGTGGCGTGGGTCTGTTGCCGTCGCCGTTGTGAATGGGTACGACGCTGACGTGCGCGCGTCGCCGGCCACGCATCGCGGAACTCATTCGGCGCGTGATGCGTCGGGCGTTGATGTCGCGATTATTGAATCGTTCGGCGTGTGACGCCGTCGCCGTCGCCGTCCGATGAGGTATCGACCATTACTTACTACAGGTGACGCCGTCACGATTATTATGTTAATTTCAATATTATTTTAGGATTACACAACATCTTGAATCGTTCGCCGTCGTATTTTCACCTTTGTGTTATAGGTTGAAATTGCGACATTTTTTGAGGTATGTGAATCTTAATTTCAAGACTGGTTTTATCATTTATGATATGAAATATGAAGTCCAAGAAACACCGTAAATGTCGATGTTGATTTTGAATACTCTGGTTTTACATTTGTGCGGCGTTTTTATTTCATGACTTGTGTAGCTGGTTTATCTATGAGAATAGTTTGTCTTTTTACGCATTTTGTGGGATTTAGTTGGTTGCGATTCTTAGCCGGTGTATGAATTACCCATTTGTATGAATTTATTGTTGGCATTTGTGTGCGCTATATTGTTTCTTTTCTCACATATTTAATTGTTTATAGTTCGTAATCAAAACCGTGGAGTAACGATTCCTTGTTTAGCCATCGTTTCTATTGTTTACGACTTGAGGTATGTGTTCTTTTCCCTTTGTTTTTTCTCGTTTTACCCATACGTATTCTTTTGTCTACAAAACATGTTGTTATGCAATAGAGATCCCGCTAAACCATTTTTGATATCGATTAATGTATTTCGTAATTATTATTTAGTTGCATTTGATATAAGAATGCTGTGGTAATTATTATGAATTTGGTCTTTCTTGCTTTCTTATGCATTTGTGGTAATTGTTGACATATATGTTCGCATCAATATGGGGCAAAACTGCTTCTGCTGGTTTTTCTACTTTATTAGGGATTTACGGTAATTGTTGACATATATGTTGGCATCAATGTGGGCAAAATCAAGCTTCTGCTGGTTTTTCTCGCTTTATTACGGATTTGTGGTAATTGTTGATATATATGTTGGCATCAATGTGGGCAAATCAAGCTTTATCGCTGGTTTTTCCGCTTTATTACGGATTTGTGGTAATTGTTGATATATATGTTGGCATCAATGTGGGTAAAACTGTTCTCGCTGGTTTTTCTCGCTTTATTACGGATTTGTGGTAATTGTTGACATGTATGTTGGCATCAATATAGGTAACATTGTTTCTGCTGGTTTTCTGTTTTATTACGATTCGTGTTAATTGTTGACATATATGTTGGTATCAATTCATTTTTCTCGCTTCATTCTGACCTTTACGGTGTTGTCTTTCTGTTTATGTTGCATTTTGGTTTTCATTTGTACTCTACCATAATTGCACTAGAGTGGGCATTGGTGTCGGGTAGGTTGTTTCTCTTATTGCTTTATCCCTTCGATCTTTGTAGGATCATGTTGGCCGAGGGCACGAAGAAATTGTTGATCAACATATTGGTAGAACGGTTATCTCTTAAGAAAAAAGTTATGGCCATGATAATTGCACACATAATTATAAGTCAAACTCGCTAGAAGAGTAAGAAGAAGCAACAATGAACTAGCTTATAGTATGATAGAACGAATTCCTCTACAAGTACAAGAGTTGAACCGATTGCTTAATGTAAGTGATGCCGATTGTCACGCAAACCTAAGAATGGATAGAAACACGTTTGCACGATTGTGTTATTCTTGAGGAAATTAGGAGGCTTAACCCGTAAAAGGTACTTGGGGGTTGAAGAACAAGTTGCAATGTTCCTAGCTGTTTTGGCACATCACAAAAGCAAAGCGTGGTTAGACATGACTACAATAGGTCTGGTCAAACCGTTTCTCACTACATCCACGCTGTCCCGAAGGCTATTTTGAAAGCGCATTACCTTTTTGGTTAATCCCACTCCCGTTCCTCGATGATTCAACGAATCCGAGATGGAAATGGTTCAAGGTAATAACAGAGAAATTTTCATTTTAAATTTGTGCGCATTTTATTCGTTTCAAAATATTATAATGCAAATTGTCCTCATGAACGCATTCTTTCAATACAATAGGGTTGCCTAGGTGCATTAGACGGAACATATATTGATGTTCATGTTGGGCTCTTGATAGACCTCGTTATAGAACTTCGTAAGGGCCGTGTCTCGACAAATGTTCTAGGAGTGTGTGATCTGAGACATGAGATTTATTTACTTCCTTCCTGGATGGGAAGGTTCACACTGATTCGCAGTTCTACGAGATGCTTTGTTTGTCGACCCAACGGATTGAAAGTTCCAAGAGGTACCCAACCTTTTTAAATTATGTCCATTATCGTTTTTAGATATACATTCCCAACTTATTTAATTGTTACTTTAACCATTTTTAGGTAACTACTACCTCTGTGACAATGGTTATGCAAATTCGGAGGGTTTTCTCGCACCTTATAGAGGATGCGAGATATCATCTCGAAGAAATGAGGCCCAACGACCGAACGCCCTACTAATCATCGGGAACATTTCAACATGAGGCATACAAGAGCACGTAACGTCATAGAACGTGCATTCGGTGTCTTAAAAATGCGGTTTGGAATCCTTAGGAGCCCGACTTTTACCCGATCAAGACTCAAATTAGGCTAATAATGGCTTGCTTCTGCTCCACAATTTCATTCGGTCTCACATGGCAAACGATCCATTATTAGTAAGAGTAGATCGTGAGCCAGCCCATGAATCTGGTTCTCAACCTCCGAGAAATTATTGATACGGTAGAGTCGTCGGCCGAATTTAATCAATGGCGGGAGGATTTGTCTATCTCTATGTACAATGTCCGGAGATCTAGTGGTTAGGATATCAAAACATTTGTTTTATCGAGGAACAGCCTTTACGTTTTTTGGTGTATTGAACAATTTTTTTTTAACCGTCTGAATTGGGTTATGAATTTGGGAATAAAAAGAGACGTTTTCCTTTGTTTCATAAATGCACCCAAAAATCTTGAAACTTTCACAACATGCAATAAAGTATTGGGAAGTCTGATTTTGGAATATTGTGTTTATAATGATTCTTCGAATGAAGGGCGGGGGTATTGGTTTTATGAATTTTGTGTTGATAAAAGATGTTTCAAAATATTCTTTTCAATATGATTTGATCGATATTGAGTTCAACTAAACTACGACAAATCTAAAAACTTGTAATTAACAACTCCTCGTGTAATTATTTAAATTAGAAATATTGTGGCATTAGATTTATTTTATAAAAGTCATTTCATGATAATCTTCTTTTATTAGATTCCCACGCTTGCCCACATTATGTCCACGCATATGCCTCGCTCTGACGAGAACATGTTTTTGTTGAATAAAATGACTAATTTGATTTATTGTTGTTAGTGGCCACGTCGAATAAATTTTTTGTTCATAGCCACGCTGCAGCCCCTTGTGACGGTAGATGCTATTTTTAAAAGTCATGACGTGTCGAGTCTACTTTTTCAGACTTATTCCCCACGTTTGCTCACATTTAAATCCACGCGTATGCCTACTGCAGCGACTTCCGTTTGTTGAATAAAATGACTAATTTGATTTATTTTTGTTAGTGGCCACGTCAAATAGATTGTTTCATTCATAGCCACGCTGCACCCCCTTGTGGACGGTAGATGTTATTTTTTAAACTTGTAATTTTGTGTTGATAAAAGATGTTTCAAAATATTCTTTTCAATATGATTTGATCGATATTGAGTTCAACTAAACTACGACAAATCTAAAAAACTTGTAATTAACAACTCCTCGTGTAATTATTTAAATTAGAAATATTGTGGCATTAGATTTATTTTATAAAAGTCATTTCATGATAATCTTCTTTTAAATAGATTCCCACGCACGCCCACATTATGTCCACGCATATGCCTCTCTCCGAGAACATGTTTTTGTTGAATAAAATGACTAATTTGATTTATTGTTGTTAGTGGCCACATCAAATAAATTTTTTGTTCATAGCCACGCCTGCAGCCCCTTGTGACAGCGTAGATGCTATTTTTAAAAGTCATGACGTGTCGATCTACTTTTCGACTTATTCCCCACGTTTGCCCACATTTAAATCCACGCGTATGCCTACTCGCATACTTCCGTTTGTTGAATAAAATGACTAATTTGATTTATTTTTGTTAGTGGCCACGTCAAATAGATTGTTTGTTCATAGCCCACGCTGCAGCCCCTTGTGACGGCGGTAGATGCTATTTTTTAAAAGTTATGACGTGTCGATCTACTTTTCGGCTTATTCCCCACGTTTGCCCACATTTAAATCCACGCGTATGCCTACTATGGCGGCACTTAATCCCTCCTTTTCCTATATATATGTGGGCATACGTTGTACTAAGCTTCAACTATCTCTCTTAAACAAACAATCCAAACCCTCTCTTTACGGCAATTATGTCTTCACAAGAACAAATCTTCTACGGTCGAAATTGATCAAAGGGTATGGACCATTGTTTCATTCAAGCTCTTCTAGAACAAAATCGATTGGGCCATTGGGGTGGTCGCCATGAGCTAAATTTTCATGCGGTTGCAAGCTGCACTTGGAAAAGTGAGCGAGGATTTATGTGTGAGCCTATCTTGGGAAGATGTTGTGGCACGGCGGCGGTTCTTGGAGGATCGGTGCGACGCATTCCACGACTTGTTGCAAATGGGGGGCACCTCTTTGGGGACGTTCATTCCAACGTTGTGCAAATTGATGAAAAATCATATCATTTTATGAAAAAGGTTAGTACAACAACACACTAAACTTGCATACGACTTCCACATAGCTAATTTGATTTTTTACAAAGACAATAAACTTGTGAGGGCATACCGCTTTGAAGGGGAGCGTGAATATCACAACATGAGAATGTTGTTTGAGAGGCTGAACCCTCTCGGTTCCATCTCCAGCTCGGCACCACCAATTCTGAAGTCATCGAGATCTCCGATGATACGGTGAGCCACGGGAGAGGGCGTCCAAGCCGTGGGGTAGCGACCATCGCTATCTCGAGATGATAGCGATGAGGTTGTATCTCCTCGATGGGGAACCGCCATAACACCGCCCAAGACTGTTTGATGAGATCGAGTGCTCCTCCTTCACGCGTTGGTCGCCGTACCGTACCAAGATGCCCTCCACGAAGGCCCCAGAATGCCCCGACATCAACTCATGTTGCATCGCCCTCCACTCGAGGCTCTCGGACTTCGAGTAGCCCGTACAAATGGTTTCACTTCGGTGGACAACACGGTGGCGATCGGGGGTAGAAGGTGGCGGTTGTCATTGTGGTGTTTAGGGCACTTCGTGGGGTAGTTTTCGGTGTAAGCTGGTTTGTGGTTTGTAATCTTGCAAATTTAATTTCCCATGCACCCTGTTGTGGTTGATGTATTTTCATGAACTTTGATTGTATGTTTTTAATATCTTAATATTTATGTATTCGGTGTTCAATCTAATTATTTTGTGATTAATCCTCTCCAAATCCTCTCCGAAAAAAATTAATAGTCGCGTGGGAGCATACCTCGAGTCGAGGAAAAGTGCACGGCTCGAGGTAACGCCAAAGCCTCGACTCGAGGGACTAAGCACGACTCGAGGAGTTCCATACTTAGGCGAATTTCCGATTACGCTTGAGCCTCGAATCGAGGTCTCCTGGCTCGACCATAGGTCGAGTCCAGTGGATTTTTTTGTGCCCCATACAAACCTCCAACCCCGTTTTTCGCCATACGCGTTCGTCTTATCGCCATATGAATCCCGGTGCTTTCCGTTTCGTTAAATTCCACCGGAAACCATGAAAACGAGACAAAAACGAAGCAAAACTATTTACATTCACATTAGTAATACCTTTAAGAACAAGAACGTGCGATCATATAAATGTGGGCATACATGTGGGTTTTTGTGGGCATAATGCGTCGAGATACCACAACCTCTCTCAAACAAGAATCCTAACCGAAATAAAATCTATCACAACACAGAATACCTCCCAAAATATAAATGCAACAATTCAAATCTTCTACGGTCGAAATTAGTCATTTGTTCAAAAACACGCAGCCATCTAAAAGACCTTACACAACTACTTTGTCAATACTATATTGTCTTTGCTAAATAACTCTAAGCAATACTTTTTTGGATTTGGTGGCACATCTCGTGGTCAATCGGTTCGATGGATGTCCCGGTCACGAGACACTCAAGGATCTTCGTGGTAAGCACACCGCACGAGTCGGAATCCACCTGTTGGGGAGTATGTGGACACACAGGACACGGGCCAACTCTTCCTTCCAAAGAACAAGCCTTCTTACCGGTACCCTTTCGTAGAAATTTTGCACTCAAACTTGGCATCAACGATCCTAGCTTACGGAAGAGCGCCCAAGTGTTTTGGATTTTCTCTTGCCGAACCCATCATTGTGTCATAAACTATTATAGTTTCTTGTCTTAGACACGGTTCGTATAATACCCAATGGTTATTGTTCACGTGGGCCACACCATATCTTGAATCAACCTCTGCCCACGGCTTACCAATTCCATGCGGAGGAAATCTTCCACGAACATACTCCCCGACAGTATTTTCATTCGACCAACTCCACACAATTTTTCGCTTTTTCGCCTTTGTCCATTCATTGAAGGCGCGGACAGTCATAATCATTTGCATATATTGTGCAATAATGGTTAATATACTATACTACATGTATTTTCTTTATTAAGTAATAAAAAGCGAACTCACCCAAAAAGTCGTGTCAATAATTGCCCATTTTTCCAAGAAATAGTGTGGCCACAACCTCGATTTCAGCACTACCGGGTTTTTAGAGCATCAATATTCTACAATAAAAATCAATTTATATGTTAAAGACATGAAAAAACCACGGTGGGCATGATAGTGGGAAAAAGCGTAGGCATGAATGTGGGCAAAGACAAACCTCGGATGTAAGCCATCCTTGTGGATCCCAAATGCGTGTAAACCACTCGGCATCATTTGCTTGTATATTTTCCACCGAAACATTAATGCATTCCTTGTTATCTTGACTCTCTAAATACCATCTCGAGAATCGTTCCTCGGCCCCATCCTAATGTCGGCAATCAAAGGATTATAGTACAATCCATCCCACATCTGAGTCTCCATGTCAAACAAGCCTTCGGCCATTGTTGTGTCGTCGATGTCCATTTGTGACGAGGCTTGGGTGTAAAATCATAGTCCGACAAGTGTTGATCTCTTCTTCCACTTTGCTCATCTCCCCTTCTTGCACTTCGTCGTGTCGGCTTCTATTTCATCTTTCTCCTCCTCCATTTCATCTTTCTCCTCCTCCTCCATTTCATCTTTCTTCTCCTCGTTCCTTTCATCTTTCATGTCCTCTTCTTGCTCATCAACCTCATCATCATCTTGCACGACCTCGTCTTGCTCGTCCTCATGCTCATCTTTCGTGGCCTCTTCTTGCTCGTCCTCCTCATGCTCATCTTTCGTGGCCTCTTCTTGCTCGTCCTCCCGATGCTCATCTTTCGTGGCCCCTTTGGTGTCGTCCTCCTCATGCTCATCTTTCGTGGCCTCTTCTTGCTCGTCCCCCTCATGCTCTTTTTCGTGGCCTCTTCTTTCTCGTCCCCCTCTCCATCGTCCGTAGCCTCTTCTTTCTCGTCCCCCTCTTCATCGGCCTCACTTTGTTCATTCATTTTTTCCTCATGTTGCTCATCATCCCTTTCATCACCCCTTTACTGCATCCTTATGCTCCGATTCTTCATCTTGCGACTCCAAACATCCCAACTTTTTCATTATTAAACGTTGATTCACCTCCATGACCCTTAGTGCCACGAGACATATTCTTGTAGTTTACGCTCAATTTTTTCAATTGCCCCACAATAGTCCTCCACTTGAGCTCTAGGATCTTCATTTGCACTCCTATCATCAACAAGCTGATTCTTCGAACTTTCGTTTTCCCCTTCTTTGCCGACGATGTCCCGGTCTTCTATTGTCTATCAAGCCAAGACACCACACTAACATAGTGTGGTGTTTTTCTCTCCTTGGGGAAGGTACCATCCTTTCCGTCACCCGAATCTAAAAATACAGTCACGTAATTATTAGCAATAATACCAAGCAATAATTTAATTTCAAACTTTTATTTTAAAATACAAAGAAAGCTAGAAACTTACACGAGCGGGTACTTCGTCTCAGGGCCTCAACGCGAGGAAGCGTTGCTGCGTTAATACTTCAAATCTAAAGGAGTTCGACGCATCCCATCGTAACATTCGGGGATGAGGGATCCCGACTTTCTTGTTGCACATAGTTACGCAACGCATGGCATCACTTCGTATGCCCATAATTGCACAACATGTGCAAATCCATGGACATCGATATGCTCCGGTTAACCTTCTGGATGCTTTGCACGTCGAGCGATTGCTCGAAAGCCCATAGATGTCCTCGGGCCCTTCATGAGAAAGTCGTAGCCCACTCTTCCCAGAGGGTATTTATTGAACTCATCCAAGTTGTTGACAAGGTGAACATACTGTAAATCGATCTTCTTCGTGGTGTAATCCTTCATCAACAAAATCCCGTATAGAATACACAGTAGCGCTAGCTTGAGACTATCGTCTCCCTCGCCCTTATGCAATTTTGCTTCCTTAAGAAAGGCGTCTCACGACATCTTGGAGAAATAAGTGTGTTTTCCTCTTAAAGTGTTTCTTGTAAAGCGGCGAAGTTTCGGGATAAGCGATTTCGGACCGAAATGCAAACCCGTCACCAATGCAAACTCCGTCGGTCCAAAGTCCGTCACACCACCGTTCACGTGAAATTGCACTTTATCGAGGCTCATGGAAGTGTCCTGTTTGAAGAGAAGGTGGAGCAAGAGTTGACCTTGGAATTGAATCTTCTCCATGTCAAAAATTGCCCGAAACAGGACTTGCGGAAGCGATCTTTATTATTCTTTCCCAAATTTATTTTAATTTTTGAAATGATCGTTAGGTCTGCCTTTGCCGCTTAACCTTGCACTGGAAATAATCTTCTTGCGGCACTACGGCCATCCTAAACATGCAAAACAAACAAATATTCATATTCATTTACAACACGCAAAATGTCATTAAAACCCACAAATATTCATATTCATTTTACAACACGCAAAATGTCATTAAAACCCACAAATATTCATATTCATTTACAACACGCAAAATGTCATTAAAACCCACGAATGATCACGCAAAATGTCATTAAAACCCACAAATAAATATATCTATTAACCCACAAATAGAGCATATAACCGTTTCTCTAATACAAAGATGCATAAACAATCCGTCTATGCTATGCTCATCTACGACATTAAAATCTACTCCAACGCACATTCGGATTAAGTCTAAATCCAATGGATAGAATAGAACCCACTCATAATCAAGTAGAACTAATAATGTCATTAAATCCGCTTGAAACACAATTTAAACCAAAGAACCAAAATCAAGTAATGTAGAGTTATTTAAATTGATGAGAATATTCTAACAATCAACGTGCGTCACAACAAATAATAGATGACGATGAGACCTACAATCGAAGAGCTAACAAACAAATAATAAGTTGGACAAAAATAAATTTAAAGGATTCCCAACAATCCCATCGTCCTGCAACAAATAATACATGAGAATGATAAAATCACAATGGACGAACTAAATGAAAAAAATGATTCCCAACAATGAATAATAGATTGTAGAAATATAGCACACTCAAATTTTGACAATAAGAAGTAATAAATTTTAAGAGTTTAGAAACATACCTCTACAACTCACGGCGGGAACGAGAAAAAATCGTGGGCGTCGAATTATGGGTCAAGAAGCGGCCGTTCGTTTTCTCTACTAGGGTTGGCGGCGACTTATCTTCCACCGGAGTAGAGGATTTCCGGCGGTGGGGCGGGAGCGATAATACCAAGCACGTCGGCTTTCGTGGGAATAACGGTTGAATAACGGTGGGTTTGTGGCGTGAGTAAACGGGCAATGCTTTGTGATGCTATTTGGGTGAAGTAATGGGCGGATTTTGGTTTTGGGTTGGGTAGTTTGATGGAAGTTTCGAATTTTCGCGAAAAATGTTGAAATAGCTGAAAATTTCGAAATGGGGGAGTGGAGCCGTTAGTGGGGGAGGTGGGAGAGAGAATACCGCTAGCCTTTTCGGTTTCCCGCCCGAGTCGGTGGGCATATATATGCCTTAGTTGTGGGCCTTGAGTTGGTTTCGGGTAAAAATATTTAAATTAGAACATAAACTCCTATATTTCTCAATATAATTTATACACCCATATCTATTAATTTATACGAAAAAATACTATTTATTAAATTGTGGACCTTGAGTTGGTTTAAAAATCTATTAAGAACAAAATATTTAATTTAAACCTATTAAATTATTAATTTATTAATTTATTAAATTGATTTAAAAATCTATTAAGAACAAAATCTATTAATTTATTAAATTGTTTCATTAATAAAAGCAGGAAGAACAAATGTATTTGAATTAAGAACAAATCTATTAAGAACAAAATATTCAATTTAAACCTATTAAATAAATGATTTTAAATGAATAACTCTTCATAATTTATGATTTAAAAATAAATTATTGGAATAGCCCTACATAATATATGATCTATTAAATTGGTCATAATATTCAATTATATGTAAATTGGACATAATCGTTGGGCCAGTTTTAATTAAAATTTGACATAATATAATATAGAAGACAAATAAAAATCTTGTTGCTTTGAAATTTGCGATATCTTTCGAGAATGTATTTGACATAATTACTTTTTTTTATACATACAAATTTGAATAATCAACAATCAATTTTCAAAGAATAAAGACTATCAACAATAAAAATTTATACATAATATTTCGATCCCAGTTAAAAGACTTAATTAAACTTAAAATCCATACGGTTCAAATTAAAATTCAACCTAAATAGTTAAAATTAAACCCAAATAGTCAACCCTAAATAAACCTAAGTTCAATTTTTTCATACACAAACACTTAGCAAAAGAAGGCTTAAGAAACCAACAAACAATTACAAAAGATCGAGAGATGGTCAAATCTTCCTTCTAGCAAGCGACGCACGTAACGTGCCCGGTGAATTTCAGAACTGTCATAAAGAACTCCAACCGCGGTGTGTTATTTAATAAGACCTCGGAGGCGTCAAAAACTTCATCCTTTGTTAGCTCAGGGATGGATTCAAGTATCTCGAAGATTTTGCTACGGTAATTGGATGCCTGAGACTCGTGCCCAACGGAAGACTGGAATATATTTCTCATTCGCTCATCGGATGCTCGAAACAAGTCTCCAAGAGATGAAATGAGTTCTTTGGTTTGATCGAAATAGGGTGTGATGATCTCTTCTTGGGGTTGGAGGGAATTTGCGGTGTAGGTATAGATGTTTCGGCATTAGTTGCGGTTTCACTCTGAACATCCATCTCATCATCTTCCTCAGGCATAAAAAACCTTGCTTCGGGTTCCATGGCATCGAGTTGGGGAAAACTTGCTGCGGGAGTAGTCTGAAAATCTGGCTAATAAGATGATTAACGGCATCCATGACGTCCTCGGGACGTTTCACCGTTAATCCGATCGTTTCCAAATATTTCAAGCCAATCCTCATAGTAAGGCCATGGTTTGTATCGCATTGTAGCGATTGTTGGTTCCTTCATTGAAAAAATAATACACAAAATAGATATATAAAAGTGTAATTATTAACAAGACATCGATTGCGTATATTATAAAATCATACCTTCACAACTTTAGACCAAGCCTCATCGAGACATCTAAGACCTTTGTTACGGTGTTAAACCCACCCCGGTCTCCGAAAGTGCTATTTGAAGTGCCCCATGGTGTCTAGGCTTGGCGGTGGGCGGGAATCCCCGTTCCCCGCGAGATCCGCCCGAGCAGGCGAGGAATCCGTTTAAATTCCCCACGGGGCCGGGGCCGGGAAAAACACTCCGTAGGCGGGGACGGGGCGGGGACGATATTCCCGCCCCGCGGGATCCCGCCCGATCCCCCGGGGCCCCGATAGTATTTAATATATGTATATATATATATATATTACATATATTATTTTTATTATATATAATATTTTATATGTTTTTAAAATAAAAATCAATATAAAAACAATGAATTGTATAGACTATATTAAAAAAATTCTTAGATGAAATTTATATTAAATTTAAATTGATTTTATTATCTTGTTTTGTTGGTCTAGAAATAATTTTTATATTTCTATGTATTTTTATATTGTTTGTTTTAATTATTATAATTTAAAAAAATTATAAAAAAATATAAAGCGGGAATGGGAATCCCCGCGGGGACAAGAATCCCCGTGGGCGGGAATGGGGAAAATTTTCCCCGTTTAGTTCAAGTGAGGGACGGGGACGGGAATCCCCGATTTCGCGGGGACGGGGATGGAGAATGTCCCCGGCCCCGCCCGCCCGTTGCCAAGCCTAATGGTGTCTCTTCCATGTAGTTATTCTGAGTTGATGTGGGGCGATCCACGAATATCGATCCCAGGCATTTTTGACACATCATATCTTGCGGTTTCTTTAGGTAACCAGTCTAAACCCATTTTCGCTCTTCCAACCCGCAACAATAATTTCCTTCAAACATTGTATAAGTAAAAGTTCTTCATTATCGTGCCAGGACCTTCTATTTCCACCGGATACTTTCCCTTTCTTTGCTCCCAAACCCAAACTCTGTCACCACTCTCCATATCTATGTACAATTAGAGCGATTTTAAGAAGTGAGTAACACATAGAAACAATAAAAGCAGTATGCCCACGGATATACCACATGAAACCAACTGAAAATCCAACATTGCAAGTATGAATTTTCCGTGACACGTGAAACCAACACAGAATCCAAAAGAATAGATTTGTCAACACTCTACGTATCTAATGTATCTACTTCGTAGAATCGGTTAAGAACTAAAAAAACCACCAAACATGTGCTAAATAATTAATGATACCAAACGAAGCGAAGAGAAGAGAAAATCCAACATTGCAACTATCAATTTCGTTGTATAACAATACATGAAAGTGATTTATCAATTGTGACAGAGGAACAATAAAGACGCGAAAATTATAAAAAATATGCGGCGTAAAGACATTGATATCTGTCGATGTAAATAACCAAATAAGATAAAACATAGAATGAAATAAACAAGATTTGAAAAACTCGGGATACCCAAATGAAGAACATGGAGAAGAACGAAACATGGAGAAAAAGCTTAACAAAAATAACAAAAACAAAGCGAAATTTACTCAAACATATGCTTTGCATAATAATTTTTGGAAATGATTTTGAAAAAAATAAGTAAAAATGGAGAAGACAAAAATACCGTCAACGTGTAAACAAAACCGTTGAGTGACGCTGTCACCCAACGCCGTTTCGCCGTGAATCGGTCGTCGCCGTCATTGTCCTTCGTCGCCTCCCGGAGTTCGCCCACAAAGCCGTCTTGATCCGATCATCGCGCGCCGCTTGCGGAGGAAGAAAGGGAAATGGAAGCTGTTGGTAAATGAGGATAGAAGAAGGATTGTAATTTGGTATTTTAATTTGAGGGTAAATTTGGTATTTTAATTGTTTGTATGGATGTTATATAGGCTACCAAGCAACTACATTACACCCATACAATTTTTATATGTGCTACCAAGCACAACATAAAATTATACGAATTTTATATTGCATATCAAGTGATGTATTAATTGATGTATTACATGCTACCAATCGATGTAATACCCCTTCCCCTACTAAATAATATGCCCCATACAAAAATAAGCAAAGCTACCAAGTGGGGCCTAAGATTTGTTTCAAATTTATTTTACAATTAAAAAAAGGATGCATAAATATTACTCCGAATAATATATATATATATATATATATATATATATATATATATATATATATAGTATATTTGCAATAAATATCATATATGATTATGTTAAGTTTTTTTTTTTTTTTATAAAAGTTGATACAACCACAATTTTTTTACATATATTTATAGGCTTAAGTTAAATATAATTTTATGTTTACAAATTGTCATATGATAACACTTTTTAGATATAAAATAGATATTTAAAATATTTAAAAATTTATATATTAACTTAAAATATGCATATTGTGCAAGAGGTCTAAGGTTCAAACCTCCTTAGAATTATATTTTTTAATTAATTCCTATATTAAAATGCCACATAGATGTCATATATTAATTATAAATCAATAGAAAAATGACACATAGATTATTAACATATATATGCATTTAATAAGAATGTGACACCTCATTCAAATTACCTCATGACGACACCTAGGCAAAAATAAACTCCCTATTAGTAATATAGGGATGATTATGTGTCAATGTATAATTAGTCACAAATACAATAGTATTAACATATTGAATAAAATTATTAAAAAGGACCGACTCAATTAATTTACTTTATTTCATCCTAATGAATATATGTATAAATATAAGTATTATTAAAAACTTAATATAATCATATATGATATTTATTGTTAATATACGATATATATATATATATATACTATTCGAGTAATATTTATGCATTGATTATAATTTTTTTCTATTAATTATTTTTATTAATTGTAAAATAAATTTGAAACAAATCTTATAGCAAATTTCACATAATTATAATAATTCTAATGCCTAGCATGAATTATTATATAATTAATATTACCATTACTTATGTTTAATATTATAATTACACAAAATTTTATACATATATTATTATTTGATGAAAAATCTTATATGTATAATATATTATATTATATTATAAAATTTATTTAACGAACATACTGCGTAAATATATATATATATATATATATATATATATATATTCTAACCTGCAAGGGAATTTTTTAAATTATTTTGAATTTTAAAATATTTTATGCAAATATAGTGAAATTTAAAACATTTACCAAATTAAGCAAAATCGTTCCCATTCGGTGAGTTTAGTAAAAAGTCAATTTAAATTGTGAGTTCAGTAAAAGTCAATGTAAATTGCGGACTAATAGCTTATTTTGATAATTATTTTAAACACGATTTTGCATTGACTTTTACTAAACACGATTTTGCTTATTTTGATAATTATTTTAAATTTCACTATATATGCATAGAGTAAGTTTTGTTTGAGACCATTTCATGAATCTCATTTCATGAGGCGAATTCACTTTTTTAATAAATTATTACCACTTTTTAATATATTATTATCACTTATAATGTGAAGTGTACCACTTTCCAAATTTTTATCACTTTTATACTAATTTGTATCACTTTTTAAAAAGTGATAATAATTTATTCAAAAGTTCACCCATCTCACAAAATGAGATACGTGAAGCGGTCTAAATAATTCTTTTATTAAAAAATCTAAGAGCTATAAGACTACAAGTCGGTCAGAGGCAGGAGCCCCACTAAAAACTCCCTAAGTAAAATCCTTCTTAGGGTAAAACCCCAGAACGAGGAAAATGGACACTCCTCTAAAAATCAACAAACTCAAATACTCAAATATCTATCCAACCCCACTTGTTCTTCAACAAAAGAAGGTATTGCATCCCATGAGATAGAATCTACAAAATCACGAAATTTAGAAACAACATCGCCTACCATATTGTCCTCCCTATAAATGTGCGCGCTTTAAAATCCAACTCTTTTAAAAGCTCCTGCATCCGCATCCAATTTGCCGAGAAATTTTCAAGGAATCACCGTATTAGGATTATGAAATGAGATCGTGAAACTTGATCTCGAGGCAAGTTTTTGCCATTTGCATAAAATGTTTTGAAAATCATAATAATTAAAAAATCCCAACTTGTAAACATCGTAACAGATGATAATTTTTTTTTTTTTTTAAATTAACCCAAAAGTAATGAAATTAACGGTAACATTGAATAGGCACGTCGCGCAATACAGCCGACACTTTCTATAAACCCTTAATAAATGGATTATTTGTTATAGGCCAATCCATCTTCGATTCCTCGTAAAAAGAAACATTTTCTATCCAATAATAAATCTTTTTCTGAATGACCATAATCATCATTCATTCCGTTACACACTTCGATACAGAGTGAGAGAGTGAGAGTGAGAGTGAGAGTGAGAGTGAGGGAGAGAGAGTAGAGTGGGAGAGAGAGGGTAGAGTGGGAGAGAGAGGGAGAGAGAGAGTAAGAGAGAGAGGGGGAGAGATGAAGGAAGAAGAATGCCACCCGTTGTTGAAGGGAGACAGCAAGAGGTCAAGCTACAGCCATGGCTTCTCTTCATCTCAGATGCAATCATTAGCTGCTGTATGTCACACCTTCATTCCTCCCCTCACGCTTGCTAATGCTAATGCTAATGATGAAACAAATATTCAAGATTTACCAACCCAGGCTTTTTACAATTCTTCAGGCCCTGATCAGGTAATTCTTTTAATTTACCTTTGATGCGGTTGTTTCTAGTAATTACAAATAAGATGTTGAATTATTGAAAGAAGTAAGACTAATTTATTAGCAGGTACTCCATCACTCACAATTGATTTTATCCTTAAATTAATGGAGTTGTAAGGTGACTTAAGAAATCTAGTGGTGTTTGGGCATTTGGTGAATTAAATGAATTAACAATTAACATTTATCAATTAAAAAAAAAAAAGAGTACTCCTCCATCACCCACAATTGATTTTACCCTTAAATTTAGGATGAACCTCATTACTGAAATAATATAATTTTAGGATGAAACCTTGTTAGGAGAATAATATATATGGAATGCACTCCCTGTCAAAAAAAAATGGAATGCACTCAATTTGGGGAACACCCCAGTTAATTTCTACATGGTACCAAAGCAAAGCCGGATGAGCTGTCAAAATGACAGAGCATGGGTGATTCTGTCTCGATTAATGGGGATTCACATGAAACGTCACTAGTTTACGTATTGGGTGCATTCAATTTATGGGACACACCGATGCAAACCAATGAATTTCTACAGTAATTCTGTGGTCCATTATTAAACTTAGAATTGATGATAAGATTCATGAATAATTGAGTAAGATTTGTCATTAATAAAAGTACAAAAAATGGGAGTAGGAAGATAAGTTTTACCAAATGATTTTGCAGTTTTTCAATGGTCAGCATGTTTTTCACTGCAAATTATGGAATGTATTTTGTTTTATTTTGATTATATGCAATGCTGTTTTGGTGTAACAGGTAGCTGAGCTAATGGTGAAGAGAGGGATGCCTAAAGCAGTGTTAATAGTACGCTTAGTGTTATCGTTTTTGTCAAGCAGATTAGGGACTTTTGGTCTGTGGGCGTATTTGTTTGGCCTGGAAATGGCCTTTTGTGCATAGTTTCCCTGAATTGCCCTTGAAGAAGAGAGAAGCTATCCTTCAGAGATGGTCTAGAGAGACATTTCTCCTACCTTTGAGAATATCTTTCATGCTGCTAAAAATCATGAGTCTCTACGTCTTTTTCTCTTGGGTAATACTTCTCATTACTTGCATTTGATATTTCTAACTTAAGTAGTGGCTCTGTTGTTCTTTGATTCATGGTTATTGCGTATTCATCCGTAGAGCAACGAAAAATGTTCGAGAGCGAAAAGGGTCGTGAGATTTATGATTTTGTGGATGCTATGTTGTGTTTTTAGGAACTATGAATGAGAATTTTCTGTGATGATCATTGAGTATAACTTTAAGGCCTTGTTCTTTTTGACTTTATATCATCAATACTTTTGAGTGATGATGATATATCATTTTATTGTTGTTAGTGAAGTAATGATTAGGTGAAAGAAAAGTAGGAGAGAGAATGAATAAATGTAAGAAAAGTAAGAGAGAGAATGAATGAAAGAGAGAAAAGTAGTGATATGATGGTTTTAGATAAATAGGTGTATAATAGAGGTGAATGTGTATTTGAATGGAGAGACTGAATTTGCAATTCCAAAAGATAGATGTGATGGAGAAAACCAAATACTAAATCCCGACCTCGTAAAGAGAACAAACCTAGGAAATTATGAATGAGACTCTTTTGTTGGGATCATTTTGGTATGTCTTCTTTGGTGCCAAGATAGATAGAATTAAGCACATTGAAGTGTTGGAAATTGATGTGATGATAATCTTGATGTGTTGCAGACTGATGAGAATTCAAATAATCCAGCTTGGAAAGCAATTGGATACTCGGTAGAGCTCATTGAAAGACGGAGAAGACTCGAAAAAGAAAGGCCTCTCGCAAAGGGTATCATCGAAACCACGAGTAAAGACGAGGCATTCCTGAAGGAATCCCTGATCCAAAGAGGTATACCCGTAACAGAGGACCCAAATAGCAACACGTATAAGATCAAGTGTGATGTGGTGATCGTTGGATCTGGTTGCGGGGGTGGGGTTGCTGCATCAGTCCTTGCAAAGTCGGGTCTCAAAGTCGTCGTTCTTGAGAAAGGTCACTACTTTGTGGCACAAGATTATTCAGGCATCGAAGGTCCTTCGATGAAAGAACTATACGAATGTGGTGGGATGCTAACAACTCAAGACGGCAAGATAATGGTTCTTGCTGGTGCAACGGTTGGCGGGGGTCGTCTGTAAACTGGTCTGCATGCATAAGAACTCCTGATTATGTACTCAAAGAATGGTGTACACAGAAGAAGCTTCATATCTTCAACAGCAGTGAATATCAATCTGCTATGGATGATGTATGTGAGAGGATTGGTGTCATGGAAACTTGTTTAGAAGAAGGATTTCAAAACCGAGTCCTCAGAATGGGTTGTGAGAATCTTGGCCTGAAAGTCGAGCCGGCTCCCAGGAACTCGTCAGCAGATCATTACTGCGGTTCTTGCTGTTATGGATGCAGAAGAGGCGATAAAAAGGGAGCCGAGTCGACGTGGCTAGTTGATGCTGTGAACAACGGGGCAGTGATTTTAACCGGATGTGAAGCAGAGAGATTCATTCTGGTTAACGAAAAGCCTAGAAAGAGATGCATTGGAGTGATAGCAAAACTAGAGAACGTCCGAAAGAAGCTTGAGATAGAGGCACGGGCGACAGTTTCGGCTGGTGGGTCCCTCCTAACGCCGCCATTGCTGATAGCTAGTGGGTTGGAGAACAAGAACATTGGTCGGAATCTTCACCTCCATCCTGTCTCGTTCGTGTGGGGATACTTTCCGGAGTCTGAACCCCCTCGAGGTAAAAGCTTCGAGGGTGGAATTCTGACTTCTCTCCATCAGGTTAAGGATCAAGATTCAAATGTTCGAGCTATAGTGGAAGCGGCGTCAATGGGGCCGGCTTCGTTTGCTGCTACATTCCCGTGGGTTTCAAGGCAAGAGATGAAGGAAAGAATGATGAAATATGGAAGGACTGCTGTTCTGTTTGCATTACCAAGAGACGAAGGATCAGGAAGCGTGGTAAAGCGAGGGGAGATAAGGTACCGGTTAAGTGGAGGCGATAAGGAGAATCTGAAAACGGGACTGAGAGAGGCGTTGAGGATTCTCGTAGCAGCAGGAGCAGAAGAAGTAGGCACATTCAGAAGCGGCGGGCAGAAAGTTAGATGCGAGGGGACGTGGAGGAGTTCTTGGAGACGGTGACAGCAGTCGGAGGGGCGAGATCACGTTCGGAGTATTGGACGATTTACTGCTCGGCTCATCAGATGGGGAGCTGTAGGATGGGGGTAAATGAGGAGGAGGGAGCTGTTGATCAGAATGGGGAGAGCTGGGAAGTTAAGGGCCTGTTTGTGTGTGATGGAAGTGTATTGCCTACTGCAATTGGTGTTAATCCTATGATCACTATTCAATCTACTGCTTACTGCATCTCAACTGCATTAGCTAACTCCCTCAACAAAGACCAAAGATGTGTTGATCAACAATAAATCTTGGAAGAGGTCATCTCGCGTGAGACGTAAGCATAATATGAGAATTACATGTTAAAAGAGATGTGTGAATTTATATTAGTTTGTAAACGTCTTATTGTGAAACCGTTTCTCCTCCACACTTATTTTTCTCCGTGCCCGTTCCGCATGCGCTTCGCGCCATACTGTTTGGAGGGCAGGGGGCATAGATGCCAAACAGTAAAATCGCCTCCTTGAAATGAGTTTAAGAGATGAAGATATCTGCAAGTAAACTCAATTTTAATGAGACTTGAATCTTGATTGACATAGCATGAATTGTTTGTGTGTGTATATCTATATATATATTTTACATGAATGGGGCTCATGTGAGGTGACGCACTTGAATTTTATTATGATACTTTTAATTAATTTATTATTACTTTTTATTTTTAATTTATATGATCCTATTATTTTGAAAGGGAGTGCAAGCATGTACTCACCTCATATGAGACCAAATCATTTTTATATATGGTTTAAATCTAAAATTTATTGATGTAGATTCAGGGAAAATTTAAAGGATACAAATTAGTAATGGAATATATATATATATATATATATATATATATATATATATATATATCCCTATATTACTAATAGGGAGTTTGTTTTGCTTAGGTGTCGTTACGAGGTTAATTTGAATGAGGTGTCATATTCTTATTAAATGCATATATATGTTAATAATCTATGTGTCATTTTCCTATTGATTTATAATTAATATATGGCATCTATGTGGCATTTTAATATAGGAATTAATTAAAAATATATTTCTATGGAGGTTTGAACCTTAGACCTCTTGCACAATATGTATATTTTTAATAGCTAAGTTAATATATAAATCTTTAAATATTTTAAATATCTATTTTATATCTAAAAAGTGTTATCATATGACAATTTGTAAACATAAAATTATATTTAACTTAAGCCTATAAATGTATGTAAGAAAAATTGTGGTTGTATCAACTTTTATAAAAAATATATGATATTTATTGTAAATATACGATATATATATATATATATATATATATATATATATATATATATATATTATTCGGAGTAATTTTACGCATCAATTATATAAAAAAGTTCTATTAATCGTCACCTTTTTTCATTAATTGTAAAATAAATTTGAAACAAATCTTGTAGTAAATTCTTTCACATAATTATAATAATTTTAATCCTGGCATGAATTGTCATACAATTAATATTACCATTATTTAAATTTAATATTATAATTACAATTTTTATACATATACATTATTTTAATATATATATTATTATTTAAAAATATTATATATATAATATATTATATTGTAAAGTTTATTTAACGAAAATACGCGTAATACGCGGGAGCTCATCTAGTATATATATATATATATCTAAATATTTATATTTATTTACGGTTTAGTAAACAGTTTTAGGGAAAATATATAAAGTATACAAAATATGTTGAATATTTGGAAATTATATAAATATCAAAGATATGTCAAAGCTTTGATTACAGTATAATATAAAATTAAAATTATAAATATTGTTAGTTATATATTCGTAGAATAAAAATAGTAATTATATTTTCCTTTCGGAAAGATAATATATTCGTATTATATTAATCACATTACAAATGAATTAATGAAATTAAAATTATTTTTGGAATAATTTAGAATTCTTTTAAAAGAGTGGTTATTATAAAGAGAGTAGATATTGTGTAAATTATCTCACAAATTTCATTTCTCATTCTATGGGTACGGAAGTGCAATTAACAAATTTTAACTCATTGCATGTCAGATAAATTTTGACCTCTTAATCATTCCAATTATAAGGGATGCGGCCAGCCTTGAAACAAAAGAATGTTGTATCAGTCATAACGTTTATCTCACTTAGCATTGTAAAACGGGTCGGGGAGGGGGACGATTCCCGTTCCCGTTAGAGACGAGAATTAGAATGTTGCACAAGACATAATGTTTATATCAACTACTATTGTCAAAAGGAACGGGACTGGGGAAGGGAGGACGATCCTCATCCCTGTTAGAGCGGGAAATCCCCGTCCTTGTGAAACATCCAGGGACGTCGGGATCCCGTCCCGACGGAAAATCTCCGTTTCCCGCTTTACTTTCTTTAATAAAATAATTTCCTGAAAGCATAAATAAATAGTAATAAGAATATAAAAAATAAAGAAAAATATAAAATCATATTTAAAGATCAAAATACAATCAAAATAAATTAAGATGCCATGTCTTAAAAAAATGAACTGCCCGTGCTATACTAACTTTATTATTATTATTATTATTATTATTATTATTATTATTATTATTATTATTATTATTATTATTATTATTATAATTATATATATATATATATATATATATATAATATAATATAATTCAAGTCACAGGACGAAAAATACTAACCCCGTCCCCATTTTTGCTGTGTGTTTTTTTATCATTTCCGATCCCGCAGTGAATTTTATCGAGGATTCATTAGAAATTAAAGGTAAGATGCAAGTAATAACTACTCACTTTTCACAATTAAAACATAAACGGATTCAAAATGTTCAGATGAGAGAGCTCCGACTTTCATGGGGTGGTTTTGAGTTTGAACTTTTGAATTTTTGACTTGTTCACCGCGCGGATCGGCTTCAACTTCCGACGTTACTCATGGACACGTTCAACCAACAAATTTCTGATTCCATCTCGGCGGCTATTTCAAAACATCTAGAAGCCTTGATCCCATCACTGTTGTTAAACACTCCTTTGCGCAAAGACGCTGGAAACAATACTCTGCCTCAATCTGGCAATACAAAGATTATTTCTTCTGACATTTAGCATCTGCCAATTGCCAAAATTGATGCCACACACACTCTTGGCACAAAAGGTATCTCAAAACCTCCAGAGAATGTTGATCCTGACCAACAGGCTTCTCTAGAGCGGATGCCGGCTACGTTTAAACAAATTTTGGCACCTTCGTTGCCAGATTATGATGTGAATTCCTCTATGGTGGCACAACGAAAGGGTGAATTTTTGTCAGTTAAGATTGATGAGTCTCTTGTGCAGAAGGGGGTTACGCTTTTGCAGCATTCCCTCATCGGCAAAATTTCTCTCGCGTCGGGGGATACGCCATATTCATTGGTTGATCTCACGAGAACTCTCCAACATGTATGGGGAATTACCGGATCCTGGCAACTAATTCCTCTGGGAAGAGGATATTTTAATATTCAGTTACCCAATATGGAGGACATGAACAGAATATTAGATAAAAGGGCTTGGAGCCTTCAACTGGGAACGATGCGGCTTCAGCGTTGGGTAAGTGGATTTAATCCCTACAAAGTAAACACTAACTTAGCTCAAATTTGGGTCAGGTTTTACGAAATTCCTATGGAATTTTTCCAGCCAAAGATTATTCATGCTTTGGCATCGGCTTTGGGTACGGTTATTAAAATGGATGAGCGTACGAGATTAAGTTCCATGTGCCACTATGCTCGTGTCCTAATTAAAATCGACATGACGAAGGGGTGTGAGGATTTTGTAATGTTCGAAACAACTGGGCAGGTCAGGTTTGCCACTTTGAAATACGAGCAGCTACCCCCTTTTTGCACTCATTGCGGAATTGTGGGTCACTCTCTAAACAATTGTTGCTCAATTAGGGTTCACCCTGGGGAGATGGACAAAGCACCTGCAAAAATACAAATAGGCCTCAGAAAAGTAATATTAGGGAAGGGGAATGGGTTAAAATAGGTGGAAATAATTTTGAGGAACCTCCTCTTGAAGAACCTTTGCGGGAGGAGCCTTCCCAGCAAGATCCCAGAATTCATGTGGATGCTAATAATCAGCAGGGTCTAGCCTTTAAGAACAACTTTGCCGGAGAAACCAACATTAATCTTTACAAAAATGGTTATGAAGCATTGGCTGATCTGGATGAGGAGAATGCGGAGATTGAGTTGCAACACCTGGACAATCTGGATACTGACATGAGATTGGTTTCAGTGACTCATCATGCGGATGAGGGTAATGATATGAAGAGATTTGGTACTATCAGAGAAGAATGCCTCGGTTTCGGACGCGGATAGCTCAAAGTTGGTGCCTTCACAAGCAACAACGAGCAAAAAGAGCTCCAGCAAGACATCTTCCGAAACAAGCAGCACAAAGTTGGTTCATTCGTCGTCTCTGCTGTAAAAAGAGTAACACCCGGGGAAAGAAGGCGGTGGTAAAAGAATATAATTTACGGAATAAGCCTGTGGCGACTCAACCAAGTGGAATGCAATCCTTGCCTCCTTTTGATAATAATTATGTGATTTCCTCAAATGTTGAAACAAAAGCTCTTAAATCAATGCGAGTTAGAAGTTGGACAGACATGTGTGAAGGTGAGTTAAACCCAGAGCGATTGAGTTTCTTAGTAGCTATTGATAGGGTATTTATAGGATCTTTCCTTTTTCTTGATCCTTTTAAGATTTTTAATGGGGTTTCGGTCTGAGATCAGTGTGATCTTATGGTTTTTTTTTATTTTCTTTTTAATATAACAACTAATTAGACAATTAAAACATAAACGACGCCAAAGTTTATTCATAATAATCAGAATATTAATCGAACAACTGAAATATATTAATCTTAAGCGTCCCCCTTTGCAATAAATATCTTTTAAAAAAAAAAGACATACTCCTCCGTCCCCAGAGAACCTATTACACTTGACTTTTTAACGATTTTTGTGTAAGAGTTATTTCATAGTAATACATTTACAAAAGTTATTTTATATGAATACGCTAGTTGATCTTATTAACTAGCATATCATTCATATAAAATAACTTTTGTTAACGTATTACTATGAAATAACTCTCACACAAAAACCGTTGAAAAAGTCAAGTGTGAAAGGTTCTCTGACGGAGAAGTAATACATATTATAATTAATTAAAGAGACATAAAAAGAATTATTATATATCTGCTCTCCTGGTGGATGAAAATGTCGAACTTTTCCAATTCGAAAAACGTTAGCAATAATATCGATCTGGAAATATTATGTGAGGTTAAATACAATAAAATTTAAAAGTAAATATTAAAATATGTAGAATAATACTCTCTCCATTCCACTAAAATAATTTTCAAAGGATTGACATAAATTTTAAGAAAAATATAGATAAATTACATAGATAAAGTAAAGGTATATTAGGTTATTGTGGAGTCCATTTAAAAATAAAATAATTATTTATAATTGTAAGGTAATGACATTTTGAGTAATTAATTGATGGTTGGAGGTTGATAATAAAATAATTATTTTCATAGGTATTAATAAACTTTTAATGGACAAATAGGGCAAATAAATATATTTTTAATGGACAAATGATTATATATAATACTAAATAAATTATAGAAATTTAATTTGTAGAATGTACCGGTTCTTTAATATTATTTTCTTTACCCGAAAAAAAAAAGAAAAACTTATAAATATCTAAACAAAACAAAATGAAACTCAATAAAAATCCATTCGTGTCGAAGGAAGAAACTCAAAAAATATTTATTTATTATTATTATTTTTTTTTGAAAAAAACAAAATTTTAGCAACAAGACTTAAATTCATTGGTAAATACTGATAAAATTATAACAAAATTAACTGTAACATACTACCAATAATTTACCGATGGATTACTAATAAATT
Organism: Paraleonurus japonicus; assembly: GCA_030762865.1. Classification (NCBI taxonomy): domain Eukaryota; kingdom Viridiplantae; phylum Streptophyta; class Magnoliopsida; order Lamiales; family Lamiaceae; genus Paraleonurus; species Paraleonurus japonicus. The sequence goes on along the minus strand of CM061053.1, from coordinate 44,224,982 downwards.
TTTTCAACTAAAACAATCCCTATATTATTAATAGGGAGTTTGTTTTTGCTTATGTGTCGTCTGAGGTTAATTTGAATGAGGTGTCACATTCTTATTAAATGCATATATATGTTAATAATCTATGTGTCATTTTTCTATTGATTTATAATTAATATATGACATTTATGTGGCATTTTAATATAGAAATTAATTAAAAAAATATATTTCTAAGGTGGTTTGAACCTTAGACCTCTTGCACAATATGTATATTTTTTAATAAATAAGTTAATATATAAATCTTTAAATATTTTAAATATCTATTTACATCTAAAAAATGTTATCATATGATAATTTTTAAACATAAATTTATATTTAACTTAAGTCTATCAATGTATGTAAGAAAAATTGTGGTTGTTATCAATTTTTATAAAAAAATTTTAATATAATCATATATGATATTTATTGTAAATATACGATATACGATATATATATTATTCGGAGTAATATTTATGCATCAATTATATATAAAAATTCTATTAATTGTCTCCTTTTATTATTAATTGTAAAATAAATTTGAAACAAATCTTATAGTAAATTATTTCACATAATTATAATAATTCTAATCCCTAGCATGAATTGTCATACAATTAATATTATCACTATTTAAATTTAATATTATAATTATAATTTTTTATACATATACATTATTTTAATATATATATATATATATATATATATATATATATATATATTATTTAAAAATATTATATTATAAAGTTTATTTAACAAAAATACCGCGTAATACGCGGGAGCTTATCTAGTTCATCAATAAATGGTTAGTACATGATTTATCAAATTTTATTATCTAATTTCCGTTTCAAAATTTCTTATTATCTAATTTAGCAACAAATTACCAACGTTCCGATCCATTTTTCTTTTTGATAGATATTCTTCACTATAAGAGCTCTCAACAAACTTTGTTGTATGTATAATATAGGTATTTATATGAAGCATTATTGTGTGAGATCGTCTCATTCATGAAACGGACATGAGATGAAGTCACTTTTAATAAATTGTTGATTACTTTTTCATAAATTGTTATTACTTTTCAATTTGTTATCACTTTTATACTAATTTGTATCACTCTTTTAAAAAGTGATAACAAATCTATTAAAAAGTGACTCGATCTCATGCATGACACCGTCTTATATAAATTTTTGCATAAACAGCTCATCATATATATCCATCCACTATAATGGACAAATATGTTTAAAAAATAGTAATATTTTTAAAAATAGCTACTTGAGAAAAAAGGACAAAATTAAGACTTTTGGAATTCTTTATCACATGATGTTTGAGTGCAATTTTACAGAATATCTTTAAAGAAAAACAATTTTTTTAAGTCCACATATAATGAATAATGAATCCATCTATATATTGATGATTTCTTTTTCTTTCCAAACGTGCTTTAATTTCAACATGCCAATACTTTCGCTTTGGATATATTGTAAATTCCAACAAAGGAAAATGACATCGTCTTCTTATGCGGTTTATGAAAATATATTTTTATTATGAAATTGTTTGAAAAAAATTAAAGCATAAAAATCTTATTAGTAGCATCAGTAAGGAATGGGGTGTGGAGATATTGTATTATTGTTAAAGAGTATTAAAAAAAAATTAAAATAACAAAAATCTAGCCAAAAGCATAAAAAATCAAATAATGGTCCAAATCATTAACCACGTTCATATAAACCTACATACAAAAAATTCACGTAAAATTATAGTATACTTTTACTTTTACATGTATTATTATAAGAACAAATATTTGATTCAAACAAATATGTATTATTACTATTTATAATAACATATATTTATTCTTAATGTAACAAATATTTTTCATTATAATATATAACACAACTTGTGAAAGAATTTTTATACTTTAATTTTGCGCAATATTTTTGAAAGACTTACTTGACCCGAACTGACCCGGTTATGATTCAAAATTTTTCTATTTAAACTATAATTATACTTCAGTGAGGCTCGGTTGATCGATCTTCCTCTACATGGAAGAAAATTTACGTGGTACGGACCAAGCGGGAGATGTAAGAGCGAAATTTGGATAGATTTTTGGTCAATACTTGAGTGGCTTTCCAATTGGCCCCATTCAATTCACAAAGGCCTCCCTAGATCGGTCTCGGACCACCGCCCGATACCTTTGGATACGAAGATCATTGATTGGGGTCCAAGGCCTTTCCGATTCGTAAAGGCTTGGACTACACACCCAGCTTTAAAGAGTTCGTGGATAATACGTGGAAATCTGCGAAGTGGTCGGTGGGGAGGATTTGTGGTGAAGGAAAAAATGAAGTTTTTGAAGGGAGCTAAAAAAATGGAATAAATCAGTTTTGGGACTATAGAAGAAAATATTGAGAGTCTACGGGGAGAAATCCAAGAGTTGGATGTGATTGATGATATTTTTAGGTTGGAGGAGTTAGAAGTCATTTGCGTAAAGGAAATTACAATGATTTATTTAGGAATCTAAATGGGAAACATAGTTTGGCAGCTCAAAGGCGAAGGTAAAGTGGTGACGCGAACACGAGTTTCTTTCATAGGGTGGTAAATCGGAGGAGGAAATTTAATGAGATAACGGGAATACAGTGGGGATAATTGGATCGAAGAAGTTAAAGGTGGCATCGGAATTTTTTCCAAGAGCATTTCAAGAAGCAGTTATGCGAAGACCAAAAATGCCACTAAATCTCTTCCATAAGAAGGTTTCCGAGGATGATAATCGATGTTATGTGCACCGTTTTGAAGAGGAAGTAAAAGCTGCGATTTGGAATTGTGATAGTTCAAAGAGTCCCGGCCGGACGGTTTTAATATTAAATTCTTTAAGGAATGTTGGGAGTCAATTAAGGGCGATTTAATGAGGATGATCGTGGAGTTTCATCAAAATGGGAGGATAGCAAAGGGTTCAAATCAAGTCGTACATTGTTCTTATCCCTAAGAAGGAGGACGCTCGACTTCTCGAGAGATTTTCTTCCAATATCCTTGATAGGCGGCACCTATAAGATCTTGGCAAAAGTCTTGGTTGGGAGATTGAGTAAGGTTATTGGATCCATTATATCGGAAAATCGGTGTGCTTTTGTGGGGGTCGGTCAATCCATGATAGTGTTGTAATTCTCAATGAAGTTGTCGAGGAAGCTAGAGTCAAGAAAGTAGATCGAATCTTCTTCAAAATTGATTTCGCAAAAGCTTATGACTCGGTCGAGTGGAATTTTCTAGACTCAATGATGGAAAATTTTAATTTTTGTGAGAAATGGCGTAATTGGATGATTGAATGTGTGAGAACAGTCATGGCAAATATTTTGGTTAATGGAAGTCCAACGGGCGAATTTAAGCTAGAGAGGGTCTTCGGCAAGGAGATCCCTTGTCTCCTTTCCTATATCTCCTAGTTGCCGAAGGGCTTGGCCTTCTAGTCAGCGAGCCGTTGATTTAGATCTTCTTGAGGCCGAGTTGGGGGAACAGAGGATTAGAGTGTCGCATCTTCAATACGCTGATGATACCATTTTCATTACGAGGGGCCAATATGGGGAATGCGACGGCAATGCGTAATTTGCTAAAGAATTTTGAATTGCTTTACGGGTTAAGAGTAAATTTCAGCAAGTGTAGTCTAATGGGGATTAATGTGGACAGCTCGTTGCTTGGGCACATGGCAAGTATTTTACATTGTGAAATTGGCTCGCTACCTTTTTCTTACCTCGGGATCGGGGTTGGTATGAACCACAAGAGAGTGGCGGAATGGGAGTATACCGTACAAAAAGTGAAAGTGAAGTTGAAGTCTTGGGATCATAAAAGCTCTCCTTTGGGGAAGAATAACACTCTTGAATGCGGTCTTACTAGCGTTACTGTTTACCATCTATCTTTTATAGGATTCTGCTAAAACCTTGAGTGATCTTTCTTCTCTTTTCAATAAATTTCTTTGGGGGAAGCGAAAATGTGAGGAAAATAACGTGGATTAATTGGAACTCTGTTTGTATGTCTAAGGAGAAAGGGGGTTTGGGGGTTAGGGAGTTAGGGTGTTTAAATATGGCACTAATGGGGAAGTGGCTTTGGAGATTTTGAAGGAGAGGGAAAGTCTATGGTCGAGGGTATTGTTGTTTCTCCATGGGGATATTAGTATAGGTGAGAGGGGTGTGGGGTTGAGTGTGAGGAGGAGGGTGTCTTCGCGATGGTGGAGGGATGTGATCAAGTTAGGGAAGGGAGAGGAGGGAGTGATTGTGGAGGAATTTGGAGAAAGTTTTAGGAGATGGAGGGGATACAAAATTTTGGAGTGATATTTGGGTGGGTAACTCGTCATTGAAGAGTCAATTCCCTAGAGTTTTTAATTTATGTAGAGTAAGAGATAGGTCTATAAAGGAGATGGGTTCTTGGGTTGAGGGGGAATGGAGGTGGGAGTGGGACTGGAGAAGAGATATTCTAGAGAGGAACTCACCTCATATTTCTCATTTTTGATGTGGTGAACAGGTTAAACCTATTCAATTTAAGAAGGATAGCTGGAAGTGGAATCCGAGCAAAGAAGGAGTGTATACAACTACATCGGCTTACTCGCTCATTGTGGAGAAAAAAGCAGGCTGCTTGTCATCAGACCCTTCCAAGTGAGATCTCGAAGAAAGTTTGGAACAAGCTTGTGCCCCTTAAAGTGGCGGTAATGTCTTGGAGGTTGCTTTGGAATAGGCTCCCACTAAAGATAATCTTGTGAGGAGGAGTACATTTTGCAACAACCGAGAGGATATGCGGTTCTTTGTGGAATGCAAGAAGAAAGCTGCTCAACATGTGTTTGTCCACCGCCACGAAAGCTACGAGAGGTGTGGCAAGGTTGCTACAATTGGCTTGGAGTTTCGTATGTTCCGCCATTGTCGGTGCGTGATCATTTTCTTTCTCATTTGGGCTTGTTCCATTTAAAATGGGGAAGAAAGCTTGCAATTTATATATGGGAGTGTACGGTGTGGGCTCTTTGGAAAGCTAGGAATAATTCTATTTTTAAAGGAGTGGAGACGTCGTCGGGGTCTATCATTGAAGATATAAAGGGTCGAGTATGGAGTTGGTGTTTCTTGAAGAATTTTTTCCCTTGTAATGCTTCTTTGAACATTTGGTTTCATAATCCTTCTATGCTGCTGTGATTGTGTAGAGGTTTCTTTGTGGTTTGTATTCTTTGAATTGTTGTAACTCTTTTGGGTATTTCTCATACCCAAGTATTTAATAAATACTTCTTTTGCCCGATAAAAAAATTATTCGTTTTATGATTATATTCATATGAAGGTGGACACGCATATTAAGAAAGTGAAGTGATGAATAGAGTTTGAGGGATAATTTTGTAAATAATTTTATAAATATTTATTTATAAAATAAATAAATTGAATTCTGTATATATACAGGGACGTACTACAATGGGGTCGGGGAGTACTGGCCCCTCTGGAATTTTCTAAACTTTTGTACATATACTTTATGTTTTCATTATTGTTTAAATATTCTATGTTGTCTAGATCGATGGTCTTGAAATTGTGGGGACGAACTGTATATGCTGTTAGCCCTAGGTTTTATTCTTACCAATGTCAATGTTTTTATTTATATTTTATTTATTTATTAATTTCTTTTTTCCTTTTAAATTAGTCTTTATACCTTCACACACACCACATTGTTTAATTCACTTCAAAATTCTTTTTCAATTATTCTTTTGAGACAATACATATAACTTTTTATAAATATTTGACACCATAAATATTTGAAACTTTTGAGATAGATTATTTAAATTTAATGTTAGTTTAAAAATAATTATTTTTGTTGATTAACGCTCAAATTCTTATTATATAAATAAATATAGTGAGGGATATATAATTACAAATTTATTGTGCAATGTTTCGGAAACATAAAGAAATAAACTGAAATGCTATAATTTTATTATATTAAATTTTTAATTTTAAATATCAATGTAACTAATTATTTTTAATATTTTTTATTAAAAAAAAGGTACTAGTTTATGATTTTTTTATTCTATATATATTTTATATTACATAATTAGGCCCCTGATCAAAATTATTGATTACGTAATATGTGTGAGCCCAAAAATAATAATATTTTTATGTAAAATTATGAATATTGTGAGAATATAATTTGTGGAGAATTTTTTAGAATCTAGTATTCCCCATTTGCATGTGAAATAAAAAATAAAATACCATTTCCCCGACTCCATGTACGAATAGAGTGATCAAAGGGTAGTAATAAGTCCAATTGATTCCCCTAGTTTCATTGTTTTCTTTTTGAGAAATAATCGAAATCGATGAATTTTTACCATAAAAATGCCCCTTGCCATTTTTACGAGATATGAATTTTACCGACTCCCCCTCTAGGAGTAGGTCCTTGAGCGGATCCTACATTAGCCCCAAGACGTTGGTCTCTAACTAGAAACGTAAATGCTTGAGCCCGAGAAGCTTATGGTCCAAGATGACCGTAAAACTCGTTAGGATAGGCGCTATTATTAAATCGAGACAAAACAACAAGAAGTGATCGAAAGTTTTCTCAAGCATGAAAGATCAAGGAAGGAAAAAAGCCTAGCCAACCAAGATTACATATCACCCGCTCATCGACCTCGGTTCGCTACGTACGTTCGCTTAAGAGTTGCTAGTAGCGGCTTAAGGTTACTAAGATGTTCGGAGCTAAGTCATTTCTTACGCTATTTAAAATTATATATGGATACTGTGAGAATATAATTTATGGAGAATATTTTATTTTAGTGTGTTTAAATAATTTTAAGATATTAAAAAAAAAAAGACAAGTATAAAAATAATAGCAGAATGCATTAAAATATAAAGTAATCCTAGTGGTCCAATTCATGGAGGGCAGTAACGATGCATGAATATTTGATTGGAGTTGGAGCCTTGGATGGAGGAGTGTGTATTATTAATGACATTTTTGTACGTACATAGTCGACATCTTAATATAAATTAATAATTCTCGATTTGAATATTATAAAATTTGAATATAAACTTATAATAGAGATTTAAATTATTAATTTTTATTATTTATATAGAGATTATTTATACGTGAATATATTATAATTATTGATTTATCCTATAATTTGTAAAATAAATACTAAATTTATCACAAATATTAAATTTATAAAATTATATTAAAATAAATATTTGAGATCTAAATTTTATATCTATATATGCAATATATATATCAAATCAAAAATCTTTCAAGACAATTTATTTGATATATAATGTGTTAAAAGCAGATTTAAAACAATATATATATATATATATATATATATATATATATATATATATATATGAAAAAATGGAATTATTGACACAAAGTAAAAAGAAAAAAATAAAAATTGGTAAACTCAGCTGGCCTCTTAAATAAAGACTCACTATTGCACAACATGACAATGTATTTCACTTATTTTTTTCTTTATTTCTATATATATTTATAGATGAATTGAGTAATATAAGACTCCGCTTGCATGATAGAGATTATTATTCGAGGTGAGATAGTACAAATTTAATAAGAGTTTGGTGTTATTATTTTGTTTGGTAGGTAATAAAACTAAATACATACTAAATTAATGAATATTTCAAACTTGCTTAGTAGGGAGTAATAAAATATGATATAAATTAATATTTTGCTTGATACACCATATTATATGGCCTTTTACAATAAATACCCATAAATAACACACAAGATTGCCCAAATAAATGCAAATAAAATCACCTTTGTTCAATTAAGACAAATTAATAAGGAGGGTGCTTTGGATAATTTATGTAAAGGAGCAGTGTTTTCTCAGTATTACTTATCGGATTATATAGGCGAAAAATAAAAGTATGAATCTTGTACTATAATTTATATGTGCTACCAAATAATATAAGATTTTTAATATACCCATAATAATATGAGTCTCATGTAGCGTACCGTTTAGGGAGTCTAAATGAATTGACTTTATTGATGCTAGTTCGTTGTTTTTTGTTTTACTACGCAATTTGCAATTTGCAATGTGCAATATATGGATTTTTCTTGCTCATCTTATCTTCATTTATTGATGGTAGTTCATTGTTTTTTGTTTTGCTTTCGCAATATACAATTCCAATTTGCAATATATGGATCTCTCTTGATTATCTTATCCGAATATCTTATCTTCGTCTATTTTACGTCATGTTTCAAACCATGCACCACTAAATTAAGAAAGAAGATTTTGTATACATGAAACTATTGGCGAGTATTACTTCCCCTGTTCAAAATAAATGACGTTTTGACCTTTCATGCATTTTATTTCTAAATTATATGACGTTTTGTACTTTTCAATGTAAATTAATTGCATTTTTTCATATTCACCCCCAAAATTATTAAAATGTATAGTTAAATGTGTTCTTTTGTAAAAGAGACAAACATTTATTAAGAATATAATAAGAAATTGATAATTTTTTTAATATACATCCATCCAAAATGATATATATATTTTGAATAGGAGGGAATAGAATTTAGCCACCAATTTCGATTTGCATGGGAACCCATTTAAGAGTAATAAAACTAAAATACTATAGTTGAACCCTACAATTAAGAATATTATACTCCTCTCAAAGTTTGCGGCGAATGTTGGCACAATTTTTTTTTTTTTTTTTAAAAGGAATAGAGTGTTGAAGGTAATTCGATAAACTTTATTGCATAAAGTAAAAAAATTATTCCCTCTATTCATTATTCATTAAAAGTATGTTCACACTATTTTTTACAATAATTTGTTTTATTTCATCATTCAACCATCACTTAATTTTTGCACATGTCTTTTCTTTTATACTCATAAACAATCATTTAACTTATAAATGGACAACACAATACCCCAAAATATACTTACTTTATATAATTATTTACGTTTACTTAAAACCTGTTAAAACCAAACGAGCATACTTTTAGTGAACGGAGGAAGTAGTTGAATTGAGTGTATGTGTGAAACTCAAAAGTAATGATATGAATGGTATACATGTGTGTATTGTGGGGATGAAAATTGTGGAAAATATTTCTATTTTGGATATGCAAACTTTGGTGGGATAAACTAAAAAGAAAATATGCAAATTTTTATGGAATAGAGAGAGTACATTAGAATATGTCTCTAATGATGTGTACCGTGCAATTCAAGTATATTTTTAAATAGTATTAGTTATTTTCACTAAACAAAGATTGATACAAAAATATACTTTGAAGAAGACAAAAATATCGATTGTATAAAAATGCACATGAATTGAACAGTCCATTTCTTTGCATACAAGATTTTAGCTATAAATTAATATCAATGTGGTAAAGTTAACATATTAATCACTCCCCAAGGGTTGACTTGGTGGTGTAGCTTGAGACTTAGGAGTATGCTCCTCCCTCCAGGTCTCGATTCAAAATTCTCAGGTGCTATCAATTCCTCATGTCACCCGCAGTTTTACTGCGGCTTCATTAGGACCCTCGTTAATGAACGGTGGAATTGGTGAGACCGAACTAGACGATACTTGGAATGAATAGCGAGCCATTAAAAAAACATATTAAATAATTAATATTATACTCCCCCGTCCCTTCGAAAGCTTCTCATTTTATCATTTTGGTTGGCCCACCCAAAACTTCTTGATTTCTTAAACGACAAAAAAATGTCCCCACATCTCTTTTCTTCTACCTTTATTTCTTTCTCTTTCTACCTTTTTCTTTCCCATCACATCCCAAAGACTCACTATACTTAAATACTAGTTTTTTTCTTAAATATAGTGCAATTCTCAAATGAAAAACTTTCAAAGGATTTATTTATTTTTAGAATATCATTAATAAGTTAACAAATTCATATGGGGTACTCTAGTGTGAGATCGTTTTCATGCATGAGATGAAGTCACTTTTAATAAATTGTTATCATTTTTCAATTTGTTATTACTTTTATACTAATTTGTACTCCCTTCGTCCCGAAATTATCTTCACAATTGACTCTTTAACGGTTTTTGTGTGAAAATTATTTTATAGTAATATGTGTACAAAAGTTGTTTTATATGAATGATATGCTACTTGATAAAAAAATAATAACAATTTATTAAAAAAATAACTCGGTGTCATGTATGACACCGTCTTATACAAATTTTTACCCATCCATACAGGGAGATGATCTTTAGATACCCTGAGTATGACTTTCAATACCGACCCCACAAAAGAAAATATAGATGAGTAGGTGCTTTACAACATGTGCAATATAATAATATTATATATTTATAATGGTAATGATTGGCAAGTATATAATGGAGCAATTAGAAATATAGAGAATAAAGAGCAACAAAAATGGAGGAAAGAAAAGGACATCCTTTGCTGAGAGGAGGAAATTTGAGTGTGAAGCTGCAGAATTACAGGCATGGTTTTTCTTCTTCTCAAATTCAATCACTCACTGCTGTGTGTGAAGCTCTCATACCTTCCATTCATCATCACGATGGACAAGACAAAAGCAAAGCTCTTCATTCTTATTACATCTCCTCTGCTTCACACCCTCCCTTTCCTGATCAGGTAGTTTTATACTCTCTCCGTCCATCTTTAAATTTAATTTTTTTATTTTAAACGTTCCTCTTAAAGTTTAATATTCTTTTTGAAAAGTTATGCTCTTACATTTACAATAAAATACATTATCTTTTTACTTTTCATACACTCTCTCAATCTTTTTACTTTTTTACACTTTTAATAAAAGTCGTGCCGTGCCGTCCCTTAATGAAGAGGGACGATGATTGAATTGGTCTCCTTTATATCTATCTATGTATATCTCCTTTTTTTTTGGTCAAATATGTATATCTCCTTGATTATGTATATATTGTTTGAGTAAATTTCTTTTGCACTAGTGCATCGTGCAATTCATGTGTCTTTTTAAACAATCGTTGTTATTTTCGAAGAACAGTCATGGTTGTTTTTACTTGAACAGTTACAGCCAGTTATGATTTAACCAGAGTTGATCCTACAATTTAAGGGGCCAGTGAAAAAAAAAAAAAACTAGTCTTTGTATTTTGTATAATAGATAAAAAATGATGTTCACAATTAACTATTAACCATTAACATAAAAAATATAAATCAATTCAAGACATAGTAGAATAAATTTGTAAAGAAATAATTATTATCGTAGTGATCAAGTAAAATTGTGGGACACGACATGGAGATTAAAAATCTTTTTATGAGTAAAGAGATTTAAAATCTATCTTATTAGAAAAGGCACGATTCGATTGTAGGACAGTTTGGCAAATTTTCTCATGAATGTATACCTAAGATGCAAAAGAAAGTAAGAATAAATTTAAGAAATTAAAAAAAAGAAAAAGAAAAAAAAGAAGAAGAAGTGAAGAACATGAAAGAAGAAGATAAAAAAAAGTTAAAAGAGCATAAAATTTTGAAGATTGTGTGGAGATTTGATTTGAATATTTATAAATTAAAATATTAATAAAAATATAGCAGATCGTGTTACATTTTGATTTTCGAAATTTTTTTAAAAAAATTAAATTAGCAATTTATTCAAAAATTTTAATTTTCATAAAAAGTCCCTTTATGTATTACGTAGATTAAAAGATTACACTAATAAAACTCATACCTCATACAACTATAAACTAAACAATTTTGTAAAAATTTACAATGGAAGTATATATTAGAAACACTGGTAAAAATTAAATAATTTATCAGAGAGAATGATTTATCTTTTCAAATGAGATGTTACTCAAACATGATATTATAATTGAATTTTTCTAAATTTTTCTCAAATTGGGGTGTGACATAGAGATAAGGTTGACATATAATGAATAAGTTAAAAGGTTGCCGAATTATGAAGTTTGTCCGAAGATTTGATTTGAATATTTTTAAATTAAAATATTAATAATAAAATTATAGCAGATAGATACGATTTGACATATGATAGATAAGTTAAAAGGGTGTAGAAATTATGAAGATTTGAGTGGAGGTTTGATTTGAATATTTTTAAATTAAAATATTGAATAAAGATGCAGCAGATAGATACGATGGATATATAGGGTTGATGAATGCAAATTTGTCTTTTTGTTAATAACGTAACGTCTCTAATAAGTAGTTGGTAATGATCATCTAATAATATATAAATTTAAGAACTCGTTTGCTTTACAGGATGTGATTGATTAGTTGAGATAGAATAATATAGGATGAAATACTTTAGTTGAGATAATCTATCAAGATCAATCTGTGAAGCAAACAAGGCCTAAGGTCTCGTTTACTTTACAAGATGAGATTGATTAGTTGTGGTCGAGATAGAGTAGGATGAAATGGATTAGTTGAGATAATTTATTAAGATCAATCTTGTGAAGCAAACAGGGCCTAATGACTCGTTTGCTTTTGAGAATGAGATCGATTAGTTAGAGTAGGATACAGTAGAATGAAATAGATTAGTTGAGATAATCTATTAAGATCAATCTTGTTAAACCACTAATAATTAACATTTACCGATCAAAAAAAAAAAAAAAAAAAGATCAATCATGTTAAGCAAATAAAGCCTAAGTGTATTAAATAAGGGTATAAGTGACTTTTGATACTCTAATAAATGAAAATATTTGTTTGTGTGAAAGGATAAAATGAGACCCTTATTTTGAAATGGATGGAGTATATTTTTTTTTAAATTAAGGAATTTATTATTTAATTATTAGTTGAAAAAATATATATTTATTTTTTATTCATTAAAATGTGTTGTTCAATTTTGAAAAGATAAAAGACTTATTTGCACAAAAAAAAAAAAAAAAACATTAAGGGCATATTTGAATCTAAAAAAATACTCCCTCCATTCAATGAATTTAATTTTGTTTTTTTTTGTTTACAAATTTTAAGAAATAATATTAGTTTATGTATAAAATAGATATATTGAAAGGTATTATGGATTATTGTGGGGTTCATTTATAAATAAAGTAATTGTTTGTAAATAAAATCATTGACAATTTGAGTAATTAAAAAGATGTTTGAAGGATAAGATAAAGTGTTGTATTCCTTTTTTGGAATAAGACTAAATTTATTGGACATACTAAAAGAAAACAAGGTTAAATTCTTTGGACATAGGAAGTATTTGAAAAGCTTATTTGTACCAAAAAAACAGTTTAAAAACTTATTTGCATGTGAAATACCAAAAATGACAGAGATAATTTCATTTGATGTATATGTAACTTTCACAAACTCAATCTTTTGATCTTCAGACAGCAGAGCTGATGGTGAAGAGGGGTATACCTAAGGCGGTAATGGTGGTGAGCTTAGTGTTGAAGTTTCTATCCACTAGATTGGGAACACTATTGCTCTGTGGACGCTCATGCTTGGATTGGAAATGGCCTTTCATTCACAAATTTACGGAATTGCCCACCAACAAAAGAGAGGCTATCCTCCAAAAATGGTCAACAGGAAGAACTCTTCTTCTCCCTCTCAGAACTGTTTTCTTCCTGCTCAAAGTCACCTGTTTCTACACCTTTTTCTCTTTGGTAACACACTTTTTATCCATATACATCATTCTCAATTGGGCTAATATTAATTTACAACTTATATTATACTCTCTCCGAGTCTCCGTTACAATTTAGATTGCCGAAATTTAAAAATGGACGTTATAATCTTATTTTCCCATACCTACAATAGCAAAATAACAATTATACCCTCTCAAATTAAAGTGTTACGTACATTTCTTATTTACATCTAATGTCACTCAATTCCCACTATAATTAAATCTCACCACTCAATTACTCACTCTAATAAAATTAAAAAGACTCATTTTTCCTTCACTTTACACATTTTAATACTAATAAACAACATTTTTTATTAAAACCTGACATTTGGTTTTGAGCAATCTAACTTGTAATGAGGGAGTATTATATTTTTCTATTTGCAACCCGTACTACGTGAAATTAGTCGATTGATACCTCAACTCAATTTTTATTCTTTTTTCCGGCCAAATTTATTTGCCAAGGTTATATTTGTCAATTCATATTAATTAATTATTTTTAAGCTATTGAAAAAATTTCAATTTATGGTAAAATTTATATTTCTCCTTTAATTTCATTTTTCGATTAAATTCATAAGCAAATTAAAATTTCTATTTCATCTTTAATATAATTTTTTCGATTAAATTCATAAGCAAATTAAATTCTGCCTAATCATGCTACAATTGAATTTTTGACAATAAAAATAAATAAGTAATATGAACTGATAAATATAACCTAGTCAGAAAAAAAAATTGAGTAGAGGTACCAATCAATCAATTTTACATAATACTTTCTTCATCCCATAAAAACTTTCATATTTTCCTTTTTCGTCCATCCCATTATAAATTTTACACCCTTAAAATGAAAAACTCTTTATAAACTCCACTTTCACAATTTTTGCTAATTTACACAAATGTCATTACTTTTTACTCTCACATACACATAATCCAATAAAATAATTTTACTTTATACATAAAAGTTTACAAAATTACCCCTCAAAACCTCAATCATTACTCTTTTTCTTAAAGTGTGTGTCCTCCTACATATGAAAGTTTTTGCGGGACAAAGGGAGTATTACATAATATGAGTTGTTAAAAAATTAGTACGGTTTGTGTACCATACTAGTTGCAAATTGAAATTAACAACATTGCAGACAGATGAAAACTCACATAATCCAGCATGGGAAGCAATCGGATACAACGTAGAGGAAGTCGAGCGCTCAACACAACCTGAAAATGAGAGGCCTCTCGACAAAGGCATCATCAAAACAGATGAACTACCACTTCAACAATCCTTCACTCAAAAAGGATTACAAGTGAAGAACATTCTAGAAGACGATGCGATCCATGTCCAATGCGATGTTGTGATAGTGGGGTCAGGTTGCGGGGAGGAGTAGCAGCAGCCGTCCTTGCAAACGCTGGCCTCAAAGTCATGGTCCTCGAGAAAGGCCGTTACTTTGCATCACAAGATTACACCGGCCTAGAAGGGCCTTCGATGAACGAATTGTATGCATCAGGAGGGATTTTTCGACTCTTGATGGGAAGATTATCCTTCTGGCAGGGGCAACAGTTGGGGGAGGTTCAGCTATAAACTGGTCGGCTTGCATCAGAACTCCTGATCACGTGCTGGAAGAATGGTCGAACGAGAAGAAGGTTTCCATGTTTGGAGGTGTAGAATACCAATCAGCCATGGATGAGGCGTGGAGAAGAATAGGCGTGA
Organism: Paraleonurus japonicus; assembly: GCA_030762865.1. NCBI lineage: Eukaryota > Viridiplantae > Streptophyta > Magnoliopsida > Lamiales > Lamiaceae > Paraleonurus > Paraleonurus japonicus. The sequence goes on along the minus strand of CM061053.1, from coordinate 44,209,773 downwards.
CAGAGAATTGTGTGCAAGAAGGGTTCCAAAACCAAGTACTGAGAAAAGGGTGTGAGAATCTTGGATTAAAAATCGAGGGGGTGGCGAGGAATTCTAGTGAGGATCACTACTGTGGATCTTGTGGCTATGGCTGCAGATCAGGAGACAAGAAGGGTACTGATTCAACGTGGCTCGTTGATGCAGTGAACAAAGGGGCAGTGATGTTAACAGAATGTAAAGCAGAGAAGTTTGTTTTGGTGAGAGATGAGAATGATAAGTATAGAAAAATATGCAAAGGAGTGATTGCAACTGTAGAGAGCCACAACATAAAAAAGAAGGTGCACATTGATGCTAAGATATCTATTGCAGCTTGTGGTGCTCTTTTCACACCTCCTTTGTTGGTTGCAAGTGGGCTGAAGAACAAGAATGTGGGGCGAAATCTTCATCTCCACCCGGTTCTATTCGCCTGGGGATACTTTCCGGAAACTATATCTCAACTCAAAGGGAAGAATTTCGAGGAGGAATCATAACTTCCATTAATAAGGTGGTAACTGGAGAACCTAATTTCAGGACGATTATAGAAACAGCTGGATTCGGGCCTGCATCATACGCGGTGTTCTTGCCATGGGTTTCCGGGGAAGACATGAAGAACCGAATGGTGAAATACTCGAGAACAGCACTGCTTTTCACGTTGATACGAGATGTGGGCTCAGGGGAGGTGAGAGAAGAAGGGAAGATATCATACAACTTGGATAAACTAGATAAGGAGAATCTCAAAGCTGGGTTGAAGCAAACTCTGAGGATCTTGATAGCAGCAGGAGCAACTGAGGTGGGAACTTTCCAGAACAACGGGCAGCGGCTCGACTGTGGAGGGATCGGGGATGAGGAAGTCGACAAGTTTCTGGAGGAGGTGATGACTGCTGGGGGACCTGCCTCCGCTGAAAAGTATTGGAATACGTATGGATCGGCACATCAGATGAGCAGTTGCAGGATGGGGGCTGATGAGAGGGAAGGTGCTGTAGATGAGAATGGGGAGAGCTGGGAAGCTAAGAACCTGTTTGTGTGTGATGGAAGTGTATTGCCTACTGCCATTGGTGTTAATCCTATGATCACTATTCAATCTACTGCTTACTGCATCTCCAAGAGGATAGCAGAATCTTTCAAGAATTCAAAGCTAGTATAGAAAAACTTGTCCTGCGTATGTTTTTAGCTCTACTTTGTTGTGTATTTTATCTGAGTGCTTCCTTTAGCTCTACTTTGTTGTGTATTTTATCTGAGTGCCTACTTTGTACTCCGTTACAATTTAGATGACTCAAAACCAAATGGCATGAATTTTAATAAAAGTATTGTTTATTAATATTAAAAATACAACGTAAAGGGTAAATAATATTTTTTTTTCAAATTTATTGGAGTAAATGGAGGAAAATTTAATTATAGTAGGAAATTGAGTGACATGATATGTAAATAAAAGATGTTTGTAAAGATTTAGTTTGAGGGAATAAAATTATTTTTTTGTTAATTTGGGTATAGAAAAATAAAAATAAAACGTCGATTTTATATTTAAGCAATAAAAAATGTAAAGGAAAGAGGGTTTAAAATTCCTCAATGGGAATAAAAGTTGTGACAAGAATGAATGTACTATAATGTGGTAGAAAAAGAAAATAAAAAAATATCAATTCACCTTCATTATACCAAATACGGGATAAAGAGACTTAAAATAAATTAATAATTACCTCTATTTTGATTAACTGCTTCCATTCCTATAGACAGTTCTCCTCAATCGTGGAAATTATAGAGTATTACATTTTGATTAAGAGACACAAAGTACGTTAATAATTACCTTCATTTTTTTTTTTTTTGATCAGGCAAAGGGTGACTCGAACCCATAACCTTTGGATCATAGGTAGTGGAGCTCTAGCCACTTGAGCTATACTACTTCGTCATTACCTTCATTTTGATTAAGAAGACTTGAACCATAAGTTATTATTGACAAAGGAAGAAAACCATGTCTACAGCTTTATGAATGAATGCAAGCGGCAAGCACATATGCTGCCTATAGGCTATGGCACGATAACTCATGTGAGACTAGAAAACACAAAATTTTTATGACCTGCTTATATGAAATCAAGAAAGATTAAAGCACTCTCCACAGATCAATGGTGATTAAATGGTTTTACCCGAAACTCAACTGGGGTGTGCTTTTACTCCAAGAAACGAGTGAATAGAGACAAACTTCGAGCAATTTAGACAAACCTAGATCAGATGTTCTCAGCTTACTGAGGCTTTAACTGCTTTCTCAGCAGCATCATCCAAATCTTCAGCAGTAATCAAAGTCATGCCGCTTTCCTGAAACACGAGAAAATTTTCAACAGTTGAATCATACACATTCATAATTCCTTCTTAGCCCAACACGTTTTCATGCGAGAGATATGATCTCAAATTTACCTTCAGAATTCTCTTTCCTTGGTCTACATTGGTGCCTTCAAGACGGACAACAACAGGTACCTTCAGTTGAACCTAAAACAACAACAACCCAACAATGTTCAGGAATATGCATGGCTTTCATCGAAGGCAAAAATGGCTATATCTTTTAGGCATAATGTATCAACAAATTCCCCACTATTTATTAACTCTTGTTTCGATAAGTTCCTTAACTATTTTTTGTTAAAAAAGTCATTCAAGTATTTGAGTTTTATTTAATGAGCTCCCTCGAGATGAAAATTGAAATTTTTTTAGTTAATGATCCCGTTAAACAATATATATGTTACTAATATCAAAATATATTTTGTGCAAGTCATTTAATTGTAGGGGACGCTGAATGAAATGAGTATAAGATAATTATGGCAGTAAATGTGAATAAAAGATGAATCATTATTCATTACTATTACTCCTCCAAATAAGGTAATCATTACCCATTATGATTAACTATATCCCCTTCTATAATCATTTCTCCTCAATCATTCCCTGTGTTGTAACCAACATTTTTGTCCATTTTCTTCAAAACTAGAGCACAACAATAATGATATAACCACCATGGAGATGGTCATTCTTCCAACATATCCGGAGGGCATAGAGGGAAAATAAATTTTCATTCTCATTCCCGTTGAAAACCTTGAACCATATCCATGCGCCACCCTAATTCTTCACTTTATGTGTATCTAAAACGTCTTGCAAAAATACTTTTGTATAAAATTATTTAACGAAATTAAAGTGCTCAATAAGTTTCATCATTTGCTGTATGGAGGGAGCTCGTGAATAAAATTTCAATACTTGAAAGGCTTTATAATTAAAAAATAAGTTAGGACCTATTGAAACAAAAATTATATTATATTATTTTATGCATTATGCATATTTTTAACAAATGGAGGTAAATATGTCTCGAATCCTTGGGTTAACTTTTAGCAAGCAAATGTACACATTTATCACAAGAGTGAGTGGTAACAAAAGGAAATAAAAGAATTTCAAAGTGTAATGAAATCAAGTAGTTACTCGTAGATTTACAGAAAAATTTGACAAAAAACAGCCAAGGTTCACATAAAAGTATAATCAGCATATATTTACCTGTTTGGCAGCATTCACAATTCCACTGGCTATTACATCACATTTCATGATTCCACCGAAAATGTTCACAAGAATAGCCTTCACTTTATCATCTGAAGTCAAAATTTTAAAAGCTTCTACAACCTGCTCAACAAATTCAATTTAATTAGTACAAATATATAACCTAAGCCCTGAGGAAACAGAGAATAAATCAAAACTCGTATTAGTCTTCAAATTTGGAAACTCTACTCTCAATTTTAAAAAGAAAATCCATACTCTTAATTTTAAACTCAAAAAATACACTCTTATATCCCCCTTGCATTTGATATTAACATAAACATCAGAATTACCTGGCCTTCTGAAGCATTACCCCTACATCAAGAAAATTGGCAGGTGTTCCTCCATGTAACTTAATAATATCCATCGTGGCCATAGCCAAACCAGCACCATTTACCATGCAACCAATTTCTCCATCTAAACCAATGTAATTCAAGTCAGCTTTTGCTGCATCAACCTGAAATTTTATATACAAAACTATATAATGAATAATAAACCACTAAATAAGGATTCATTAGCTATTTCAGCGAAGATGAGATACAAGCAGTACCTCACGAGGATCCTCTTGAGTTGGATCTCTAAGAGCAAATATCTCTTTCTGACGGAAAGCAGCATTATCATCAAAGTTGAGTTTTGCATCAGCAGCTACTAACTGGTTATTAGAAGTCTCAGCAATGGGATTGATCTGTGAAATAAAAAGTGCTTCAATTTAGCCAAAATAGGAAGTCAAACTGTAAACCTACAGGCCAATAATCAAAGAGAAAATAAATTAAACACCTCCAACAATGTGCAGTCACATTGGCAGAAAAGTTCATACAACTTCTTCACTTGTTCAATTGAAGCATTTCTATCAGCCACCTTGGGAGACAAACCATCAACTACCTTGGCAGCATCTTCATCAGTGATTCCTGTGAAAACATCAATAGCTACCTAAACCAGGAAAGATACAGAATATAATTTAGAAAAAGGAATCACATACAAAAAGTGCAAATCTGAAACCAGCTGAATCAGAGAAATGTGGAAGAAAGACTAACCTTTACAATCAGTTCGGGATGTTTTTCTGCAAGATCTTCAATACTTGTTCCTCCCTTTTACAGGCAATAATGATCTGCAAGATATAGATGAAACCACATGGCTCAGCATATAGACATTTAAAAGGAATGGTGCAAGTGTTAATCAGGCGAGGGAACATATATATTCAGCATAACAACAAAATATAGCCTTGTCGTTAAATTATATTTCTTGGTGTACTCAAACTTACACCATTTGTCTGATGGCAGATGAATATTTAAACACAAATATCTAGTCTATCATCTGGTTTTGAGTTGATAATTAGCATATTGGTGGATTTGTGGAAAATTTAATAGCATGGATACTGATTCATGGTTATATGTTTACCACCTAGCTGAAAATATGAGCTGTATTCCTCGAGTTCACTTGGATATGATGCAAGCTTATATTCAAAATTCAATCAGGGGCCTCCCGAAGGTTCAAGCAGCCACTAGGTGATATTCTTTGATACACCACGAGTCTATAAGCGTCGGTCGAGGAGAGGAAGGACGATGCGGTGGCCCACAAGCTTTAGGATCTATTTCTATCTTTATTAGATTTGTATCTTTTAGTATCTTAGCGTGGGCTTTTGCCTACGGGCTTTTAGTATTATAAGTACGTCGATGTTTCTATAGATTAGGTATTCAATATTCGTGAATCAGATTGTGATCGGCCATATTAGCTTGGATGGTTGTTTTCCCAGTTTTTGGTTATTAAGTTTTCTTTGCGTACTTAGTGTTTGTGTGTTCTTCCATTCTCTTCCATCTAACATTTTTGAACTTAGTGTTTGTGTATTCTTCCATTCTCTTGCATCTAACATTTTTGTTCTTGAGACAATGAAATCAACATCCTCAAGATATTTAAGCAAATGTATCCTAATAGGTTAACTCATGTATTGAAAAATTAAGTTTCTTCCTTATTCTCCAAATCCATAGCAAATGCCAAATATTTGCAGTAAGACCTAGTGAAATTTATCATCTTCAGGATCAAACATAAAAATGCAACTTGCAACATTACCAGCAAATTCAGTTATTCAGGGAATACATTAAAAATTCACAGAGCGATATGAAAAATAGTATAGAATGATGAAGTGGAATAGCTCAAGTGGTTAGAGCCCACCACTTATGCCGTGAGGTCATAGGTTCGAGTCACCATTTGACCGATAAAAAGAAAAAGAAAAATAGTATGGAATAAGATGTTTGGAGACTTTTACATTGTGAACATAGAAAATAACATCACGAATGTTCTTATAAGCAAGCAATTTCACTGAAGGACTAATCCTATGATGCAAGAAAAAGAAAAGACTGAAAAACAAGAGTTCAGGCGTTATATGATCACCAAAATCGAATAAGCAACATTTGAAACCAAAAAATCGACTAATTATTCTAGCAAAGTAAAACCCAAGAGTTCCTTTCTCTGCTACACAATCAATCCAGTCGGAATGATTTTAAAGGACTAATACCTAACTGAAGACCTAAAGCAATTCATAAGAAAAAGACTCAAATGATAGGATAAATGCGAAGTTCAATCAACAGTGAAAATATCGACAAAATAACACTGAGCAGAAGCCATCAATCTTTATGAACTTACAGGACCCGCAGATGTACGATCAAGAGTAATGGCAAAATACATCTCATTGACAAGGGACAACTTCTCAGCTAGATACACCTGCAGAAAGAATATCAGTATTGCTGTTCACAAAATCACCTTATCAACACATTTCAAATGACTGAAACTTGCTCTGAAGAATAGAGCAGCAAAGGTTTACGGGAGAAGAAAAGTAAATATATCAACTCGTCCAAATACTAATTCTTAAAAATATGAAAGTAATATGAAACCAAATACAAATCCAAAGGTTTTTGATAAACTGTGATGAAATAAACAAAGTGATTAAGAGAACAAAAGAAGATAAACTAATGCATTTAGTTCAAAGATCGAAGATATTAGTGAAGATGGCAATGCCATGGCAAAAACATTAAAGATATTACAGGTGAAGATGCCAATGCCATGGTAAAACGCTGAAGATATTACAGGCGAAGATTCCATGATGAAACCAGACTAATTAAATCTGCATATATCATAATACGTGGTATCCAACTCAGAGCATGAAATTCATAATGACTTCAGTTAGTTCATTATTTGAGCATTGAGACTGTCCAACTCAACACTAATTAAGAGACAAAGATGCTCCACATAGGTTCAATATAAGAAAGTTTCGGAAGAAATCGAGTGGAAAAGTACATTATATCCAAGCAAGTTTCCCAGTCAAATATTCTCAATTGCCAGATTTTACATAAAATTCAGTTCCGTGTTCTTAACGAATACAGATAAAAGCATTTTCTCTATGAAATACCCTCCAAATTAGGAAATGAACGGTGATAGTAATCAACAATACTCCTTAAGAAATACAAGCGGCATGTAATGTTATACAACTAAAGGACACAAAAATTAGCACCAAAGGGAATTTAGAAATTAGAATCACAGCTCAATAAAAATATATATCACTGAAAGGATGCTAATGGATGCAACCAAAATTGTGAGTGTATCCAATGTCAGACCTTGCTGACAATTTTTCCTTGAGCTCCAGTTTGCTTCGTAACAAGTATCTGGCCGAGCATTTTCCCTGAAATAACACAAACATAACCTTTGAAGTACTACAGGAATTGGATTAATACAATTCATGCAAGTACTATACAGATAATTTACCAAACTATTTGCTTCTTAAAAACTAATGGATATCTCCAATTTCCTTTAAATTGGTGCTACCTCACTTAAAATTTGGGGTCATGTGATGATAGGGGCACAACTTGTCCCTCTGCTTCAATGCATCACTAGATATTAATAACACAAAATAATATAATTCGTCCCATACAGATTCTTGCAGAAGAAAAATAGCCATCAACAACTAACTCTACTAACATTGATGGTGTGGCTTTTACATTTTGCAACTTAATTAACTGAGTAAGCCACCAAAAAATAACTTATTATAAGGAGAGCAATTTAGAAGAAGCTCGGTTATTCCATCTAGATTCAAACACATTCAAAATTCTATAATTAAATCTATGATATCCTCATGAACAGAAAAAGGTTGTCAATCGTACCAGCTATATCCTCAACCTGCTCAGTCTTCACAATATGAACTCCACCCTGGAGACCACTCTTAAATGTCCCCAGTCCTCTGCCACCAGCAAGGATTTGAGATTTCACCACTATCTACAACACCAAGATTAGCATCTACAAATCAGTTACTTTTAAACATTGTACATCCAAAGGATCAAAGACCCAAGAAATATTGCACAACACTACCTCACTCTGATTGGGAAATACTTCACGTATTGCTTTCCTGACTTCTTCAACTGATCCAACTGCCACACCTTTTGGGACATTGATTCCATGTTTGCCCATCAATTCAGCTCCCTGAAATCAGTGGTTTAACAGTTTAGAAACGTTAATAATGTGCGCAAGATTTCACGATTGCTATATGAAGTTGAAGGCTTAGTTCTTTAATGCAATTGCCCACACAAATATCACCAATTACGTCCCAACACTATAATTCATAAAACCTAAAAAAATTAAATCAAGTAAACAACAGAATTCTAATCAAGACATGTATTACCGCCATGTGTTATGAGAAACGAAAAATCGTAGTGGATCGTGCGTAAAACTAAAATAGCTGCCACTGTCAATTGGCATATCTGTTCAACGAAGAATGCGTGTTCGCATGATTGAGCGTAAGAGATAGACAGAGGAGCAGTTGGTACCTGGTACTCGTGTATGTTGAGGCGGCGGAGCTGTTGCTGCTGCCATTTCCCGGCGACGGAGAGAGAACGACTGGCGAGCTTTCCCAACAATCCTCTCACCATTTCGCTTCCTTTCTTTGAGATCTTTCTGCGCGAGATCGAACTATGGAATTCAGAGAAAGTAAATAATTACTGCAAGAGAAACGTAACAGGAGAACGGGAAAACAGGGGACGCCGGAGGCGGAGAAACTGACCTTCGCCGGAGAGAAGAGAATCGACCCAATATACGGAGACTTTTGGGATGTTAACTTTGACCTCTATTTGTTTTTATTAATATACTCGCCATTTTCGAATCATTTAATTTCCTTTTAAATTGAAAGTAGGGTTTGATTTGTATGGATTCATGAAATAACTCATATAACAAAAAAAAAAAAAAATTGTGGATCACAATTATTATTAGGTTAAATATATGTTATTTTAATGACAAATATGTATTGATATAAAATAAAAATATATATTTATCTAAAATATCATGCAAATGCAAAAATAAAAATGAAGAAATGGTCAAATGAGTTTTTAATCTTATATGTGTGATCAAATAGGTTTTTAAATTTTGACAGTTTATTTTCACTAATATAGTGTGATTCTATTAAGATGAGGAATTTATTTGATCTCAATATTAAAGAAAAGTGGTTCAAATGAAAAATTCATGGCTCTATTTGATCCTCGCGTATAAGATTTGAGGTAAACATGTGTTATTATAAAAATAAATATATGTACTAAACTCGCATAAAGAAAAATCAATTTTCTACCATAAAGATTGCATTTGATGTTGAAATACAGGCCTTATATTTATAGAGTTGTCTACCTAATAGATAGAGATTGTGGTGGTTGCGCTCGGTTATGGGTGGGATTAGGTCGAGTCGGACCAGGACTTTTCACGAAGTTATATCTTTAGTTTCTACAAAATAAATATTACTAGGTTGGTCATTGGCAAAGCGAAAGATCCTCGATGCTTAAGTAATATATTATAATTAGACTTGCCAAAAGTTTCAAAGCTGGTTATTTGAATTGCTAGTTCCTATTTGGAATCGAATCGTGACAAAATCGTAACCAAAATCGTGTATTATAAAGTTACGCTTCGGTTTCACATATCAAAGAATCGAGAATCGCTAATTTTTCGTTTCAATTGATGATTTTAATATTTTTTTATTTAAACCAACGGTTGAGATATAAGATTTACTATAGTTGTTGCATTATCACCTAACGAGATTTACTAGCCATTGGAATTGGAACATACGGTTTGGAACCGTAACTACTATTTCCATCATTTTTTTGGTAATTTGTAAATATAAATTCGTAATTTTTTAAATTGTATTTTCATGTAACTTTTTTACTTGTAATTTGTAAAATTTGTATTACATATTTTTTAAAAATTGTAAACGCCTTAGTTATTTGTATTAATAAAATAAAATTTTATTTGATCTTCAATTCAATGTCAATTTATTTTTTTATAGTTGTACAAATGGTATTAATTAAAGAAAAAAACCATCAAACAAGGAAGTACAACTTCTAAAATTGGAACCGGTTAAATTGAAACCGAGCATATACTCATAATCAGGTTTGATTTTGGTTCCACTATTTTTAGAACCGGAACCAGCCGATTTGAGCTAGTCTAATCTAATTGTAAATTCAAATTGCAAAGATAAAGAAAGCAAATTGAAAAAAATACAACTTCAAATGTCTCACATTCCAACTCCTATAGAGTAGATAGTTTCCTGCATTGTCATCAAGAGAGTGTTGTGGAACATTGATGCGGACGAGGGTCGGAACCTAAAGAATGCATATAACCGGACTCGTCGAGCCAAGATAAGAAGTCTTTGCCACAGAAGGAAGAGCCCAGAACTTGGCCGCAAGAAGTCTTGATCAAGGCTATAATATTTGAGTAGAAATAATATTCGTGCCCAATAGGCATTAATAGGTCATCGCATATTTTTAAAAGTAAAGGCCCAATTGTAATTGTCTAGCTAGAATTCGTAGGCCATATAAATACTATGTATCGTTTTTAGGGGAATAATAAGAAATTACTTGAAGTTTACTCAAGAACTAATTCTTGAGCCGTTGACACTCGTCGACTGAGTCGAGTACAACATTTATCGAGAAAATTGGTCGTGGTTCATAACAAATTGGTGCTTTCATTGAGAGAACCCACCGCGAACCACGCCGGAAAGCTGAATCCATGGCGGGCACTCACCGCGAAAGAATTGAATCCCTATAAACAAGGTTTAAAGTTGTTGAAAGGGAAATTGATCGAATTGCGAATCGAGAGAATAGTGGAAAGATTGGACCGCCGGAGGACTAAGTAGAAGTAATTTAGAGTCCCTAGTGACGCCGAAGGGCGGCTGTGAAGAAGGGAAGATCACTCGAAAGGAAAGCCGAAGCTTATATACGTGTCCAACTTTCGGCCAGTCCGATCCCTTGACATGGCTAAACAGGTCAATTAGTTCTTCGACCTCAATAAATTAGAAAATCGGAAAAGGTACGTTATCTGCTTTTTATCTAGAAGGAGAAGCGAATGTATGGTGGCAATGGTTAGGGAGAGTTTATAGGAAAAAGGGAAGGGTTATATGGTGGAAAGATTTTAAAAAGAATTGACAATACATTTTTGTCCATCAGATTATCTTGACTATGATGAAGCTCTCACTCATATTCATGCGGGCAAGTGAAGAGATATGTAATTTGCATCACATAAGAATAACACTTGTGTGAACTGGGTGCATACGATGAACTCTATTTTTATTATCACTGTCATGCACATTCACTATCACTATCATGCACATGCACTATCACCGTCATGCATATGCACTAATATAAGTAAATATGACAATTATAATGTATGTACATAACGGTGAAGGTACATGATAGTATAGTAAAAATAGAGTTTATCGTATGCACCAGCTTTACACAAGTTTTTGCCTTCTACAAGATGCTTAACTAAATCTCTTGAGATTTGTACTTTGGTTGTGAAATCATTCACAACTATCATTTAATGCTTGAACTATGCATATTAAAGTCAATAATTAGATCTCTGTAAGAGGGTACGATTTGATCACTAAATTGATACAAGAGATTGTTCTGAACCGAAATGTGTAAGTAAGTATCCTAAAGTTTGTTACAAGCTTGATAAGCGAAAAAAAAAACAAATGTTGTATTAGTGGATCAAAGAGCTTAAATTTCTTCATGGTTATGTATCAAATATGGGTCGGTGTGTGGATATGTGAAAGCTAAAGATTTTAAGATGAAGAGTCGTGATTGTCATGTGTGTATGCAATGCTTGAATTACATTTCGTGAATTATTGTCAAGCGTTTAACAAACTCTCACCGAATTGAGTATTTTCTTCAGGACTTGAGCACCTCGACTACTAGAGTTGAAGGTATGACACGTCTTAAGAGAGCCATTACAATCATCTTACGCAAATTGGACTAAATATATCCTCCTAGCTTCTTTGACTTGATGGAACACATACCGACCCATTTAGCTTATGCGGAAAAACTTTTGGGTCCAATTTAGGATTTATCCATTTGAGAGGTAATGCATCTAATTATACGTGTCTCTTTTAAAAATTAAGGTTCACCTTTGATAATATATATATATATCACAATAATTAGGTACTTTCACAAGCTAAAAGTATTGGAAATAAGACTGAGGTTGAGGGTTCGATTTATGCGTTTTTGGAGGATGAGGGAGGCATCGTCCTTTTATTCTTATTAATTTGACGAAAATATGAGGACAAAACACACAAATGTGTCCCAAAAAGATGATGATCACTGAGGTGCAAGAAAGAGGATACAATATATGTTTTCACCTTTCCCGATCAAGTACTAAGGAAAGGAAATGAAATATATTTGACCAAGGAAGGGTATGGCGTAGCTCGTTCATACAAATATATAAGCTGCGATGAGACTCAATCGTAAATTGAGTATGTCACTTTCCAATAAACTTATGAAATATATTTGCTTTAGTTGTTATTAATTACATGGGTCTTTCTACGGTCGAGACGGGGTGTCATACTGATTGACATAAGTTAATTAATATGAATCATTAGATTTATAATCCAATGGTGATCTACTACTTGTTGCACTACTCATCGCCCTAACCATCATTTTGCATCACTCTAACCATCGCCCAATTACTAACTAAGATTTTATAAAAAAATAAAAATAAAAACCTAGAAACATAATATGACAAATTGTTCAAAAGGTTAGAACCGCATTAAAAACCTTATTAAGGAAAAATTCTCCTTAGGGACAAAATCCTTGAACAAGGAAAATTGAACTTCTCAATTACAATGATAAAACAAAATTAAGAAATGCAGCAAAACTTAGAATGAAAATACCTTAAAAGAAAAGGTCGAGAAAATCCGGAGCTTTAGGCACGACACTTTCATGTCTATCTTCCATTGTAAGTCTATCAATTGTTTCATTACCTTCCCTTTTTTTTTTTTTTTTTGAAAAGGTTGCATTACCTTCCTTATAGATATGTCGAGATGACCATCATCATGTCGTTCAACTACCATCACCCTATTACATTTTTGTAAAAAATTAATAATTTAAAAAATATAATTATAAACTCACAAATATGTCCTTATATAATTTACAATAAAAATGATTCAACTCACATTAAATGTCTTTATTTATACGAAACTATTTATCATAATCATAAATGAAATATTTAAAATATCAATAAAATCCCCTTCCCCTGGTTAACAACTCTTCCCGTCACCCCAGTGATTAGATTTTCCCAAAAGGTTCCAAATTGGCCAGTTCGAACCGTCATTCCCGATTTGAAAGCTGGGCAACCGTAAAAAAAAATAGAAATTGAACCGTGTATTAAAAGTTTCGATTTTGGTTCCACAGATCAAGGAACCAGAATTGCCAAATCTAAATCGCCAATTTTCCGGTTTGAACCGAAATGACTCTAATATTTTTTATTTTAATCAACGGTTGGGATACATAACTTACTAGTCGTTGCAAAATCAATGGATGAGATTTACTAGTGTTGGGCTGAAAGTGGTAGTATTGGAACCAATCGGCGTTTTGGAAATAAAATTGTTGGTTCCAACTTTTTTTGTAATTTGTAAGCGTCTTAATGTGTATTTTCGTGTAATTTTGGGTTGTAATTTGTAAACTTTGTATTTCATATTTTAAATTTTATTTATTTTACAATTCATTTTCTATTTATTTTTTTATAGTTGTACAAATCATATTAATTTTTTTAAAAAAATAAGGGGAAAATTTGTTAAAGCGGAACGCCGATTTTGGAACAATAACCGGCAAGACTAGAACCAAAATCGATCAAACCAAAACCGACATATACTTACCTTTGGTTCAATTTCGGTTCTACTTTTTTAGAACTGAAGCTAGATTCGAACCGTTTGGGCAAGTTTACTGTAATCCCTTGGAAAATTCGATCGATTTTAGTTACATGAGAAATTAAATCCTTAATTTCTATCTACTAAATTTGTTCCTATCTCAATTCGTGAGTCACTCACGAAACACGATATGTGCGAATTTTTTTGAAAGGTTTTGTGTTACAGAGAACCCATCGAAAATCATCATACAATCGTCTAGATTTTTACAATGTTTTCGCCACCGGTGTGCTACAACGTAACACTTTTTTTTTTTTACGCCCGGTATGGTGACTTTATGATGCTAATGGTATGCTATGTTGAATTTATTGCTATTGGGGTCTGTTATGGAGAGATTATGTTGTTTTTAGACTTTGGTATGGTGAATTTATGATGCTTCCGGTCATTTTGTTGAAATCATTGCTATTGGGGTTTGAAATTATGCTTATTGTTGAGCAAGACTATAGATGTTTAGTGGTTCCATTGTAGTGACTCATAAGATGACATCTTTAATGCATCTTGGACTTCTAAAATAGTTAATTACATGTGATGATTTTTATTCTATATCACCAAATGCATTTGTAGATGTGAATTCTATTTTAGGAGACTACAATTTCATGTAATTAAGTTTGCGTCTATGATGACATTACATTACGAGACCATATAGGTTAGGGTCTATAATGACATTATATTATGATAAGTTGCCTTATGAAATGGTTAATTACATGTGATGATTCTTATTGTATGTCACCATATGCATTTATATGATGTGATTGTCATTTTAGGTGACTACAATTGTATGTAACCAGGTTTAATGACATTCGCAATAGCTCACGATTAGTCTATCTTTGAACCATCGTCCTATTGTAGACTTGCTCACTTCCATTTCCCTTGTAACACTTTTATATGAGCTTCTTTTCCTTTTTCTATGCTTGCTAATCTTGATTCATCAAACATTATTCTTTTTTAATAAACTTTAATGCTCTTTTGATTAATTAGTGAAATTGATTTAGCTTGAGCAATTTTAAGCTTTGTTTTCTCCATATTGAGAGACAACTTGATTGTTCCCCTTATATAGCGAACTTAGAGACAACTTCATTCAACATGTCATGTGGTGGCGGTTTGGCATCACATTATTTCTCCAAAAGGGATTAAGCAATTACATTTCTCCCTTCATTTGTAATGTTCACTTCTTGTTAGACATACTCTTTTTTTTTTTTTTTTGATCGGTTAAATGGTGAATCGAATCCATGACCTTTTGGACATAGGTAGTGGGGCTCTAACCACTTGAGCTAAGGCTCCATTTGGATGGAATCATTTGAAATCAAGGGATTTGATGATAATACACCATACATTTACAAATCAAAATGGAGTAAAACTAAATGAATAGATTTGGTTCACACAAATATTACTTATAAATGAGAGGATTTCAAATACCCAATAAAACTTAGTCATTTGAAATCCTCTCACTTCTCCCACTTGTGCTTAATATTTGAGTGAATCAAATTCATTCATTTAACTTTTCTCCATTTTAGTTTGAGTGAATACATGAGATATTATCCTCAAATCCCTTGATTTTAAATCCACTCTATCAAAATGGACCCTAAAGGTATTTGTAATGAATGTTGAATGCTTGTTAGCAAGGTATTTAAAGCACTTTTAAAAAGTTGATGTGATTAGAAGAGAAATCAAAATTTGATTTTGGGGGATTTTAGCTAAAAAGCGCTACCAATATTATGACCACGTGCTTCATATGTTTCTCGATCTCTTCCAACTTCTTCACCATGGATTGGATAATGTTCATTGATCCAATCATTTTGTTGATACACATTTTGACCTCCATACACATTTTGAGTTGTCCGATCAAATTGGGAACTCTCATATGTGTAAGGAGCATATGAATCTTGAGACATATCACTATGATAAGTGCCACCCATATTCATAGAATTAAGGCTGGGTGAAAGTGGTTCGATATCAATATTTGAGCTTTCTTCTTGAGTTAAGGCACACCTCCTTATGTATTCCTTTTCGATTGCACCTATCCTGGACCTCCTGCTCTGCTTTCATGGTCCATATCTTGTGTTGCATGAGTGAAGTCGGCCTCACCGGTGAATGAATTTAATAACACTTGATTTGAAAAATAATTATCTTGATTACTTCCACAATTTCCACCATCACCGTCATTTCCACCATTTCCCCTCACTATTTCCTCCATCATCGGTTGAGCTATTTATTTTTAATCGGAAGAATTATTACCAACTTGTTGTAATACTTGATTCACATCAATTCCATAATCATGAGTCATAGCATCTACTTTTGTATCGGGATTTCCTTCATTGTCATCTAAGTGTGCATGTCGAACCCATTACAAAAGCGGATTTCCTTCCTCATCATTTTCATCGGTTGTTATATCTACCAGTCTAGATATTCTTGCTCTGCAATCTTGTTGTTTTCAATTTCCATATCTCGTACCCTTAACTTCATATTATAATAGCAAAAGATTAGTTGTTGAAGTTTTGGATATGCCAGACGATTTCATTACTTTGTATTAATTAAGGCAAAAGTGCTTCGATTTCTCTCACATGAAGAAGATGATGCCAATCTGTGATAATATTTGCCTTTGTCAAATCTCTTCTTGTAGGTGTTGAATGACCATACATAACCCACCACTTAGCTCAAACACCAATAAATATAATACATATTAGGGATTAAAGATTTGTACGCCCATAACTTGGCACTAGTTTGATTTTGGTCCCGATCATTAGGTCATTTGAATTTTGGTCCTGTATTTTTTATTTTTATTTTTTTAAATAAGGACAATAACTTGCTACACCGGTCACCTCCACATATGATATTAATTTCGCTTTCTTAAATTTTACGGCCCACGTGTATCAGTTTCATTGGTTATAATTGATGACTAGATCTAATTATATTACATGGGTTTCGAGTGTATTATTTCTACCGGATCGGGTCGGATAACGAGTTGGGCACAAAAGGGCGGGTTTCTAATATATTTGCCATAACCCGCTTTCCTCGGCATTCTCGGCCAAGCCATTGAAATCTATAACACCCAAAAGTATCAATCACCATAAGTAATTAAATTTGCATAAGCTACAATTATAATAGTAAATATTATTATTTATCTTATTTTATGTTATTTTTATTTCTTTAAAAGAGTTCTAATAAGATAATATTAAGTGATAAATATATATATATATATATATAATATACATATATATATATATATATATATATATATATATATATATATATATATATTACGCTAAGTGTTTTATGTGAATAGATATGAAATAAAATTTACACGTATATTAGAAGAGTGCCCTTAATTGTCTCAAGTTAGTTGTTGTTTAATTTAAATAAAATAAAATAGATAAGAATCAATAGCATGATTTTCCCAACAAAGAAATCTCTTTTTTTTTTTAAAAAAAAAAAAAAAAGTGTCGATTTTTACTCTTCCTTTTCTTTTAAAAAATTAAATTTTTAATTAAAAATCTTATCTTATAACAAAAATATCTCTTTCACCTTATTATTTATTTTGAATACACGATTGTTTATTAAGAAACACTACAAAAAAACCCAAAATTAACGAGGGGGTTAGCGAGTCGATAAACCCTCGCTAATTGCGAGGGTGTAACGAGGGCAAGTGTATCGAGGACATTAGCGAGGGGTGGGCCCTCGTTATGCGAGGGCCTTTAGCGAGGTGGGCCCCTCGTTAATTGCGAACGGCACGCAGCCGTCAGAAGCCGAGACCCAAGTTTGGCGAGGGCGCCTCGGCGAGCCGTAATTAACGAGGTTTGGGCCCTCGGCCCAGGCCTCGGTAAATCCAAGTTATAAAGCCCACGTGAACCCTCTCCCCCACGCACCCGATTTCGGTTTTGGAAGCGACCACCGCCGCCGCCACGCCGCCGCCACTTGGCCGAAATGAAACACCCACTAGTTGGGCTTTGTAGTACTGGATTCTCGGGAACATTTCTACGGTGAGTTTTTATGATTTAATCGGTTAATTTCGTTGTTATTTTACCAAATTTAGTATTTTTTCATATGCATATTTAAGTAATTTTGTTGTTAATATTGTTGTTATTATACATATGCTTGTATAGGGATTGATTTATTAGTTATTTAGTGTTAATTTTTGTAATTGTTATGTGTATTTTAATTATTAATAATTATTTAGAAATAATTAGTAGTATAATATTATTAATTATTTAGAGTTAGTATATGTATGCAATTATATAATTAGTAGTATAAAATTATTAATTATTTAGAGTAATTAGTATGTATGCAATTATATAAATTTATTTTTAATATTAATTATTATAATTTAATTTAATTGCTATAATTTATATATTTGTAGGTGTGTTGAAAAAGATTCGATCCGGGCATATAATTTCACTACACGCCACCACTATCACCGTAAGTATTCTTTTTTTTAATTAATTATTTAAAGATATGCTTTTAATTTATAAATTGTAATAATTATTTGATTTAAAATTATTTTGCATGCTCATATGATATATATAATAATAATTTATATATATGGTGATCGATGTTCGATCCAAATTTTGTATGATAGTTCAATTAATTATAATATTAGTTTTGAAAATTGAATCGATGTTCGATTCAAGTTGATGTTGGAGTTGAGGGTTGATGAATTGTTTGGCATTGTTCTTTGTAGAATGTGCGTTAGACTTGATTAATTTTAATTAAGTCGGAAATGGATGCACTAGGAATTAATTACTTGATATATTAAGCTGGGAATGCGATAAAATAAAACAAAACTCGAAATTTTTAGAAAATATATATATTAATATTAGGAAAAAATATTAAGTGGAAGAATTAATTATATATGATTTAATTAAATTTTGAATCTTCATTAATTTGAAACAGATGAATTATTCAAGCCGTAGTTGGATGTATGGTCCAAGAAGCGATTAATGGCATGATATCTCCCGAATTTCTTAGTGGAATCGAATCGTTTATAGAATTAGCTACTAGTAACCCCGGAATGGATGAGTGGAGGAAAGATTAGAGTGTCCTTGCTCGAAATTCAAATGTAGGAACCATAGTTTTAGAGAACCCATCGTTGACGTGAAATCACATTTGTTTAGGCATGGGTTTATGTCTAATTATCACAATTGGATTTTGCACGGTGAGCAAAATTGGAATTCTATGCCACACAGAAACTATGATCGCACCGGCGTCGACTTCGTATAGAGTTGGCGACATGCGGCACCTAGCTCGTACCAAAATATGATGATGGACTTAACCACGGTCCTAACATCGAGTTTTCCAAAATGTGGAAGAAGAGCCCCTTGGTAGGAACCTCCTAATCGACATCTTTGCACATTTTTGACATGCTTCGTGGGCATGGAGATTCAGATCACAGTTTGCGAAGTCTCATTCTCAGTTGTCATTCAATGCCCGACTTTTAAACATTAAAAGCGAGAATAATGTCTGAAAAGGGTTCTGATCAAATAGTTGATTTGATTAGTGAGATTTGCCCTCCGAGAAAATCTGGTGCCCAAGAAATTTTACGATACTAAGCGAGTTGATGGGTGGGATGGGTCTTCCCGTAGAGAGGATTGATTCTTTGTGCAAAATAATTGTATGATATATTGGGGTGCGGACAGGAGCTTGAATCTTGTAAGGTTTGTGGTCGATCCCGATTCAAACCTGCTAGGCGTGGATGAGTCGATGGAAAAGAACGATCCTTTCAAAGAGATGTTCTATTTTCCTATCATTCCTCGATTGCGGGCTGTATCGATCCACTACTACTCTAAGGATATGATATGGCATGCTAGATTCTATAATGATGAGGTGGTGTTATGCGTCACCCCGCAAATTCGTTGGCTTGGAAACACTGGACTATTCATATCCCGATTTTGCGAAATCTGAAATACGGAATGTGGTCGGTTTGAGCACCGATGGTTTTCGGCCGTTTGGGCGATCGGAAAAGCGATATTCGTCATGGCGGTGATAGTGACACCGCACAATCTGCCCCCATGGTTGTGCATGAAAGAACAATTCATGTTTCTAACTGGTTTTGGTGCCTGGTCCTAAAAATCCGAAGGATAATTTAGATGTATTTTCTGACCACTAATTCATGATTTGAACATCTGTGGGGAAATGGGGTGAAACCTATGATGTTGCTAGCGAAAGCGAAATTTTATGATGCGAGCCGCATTAATCTGGACCATTAGTGACTTTCAGCCTTACTCAATGCTTTGTCTGGATGGAGACCGGAAGAATTGCTTGTCCATATTGTCTTGAGTACTCTGATGCCTTCACTTTAAAACTTCGGCCTTAATGCGTGGTTTGATAACCATCGTAAGTTCTTCTTACCGAGGGACATCCGTATCGCGAGAACAAGATCGCATTCACGAAGAATGTAGTAGTTCTGAGATGACCCACCACCCATCCAATGCAGGTGAAATGCTTCTACAAGAAATTGATTGGTTGCAGGAATTGGGAAAGTGTGAGAAGAGAGGTCTTTGAGGCCCACAGGAAGATTAGATGGTGGTGGAGGAAGAAAAGTATTTTTTTGGGATTTGCCATCGGAGTACCCTCTTGATCCGCCATAATTTGGATGTGATGCACATTGAAAAAAATGTGTTTGATAATTTGTTTCTACACGTGATGAATGTGGAAGGGAAAACAAAAGACACAAATAAGTCTAGGGATGAACTTAATGAATATTGTCGTCGTCCCTCTCTGGAAAATGTCAACGCCTGCGAAAGTATCCCAAAGCTTGTTATTCACTTGATAAGAGTCAAAAGGATGATGCATGCGGATGGTAAAAGGTTGAAGTTTCCCGATGACTATGTGTCTAACCTATCTCGATGTGTAGACTGGAGCAAATTGAAGATGTTTGGGATGAAGAGTCATGATTGTCATGTGTTTATGCGAGAGACTACTCCCATTGCTTTTCGTGGAAACTCTGCCTGAATGTGTGGAAAGCAATCACTGAACTTAGTTTGTTCTTTGGGAGTTAACTTTCACATCCATTACGGTAGAGAACATGACTCGATTGGAAAGCGATGTTCCGATTATATTATGTAAGTTGGAGCGTATTTTTCCGACTTCTTCAATTCGATGGAGCATCTGCTGTGCACCTGCATACACGGCAAGGATAGGCCGGTCACTGTGCGGTATAGATGGATGTATCCATTTGAGAGGTAATTTATAACTCTAAATTATTTGATTACCTAAAACGGTTATATATATATATATATATATAACACTTGATTCATTTAATTAGGTATCTTTACAATTTAAAGCTCGAGTGTTGGTAACAAGGCGCATGTTGAAGCATCGATTGCAAATGCGTATTTAACAAAAAAAGAGGCCTCCATATTTTGTTCCCTCTATTTTGCGATCACGTTCGAGACGAGGCGCGCGGTGTACCTCGTAATTACGATGGTCGGGCGAGGTACCCGAAGTAGCGAAAGGTACTTTGTCCATATTTATACCTCTGGTAGACATCTTGGAAAGGTGAACAAAAGATGGATTGTAGATGAGGAGAAAAACACGGCTACGTACGTGCATCGTGTTCTTTGGGTCGAGTTGCAACCGTATATCGAGTAAGTTTATAACGTTCAACTTTTGTTAATTATACCGTCAATCCGTATATTAAATAATCAAATCCCCTTTTGTAGTATGTTTTCCGAGCAATTGCAAAAATACCATCCGGACTCTCGAGGGCTGAACAAGATAATAGACTACAAGATGAGTTTGCATCGTGGTTTTGAACAACTTGTAAGGATAAACAATATTCAAAATCGGTGGATACGTGATCTTTCTAGCGGTCCTTCGAGTTGTGTCACCACATACCACTGGATATTACGTGAATGGTTACAAATTTCACACACGGACTTATAGCTCATCCAAATCTACTTCAAATTGTGGCGTTTGTATCAAGGGTAAAATTATGATGCAGATGAGAATGATTTCTACGGGATCCTCGAGGAAGTAGTGCAATTGGAGTAAGGACGTATTGAGAAAAATGTTGTTGTTCAAGTGTGAGTGGTTTGATCCATGCATGTGCCAAATGGAACTAGAGTACATCCTCATTACAAACTTGTGGACGTTAATCAAAGGAAGATACGGCCACTTCACGATCCTTTGTGTTAGCAAGTCGAAAGCCACTCAAGTTTACTATTGCAAATACCCGG
This sequence comes from Paraleonurus japonicus, assembly GCA_030762865.1. Classification (NCBI taxonomy): domain Eukaryota; kingdom Viridiplantae; phylum Streptophyta; class Magnoliopsida; order Lamiales; family Lamiaceae; genus Paraleonurus; species Paraleonurus japonicus. Next base: position 44,187,807 of record CM061053.1, on the reverse strand, counting down.
AAAGCGTAGACATGAGTGGTTGGCCGTTTGCAAAATCAAACCGAGATCCTTGGTCGAAACCGTGGCAACGAATGAACAAGAGCTTCCCCCTTTCAAGGCGATCTTGAGTCCCAAATTAATGTTGTGCAAAGCGGATGATGATCCAATCATATTGTGAGATGTCGGCGGTCTGCACTAATTGATATTGAAAATAATGAAGAAGAGGAAGGAGAAGGCGAAGAAGAAGAAGAAGAGAGTGACTAGGTGGGACCACTTCCAGATTCTGAACTCAGCGGAGGTGTATCGCCTGTTCGTAGAGGCGGCGTGGAAAGATACACCGATATGCCGAACAACGTGAAAAAGTTGTTCTTCGCCATGAACAGGTGCCTGGATGGGATGACGCCGTCTTCAATCCACTGCTCGAGTATTGGGGTAGAGAAGAGGGTGAGGTCAAAGAGCGCGCGGTGTAGGAGGAATCGAATGTCGAACTGGAGAGGCGATCTTGGCATGTCCCGTCATAGGGGCGGATCCCGTGGATCAGCCGAGTATGCATATGACTTTGTAAGTAATTTTTAATGCTAGTTCGATATTTTAATTAAACATGTGGTTCTAATTAAATAAATACGGAGAGGAAGCATGGGCGGCCCCACCGACCGGGACATAGTGCGGCATTACCACGCAACTCCTGAGAGGGAAGTACACCTACGGGGGCCTTAGTGACACAATTGTAAGTATTTTCATTTTATATTATGTAATAATTTATAAAAAAATTATATATATGTCTATTTTTGTAATCTAAATTTTTTATTGTGGAAATATTCGTACGGTATGAAGTACAAGAGGCGGCCTCCCGAGATGCCTCACTCTGCGAGGGTCGAGCTCCAGACCCCAACCCGACTTATCCCGGATCTATGTCAAAGAGTTGGAAAACAACACGGGAGGGTTTCGGGGTCTCGGTCACTGGGTAAGTCCCAGACGCATCCTCCGGCTCTTGTTCATCATCGAGCACTCCTACTAGTGGGATCACCCTGATATGGACCGGATGCTCCAAGAGGAGCGTGAGAGGGTGCGGTTGGAGATGGAGCGAGATGCGAGAGCAGATGCGGCGGAGATGAGAGCCGAGATGCGATTGGAGTTGCGAGCGGACATGCAACGCCAACCTCCGGGAGATGTTGCGGGGGTTACGGGGTTCCTTCCACTGGTGGTGATATTCCCCATCTCGAGTCGGGTGGTGATATTCCCCCATCCGGGTGGTTCGATCGATCATCCGTGGGTCACGGGGTTCTAGCGCCGCTAAATTAATTATTTGTGTTTAAAAGCAATGAATTTTTTAACGGATGTACGTTAATTAAGAATTTATGAATTTTAAATGTGTATGAATTTTAATTAATTTATAAGATGATGAATTTTAGTTATTTAAATTATTAATTTTAATTGTTTAAGAGTACATAAATACACATGATAATATTGTATACAATTTAATTGAATATATATGTGGTAATAATAATAATTATAAACATGATAATATATATATGCAATAATAATAATAACAATAAATTATTAATTTTAATTGTTTAAGAGTACATAAATACACATGATAATATTGTATACAATTTAATTGAATATATATGTGGTAATAATAATAATTATAAACATGATAATATATATATGCAATAATAATAATAACAATAATATATGATAATGTGTATATAGTGAATTATAGGATACATTTTAATTGAATATATACAATATTAATAATTATAAAACAATAATATATATACTAATTGAATAGTGTAATAATGTGGTTTTATTTTAATTATTGTATATATTCAATTTAATTGAATATATACAATTATTATAAAATAATAATAAATATATTAAAATATTGTATACAATTTAATTGAATATATATGATAACATATATAATTGAATAATAGTTATATATATTAAACATATTTAATTGAATAACATTTATAAATTAAATATATATAAAATATTGAACATAATATAATATTAATATATTTAAAAAGCAAAACTATATCGAATGATTGGCTTTGCCCCAAGCAGTAAGCGCCAAGGCCCTCTCTCCTCCATTCGCGCGGAGGTCGCGGTTCGAATCCTTGTCGTGCGAAAAACTCGCTCAGGCCCCGAGGCGCGGCCGAGCGCGGGTTCGATCCCCACGCCGCATTTCTTTTTTTCGAAATTGAATTTAGCGAGGGCAAGACGAGGGGCCCGCCGCCCGGCTGGCCCTCGCCAATACCTCGCCAAATACCTCGCCGAGCCTCGCTAAATCCTCGCCAAAACGCCCTCGCTAATTCCCTCGCGAAACCCCCTCGCCAAAACCCTCGCCAAACGCCCGCTTGCTAAATCCCTCGCCAAATAAGCCTCGCTAAAGCCCTCGCTAAACTCGGCTCGCCAAATCCTCGGCAATTAGCGAGGGCTCATACCCTCGATTAGCGAGGATTTGGCGAGGAAGTGTTTCTACAAGGTTTTTGCCGAGGGCTTATTCCTCGGTAAAGCCCTCGCTAATCCCTCCCCTCGTTAATTCCCTCGCTAATCCCCTCGCCAAATTCGTTTTTTGTAGTGAAAACTCATAGAAAAATTATTTTCTCCATTCACGTAAATTCAATATTTTTTTTGGAGCATCGAAAGTATTTCATCACGCATTTTCTTGTTGTTTGATAGCTGCGCTATCCTTTCTTTTCTTTTTAATTAAGTCTTCTTTCTTTTAGTTCATCTATTAGTATCATAAGCCTCAAAAAAATTAATTGGCTGGAATATATAAAAACTCAGATTGTTTTGAAAATGACTGGTTGTGTAGCCTCTCGGTTGAAACTAGTATGTTATTATTATTATTATTTTTTTATCGGTAAATATTCGTTCCCAAAGGGAATCGAACCCAGTCTCCCACAAAAGTAAGGAACCCGGTGGCCAGGTGAGCTTTATTATTATTATTATTATTATTATTATTATTATTATTATTATTATTATTATTATTATTATTATTATTATTATTATTATTATTATTATTATTCCAAAATCTGGTTTAATAATATTATCTTTCATCTATACCAAAGATGTTAAACATTATACTAATTTATTCAAACCCAAAAACATTCATTATTTTATATTGTTTTTTTTTCTTGTTCTCGGAGATATATCTGTAACCCAATGATTTCATAAATACAATAATTTCTAAATTTGCTTTAATTAGTAGCACCAAGTAGAATAAAAGTCTTTGCTCTTAATATTTACCAATGGCCGGACACTTTTGAAAATTATCTTTCTTATTGTTCTGATTAATTCAATCAATAAATTTAGAATTATAGTTTAATTAATTATTTGTTAGATTATTTGTTTAGGTGGTCTATTTTCATTAAAGAAGTAACCTGTCAAAACCGAAACCCCTATTTCTCAAAGTGTTGTTTTCAAATAATTCATGGCTATTGTCTAGGCACTTTAATTGTTACCAATTCAGGTATTAACTCCCTGGTGTTAGTTTAGTTTAAATTTGTTATGTATAATATGCTAATTATATTCTAAGGCTACTAAAAATATTAATAATAATTTATGTTAATATATATATATATATATATATATATATATATGTTTTAATACATGATATTTAATTATTTAGGTCGTGGACCCTACACATTACATTAACCCATTTTATTTACAAGGTTTATTAAGATTTAAGGTGGGGTTTCTTACTCGCATATTTAATTTGTCATTTTTAAATATTCATGTAAGTTTAATTGTTGTTTGCTACATCATACTACGTTCACAAATCACATAAGTTATTTGGTTACTTGACGGTAAGGTCGTTGTAACTTTGCGGGGACTACGGTCCGGGAGGGTAATTTATCATTTTTAAATATTCATGTAAGTTTAATTGTTGTTTGCTACATCATACTACGTTCACAAATCACATCGGTTATTTGGTTACTTGACGGTAAGGTCGTTGTAACTTTGCGGGGACTACGGTCTAAGAGGGAAGCTCCTTGGAGACAACTCCACCGTATACGATTGACAGCCAATATATTGACACTCTAATTATATTAATGTTATGTGAGTTAATAATTTTATTTATGTATGATATTTAAGCGTGACAAAGGGACCTCACCGAGCTAGTGGTTTGCTCACCCCGATATTCTTAACATTTTTTTGATTGATGGAGTTGTGGTGGAGGGATGGTGGATGCGGTGCATGTCAAATGAGATATCTTATCATTTTTTTATGTTCCTATTTGCATTAGAGTTGAACTAATTCAATTTATAGTTTTCACATCTTTATCAATAAATTTTTGAAACTTATTTCATTGGAAATTTAACTTAGCTATATATCTAGCATAACAATTTTAAATGTTATTCTCTAATTTATTTCCATTGCAAGGTTTATTCAATTTATTCTTGTTTAGTCATGTTGTAAAGTCTTTCAAAAATCGGAATGTGACAAAATCGCAAGAAATCGCGTGAGGAAGAAGCACGAAAAGGGGTAAAATTTCATCATTAACATTGTTCTCATCTCAAGGCGGTAGGTTTATACTCTGTTCTTGTGGTAATAATGCTCGCATACGCACCTCTTGGGTGAAGAAATCCAGGTCGAAGGTTTTATGGGTGTAAATATTAGAAGGTCAATTTTTATATATTGTACCTGTAAGCTCAAATTTGTATATTTACCCCAAATATCTTATTATTTTTTAGATTTTAGAGAGATGGGGGTGGATGCAATTATTTTGAATGGTTAGATCCTCCTATTTCTCCAAGAGCCAAGTATGTAATTCAAAATCTGTTGAAGGAGAAGCATGAATGTCCAAGTCGGCGCCAAATTACGTAACACGGGGCATGTGTGATGAAGTATGCATTAATTGGATCGTGGGTGTTTTTCTTTTGATTTGGATGATGTAGGTATTAGTATGTAATAGAGATATGCAATAGGTGTATTGCCTATAATTCCATTATGTTGTATGGAATTTGAGAAGTAATATGCGGGGCATTTTGTGGTTTTATGAAATATTGGACAAATAATATGTATGGATGTAATATTATTGCCTGTTTTGTACTTAAATTTTTTTCCATGTTTTCTCGAAGTTTAAAGACAAGATCTTGGGATTAAGTGAGTGTTAATAATCCTCTGAATTATATGATTATATGACTACGTGAGTCTTAATGATCCTCTCAATTATAAGAAAACCCCTGTTTTATGATTATAAGTGTATTAGTAACTGATTTGAATTGCATCATTCGGTTATAATGAGTATCTCAAGTGTGCTTAAGTGTGTACTAGCAATCAAGAATAACCCGTTGGAGTTATTAGTACAAATGCATAAAATGAACGAAATGATGTCTATAAAATATATTGAACAATCAAACAATTATATTATCAAAGTATAACCTTATAATATATCATCTTGATCATCAATAAACACTGAAAAGATCATCATTCAGATACATCTCCAAATAGGTAAAGCAGTCACATCATCATCTACAAAGAAGAGCTTCATCACAAAGCTCAAGTTTTGAATATTCTAAATTCACAAAAAAAGCAGATGATGACATGATTACACAAAATGCACAAAAAGACAAAGCATGTCAAATTCTTCTAACAAATGTTCCCAAATTCTATTGTCAAAGGTGAATTTCTTCAAGAAAAGTGATCATTTTTTCTTTCTCCGAGCAAAAGATCCCAAATTCTTCAAACTCGACAAATCTCTTCCCCTCCTTCATGATAAGATCCCTTGTTTTTTCATTCTCAGAACGGCCATGAAATTGATCATCCATGGAGGGAGGCTCTTTGAAAGGTACGTACAGAATCGATGTTCCAAAGACATCCGGTTTTACTCAGAAGGAAAAATAAAAGCACATCAGGTTATAAAATCCTACAACAGCTTAAAGTTAAGTGGGATTGAATTGTTTACTTGCCTTCATTCTGTTTGATTTCTTAAAAATTGTAGACACATTTATAAAATTCATTGATGACAAATTGGCTTCTTGAGATGACATATCATCAAGAATTGACCGAGAATCCCGAAATCATTATGACCTAGGACAACATATAACATTCAATTAAATAAAAATCATCACAATCAACTCGGTTGAAATGAAAATAAATATAAATATATTCAACAAATATAATACCTTCATCTTGATTTTGATTAACTTCCTCTTGATTGTTGTCATTCTTATTTTGGACGATGTTCTCTTCTACTTGAACACCCTCGGGATCATTTGGATTCTCGAATTCTTTCGAATTTGAAAACACCAAGTAGTCTTCAAATTGACTATTAAAGTCAAGAAACTCAGTAGCCATCAACCCTCACTTGTTCTACTTCATCTAGGTGCATTTTTGCCTCTACCACTACCTTGTCCATCATGTTGGTCCTAGTCGATCAAGTTTATTCAAAGAGGAAATCTAGAAAGGGGGATTGTATAGATTTCCACACTACTCAATTTTTCCTTTCTACAATTCGGAGATAACCCAAACTCGATTTTAGATTATCCAAGTATCGATTTATATAGAAGTAATTTTATACTTGATTCGATTGATAACTCTTTAGAACAAGTGTTTGATTAAACAAAATTGATTATAAACAAGTAAGTAATTCGAAGATAAACAGAAAATAAAGAACACAAAGATTTATAGTGGTTCGCATTATAAAAATCCTACGTCCACTCTCTTTTCACAATCTTGTGAAAGGAACTTCACTACGTACTTACTTTCTTACCACTTTACTTATAGTTTACGGTGATGATCTTCAGCCTTTACAATCAATTCTTCCTAGCTTCGAAATTCTATGGCTTGAAGATATATATGAAAGTGTTCTATAAACACTATGAAACTATGAACGTTTTACGTTCTTGTGAGTAAGAGTATGCTTTGAATGTGTGCCGATTGTGTTACAGGATTTGTGTGTTGCAAAAGTTACATAAGTGATTCTATTCTAAACTAATGATCTATTTATAAGAGACTGCTTCGGTAGTTGTAACCGCCTTGTTGACTCTTTAAAGTTTGTTGAAACCGACTAACTAGATCTTGTAACCGCTTCTTGGTTAGTTATAAGCTGTCCTTGAGGTTAGTTATAACTTCACGATTTCTCTAACACTTCTAGTAAATGCTCTTCTTAACTTCGTACGCTCTTCACCTCGTCTGATCATCTTCATGTCTTCACATGTTCTGATCCTTTAAGTGTCTAGTCGTCTGCTACCTTGTCTTCATCTTGGTTTATCTTCGTCTGTCTTTCTAGCTTGTCTTCATCTTAACTAAATACTTAGTCTATTACAAGATTTTACTTATTACTTCAAATGGCTATACAACAATTCAGCTAGTCATCTTATTTTACACACTCATCTTAACCTCATCAAAACTATAACATTTATCTCCTAACACATCATTAACCTAATAATTGAAAAACGTTTACAAAAATTCAGTCTTATAGAAAACAAGGAACAAATGCAAAAACTTTACAAGTATTTACCCTTTCATATTGTTGCACTTCGCCCCACCACTACCTTGTCCATCATTAACCTAATAATTGAAAAACGTTTACAAAATTCCAGCCTCATCGAAAATAAGGAATAAATGCAAAAACTTTACAAGTACTTACACCTTCATCTTGTTGTACTTTTGCCCCCACTAAGTTGTCCCTCATTCACCCCTTTATTCACCGAATTATGTCTCACCCTTTTGGTCTTTGCTTTTGTCTACAAGTTTGTCCCTCATTCCCTAAGAATTGAATAAAACTATTAGGACTTAAGAGTTAAAAATCATTGATAAATGAAAAATCATACAACTTAACTACCTCATTCGGTCTTCCCCTTCTTTTACCACCACTTTGTCCAACAATATTGTGTGTCTTACATCCTCTTTTATTGTGGTCGGGTTGTAAGCACAAGCTTCATTTGAGAGTTGATTGTCTTCTCATCAACACATTAGGATTGGTTGGTATCCCCTTGCTTCTCTTTCTTTTCTTATCAATGATCTCATCAGTCTCCTTTCTTCTTGCCTTTGATGGTCTTCCTACTTGCCTACTAATATTTGGGGAAGTGGAGGTATGATACTGTAGAAGATTAGATCAAAATAAAATGGTCAAGATCAACATTCAAAGTTAATTGAAGACTTATTTAAAAATATCAAAAGAGTATACATGTTGGTTCTCATTCATCTCTACCATTGATAGGCGGTATAGAGTGGTCATACACCATGTTGTATATGTTCACTCTATACCAGCTATGTGTGAAGTCTTCGTGCTTCAATCCTTGACAAGAAATGGCTCTTATGGCATGTATGCAAGGTATACTTGTTAGGTCCCACTTTCTACACCCACACATGTATTTTTCAAGGTCTACTACGTATTGGGTGCCATCAATCATTCTAATATGATAATGTGTGTTATCGGCCTTCATTGGAATGCAACCGCTTATTTTCTTCACATTCTCATGAATTATGTTATGGATCTTTAGACACAATAAACCATTCTATTTTTTTCCCTTTACAACCCCGTCTCTTTTCTCAGTCTCTCCCTCCCAATCCATAATCCATTCTAACATACTCAAAATAGGCAACTCTCTAGTTGGTAGAATTAATGACAACATTGAATGACTCACATATGTTATTCATCACTATATCACACCCGAGAGTACATTAAAGTGAGATTTACTCCAATGCTCTGGAGGTTTGTCACTTAACCACTAAACAAGCATAGGACTCAACTCTTTAATGTCATTCATTCTCCTATTGAACTCATTCTTAGTAGTGGCTTTTGATGCTTTATACAAAGCATTCTTAAAAGCCTAACCCCTGAACCCAACATTTCTCAAGTTACCATGGAGGTGCCTAACACAAAACCTATGGGCTGCATTAGGAAAATGTTATGCACAACTTGAACTAAGCCCTTTTGCTTGTCGAAATAATAGTCCACTCACCTGTCACTCTCAATCTCCAAATCTTTTTCGTAACTTGCAAAAACCAATCCCAAGTATCCCCATTTTCTTTTCCTACAACAACATATGCTATAGGAAAAATATTGTTATTAGGATCAAATCCAACAACAACTAATAAAATCCACCATGAGGCCCACAACCCAACAAAAAACCTACCTTCAATGCACACAAACAAATGTAAAGCCTATCAAATAACACTGGTCCAAAGTAGGGTAAGTTTCTACTCCTATCAAAACAAAGTGGAACTGGGTTTGTTCTTCTAATTTTCTTGTGCATAATCCCAAACAAAAGAGTACCGATCATCAAGACTACCAAAGTGTGATCAATCATGGCAAGTTTTTGGCCTTGTAGGCCTGATGATCGATAATATTAACATCCAATTCATGCATTGCTTATGTTTTAAAGTCACTCACTTTTTTCTTAGGATTATTCTTGGAACCGGTACCCATATCTCCCAACTAACCAACTAGACCGCATGCTTTTAATGTGATAAGATTTAGGGCATGTGTGTTTTTATTGTAAGTGGTAATCTGGAATGAAGGTTCATTAGGAATAATTTTAGCATGTACCTTCCACGCACACACCTCTCCTTTACACTTGGCATACACTCTTTCCCTATCATTTTTAGTCAACCTAATGTCCCTCTTCCCCGATACCGAATCCGAATGAATAATATCTATGAATTCCCGCTTATTGTCAAAGATCATTTTGAGTTTCAACTGTGGGGTAAACATGTACTTAGGGTTGAAAAGTGGACACATACCACCATTTACTTCACTATCTAACCCTTTGTCACTAATGAAGTCCTCCCCATCTCATTTACATCATCCTTACTACTCCCTTCAAGTTCTATCCTATCATCCGAATTACTACTCTTATCAACAATAAACTCTTCCATTCCATGCTCCCAACTATCTTCTTCATCCTCACTCTCCCCATGCCGAAAATCGAGAAATTAGCATTTTTGGTCCCACAGGTCACACTGCTCACGATTTTGGTCCCAACATATGCCAAACTAGTCTCGTTTATCATTTTTCTGCAATTTTAGTCCCAAGTATTCATAAATCGTTAATTGTGGATGAAATTTAGCATGTGTGTATCACGTGCACGTTAGTTGATCAAATAATGTATTTTTTACCAACAATTAAAAAAATTGAAAATAAAAATTTCCTCCCAAAATCGCGTCCCCTTCTCCACCGAGCCCCGATTCCCAAAATCATGAAAAAAATTTGCTCCCATGGCTTCCACCACCACCGGTGATCCCCGGTCACCCCTTTCTTCCACCGGCGATCGCTTCCCTACCACCGACCCCCGCAATGGCTTCCCCACCATTGGCGAACACCACACAAGCCACACCCACGCCTGCTCTCGCGATTTCTCCCCAGGGCCGACGACTTTCCATGACGCCGGTGACCCCGCGACAGCCTTTCCACCGCCGACGACACTACCCGCGACCACTTTCGGATGGAGGAACATCCAATCGGCGAAAACACTGCAGCAAGGAAGAGTCCGATAAAAGATAAATAAAATTAGAATTTGGAGCCATTTTGCGAAGGAAATACCTTTTTCGATTTGGAGCCCCTAATTACGGTACGTTAATTTCTTTCTTGAATTAGGCATATTATATTTGTTTACAATGATTCTCATAGTTAGAGATATTTTTTTACAATGATTCTCTAAAGAAAACCATGTGTTGTATAGAAAAGTTACAATTTGCATGTTGAAATAGACATATTTTTTTACAGATATTCAAACTTATACCGCTAAATATTTTTTCTCACAGTTGCACTCGATATATTTTACGGTGATTCATAGTTGACCTAGGAATATTTTTTTACAGTGATTCTCATAGTTGAATTAGGCATATTTTTTTTTACAGTGATTCTCATAGTTGAAGTAGACATATTTTTTTACAGTTGAATTTGCATGTTTATATGAAACTGATGATTTGGGTGTGCATCTGTTGATTTGAGTTTTTTTTTAATTATATGACTATTAAAATGCATCATGGTGGTGAGTTGCATGAGAAAATGATGGGACCCTTGAATACAAAGGAGGAACTATAAGTGCATTTTATTTTGTGGACATAGGAAAGAAAAATATGAAGTATTTAGATGGGTCAGCTAGTCAATTAGGATACCTTGGTGAGAAAGTGTATTATTCAAAGGATAAAAGTGGAAAACTTGAGGGTGTTGATGGGGTATTTAATATTGATAGAATGTTTAATAATCATGTAAATAGAGTATTTCATTTGTATCTAGTTGCATTGAGAGATGATAAAATTAGCGAGCATGAGGAAATATAAGGAGAGTGGTTGCATTGGAGTTGGCTTTCGGTAAAGGAACCTTTATTTTGTAGTGTCGTATATAATGTGAGTATTGGAGCCTAGAAATTGTTTAGACGTTGTAATATAAATATATATGTGTAAACTCTGTTGTTGGGTACTCCTTGTACTTGAGAACCTTTAGTAATGATTAATACATTTTTTTCGATAAAAAAAAAAAAGGAGAGGTTGAGTGGTATGATGAGGAGAATGTTGGAAGTGTGGCAAAAATACGGGTAATCATGTTAAGGAGAATGTTTTCAATGAGGTTGAAGAGGTAGCTATAACTAAAAAAAAAAAAAAAAGGTTGTTATAATTAATTTGAAAGAGGAAAACATGATTAATGTTGCGGTTGAGGGAGAGATTAATGAGATTGATTTACGGAATGAAAAAGAAAAGGGAAACAAATACAGATGCCTATAGAGTCGGAAGATGAATCGGATGAAGAGTTCAAGTGTGATATGAGTAGTGGTGATGAGATCTTGGATGATATAATGTATGTGGAAAATGTGGACAAAGAATTAGAGTAGGTTGGAGTTGTTAGAGAAAGCGGTGAAAAGAAAGTCCCGAGGATGATTCAAGTTGTGATGATCAACTCGAATGAATCGATTTTCGAGTGTTGCATCATTTGAAGAAGAGGATGAAAATGATAGAGACATACATCTCACCTTTAGACCATCTCAAGTGGAGAATCCAGAAGTTCTTCATGGAACAACTTTTTACCACAAAACAGCTTGTTTAAGGAAGTCATTAACATGCACAGTGTCAAGACTGGAAGAAGTTTGAAATTTACTAGGAACGATGGAAGAAGAATCTATGCAAGATGCAAGCAAGAGGGTTGTGATTGGTACATTAATGCCTTGAAGGTCACAGGTGAAATGTGTTTCCAAATAAGAAAGTTCAACCCCGATCACACTTGTGTTAGACAATATCACATTGATAATGTAAAATCGGGGTGGTTGGCAAAGCGATATGAAACCGAATGTAGGGTGATCCAAAGAAGTCTGTTAAAGGTTTCAAGAGCACAACCAGTTGAAGTTAGGGTGTCACATTTCCCACCATCAAGCGTATAGAGAAAGACAAAAGGCTTTGAAGCTCATTGAAAGGAGTTCCACTAAACAATACACAAAGCTCCTGGGACTATTGCCAAACACTTATTGAGAGGAATCCCGGATCTACTGTGATTCTAAGTTTAGAAAATGGACCTACAGGCATAAATGATTTAGCAAGTTGTACATTTATTTTGCAGCATTGAAGCAGGGGTTCAAATCGGCCTTAGACCATGGATTGAGAGTGGATGGGTGTCACCGTCATCTAAAAGGTCCATGTGTTTGGTGTGTTATTAATCTGCAGTTGGAATGGATCTAAACAATAATCTATATACATTGGCTTATGCGGTAGTAGGGAGTGAGACAAAGGATGCATGTGAGTGGTTTTTGCAGCCTTCTAAAGGCCGACTTGATGTTAGAGAGGGAAGATGTGTATACTTTCATGTCGAGATAAGCGAGAAGGGCCTAATTCCAGTATTTCATAACATTATTCCATGTGATTTATGTTATTTTATCTTTCATAAAATATATATTAATTTATGTTATTTATATTTCATAAAATATATATTAAGTTTTGTTCTTTTAATATTATACCGAGGTGTAGAGAACAAATTACGTGTGAGACACTTTCATGGTAACATAAAGAGAGTTAGTTTCAAGGGTGATGTTTTCAAGAAAGCACGTGGGCTGCTGCTAAGGCTACAATAGTCCCTTCATTTAACACGGCAATGGCAAAAATTGGAGAACTAGATCCTAGGTGTCTTGCATGGCTTCAGGATAAGCCTGCCTCACAGGGTCAAGATCACATTTCAACACATTTGCAAAGTGTGACACTCTTGTCAACAACATGTGTGAAATTTTCAACTCTGTTATATTAGATGCAAGATCATCTCTCATCCTAACTATGTTGGAGTGGATCGGAGAATACATCGAGTCTAGGCTGCAAAAATAGAGACAAGTGTGAAAGAATTTGGGAGGGAAGAAACGGTTTGTGATAGGAATGATTTTATGGAAAAATATTGAGGCTTCCAAGGATTGTATGCCATTGATATCAAATGATTGGAAGTAAAGATATGCGGTGGATTTGAAGGCATGCACTTGTGATTGTAGACGGTGGGAATTATCTGGTATACCTTGCAAACACGCAGTGAGTGCAATATGTTCACAAGGATGAGAGGTTAAAGACTTTGTTCACAAGTGCTATTCTGTGGAGACATATACAACAGTTTATGATCATTGTATAACTCCAATGAGTGGGCAAGAATTATGGAGTAAGACAGGTTGTATCCCTCCATTGCCACCATACTTTGGGAAAAAGAAAAGAGCACACCGGTGTAAAAAAGAAGGGCTAGTGCGGGTGAAGAAGAAAAAGATAAAGAGGAGTTCAAAGAATGCCAAGACAAAAATTCAAATTGATTTGCAATTTTTTTGGTGAAGAAGGGCACAATCGGAAGGGTTGTCGGTGGAAGAAAATGGCGAGAGGACTTCATGGCTGATTTTGATGATGACAATAATGATGAAGTCAGTAGAAATGACTCAACCATCCGATGCTCCACCAATGACACAAGAGGAAAGAACTCAAGAATCTAGAGAAATTGTAAGTCCATGAAATTCTAATTTTTTTGCTTATATACATTGAAAAAAATCTTATGACTAATGTCTTGCATTTGTGTATGCTAACAGGTTGAAGAAGTCCATGATACTTCTAAAAATGTTGAAAGGCCAACAACTAGGCAAGGAAGAAAAAAATATGGTATTGTTTTAAACATGAAATTCTTATTTAAATCACAAATTTTTTAGCTTTTATTTATAAAGTCCAATGAGCAGGTGAAGAAAAAAGTGGATCTAGTGGAGCTAGTAGCTCGAGGAAGGTCCAGGTTCAAGAATCTCAAGTTATGGAATCTCAAGAACCTTTGTTGGTGTTTAGGTATAATTGTGACTTTAATTGTACCTCCTTTCAACTTATATGAATTTATTAATGGTGACTGTATAATTAAATGCAGGATAATCGGTTATCACAAACGGGCAATGAAATTCCATCCACCAATGCTCTAACGCCAAGAGGAGATACAATAAAAACACCCGCATCTATGACATTTCAGCCTCGAATATAATTGGAGGTCATGTTAACGTTGGTTCTTCAAGCTCCAGTTCACCGGCACCCTCTACTAGGATGAGCTTCAATCCAAGTACTTACATTAGTTGCAATGTCAATATTGATAGTGTGAACACAAACATAGATGGTATGCGAGTGATCTCACAAGGAGGTAAGAAGTTTGTGACATTATCTAGTCTCACCGAACCAAAAGGCAAAGGTAAGAAAACTAAGAAAACAAACGAGGGAAAAAAATAGTGTGAAGTTTTGATGGTTGTTATGATTGCGGTTGGATTATGTTTTGATTGTACTTTGTTGGATTATATATGGTTTATGTATTTTGTGGATTATGTAATCTGTTGGATTATGTCATATGTTGGATTATGTCATCTATTGGATTATGTTTTGATTTGATGATGACTTATTGATGATTGGATTATTTGTCATTGTATTGTTGCATTTGTTGATTTTGTTGACTATTGTTGGTTTTTGGTTTAGTTGACTTATTGTTTAGTTTAGGAGCAGGTTTTGTTTTATTGTTCATTTATATTAGAATTGCATAATGAAACAGGACAAGCGAGGACACATATTTGTTAAAAATATGCAGATTTAGAAAATTGCATATTTGATAATATTGCATACATAAGTGATCATATGTTATTTTACATAGTTCTTACATAAGTTGGTGCATACATCATACTAGGTTCTTAGACATTTCAACCCATCCACTTAAAAATAATAGGTGCTTAAGACAACAAAATTACAATGAAAAGTACAAGTCTCATTTGCCTAAGTTGTGAAAGTTCTTCACCTATCTCGCATCACCTCTTTCTTCAATGCTTGAGTCATTTCAATTGCATTTTGTTCCCGATGTGCGCATCTTTTAGCTTTTGAGTGAGGTCCAAATACTTGGAGACTAGAGAGTCGATTCTCCTCATCATTCTAGGAAACATGCCTTAGGCTGCCACTTTGTGTTCATCTCGCCCACACAAAATATTGTCATCCACCATTCATCGAGTCAATACAGTATGAAATAACCTGCCTTTGCTTCTTGCCCTTTGAGAAACAAATGTGGCTACAACTTTTCAACAATAGCATACAAGTTGGTGTTGGCATTTTTGTGAAGAAGAGGATGAAGACCTTGTTTCTTGGTCATATTGGTATTTTGTGTATAATGAGGAAAAAAGGGTTGGAAGGAGGTTATATAAGACTAGGGTTACCATTGGCGCCAAAATATGTCCAATTTTCCTTTCAATTCACTGCACAATAATGATATTTCGATTAGAACTAAAACCGCTAACGGAGCTAATGGAAAAACTTAACGGTGGGACCAAAATTGCGAGAAAAAGTGACGAACGAGACTAGTTTGGCATATGTTGGGACCAAAACGCAATTTCCTCACGAAAATCACTATCCTCACTATCATCATCTTACGCCCCCTCACTATCCAAATATTCTACCCCTTCGGTCTCCCCATGTTGTGCCCCCTCACTCTCAACATCTTCTTCCTCCTTACTCTCACCATCTTATACCCCTCACTCTCCCCATCTGCTACATTCTCAATCTCCACGAACTCAAAGTAGACTTTCAACTCTCTAGAATCCAAAATACATGTCTTAACTAAGTTTTTAAATCGGTTGTCATCATTAATAGGTTCAAACCTACCCTCCTCTTCACAAAAAGAATAGTTTACTAACTTCACCAAACCCACGATTATTACCAAATTTTTTAAGGAATCCAGTTGAAAGTTTTACCACTAACATGGTCAAATTTATAAAGACTACCACCCTCATATCTACCCGAGTTTAATGCTACCATTCACATGAAGAGATAAACTATACTCATGCCAATACAATATGTAAAAATATATATATAATTAAATCACAAAAAGAGGTCAACATAATAAAGCATTTAAGACTCACATGAGCCACCACTCAACCACTCACCGTCGTCTTTTTTAAACAAATAGGCAAAGATAAAAATCATTGACTCAAGAACTAGACAACACATTTACATCCAAATATATATATATATATATATATATATAGAGAGAACCCTAAACAAAACACCACCATTTTTCCTAAACAAAACACCAAAAATAACCCAATAAATCCCACTAGTGTCGGGAATCATGCATAAAAGCATGAAACCCCAAAACCCTCTTGATCTTGTTTTGAACAAAACACAAACTGAATAAACCCGAAACCCCCAATAATGTCGGGAATCTTACCGTATATAGGTGGAGGGTCCTCATTTCTATTTGGGTCATGAAACCTTATTATCATCACACACAATCATCGTCTTTAATCTTCAACAGCAGGTGAGTGTTTTTGGGTCTTTAATCGTCGTCTTTGAAATTGCTTTAAAACTGAGATGAGAATGATAAGGAAAGCGGGGTTAGGGCAAACATATTAGAAACTCGCCCTTTTGTACCCGACCCGTTATCCGACCCGAATTGCTTTTAAATACACCCAAAACCATGTAATATAATTAGATTTAGTCATCAATTATAACCAATGAAACTAATACACATGGACCGTAAAATTTAAGAAAAATGAAATTAATATCACATGTGGAGGTGATCGGCAAGTTTACTCGGAATAGTAGGTTATTGTCCTTAGTCCAAAAGAAATTCAAAAATACAGGACCAAAATTCAAATGACCTAATGATCGGGACCAAAATCAAACTAGTGCCAAGATTCTTGGGCGTACAAATCTTTAACCTCTACATATTAATTCATTGAAGACATCATCTTGAATCATGAATACAACCTCTCCTTAAAAATTCAAATAAATGGGACCATTGTAGATCGAGAAGCAATTGCGGCCACGAACAACAAATCTTTTTTTCCCGTCACGAAAATATGTAAGCTTCACATTTATTACAATTTTATGAGTTTTTATCTTAACACGGATTGAACTAATATAGAAAAATTATGTCACCTCATTTCCAAATTGAGCTACACCATTAGAGTTCGGGTCCAACTTGCTAAAACTTTATGAACAACTTGAATTAATTTTGGATCATCACCAACTCTTGGTGATATTGAAATCGTGGATTCAAGTAATAAGCTGAAACATTATAAAAGATTGTTAGAGTATCAATGACACCATTCGAGGTCTTAATAATTTTGATTCCCAATCACATCAGCTAACCTCATATCCTTTAGGTCAAAATTTTGATTCAACGCTCGTTTAGTTTCAACCACAATATTATTGTCACGCCCATGATCAACATGTCATCTACATAGAGACATACAATGACAAATTCTTTTGGTGTATTGTTTATATACACGCATTTGTCACATTCATTGATCCTGAAGCCATGTGACAACATTGTATTGTCAAACTTCGCATGCCATTGTTTAGGAGCTTGTTTCAGCCTATACAATGATCGAACCGGCTTTGCACACCTTTTTCTCATTACCAGTGCCACAAACCTTTATGGTTGATCCATATATTTTTCTTCCTCTAATTCACCATTCAAGAAAGTTGTTTTCACATCTATTTGGTGAATCTCGAGATTGTGCACAACTACAATCGCACCCTAGTGGAAGCGATCCTTATCACAAGTGAATAGGTATCGAAGAAATCATACCCTTCAATTAGTTTAAACCCTTTAGCAACCAAACGGACTTTATACTTGTCAATTGATCCATCTCGCTTTATACTTTCTTTTAAGGATCCATTTGCATCCTAAGATCTTACAACCTCTAGGGAGGTCAACCAACTCACATGTATGATTTTGCAAAATAGAATCAATCTCACTATTGATTGCTTCTTGGCGAGAGAGGTGCATCTGGTCTCAAAAGAGCATCTTTGATAGACATTGGTTCTTCTTCCAACATTTAAGTGATGAAATCAGATCAAACATCTTTACGCTTTTGCTCTTTTGCTATGTCTCGGCTCTTCATTCTCTTGAGTAAAAGAGCCTCCAGCCTCTTCATCTTCCCCCTCAAGAGGTCTTTTAGAATAACTTGGATATACCTTATCCAAACAACGAAAGGTATCTTTAAAAAATATCACATTTCTCGATTCAATTATGGTGTCTTCTGTGCATATCGGGTACATCTATTTATGAATCGAGAACCGATAAGCACTACTATTAAGGGCATACCCAACTATTGATGTCACCAATTTAAATATTTTGGTGTTACCACCAATGTTGTAACATCGGGTGCAACATTAGAATTTGTCCTTTCTTCTAACACTAACTTATTCTCGTTTGAGTGTTGTCTTTGACGTTGTTGATTGTAGGTTGACGATGCCGAATCGGCTCCAATACTCCGTAAGGATCTAAGAGATTCAAGAATAAAGAGGAGTTTTCTAGATCAAGTAGATACAAGTATAGAGCATTATTAAAGGCGGTTTATTGGTAGTTTTCCACCGAGCAAAATGAACTGAATAATAGGAGAATAAGTCGGAGATTTCTAGATCTATCCACAAGGATCTACGATGCTCTTGAAGACCGAGATCTTCATCTATAAATAGATGTCCGAGGCTTCAAGAATGATAACAAGATAATACGAGTTGATCATTAAAAATTATAAGAGCCTTGCGTGAGAAGTAATCGAGTATCGGACTGTTAAGTGTGATAAGTGCATCCAGTTGATAGGGCCATTATTTCTCGCTTACGTTACATCAATTATTGCCACAATTCGTGTAACATAGATTCTGTTTAGATTATTAGTAGACAGGTGTTCTTTAACATATCTATATAGGTCACCTTTGACGATATATTTTATACACTTAGCCATTTTCGATATTAAATATTTGGTTTAGATATTGTCGTTGTTTATTGAGAAGATTCAAATTGTGAATTGTTCTCAACTTGATTTGTATTCATTATTAACATAGTGAATCGTTTCCTCAAGATTATTATTTAAAATAATCTATGAAAAGTTTTATGCATGTTTGCAAAGATTTTGACTAAGTCTTCCGCCGTTATAATCAAGTTGTTACCGTGATTGTTTCAACATTGACAGAAAATTTCTGATTTCTGAAAACACACACCTTCACCAACAAATATACAATCGATAGTTCTCGGGCCGATTTTGACTTGTTTGGGTAGAGGCACTTCGACCTTTGCTAAACACCCCCACACTTTGAGGTATTTGTAAGAAGGTTTTCTCTTCTTCCACATTTCATAAGGAGTTTGATCCCTCTTCTTATGTAGTACACTATTCAAAATGTGGTTAGCCGATGATGGCTTGCCCCCAAAAGTTCTGCATGGTAAACCCGAGCTGATCAACATTGTGTTCATCATCTATTTTAGTGTTCGGATTTTTCGCTCCGCAACACCATTAGATCGAGGTGAGTAGGGAGCCGTAGTTTGATGTATAATGCCCGACTCGGCAAACAACTTTTCAAACAGAGCTACATACTATCCACTTCTATCACTATGAATTATTTTAATTCAAGTGTTCAACTGGTTTTCTACTTCACTTTTGTAAAGCGTAAAGCTTTCAAAGCTTCATCCTTGCTTTTCAAGAGATAAACGTAGCAAAACCTTGTGCAATCATCTATGAAAGCAATAAAATACTTTTACCACCTCTAGTTTGCACAAATTTTAAGTCACACACATCGGTGTGAATTAATTATAGGGGTATAGTGTTCCTCTCAACCAAGGAAAAGGAAACTTTGTCACCTTTGCTTCAACACATATTTCACACCTTTTGGGGTTGTCGAAATTTTTAATATTAAGCAAGTCTAAACTTACTAATCGCTTTATGAAATTTAGATTAACATGTCCTAATCTAAGATGTCATAACGAAGAACACTCGATAATATAAGCGTAAGAATCATTCTCATTATTAACTTTCTTGCCTTTACGGCTTACAACCATAGCATTGATTTTGAGCAGGACCATTGTTGAGATAGCCCGACCAAGGAACCTGTCCAAACTTACTAATTATAACTTTATCCAACTTAAATACAAGTTTAAATTGATGACTAACAAGTAAAGAGCCCGAAATAAGATTTTTCCGAATGTCTAGGACATGTAGCACATCCTTCAGTTTGAGCTCCTTCCCGGAAATGAGCTTGAGCACAACACTTCCCACACCACCACCTTAAACGTGGCTTAATTCCCCATGTGAAGCTTCCTCCCATTAGCCGGTTCATAAGTGGAGAAAGCATTCTCGTCAGGCAGACATGACAAGTGGCTCCAGTGTCCAAAATCCATTCCTTTGGAGTATCAACCAAGTTCGTTTCACTCACCACAAGAGATGATCGTTCTTAGTGAGTTCCCGCTGAACCATATTGGCACTCGATTGCTTACCCTTCCCTTTGTTATAATTATTATTATTGTTATCTTTTTGGGGTGTTTGCGATCTTGAGCATTATGGTTCGGCTTCCCACAATTAAAGCAGCTTACAGAGAACTTGGGTCTAATAGGGCTGCCTTCGCTTTGTCGGTGGCCTTTTGCGCTTTTTTATGACTCCATCAAATTAGCCCTAACCTTACCTGCGCCTTCAATCTTGCTCGCCATCGTTAGACTTCCCTCGTGTATCTGAAGTTTTTGAATTACATTAGCAAAAGACATGTTCTTTTTCTTGACTTGAGATAACATTTAAATTCACTCCGGCTAGGAGGCGCTTTCTCAATCACCAAGCGGCTTGAAATTCAACAGCAACACCATTCCTTCTACCGAAATGCCATGCGAATTAGTTGGAACTCTTGAACTTGTTCACTAACGGATTTACCATCCACCATTTGATAGTTCAAGAACTTCGCAACCACAAACTTTTTAGTACCGGCGTCATCAAAGAAGTACTTTGACTCTAAAGAGTAGAGATGTTAAAAGGGCCGCGAAGCTGGCAACCGGCCCGTTTAGCCTGAAAATGCAGTGGTTAGGGCCAGGATTTAATGGTCAATTTCAAAATAGGGCCTTTTTGGCCCAGATCGATTAGTCTGCAGTTAAACGGGCTAGCCCACCGATTTTGGGCTAACGGGCCACCTGGTTGTTATTATTATTTTTTAATGTACTAACCTCATGCCTATTAGTTATTTAATAAGGGAAAAATTGGAGTTAAAAATTCTTGGAAGTAATAGCTAATTAATAAGGAACGGAATGTTACTAAAGGGTTTGAGATATTTCAAGAAAAAAATGAACAAAATGTTAGCAAATAAGTTGAGTTTGTTCTTAGTGACTTTTTCTTGGAATGTAAAACGATTTGAGAATCTATTCTATTGTAATTCCTTATTTTTTTAACTATTTTGATGTATTTCTAATGAATTTATGAACAATATTTATATTTTAAGTTTGTATATATTGTGTTATATTATAATTATAATTTAAGGTTTTATATTAAAAATTAATTTTTTTCTTCTGAGCCGATTAGTGGTCCGTTTAGCCCGTGAGCCCGCTAGAGTTATGGTTAGGTTCCAACAATTGTCGGCCCGCTAAGAGTGAACCGGTAAGGCCCGGAACCGTTTAGGCCTGTGGCCCCTGTAGGGCTGGCCCTAATGGGCTAGGGCTAGCCGTTTAACATCTCTACTAAAGAGTTCCATAACCCTTTAGCGGTCCGTACCTTGTGGTACACATTATACAATGTGTCCACCAAATTCCTCCGAGGACATAGTTTCAGCAAAGGAAGTCTCCTTGCCCCCACTGGTCATAGGCTACACGCCTTGCAATATCGCTATCATTTTCATCGACCACCGTGGATCGTCCCCGAGAAATCGTGCTAAATGCAGCATTGTAAGATAAAACTACATTTTCTCGCCGCCATCTCTTAAACGTGCTAGCAACACCCGAGAACTTCTCGAGTTTCTCGTTGTGGACCACGTAAGGTCGCGAGTTAGTAGAAGTAAAATGAGGGGCCACCACTTGGAGGGCGTAAATCGACCGACTTCACAACAGAGGTAGGGAAGTGGTGGGTTGGGGAGTAGGTACTACAATAGAAGGAGAATAAGTGTTATCTCCATTAGCCATTACGTATAAACATTTTGCGATTGTTGTTCGTAATAGTAAGGAGATTTATAATAAATGAAATACAATAGAAGAAAATCCAAGAAATAAAGTAATTCTTCACTTGAACAAAGAACAAAGCAAAAGCGAGTCAAGGTTATCCCTTTTCCCGCAAAACGTTTACGCCCGATAGTGCTCTTCGGATTGACGCAGCGTTTCCAAAGGTAAAATGGTTTTCGTCCTCACGTTAAGCAGCATCACAATAACGTAGGCACCGACGAACTCGAAAAGCATCGAAGGATGGCTCCTAACACACACTACCGTATGCAATGTAGCAAAGTGACAATATGCTGAATTTTCTCGGTGTATGGAGTGAATTAATGAACCACCTATTTATAGGCTCCATTTCCGATTGCGAGGCAACAATTACTCTGTTAGAATCGTAACCGACGCGTGATTGATGTAATTTGTACTTATGGCATCTGTTACAAATGTGATTTCACGTACAATCATCATTTATGACGTTAGTTACTAATCATGATTATCGCTCATAGGGATGGCAACGGGCGAGTCGGGACGGGTTTGGCCTGGTCCAAGGACCCGGCCCGCTAGAAATTTTTGGACCCGTTACCCACCCCGCCCCACCCGGGTTTTGGACCCGCCCGGCCCGCTCGGACCCGCGAACCCAGCGGGTTTTACCCGCCCCGCCCTATTTTTTTTTTTAAGATTTTCACATTTCTAAGTCTCTACTCTGTATAAATATAAAAAAATCATCAATATTATTTTCAAAATATAACATATTCACGTGAAACATTGAAATTGTAACAAATAAAAATTAAAATATCATTAGTGTCTTAAGCATGCAACAAATGACAAATCAAACACAAATATTTAAATTTAATCACACGTCAAATAAAATATAAAACTTTAAATATATATAAATTTTAAATAAAATAATTAAAATATAAAACTTTTAATATTTTATTTTAAATATTTTAAATAAAACATAACCCTAAACCCTAGAACATAAAATAATTAATTAATTAGTATATATTTTTTAATTTATATATATATATATATATACGGGTCGGGTCCGGATCGGGTCCATATAATACCAGGACCGCCCTGCACTGGCAAAGACCCGTTGGTACTCGGGTCTGACTGCTCCGGACCCGTTTGACCGGAGTTTTACCCGCCCTGTGACGGGCCGAGGTTTGTGGCGGGTTCGGGTTACTGTCCCGCCCCATTGCCATCCCTAGTCGCTCATCCATATAATTTCGTATTTAGACTCTCTCTTGTCCAGATTCGAGTTTCACAAACTAGTCCAGTTTGTGGTTGAATCCTAAACTTAAATAATCTGATTTTTTGGACTCAAACCACCACAAGTACAACTTACGAATGAGCTTTTACTAATATAGAGTAAAATAATCTTATTAGTAATCAATGTGTGATTAGAAATATAACTCTTTACCTAGAATAAATTTCTACAAATCCAATAAAAGGTGTTGACTCTAACTCAATTAGTAATTTAATTTCTCACTCACCGAAAATTGGTTTTGAAATTATAAATATGCTAACATCATCTACTCCACGAGTAGAATCCATTTGTGTTCATTAATTTTCCAGAAATTAATTTCAACACCTTTATTTAATTATTCTAAGACACGTGTCTCACACATTCTTAAACACCAATTAAATAAAATTATTTAATTATTCAATTAAATAATTCTACACCAATTTTCTCATATATATATATATTCCTTACAACATAATAATTTCTAATCAAACACATTTGAGTTCCAAGTGAATTAGATCGAGTTACTATGTCTCGAGAAAAGAGTAAAGTAAAATTAAGAAAAATGTCTATTAAAAAAATGAGGGAGCCATTAACAAGAGAGAAAGTTATAGTTGTCTTGGCAAGGAACAAGAGTTACTATGTCTCGAGAAAAGAGTAAAATAAATTTAAGAAAAAGGTCTATTAAAAAGAGGAGGGAGCCATTAACAAAAGAAAGTAATAGTTGTATTGGAAAAGACCATCAACAATCACTATTGAAAAAAGGAAGCAACTACAACTGAAGGGTAGGGAGGGAAATTCACACATGTTTTAATAGCGGAGAGTAATTATTTATTTCCATAAGAGTAAATAGCAAGAAAAATTTCAGCTTTGTGCCCTAAAGTTACTCTAGCTCTCATGTAAAAAATTATTTGTATTAGAGCTCTAACAAGTGACCCATTCAATTGTGCAACCAGATATCATGGATACTCAAATTTTACACAATTGAATATGGCTCGTCTATGGCAACCACATTAGCGACGAGAATGGCTACTACATAAGATTAGAAGATGTGGTGCCAATTAAAACTATCGTGTTTTTCAAATGCAAGTGATTTAATTCTTTCAAACTTTAAACAAGATTTCATCCAGAGTATAAGCTCATAGATCTTAATCATAAGTGGAGGTTTAGGCGTTATGAACCATTCATATTAGCAATTCAAGCTACTCAAGTATTTTACTACACGTACTTTGATAATATGAGTGATTGGTGGACTGTTAGCAAAGTCTAACTCATGAGGTCCTCAGTTGAAGTTCTTGCACAAACATTAATGAGCAATCAATACCCAGTTGATTCAACATTTTACGAGGACGAAGTGATATAGTTTAAGTGGTTAAAGTTGTACTAACTATGTTGTAAAGTTATTGGTTCGAATTATCATTCCGATTACAAAGAAAAATTCAAACACATGATTAATTAAGACGGATCGTTAGTAGATATACACACAATGAAGCCGACTTATTAGAAGAAAATGATCAATATTTTGGATTACAATTTTAATGATAACTCAGATGATAAGGATGACAATGAATGGAATGTACGTTTATTTACTTGATTGTTTAATAATTAATGTCACGAGTTTTAATATCTTTTTATATAACAATGGAGTTTTTATTGTTTATGTGTTACATTTTGGTGAATTTTGATTTTGTGTTGAATTTTGATATGTTTGATTACGTGTCAATTTTTAATAAAGTTTGATTAGTTGACAAATATATATAGTGTTTTTTTATCAATAATAATGATGTATCATTTGTACTGATATCTTGAATGAAAAATAAAAAAATGAATAGTTGACTTAAGCAATTTAATATATTCAATTGACATATATAAATATTATTATTATTTATTATTAATATATTCAATTTAATAAGGTTTTAAAATTAGAAAATTATAATAGGTTCAAAAAAATTCAAAATTACAAATAGGTTTAATGTGCAAATATTTTGTGCTTCTGTAAAAAAAAAAATTGTACTTACATTGCAAATTTTTCGAACCTATTTGTAATTATACTACCATTTTTAACCTATTTGTAATTATACTACCATTTACGAACCTATATGTAAATGACCCTTTTAAAATTTATTATAATTCTCATATATACTATTTTAATATATTTATTATATAATTAAATTATATTATACTCCCTTTGTCCCATAATATGTTATACATTTCCAAAAAAATTAAGCCTCAAATTCAATGATACATTTTCTTTAAAGAAAATAAAACAGCATAATCATCTTTATAAATCATTCAAACACCTAAAAATTACACACAATACCATTACTTTATCTACACTACCCAAAAATTACACTCTTGCAATAAAGTAGTATAAACTATTATACACTTGCTTTATTTTATTTAATATCAATAAATAACTCCTACTTTACTAAATGTGCAATTGTAGCATTAAGTATGAGATTGATGGAGTATTATTTTATAAGATGGAAAAATTAATTTATATATATATATATATATATATATATAATACATTATGCTGTAAGATTAAATTTTATGAATAATTCGCGTAATATATGGTGACTCATCTATTAATATATATACATATGTAATATATATTTGTAACTAGTAACATCTATTATATATATGGATTTATTACTTATAGATACAATATATGTGACAACACACAAAAAATAATACTACCGGCTACAAAGTGGTAATGTCAAAATACTTATATACCCTTATGATCAAGTTACCAATATTTGTGTTAGAAACGTTTATTTTGTCATTCAGCTTTTAGCAATTCCATAGGAGGAGAGATAAAGGTAATTCAAAAAGAAATAAAAATTCGTAAGAGGAAGCTTCCTTGCTACTTCATTGACAATATCGAGGTTGCTGCTTTCTCGACAAGATCGATTGCTTGGACCCAACTCCTTTTTCAATTTTCTTTTCATTTTTTTACCATTTTTGCCTATATATCTGTATATCTCACAGCGGAAGGCCAGATCGACGGCTTCCAACCTCCGTTGTCGGAAAACGTCAAATCACATTGTACGATTTGTTGAAATCCGGCTAGCCTCTATTCATCGAGTTAGGTTTTTCTACTCTATTTCAAAATTTGAAATTTTTAAACGCCCATGTTTCAATACATTCCTATTTGTATCATTTGCGTGAGGGTGTGAACTTTCATTGTTCACCTTAGTTTTTTCAAAAAAGTATACTCATTCTCACCATCTAATGGTCAGACGTGATTTTTACGCTTAAATTCAATGGGGATTGTAAGCTTATATACTGCAAATGAATCAACCTCCTTTGAAGACTTCTTGTCCCAGTTAAGGGTAAGTGGGTTGAGTTAGGTAGTGTTGTTATATCCCTTAGGTGTTCTTTTGGTAGTACTACTAATTGTTATCTAGATTCTAATATTGATTTTAAGAATTTGTTAACCATGTGTCATATTACTTGCAAGGTTGTTAATGTTGACGTTACGCACACAATTTCTACACCTTCTACAAACATTCCCCCAATATTTACATGTGCGTAACGATAATGAAAAATTACGAAAATTCACATGAAAAATTTTCTCGATACCCCCTTAAGTCCCGAGAAAAAATCTAACACCAAAAAAGGGGCACATAATATAGGTTTTAAAAGTGTTAAGAAATCTACCCATGTTGACACTCGAATTCCAAGATACGATGTGTGTCCAAACGTTGATAGGATTACCCTTTTATCCGATAATTGGGCTAACATAATGAATAATTGCAAAGGTCGTGTTTTTAGAGGAGGTGCTTTGAAGAATTTAGGAAAGAGTTGATTAAGTACTCCATAAGAATTGGTTTTAAGTTTAAGTATAGGAGAAATGACAATAGGTACATTCATGTAGTTTGTCATCATCTTGATAGTCATGGTTGTGATTGGTTCATCAAGGCATCCCGCCAAACCGTAATTGATTGTTTTATTGTGTCTAATTGCTCTCTTGTCCATAAATGTGTTGGTAAGCTTGTCGGAGATGATACATCACGATTTGGACCAAAGATTATGGGTAGTTTAGTTTTAGGCAATGTTAGGTCCAATCCTTACTTAGGAGGCAAGGACATTCTCGGTGTTTTTAAAGACGATTACGGTATAGAAATACCGTCTTGGAAAGCATACCGGACTGTTGAAAAAGCAAAGGATCAAATCTTTGGTTCTTATGATGATTCGTATGCCCAATTACGATGGTATTGTGCAGCTGTTGAATGCACAAAACCTGGTAAGTTTTTTAATTATTAACCTGCTACATGTGCGTAACTACGTGTTAAGATCATTTGGTTTTTAATTTGTTTTCATTATCGCACTTTTTTCACGGGTAGTGTTGTGGAATTGGATGTTCATCCCCAAACTAATCATTTCGTAAGAGTCTTTATATCATTTAAGGCATGTATGGATGGATTTACCAAATGTCAACCCATGTTATTCATTGACGGGACATTGCACGAGGCCGTGCAAAGGGGACAGTGTTAGTTGCCACGGCTAAGGATGGCAATAATGGTAAAATCAACTTTACTTTAAAATAATTTTTTCTCTAATATATCTCTTCTTATATAATAGAGGCTAGCTAATAAAATTGTGTTTAGTTTGTTAATAAAGACTTATATAATGGCAACAACCCCGTAAGGTCTTAAATATTTTTATTGTGTTAATCTTGCTGCCCAATAAAATGGTTTTCTCGTGAAATGCATGTATTAGCTATACCACATGTGCGCTTTTAAGCTGTTGTGCATTTATTCTAGGTTGTTCGGTTGCTTATGTTGTTGTAGCTTCGAGAATATTGATAAGCTGGGTGTGGTTCTTAACTAAGATTCGTGACTTTGTTAGACATCCAAATCAGATTTTTTATATCTCGGATAGGAACCTTGGGTTGATGTCTGCGTTTAATATAGTTTTCGAAAATCTCGTCCATTTCTTTTGCCTATTCCATCTATTGACCAACCTAAAGGGTCGCTTCGAAGGGTTGGACTAATTCAAATCGTGAAATGCTCGGTGAATATTTTAGAGAATGTGCATATGCACCAAACCTTAGATTGTTCGAAGAGAAATTAGCCATGTTTAAGGAACTCGGAGGCGGAGTTAGCCGAAGAGTGGATAGACACCATTTTTGTTGAGAAATGGGCCATTGCATATTTTCCTCACATAACTAGATACGGAGAAATGACATCCAATGCGGCGAGTCTTTCAATTCATGGATTAGGGATGATAGATCGCTTCCAATTACACACATGTTAGACTTTATTCGTTTAAGTATAATTTCTATCTTTTTAAATTATTGCCGTTGTCTCTAATTTTTTTATTTTAACTTTATTCGTTTCCAATTTTATTGTAATTTCCCTACCGTTTATCATTCTTTTAAACAGAGATTTCGTGGTGGCACTTAAGAGGAGTCAAGCTAGCAATTCTTGGACTCTTTGCATTATGCCATATTAAGGAAGAGTTGTGGCATTACAACGTGGACATTTCGCGGTCGTGGTCTGTAATACCGTGCCCTAGTGGTGAGTATCTTGTTGGCTCAAGCCCATCTATTTGTGTTGATTTGCTCAAGAAAACCTGCTCTTGTTATCAATGGCAAATTGGTGGATTCCCTTACTGCACGCCGCATCGGTTATCAACAAGATATGCCCAACCGTATTTTCGGAGGTAGATCATTATTTCTTTGCATCTACATACCATGAAACATACAACTTCACCATTCATCCGATTCCCGAAATCGAGCGTTTTGAATCCACCGTAGATCTTCTTTATCCAAAAATTCTCCCACCTGTCCTAAAACGCAAAACCTGGACGCCCCAAAAAGTCCCGAATACCGTCATACGGGAGTTTCGAAGAAGAAATCCAAGGTGGATTGCCACCGATGTCTGTTTAAATGTGTTGATGCCTTGATTTTTTTTTTTTTTTTTTTTTTTGGCTTGATTGGTTTTGCTTAGCTCCATTCTGTCTCGGTCTTTTTAAACTTGAGATACATTTTTTTGTCCCAAGTTTGATTTGGGTGATGTCTTTTTCTTTGTAAAAGCTGTTTAAGGCATTTGTTTCAAGTCGTTAAAACTTGTTACTATATTACAAGTTTTAGCGGAGTGATGCATTTTTGTGTACATTTTGCGAATATATGGTAAATCATATAAATTTCATGGTCTTATTAATTGTTGCGATTTTGTTACTATTATTACAAATTGTGTACATTTTGCATTTTTTTGTTAGTGTTATTATAAATTGTTGTCATTTTGTATTATTAATATCTACACCCTTAATTAAATTATATTTTTGGTAATTTCATGATCATTCTCACCACGATATAAAATATAAAACATTAATTAATATAGGATATAACCTGTTTCATAACAACTTTTCATTACAATATTCTACCATTACTTCACCGGAAAGGAAAATATATATCCGCAAAAAGTCCCATCTTCACCGGGAAAATTTCACCTTATCATCATTCTACATAAACATGCTTTTAATCACTCCTCCAAAGAATAACAATATAACAATTGTTATTGTATTTGCAATGAGCAAAGTCGGAATAATTATATCGCATTTAATTCACAGTTGATACCCTTGCGTTTGATCCACCTCCCAGTTTCGTGACACTGCTTTCGACACATCTATATTAGTAGTCCAAACCAATACCCATGCATGTACATATATATATACTACCATAAAATCCATGAGAACCTGATTCAAGCGAGAGTATGAGCCAAACGGCTAGTAAAAATGGATATATTTTGATTGACGAGGGATCCCAAACGGTCATTTGACAAGACAACTTACAGATGTTACACCTAACCGCACATGTGCGTAAATACGCTTCATCTCGCAAAATTAAGACACATGTGCGTAATTAAGCCACATGTGCGTAAATAAGTACCATGTGCGTAAAAAATTCTAAAAATAGGCGGGTTAATGGTAACATGTGCGGTAAAAAAGACATTCATGTTCGATTTTCAATAAATAATTTTAACACCAAAGGCAACAATCATAGTAATAACGCATTCTACAACAAAAACTAAAAGCTTCAAGCTTTTCGGTGTATGACTAACAACCAAAAACATGGCCTTCATTTCGCCTGTCTTAGGGGTTTAAAATTACATTCAAAATACATAATATCTGTCTTTATGTTACGGTCCATATCTTAATCAAAATAAATTCATAGATTCCAAAGCAATATTCTAATAGTTACTACCACTAATATCAAATAACAACACCGATTGGGTCCATAAACCATTCCACCATTTTCGATCTGTAATTTCGATGACACCCGAGTAAAAGTCCCCTTCCGGATAGGTTTATTCGCCATAATGTGCTCCATCTCAGTAAGCACACCAACACCCCACGTCAATGAGTTCTGAGCTTACCGCAAGCAGTCTGGTTTATGGGAATTATGAATTTTTCATTTAATATCCAAATACTCCTTTCTGTCTACTATACACCTCCATCAACCTCTTCTCTACATAAGACACCTTTTTAGAATTTGCCAATCAACACCAATAACGAAACAAATTTGTCAAATAGAAATCCTTGTTATAAATTTACTATTAAAAAACTTGTATATATATATATATATATAAGTGGTTTTATAGCATCTAATCAACTTACCAATGTCATCGCCCTCTTTAAATGAACATTTGTCCCCTTTCTCCTCGGAGACATGGAATTGTAAAACTTCCATTCTGCGGTCTTAAGATTCAACCTCAACAACGTCCGGTGATCACCGGATGACCTTGCATTACGCCCACCCCCTTTTGTGTTCATCGGAAACGAAGGTTCTCATAATATATGCTTTTTTCCAGCCTCATGTCAAGTAATCGCTTCGGTGAGTTGTTATTACCATCGGGATTACATTTTACAAGGTCCTACAAAACGTAATAATACATTATTAATTATAAATGACAATTTTTGTAGTTGCTAAAGAAAACCAAACAAATGAAAAAATATCAATAGTTTATAGTAAGTTACCGGTAAGAGCATGGCGCATCCTCCACCTTTCAAATTTGAACTTGTAACAATCTGCCTCTTCAACATGTCCTTTATGAATCCACACCAGTCATAAAGTCTCACTTCCTCTAAATTCTTAATGCACTCTGTTAAGTGCCAAGACACCGATCCGCTCTGGTTTGGAGACAAGAATGCCGCAAGCAAATAACAATGTGTTAACCTAGCCACATCTTCTATGCTTTGTTTTCATCATCATATGCGACCATCTCTTTCAACTTTTCATATATCACATTCTTGTATAGAACAAAGTTCCCAACACACGCCTAATTTCATTTTCAAAACACCTCGTAATCCACTCCCCCATTTTGTATTTACCACATCCGATAGGTATCTCGTGCTCCCTCCAACAACCCCAAAAATCAATCTAACATCATTACTTGAAATGTTAACTAGTTTCCCACCTATTATAAAACCTTCAAGCGTATCAGACGGCTCATTATCTTTCGGATGTCATCCTCATGTTTTTGGCACATCCTCTTGAGTTTAGCATTCTCTTTCCAAGACAATGAATGGAACAACAACCGAGAATGGTGTCCTTTGAATCTGCTCTAAGTGATCATTTTTATACTTTATTGATCTAAGCTCCTTGATTGTTGTACGAATATTGCTACGGTAGTAAACAATACTCTTGTTCACGTGAACAAGCCCTTCATACAAAAAAATAAATTATTCAAATATATACATATATGTGATACACATATTTTTATCAATATTAGTACTTACCAAAAGTGTTCCTTGGCTTCATATTAACATAAGACACCTCTTCATCCGAACCGCCACTTGTCCACCGAACTTGAATCATGATCACTATCATACTCATCGTCCGTAGAGCTATCACTAGAGAAATTCAACCTGGAAAACCATTTCAAACATATTATATATAATTTTTTTCTATGCTTTGTAATATATATCATCAGAATTATGTTTGAAGAATTTTTACCTTCGATGAATAACTACTCTTAGATTCTAGATCAACATCCTTTTTCCGCTTTTATTTTCCTCCTTTTTTGTTGTAATCATAATCTGTGTCACATTATCAATCATCAATTTTCATATGCAAATAGGTATTACCATTAAAAAGTTTCAAACAATTGAAAAATAGTGTAAAGTAAAATAAGTACTTACCGATTCCGACGATTGACTTAAATCATTAGCGTGTCTTTTCCCTACAAAATTAGTTTCGATTTTATTCCATGAACTCTACGCTTTATAAGACAAGCGCTTTGATTTGAACATATTCATTTTAATATAATTTGATTTATGCATAAAGCCTATGATCAACCCAAGTAAACTTGATTTTAACACAATCAATTTTTTAGCTTGTGCACATGTGCGATTCCTCAACAACGACTTATGCACATGTGCGATTATACATAATTTACGCACATCGAGAAAATCAATTTTACAGGGGAACATATTACACCTCAACAAAAGAAAAACTTGTGCAACGAGATCGGGAAATGCAACACGAGGGCACATATTACACATCAACAAAAGAAAAACAGGGCAACAAATCAGCAAAATGAAAAACAGGGCACACATTACACATCAACAAAAGAAAAAAGGGCAATAAATCCAAAATCTTTCGATTTTGACCGCTATTTCCCACGTCCGCTCCTTTTCTCCTAGCTTTCCCTAAAAACCAACATGCACAGATGCACAAAATAAATAAAAATAATATCTTTCATTTAAAATGGTTATAAAAAGTTGCAATTCTTACCATGTAATCGCTTCTATTCCTCAGCTTTTTCCTTTCTTTTGTCTTTTATCATCGTCCTCTTCTCCCTAAAACGACTCCACCTTTCTTGTTTTGGCCATGAAAACCTAAATCGAAAATCAAACTTTATTAAACTTTATCACAATGGTATACATACAAGATCGAAAAAAACTAATGACAAAACGAAGATGATGGAGAAGAACGGAAAAACGTAAACGAAGCTCTGTAACCCAAATATTAGCAAATATTATGAAATGACCCTCCGTAACAAGCTGGTTATTGACTAGATAATGGAGAAGATCAGAACAGAAGATGATGGAGAAGATCGTAATGAAGATGATGGAGAAGAACGGGAAAAACCTAAACGAAGCTCCGTAACCCAAATATTAGCAAATATCGTGAAACGACGCTCCGTAACAACTAGTTATTGATGGATAATGGAGAAGATGGAGTTTCAGGATTTTTTTGGGTGGGAAAATGCTTCATTTTTCTGTGAAATGATTTGATTGAAGTTGGTTTATTGGGAAACTAAAAATGGAAGACGCAGGGATCGAAAGGATACTCAAAAGGATTGAAGGGTAATTTGGGTACTTTCAGCCCTTTTGTTGTAGTGGTAGTAATTAAGAAACCAATTGTATCTACTAGTCTTAAGGGTGTATATTTTGTACCTAACAATCATTCCCCTATATATATATTTAGTAGGTGAGTCACCCAATTATTACACGGAATGTTCATAGAAATAATGTCTATAATATATATATATATATATATATATATATATATATATATATAATACTTATATAATTTAAAGAATTCTTATTTGATATAATCTAAAACTTATTTTAAATTAAATTTCATATAAATTTATTTTTAAAATTATAATATATAATTAATTATTTAAAAAATAGATAGAGAGAATAAATTAAATATTAGAAAAATTGTTGGAAAAAATGAAAAATTATTGTTGAGAAAAAAATAACGAATTAGGATCTTCTAGAAAAAAATTCAACAAATTTGTTTTTTAGAAACTCACTGAGAAAAAAATGTGATTTATTTGAAGCAATTAAATATTCATTTTAAACAAATATTAGAATTAAAATTTTCTTTTTAGATAAAATTGCACTCAATTAATGGCATATGTATAAAAACTAATTATATAATCATACCTTATCATATGACATAAATAATTAATAGAATATTTACACATAAAAGTTGGAATTATTACAATTTACTACAAATTAGCCGAGTGATATTACTACCTAATACAAACACCGTGGATTAATTCAACTAGGTACACGGCTCATAATTTCTTGGACCAATATATTCTGCGTTACTTCACTTCCAAGATAGATTATTATATACATTTCAATCACATCACTCAAAGCATTGTAACCTAGTTCCCAATTCTCAAATTCGTCTCTTCTCACTTCGGCGGTCCTAGTTCCCAATTTCCACCACAAATTTGCCTCACCCTCGCGTCCGCCATCAAGCGCACCGCCCACCAACAGCGGCCGCCACCCTCGGTTGTCTTGATGTTGCCGAAGCTTTAGCGGTGAAGAGAGCCGCTGCACATGGAATTAATAACTGTGCAAAAGTGTTGAACAATAATCCGTGCAAAAGTGTCGAACAAATAATCAGAAAAAAAATCGACGACGTTATGAGGGCTGCTGCGCTGTGAAATCGACAACGGCGGCCTTTGGGCTGCGCCGCTGGTGCGACGGCGGGCATTCGCGACTCGGCGCCCCTCAAATGGAATCTGTGATGGGTGCGTCGATGACAGTGAAGGTGACGGCGGTGATGATTGGGTGTGATTGGGGTTGCTGTTGTGTTGATTGGTGGTTTCAGATGAATGGAGGTGTGCAGCGATGGCGGATCTGCAACAAATCAGAAGAACGATGGGGGTGAACTCATCGGGAATGTGGGTGTAGTGGGTGGGTGCACTGCCTAATTTGATGGGTGTATGCGGTTGTATTTTTCGTTGTCCCAACTTCGTTTGATCATATCTTCTTCATACGAGTTCCGTTTGAACCGATTCTTTTGCATTGCAAAACTTTCTCGGCCCTCTTTCCAACCATACAATTTTTCATTTGATTTGGAAACATTAATTGCCCTGGAATTGTCTTCCAATATTGCATCTTTAAAGTCAAAACACCGTAATACCAATTTTTTTCTCATGTTTAATTAGTCAATTATGAGTGAAATAAACATGATATTCACAACAAAATGAGAACATTAAACACTCAACAATCATGCAATTTTCACAATAATCATCTATGTCAAGTTGTTTAATTTTTATTGGTATGTTGCAACTAATTGTGTGTGTAATGCAACTAAATACCTGTAATGTGCAATATTATGTGGTTTAATGTAAATTGTATTGTTGTCCAACTAATCTTATGGTTGTTCAATCCTCATATTATTTTAATTTACTTATAGAACTTAGCTATACAATTTTTTTAAGATGCAATTTTTTCATGTGGTTCAACTAAACATCATTGCGTTACAATTAAATTTGTGTGTAATGCAACTAATTATACCAAAGTGTGCAATTTTTATGTGGCTCAACATAATTTGATTTGTTGTACAACTAATCATATAGTTGTTTTGAGTTGAGTGTTGGATTAGATGATTCTTAGATCTCTCTATATTTTTTCTCGAATCGAAAGTAACTTGTGTTTTTAATAATTAATTATTGCACTAACTTTATGTCCAATCCATCTACGGTGTCCGGTACAACATATTTTTGACTTGTTGTGCAACTAATTATATAGTTATTCAACCCGTCTGTCTCTTTTTCCGTGCCAAGCTTATTAAAAAATTATTTTGTTACATTAACTTCATGTCCAAGACAACTACGGTGTTTATTCAAGTTGCACTGCGACTTGTCACATAGCTCAAGGATAGTTTTGACTTTTTCATCCAAAAATTGTATTGGATTGCAATTGCTTTTTGTCATGTATCTCAATGCAATCCATATAGTTAATTTGTACCCCTTAGTAACTGACCCAAAAAAGTTTAGAAGTTATTTTATTTCCTCAAAGATGTATAAAAATAGATTATTTATACAATCGACACGCCATCAATATTAACTATGATACCTTATCCGTTCAAATTCCATATTAATATATGCATGGGCTCGCAGTTGTAGCTTATGGTGTCGATGATAAGAAGATTTGAATTATATACATTAATTTATGATATTCCTTAACTATTTATTATTTGTATTTTTAGATACTATAATTTATGTATTAATACATGAATAGGTTTCATGTAAACTTGAATTTACGTATGTGAATTGCCCTTTTCAAATGTCATATATAGGTTTGAACGGTAACACTTTATATACACAACGGTGATACTTTATAGGTGTCTTGATAAATACAATTGTGATACGTGAAAAAAATCACGTGAACTCAGTGCACATATTTTTTTCCTTAATGGATTGGTTAGTTTGAATACATTTAAACAAATTATGTTCTTTTTCCTTAATCGTGCATTACATGAGAATTTTATAGTAAATACTAACCATGCATTCTTGCTGTGGACAAACGAATTATTAATCTAAATAGGTACTCCCTCTTTCCTATTTTTTATTGCTCAAAATTTAAAAATGGATGTTTTATTCTGCTTTTCCATATCCAAAATAGCAAAAAAATAACACTATCCTTTTAAATTAAACCTTCACAAACATTTGTTATTTACACCTCAATGCCACTAAATTAACTCTTTCAATAAAGTTGACTTTAAAATAATCTCTTTCAATAAAGTTGAAAATATTCATTTACCCTTCACTTTATACCTTTTAACACTAATAAACAACACATTCCTCAATTTTTGTGTCAATTCTTTTGAGCAAACAAAATTGTGATGGAGATAGTAGTTTTTATAAAAAAAAAAATGGTTAATTAAAAAAATCATGATATCTAGGTTTTTTTTTTTTTTTTTGTCAATTACAATATTTTTTAAGAAATTTTTACAAGCAAGTGCAACTTCCGGGGCCCAATTACAAGCAAGTGCTACCCTTTTTCTCTCTCCTACCAATTTTACCATCATACCCTCAATTCATATTTTTCTCTTAGCTGGTGTCTCTCTCCCTCTCTCCTCGTTATACGTTTTCTCTTTCCTCTCTCATCTAACCGTTTCTTCTTTCACACTCTTCGCCGTCACTCTCTTTCATTCTCTCTAATTTTTCTTTCTTTCATTCATTCCCATCGTACGACCAAGTCTGCATTTTTTTCTTCGCCATTACTCTCTCTCTCATTTAACTTGATTTTTCTTTCATTCAGTCCTCAATTCAAATTTTCCCATCCTCAAATTTCAAATGAGTGGTGGAAGCCAGTCTTGGGAGACGGCGGCGGCTTTCGGAGTTCGGTGGCGCGGCGGTCTTGAGGTGCATCGCGAGTGGACGGCGAAGAGAGGGAGATCGGCGGCGGGAAGCGACGATTTACCGGCGAGGAGAGAGAGAAAATGACGGTGGATGTGGAGCAAAGCGGTTGTCGTCGGCGTCGAACGAATACCTACGTCGGTGTTGGAGGATCGATGCTCGATAGACCAGGTTCCTTCTCCACGAGCAGAGACGCAGCTGGGCTTAGAGCCTTAGATGTGTGGGTTACCCACCTCAAATTTATTAATATTTTTATCTCTTTTTTCTTTCTCCTATTGTGTTGCATAACCGATGTTGTTGAACTTTGAGAAATTGAATTTTCTATTTTTGGTTAATTTATAACCGATGTTGTTGTCTTTGTTGAACTTTGAGAAATTGAATTTTCTATTTTTGGTTAATTTGTTACCTAGAGTTGACTTTTGAATTTGAACTCTTGATAAAAAATTTGGTTAATTTTCTATTTTTGGTTAATTTGTTTCATTTTTTTATTTTCTATTTTTTGGTTAATTTGTTTGATTTTTTTTTTTCATTATTCAATTTTTTTCCTATTTTGCTAAAAAATCTTTGATGGAATTTCAAAGTGATAAGTGTTTTAATGGTATCTTCTCCTGCACTTTCTATTTCTCTTTGTCACATTGTGCACTTAATGTATTTCTCTTTGTCATTATTCTCGTGTATTTATATTGTATCGTGGAATTAAAGAAATTACTTTGTTGATTATAAAATTATATATAAGGCATAATAATATACAAAGAGGCACATTATTTTGGATACATATATTAAGCCCATTAATATATTAATTTTATATTGTGCATGTTGGATTTTCTAATTGTGCAAGTTTGTTAATCCGATTGTTCAAGTATATTTATGGTATTGTGCAAGTATATTTATGGTATTGTGCAAATATTTTTTCGTAATTGTGCAAACATTTTTTTAATATTATTCAAAATATTTTTTTCACTATTGTGTAAGAAATTTTTGGAAATGACTCACTTGAATACATGTTGGATTTTCTGATTGTACAAGTTTGTTAATCCGATTGTTCAAGTATATTTATGTATTGTGCAAGTATATTAATGCTATTGTGCAAATATTTTCCTGCAATTGTGCAAATATTTTTAATACTTTTCAAAATATTTTTTTCAATATTGTGCAAGAAAATATTTGGAAATGTCTCACTTAAATGCATGTTGGATTTTTGATTGTGCAAGTTTGTTAATCCGATTGTTCAAGTATATTTATGGTGTTGTGCAAGTATATTAATGATATATAAAAGGGCCCAAAAAATGTTTTGTAATAAATTTTGTACATTGTTTATATTATTTTGTACATTCAAGTAAATTATTTGCACAATCTAACAACATATTTGTAATATAATTTTTACTCATATTTACGCTTGCATAGTGCAAATAACACATATTTGCACAATGTAATTTAAAATGCTTGCACAATACAATTAATATATGTGAACAATCGAATTAGCACGCTTGCACAATCTGTCAATTCAACATGCACAATATAAAATTAATATGTTAGTGAGCTTGATATGTACATTCAAAATAACTCTGTTTCTTTTTGTATGTTATTGTGTATTATATGAAATTAATATATAGTATATATATAATTTAAGATGATTGAAATATTTCTACTTGTGTCCATTGGAGAGAGTTGATAAACTTCATAGAGTATTTTAATATGTTTATTAATAGATATGGTAGAGAGTTTTAAAAAAACTAAGGGCCGCTTGGTTGGGGGTATTAGAAGTAGGTAATGGGAATGATTCGTAATCATTCCCATTGATGATGCTTGGTAATATTTACAATTTGGAATTGATTTAAAAATAAAATAATCACTAATTTATTTTGATTACATAATCTCCCTCTTATAATCAATCATTTAACAATCATTCATTTTTTCTCCGCTCAACTTTTTACTCGTTCAAATTTTTTCGTGCTCAACTTTCTTTCCAAAATTCATCAATGGGAATGAATCAATAGTCATTCCCATTACCTAATTCTAATACCCCCAACCAAGCGGCCCCTAAGTTATAAG
This sequence comes from Paraleonurus japonicus, assembly GCA_030762865.1. Lineage (NCBI taxonomy): Eukaryota > Viridiplantae > Streptophyta > Magnoliopsida > Lamiales > Lamiaceae > Paraleonurus > Paraleonurus japonicus. The sequence goes on along the minus strand of CM061053.1, from coordinate 44,148,038 downwards.
AATTTACTACAAAGACAATAAAAAAGTTCTAGTGAAGAAATTTTCCCATTCTTTGAGCAATCCAAATCTATAAATATGTTGTCCATCCAATCTCGATCAATATAATATACATAGATATGGTAAAATGTTTGCACAATTATAGAAAAATATTTGCACAATACCATTAATATACTTGAACAATACATAAATATATATGAACAATCGGATTAACAAACTTGCACAATCAAAATCCAAGGTACATTCAAGTGAGATATTTCCAAAAATTTCTTGCACAATAGTGAAAAAAATATTTTGAACAATATTAAAAAAAAATTGCACAATTTCAGAAAAATATTTGCACAATACTATTAATATACTTGCACAATACATAAATATACTTGAACAATCGGATTAACAAACTTGCACAATCGAGAAAATTCAACGTGCATTCAAGTGAGACATTTCCAAAAATTTTTAACACAATAGTGAAAAAAATATTTTGAACAGTATTAAAAATGTTTGCACAATTACGTAGAAAAATGTTTTCACAATACCATTAATATACTTGCACAATACCATAAATATACTTGAACAATCGGATTAACAAACTTGCACAATTAGAAAATTCAAGATGCACAATATAAAATTAATATATTAATGGGCTTAATATGTGTATCCATAATAACACCGCCTCTTTGTATATTATTATACCTTCTATATATACTTTTTCTATAATCAACAATGTAATCTCTTTAATTCCACAATACATGTGACAAAAAGAAATGCAGAAATTCTCTAGAATCGCTTTGCGCATAATAAGTCGGCCTCTTCTTCCTCTCTAATATTAGTTGATTCCGAGAAAGTACGGGAGGGGTAAGAGCTAGCACAAGATACCATTAAAACACTTATCACTCTAGAAATCCACCAAAGAATTTTGAGCAAGATATAAGAAGGTAACTTTCAATATAATTACGGCATAAAGCGAGATCCAAATATGTTTGATGAGAGGGCTTCAAGCAGCGGAGCATTAAGCGAAACACATAAAAAATGGGAGACCAATTCCATCAACAAAATAGAAAAGAAAATCAAACATAAAGGGGCTTTTGCTAATTGAGAACAAACTACGATAAAAGAACAAAAAAACCCACTCGTTATAACTCAATTATGCACCACAATAAGCGAAATTCACAAAATACGCAAACCTTAAAGAAACCCCACCGTAAACACCACATAATTCATTAAAAAAACAAAAGGATTTCAACGATTCGAGAAAACCGGGACATCGGATAAAACCGCCAAAGCCCTAGACATAAATAGGAAATAAATTCCTTTTGAATAACTATAAAATCAGTTCCTTCAATAATTATTAATAATAAAAAGAATAGGAAACACCTAAAATTCTAAAACCCACCGCCTTCAATATTCAAAGAATTTGAATAAGAAAAAATACAATCCAATAATTTGAATAAGAAAAATACAATCCGCCAAGGTTCAGGCTCATGCCTCACGGGGAAAGGCAAATAATAAAAAATAAAAACACAACTTATCTTCCCTTAACCGTGCTTCGTTGGAGAACGGTGGCGGCCTGACGGAGGCAACAACGTCGGGATGTGCTCGACAGACTAGGTTCGCACCACGGAGGCGGCGCCGGTTCCTTCTCCACGAACGGCGTTGTGTGTAGATCTATGGTCGAAGAAAGCAGCGATCAAGCCCAACCAACGGCGGCAGCGATACGCAAAGAGGCGGCGGCACACGGGAGCCTCGATCGTGTGGAGAGGTGGAGAGAGTGAATACGACGATTTTGGGAGTGAGATACAACAATCTCAAATTTGAATTTGAAATTTGAAATCTGAAATCCAAATTTGTATTTGTATGATACAAAAATATTTTTAATTTGGTATGTTAAATCTACCTGCAGAAAGTACATTGATTTTGTTGTAAATATATTATAATTGTGGACATTACTTGTTGGGAAAGATATTTAATGGGCCAAGATGTCTAATGGGCTTTTAGGGTTACATCTCAATTCTCTTTCTATTTATACATCTCGCATTATTGTATTGTTATGTACAACAAGAAATATAGTGAAAAAATATCTCCTGGCTTGGTTCGCCCCGGATGTAGTCATTCTTGACGAACTGGGTAAACAAATTCTTGTTCTTCTCGTTCTTTATTTTATAACACGTTATCAATACGAATGTTCTACCAATTAGGAATCCCTTTCGGCTCTCAAATAAATTCCTTACGAATTCCTTCCGCTCTCAAACAAATCCCTTCAGCTATCAAGATCATCGGCCTCAAATGAGGTCTTGGATTCGTGTATTTTTTTAATTATCCTTCCATAAATGATTGATATATGCATATATATTTTTATAAATAGGATATGATAATGATAATTAATTACAGTACCATATTTATATTTTTCTTTTGCTATTAAGTTTCGATCGTGATACTGCGATGCGATAAAACAAACATATTTTCATGTGAGTTATTTTGATTTTGATTTTATTTTTATTAATAGTTTGTGAGTAAAATCTCTATACAAATGAATTTTTTTATATGGATTTACATTGTATTGTTGTTTCTTTGGATTTACATTGTTTTGTTGTTTTATTTTTGATTTGTTTGCTTTGGATTTTATGATTATTATGATTGATTGATTGATTTTATGATTATTATGCTTGTTGTATTATGGTTGATTGATAGCTCTCGGGTGATTATGATAATATTTATGATGATACAAAAACAGTTTACTAAGAGAGAATTTACCGAGCTTGCTCTTGATGGCAATAATTACTCGACTTGGGCCCTTGATATTGAGATTCACCTAGCTTCATCTATTTGAGTGGAACAAAAGACTCCAATCCACTAATGCCCGTAAGGCAAAGACTTTAATTTTCTCGGACAACACCTCATTATAAATACATCTCATATAAAACACAATTTTTTAATTCCCCTAGTAACCAAAGCAATTTTTGCTAGCACGTAATTTTTTATTTTCTTGTTTACTATGAGTGATGAATAAAAATTAATGTACTCATAAAGAGTATGGCTTCAAAATTTACGCATTGACTATATTTATCATTTTTTTATATTTCTTACAAATGACAAAAATTCTTTTATTTATACTAACCCACTTCACAAATGAGTGATTGATATATTTTTTATCCAACGGGTATAATATAACAAATAATAATTATCTACATTTCTTAAATTTTTTTAAAAATTACTTTAGAATATTCTATATTTATTGTTTTTGAGAGTTTATGGTTTTAGTGACATATAACAAACCACATCTTCAAATATTAGAATATTCTATGTCTTATTGAGTATACATTTAGTTGATTTAAGATATTATGCTTCGAAAAGTAAAAATTTCATCATGCTAGTTTGCACAGAAATGATTTTGACCTATTGAGTGTTGAGCTCAAAGATTTCGGAGATGGCGAGTGATCAAAACACTTGATCCTTTTAAGTGTTTGTCATATTATTTAACTTCCCAAAGCTTGTTAAAAAGTTATTTTCGATTGTGAATCATCAATTGTTTTGGCTCATGGAGAAAGATAATATTTTATGTTTGGTAGATAGTACTACCACACATACTATCCTCGAAAGATAGGAAATTTTTCCAAAATTTGGTGAAAGAAAGGGAGTGTCACAACAATTGCTAATGATAATATCTTAATAAGAGGCTCGATATAGCTTTAGTGATTTTCTCTATGGGTACCGAATTAATCATTAATGATGCATTGTTATATCCACAATCTAAACGTACCCTTCTCGGTTTTAAAAATATCAAATCAAATGGTTATCACATTGAAACCGACACTAACAACAATAGTGCATATCTTTTGATGACAGAATCACTAGGATGTCGAAAATATGTTGTTGAAAAACTTCCTCCCTTCTCATTCGGATTGTATTATACATACATTCGACCTTCTAATCTCCATATTGTCATGAGCTTAAAATTTAATAATCCAAATTTTTTCAAATTATGACATTAGTGGTTAGGTCATCCAAGATAAAATATGATACGTCGGATTTTGTCTAATTCCATTGGTCATAGTAAGCCAAATAATTGAATCCCTTCCATTAGTGAATTTATTTGCGATGCATGTGCAAAGGGTAAATTGCTAGACCATTATTGCAAAATTCCAACTTACCTATTTCATGTTGGGGGCATCTTTGTAACACCCCATTTTTAGAAAACTTGCATTTCATATTTTAAGCGATTTAATTACTTTATTTATTATTAAATTTGTAAATTTAATTGAAGCTCAAAAACGATCGATTCCTCCGGTTAATGAGCAATAAGGTGAAAGAGAATCGACTAAGGACTTTGCTACAACCCTAGATGGGGCATTAATGTTCAAAGATAGAATTTGTGTGCCCAAGGGGGAGGAGTTGAGGGATGATATAATGAGAGAAGCTCATAACACACCGTATACCGCACATCCCTGAAACAAAAATGTACCGAGACCTCAAAGGTAGCTTTTGGTGGAGGGGCATGAAACGATCCGTTGCACAATTCGTTAAGAAGTGTCTCACTTGCCAAATGACCAAGTCGAACATCAGCCAGCCGGATTATTAAAACCGTTGGAAATTCCGGAGTGGAAATGGGAACATGTGACAGTGGATTTTGTGACGGGATTACCGAGAAGTCCAAAATAGCATGAAGTCATGTGTGGGTCATAGTCGATAGACTCACGAAAGTAGCGCGATTCATACCGTCAAAATGAACTATCCAATGGATCGATTGGCCAAATTGTACATTGATGAGGTAGTACGGTTGCATGGAGTACCGGTGTCGATTGTCTCGACCGTGATCCGCGGTTCACTTCAAAATTTTGGGGAGTTTGCGTTAGCTATGGGCACAAAATTGAATTTTGCACGCTTTCCATCCACAAACCGATGGACAATCCGAGAGAACGAATCGAAATTTAGAAGATTTATTAAGGACATGTGTTATGGACTTTGGAGGAATTTGGGAAGATTACTTGTCCTTAGCGTAATTTGCTTATAATAATAGCTATCACCTACCATCGGGATGGCACCATATGAAGCACTTTATGGACGGAGATGCAGGACACCAATCCACCGGGATGAGGTTGGAGTGAGAAAAATATTGAGTCCGGTAACTAGTACAAAAATATGTGGAAGCAATCAAGTAAAATCCGAGAAAGAATCAAGATCGCACAGATCGACAAAAGTCTTATGCGGACTTACGAAAAAAGGACCTACAATTTGAAAAGGGTGAGAAAGTATTTCTAAAGGTTTCACCTATTAAAGGAATAGTCCGATTTGGGAAAAGGGGAAAGTTAAGGCCTGTGTTTGTGGGACCATTCGAAATTTTAGAACGGGTTGGAGATGTGGCATATAGGCTCGCCTTAACCCTTAATTGTCTGCAATTCACGATGTCTTTCACATATCGATGCTTCGGAGATACGTCCCCGACCCTAGTCACCACATCAAACTTGAAGATTTAGAAGTTAACAAGGATCCGACCTACGAAGAGCGGCCCCTAAGAATCCTTGGAAGAAAAACAAAGACCTTGAGGAATAGAGACATACCATTAGTCCTAGTGCAAAGGAATAGACATGGAAAAACAGAGGCGACATGGGAGCGCAAGGAGAAATACTAAGCAAATACCCTGAGCTATTCGAAAAATAGGTGCAAATTTCTGGGGCGAAATTTTTTTAAAGGTGGAGAGAGTTGTAACACCCCATTTTTAGAAAACTTGCATTTCATATTTTAAGCGATTTAATTACTTTATTTATTATTAAATTTGTAAATTTAATTCAAGCTCTTGAAAATTTATGATTTATAAAATTTAAGAACTAATATTTTCAATGAAGTTTTAAAGAGTTTTGCGGGGTAGCCTACCGAGGAAATCGAGCTCAATCGTGACTCACTCGACACGAGTAAGCAAAAAAAAAATATATATATATATATATATATAATAATTAAATAAAGGGATAAGTTAGATATGAAATAGTTTATAAAATATTTTATTAACAATCATATTATATAGATCAAGTGGTAATACATAAATGTATAAGTTTTATTGAGTGTATGAGGTCCAAGGTTACATTTTATTAGATTTTATTTTAATTTTTGAGATTATTATATATTTGAGTGAAGAATATCAACAGACTCTACATTTCTCTCTCCAAATACTCTGCGTACATTTCTTTCTCCGAATAATCTGCGTACATTTCTCCAATCTCTTTCTAGTTTTCTCTCTTCCCCTTCTCCCACAAATAACTCTCCATTTCAACTCAAGATTGGAGATTCAAGAGTCTTCTAAGTTAAGAAAAATGCAACCTTTTTTCACTCTTTTTGCCTAAATGGGTTTTCAAATATATTGGTCATATTTTTGAAATAATTTTTAATCTTTTTCTCTCTTATTTTCTACAATGTTTTAGTGAGTATATGCGATTAGATACATATGTTAGAAGCCCAAAGATGTTCTTTGACATTTGGTTAAATGCTATGTTTGAATGATATGTTTATGTTTAGCCTATGAATATGTAAACTATGTGATTATTTGATGCTATTTAGTGGATTGCATGTTGATTATATGGTTGCATGTGGGTTTTGATGCATTTTTAACTAATGATAAATTATTAGGGTTTTCCATAAGGGTTGTTGATGGTCTTTTGATATTTAAAATGGGTTGAGTGCCCCAACTATGCTTCAAAATGTATAAAATTTGTTGTTGGAAATTGCTATGTAATTGCATGTTAATTTCGAGTAGTGATCTGACCTTCTTTTGAATGAATTTTCGTAAACCCTTTTGTCACAATGTAACTCTGGAAGTCTAGAATATGAGGTAAAAATTTTAGATTTTTCAAGCTATTTTCGATTTAATATGATTTTTCTACCAAAGTGTTGTACAGAAGAAAAACGCCCCGGTTTTGGGTGATTATTGCAAAATTTACTGTGAGCAGAAAAATTAATTTTTGAAAGTGATTTTCGACTATGTTATTCTACTATGTCTTAGCTTTCATAATAATTTTATCTTGATACATTTGGAGTTATATTCAATTTTTAATGATTTTCTAACAAACAATGTCTTTCTAGTAAAAACGGGCAGTTTTAGAGCTCTAGAACGATGCTTGATCAAGTAGGAAATGTGAAGATTTAAAATGTGATCTTTTCACTAGTGATACTACTGGTACTTAGGATATTATATAAATTTTTACTTGATTTTATTTAATTCATATTCATGTGTTACAAAATTTTATAAAAAGATGGAACATAACCTCATTTAGGAAATTATTTTTATCTAACTTGAAAAATTCATAAGTAACAAAATTGAGATTATTTTCATGTGAAATTTTTATGGTATGTAGCTATATGTGTTGTAAATCTACTATATAAATTTAATAATTTTATGACACGTTTATATTTGTTTATAAATAATCTTCTACGAGCTGTCTTTTTAAAGAGTTTTACATAAAAGGTGAGTTTGTAAATTATTTTCTTTAGTCACCTAAGTAATTGAAAGTAGAGGTATTCCATAATGAATAAATTGGTTTTGTTGTGAGCATGTTATAACTCTTTTATAATTTCTTTTACTTATATGAAGAAATTTTATAATTTCTTTTTATGCGTACTTAATTAGTCTTAGTAAATAGAATTTCTTTTCTTTGAAATATGTTTAAGTTTACAATTAGGTATATGTTATATACATATATATATATGTATTAGATACTAATTAAAGTTAGTAAAAACACTTTAAATGCATGGTTATAACTTAATGCTTATAAGACTAAAAGACGACTAAATGTATCGAGTGCGGTTCGAGACAGTGGATTTCGGGAAGTTATCTTGAAACGCTCAAATACCAAGAATGTGGGTACCCTTTTAATCGTTGTAGCGCCCGGTGGCGCTACCCGATGAAAGTACATTTAGGCAAGAATGATCAAAAGATTTTAATTTAAGGGGGTCAAGCGGAAGATGACATCATAAAAACACGAGTAATTAAAATTTTTTTCTTTTTCAAATCAAATTATTTAAGTGTCTAATTGTGCTTGTGCGAAACTCGTGTTTTACCCACATTTCTAAGTCAAACACTTGCTTAATTGGACATTTGTAAAAATAGATCATCAAGCGTGTGAGAAAAGTCATAACTAGTTTAACATAATAAAATATAATATAATAGACGTACGCTAGTCATGCATGCAAACCATAACATAAGTCCTACTAGTACTAGCTTCAATTCTTACGTAAACTTAGTTTGTGGTAGACGGACTATGCTCTGTGTGATAAGGCTAGTCGACGGACTATGCTCTGTGTGAATCAAGACAGTCTACGGACTATATCTATGTGAATTGAGTCGGGTCTACGGGCCCGGCGTGTACTCGGTTGACATGCTATTAGTCTTTTTAATGCAACCGTTATTAAATGTTATCCCACCGGGCTTCTCCTACGGGGAAGACTCATGATATTACTTTAAATTTTTCAGTCCCGTTGACGATGAGGTGGACGTGTGATCGGCATGTGTAGACTCCTCTAAATAAATTTACCACAAACTAAGTTTCTGTAAGAATTGAAGCTAGTACTAGTAGGACTTATGTTATGGTTTGCATGCATGATCAGCCGTACGTCTATTATATTATATTTTATTATGTTAAACTAGTTATGACTTTTCTCACACGCTTGATGATCTATTTTTACAAATGTCCAATTAAGTAAGTGTTTGACTTAGAAATGTGGGTAAGACACGAGTTTGGCACAAGCACAATTAGACACTTAAATAATTTGATTTGAAAAAGAAAAAAATTTTAATTACTCGTGTTTTTATGATGTCATCTTCCGCTTGACCCCCTTAAATTAAAATAAAATCTAATAAAATGTAATACCTAGGAATTGAACCTTGGACCTCATACACTCAATAAAACTTATACATTTATGTATTACCACTTGATCTATATAATATGATTGTTAGTAAAATATTTTATAAACTATTTCATATCTAATTTATCCCTTTATTTAATTATATATATATATATATATTTTTTTGCTTACTCGTGTCGAGTGAGTCACGATTGAGCTCGATTTCCTCGGTAGGCTACCCTGCAAAACTCTTTAAAATTTCATTGAAAATATTAGTTCTTAAATTTTATAAATCATAAATTTTCAAGAGCTTGAATTAAATTTACAAATTTAATAATAAATAAAGTAATTAAATCGCTTAAAATATGAAATGCAAGTTTTCTAAAAATGGGGTGTTACACATGCAATTTTACATACTACAATTCTAATTCAAATCCGACCTACCTGCATATCATGACTACTCTCCTTTACAACTAGTGTGTTGGAAAGATCCTAATATTTCCCATTTGCGCATATTTGGTTGTGTAATATATATTTCATATTACCACCAAAGCGTACCTCAATGGGCCCACAAAGGAAACTACGTATATATATAGGTTTTGAATCTCCATCTATTATGAAATACCTAGAACCTATAACAAGAGATTAATTTGTGGCTCGGTTCGCTAATCGCACATTTGATGAAGATCGTTTCCCGGTATTAGGGAGATAAGAATCTAAAATTAAATGAATGCCGAAAAATTTCATGGAATGAAAAAGATCTTCAGTATTAAGACCCACGTACTAGTTAAACTAAATGGAAGTTCAAAAGATAATTAACTTGCAATATTTTTTAGCAAGTAATCCGCGATGCATTTACCGATCATAAAGGAGTGACTAAATCGCATATACCTGCTGTAAATGCACCTTTGTGGGTAGAGATCCCAATGAAATCAAGTATACATATTGATGTCCTCATATACCGAAGCGTAAAGGACCTCTTAACACAAAGAAAATAAATCATGGAAAACTAAAGCTAGCAAAAATATTCGGCACCCCCGAAATCTCCTCAAGAGATACGTCTGAAGACGAAAATCCTAGTAACAATATATGTGCACAAAAATAAAATACTAGGATTATGGAACGACTGCACCTAAATATTTTGAAAAATGATGAAGATCTGGTTGATGTAAACATAAAAGTTACTATGAATTTTATAAATACATGAGAAACTTATAATAGAAGTATTATCGTTATCGACAACGAATTTGCCGCCACAATTGCTCTTTCTATTACAAATAATAACTGGATCCGTAACCCAAGTCAATAGCCGAGTGCCTAAACGCTCGATCGGGTAAAATGGAAAGAAGCAATTGAGGCAGAGCTAGCACTCGCTAAACAAAAGAAAAATATTTGGTACTATCGCACGTACACCCGAAAATATTATCCCTGTTGGATATAAATGGGTATTTGTACGAAGACGAAATGAGAATAATGAGGTGGTGAGATACAAAGCGAGATTAGTAGCTCAAGGGTTTTCGCAAAGACCGGTATTGATTTTGATCGAACATATTCTCCGTTATGGATGGAATAACGCTCGCTACTTAATATCCCCGGCAAGAAATTAAATTTAGAAATGCGTTAATAAATGTTGTAATCGCATATTTATATGGATCATTGGATGTCAATATTTATATGAAAGTCCCCGATGGACTTAAGATTTCCCGTAAGAGGAATGATGAAAATCACAAGGTATGTATAGTTAAAAAATGTAGAGGTCATTATATGGCCTAAAATAGTTGGGTCGTATGTGGTACAATCGACTCAATGAGTTCCTCCCGAAGAAGGAATATATAAACAATGAAGCATTTCCTTGCGTATAAATAAATAAATCATTAAATAATTTTTGTATCATCTCGATTTATGTTGATGACCTAAATATAATTGGAACATGTAAGGAGATTGAAGAAGCTAAATCAACCTTAAAGACTGAATTTGAAATGAAAAACCTTGGGTAAAACCAAGTATTATCTCGGCCTCCGGATCGAACATCTCCCCGAAGGAATCCTTGTACACCGCTTAACCTACTTGAAGAAGGTGTTGGAGAGATTCTATATGGATAAATCTCATCCGCTAAACACACCAATGATTGTTCGCTACCTTGAAGTAGATAAGAACCCATTTAGACCTAAAGAAGATACAAAAGACATACTAGGACCAAGTTCCTTACCTAAGCGCAATTGGTGCATTACTTTATCTTGCAAACCGCATCAAACCGGATATTGCATTTGCAATAAATTTACTTGCAAAGTTTAGTGCTTCTCCTAAAAGGAGACATTGGAATGATGTTAAACATAATTTACGGTATCTTCAAGGTTTACATGATCTTGGTTTATTTTATACAAGAAATTAAGACAAAACATTAGTGGGCTATGCGAGATGCCGGGTTATATGTCCGATCCCCATACTGTCGAGATCTCAAAATGGTTATGTTTTTCTCTCATGGTGGTACCGCAATTTCATGGAGGTCTGCTTAAACAATCTATGGTTACCACCTCCTCAAACCATTCGGATATTATTGCTTTATATGAGGTCTCACGAGAATGTGTTTGGTTAAAGTTATTGGTAAACCACATTTGTAATTCGTGTGACATTCTAAAAATTATATATCCCCTATTGTCCTTATGAGGACAATACAAATTGTATTGCACATATGAGTAATGGATATGTTAAATGAAACTTGACAAAACACATTTTTCCAAAATTCTTTTATCTCGTATGAACTCCGGAAGAGTGGTGAAATTATCATACAAAAGGTACGCTCTAGTGACAATCGACAGATTTGTTTACTAAATCACTTCCTACATCTACTTTTAAAAAATATGTCCATGCTATTGGGATGCGTAGGCTTGGAAGGTTGTTGTCTTGAGGGAGTAACAACTTAAGAACAATCCGAAGATTGGATCCCGAAGATCAATGATTGTACTCATATTCTCCCTCTAAATTACTCACGAGGATTAATGAGACATGGATATCACGACGTAATGTTCAAGGGGGAGTGTTGTAAATATATTATAATTGTGGACATTACTTGTTGGGAAAGATATTTAATGGGTCAAGATGCGTAATGGGCTTTTAGGGTTACATCTCATTTCTCTTTCTATTTATACATCTCGCATTATTGTATTGTTATGTATAACAAGAAATATAGTGAAATATCTCCCGGCTTGATTCGCCCCCGGATGTAGTCATTCTTGATTTAACCTGGGTAAATAAATTTTGTTCTTCTCATTCTTTATTTTATAATGTATTTGACATTTTCTCGCAATCTGGGAGTGATTTTCTCCCAATTGTGCAAAGAAAGGGTATTGTAGTCTTTTTGTGCCCTTTTTTTGCACTACATTTTAATTAATCATTGTTCATGCACCTCCTTGTAATTAGGTCTTTTAAATTGCACCTCCTTATTACTAACTCTTTTTTAATTGCAATACAATACACTTGATTCGTAGAAATGTGAAATCGCTTCCGAGTCCCTCACTTCGATCTTTCTAAAGGAGCAAGTGACGCAGTCCATATTTTTAAGTTTTGCAATTCGATGCGTTTCACAATTTTTCGATAATAATTAAATGATGTGCTTATCGAAATACTACATAGATGTCCATGCATGTAGTTGTCCGTCCATAAATAAAATTGAATTTTTTAATTGAAAATAACTACTTTTAAAAATATTTTTGATATAATTTAAAACCATAATTTTTAAAAAAATTAATTTTAAAAGACGTTACACTAATTTTTTTAAAAAAATTATTTGTTGGCATAATATATCTATTTGGTAGTCATGTCATTTAATTATAGCGAGAAAATGGTCGATTCATCGAATTGCAAAAACGTAAAAAGATAATGTATCGAATTGCAAAAAAATTATCGTAATTAATAAAAATACTAAAGATCATGATTTTGTACAGTTAATCCTAAAAATTTTATTAATTTTACATATGATTCTAATTTAATTTTAAATTGTATATACATTTTGCACCACACGCGAGCTCAAATCTTGAAATTCTTTTGTGAGATACATCATGCATGATTCACATATGCCCATAACTTAATTAGAGATTTTTGTAGTATGAGATACATCATGCATGATTCACATATGCCCATAACTTAATTAGAGATTTTTGTAGTATTAGAATTACGTAGAATAACCCTTTAAAAAAAAAAAAAAAGAATAACCCTTTAAAAAAAAAAAAAAAAAGAATAACCCTTTAAAAAGTGAGTCATTTTTCGATGATACAATTTCATAGTATGAAACCTGGTACCATTAAAACCACTCACCGATAATATAATCATTTAATACCGTAATATTAGTTTATAAATGTAATGATATCACTAAATAAATATTATGATATCAATAAATGAATCTAATAATATTAATTTCATACTATAAAACTGTTTAATACTAGATTTTACTTAAAAAGTACATAATAGGAAAACTAGCACTTCAAAATTATAAATATTTCTTAGAAAAACACTTTCAATGTATAAAGAAATGTTTGCAGCAGCATGCAATTGCTAAATACTATTTCCATTTCATTTCCACCTAAAAGATACATATACCTTTCTTCCACATCACATATTAACTGCCTCCTCCTTTCTACAGCTTCACCTTCCCCTGCATTCACACGTCACAATTTTGTCAACATAAAATAGAAAGAGTAACACTTGAGTGAATCGAGTGCACTCAATTTTTACTATCACTGTTATGCACATTCACTATCACTGCACATGCATTGTTATAAGTCTACACGTGCACTGTTATAAGTAAATGTGATCATGATAGTGTATGTGCATGATAGTGAATGACAGTAATAGTAATAATAGAATTTATCGTATACACTCAATTCACACAAATTTTTGCCAAATAGACATATTATGAAGCTCAAGAAAAGGGGGAGAGAGAGAGATCTCAACTGATGTGGACAGAGAAATGCATCATTAATGCACGAAGGCTTTTTGGCGTTATAGTAAAAATGTGCGATCATTTGAACCAACTCATCTGCTGTTCTAGCGTCTGGATATCATGACAAACAATCAGTTATGGACACCTCATGTACGTAAAATATCGGCAATGGTTCACAAACAATCACAAATTAACACTCATCCCTTCTAAATTATGCATTTTGACGTACCTTTTTCTCTGTATAGTATCTTGTTTCCACGCAAGAACAGAATTTCAGGGCATTCTCTAACTTTAAGTGCGTATGCTAAATCCTTCTCGATATTTATATCAATCTTGACAGTCTGCTCAAACAAATAATTTCTTACTTTAGGCTTAGCAAATATATACAGAGACCAAGCTATTTGGAAAAAGAAACAAGGTTGAGAAAGTAATTTTACACACCCGAGGGTAATCGGTCTTTTGCTTTCCAATAAACCTCTGCTGCCTTTTCCAACTCCTTCAAAACCCTCCAGTTATAACTTGCCCTGAAATCATCAATGCAAGTCACTGAGTAAAGCTTAATACCTCCCTAAATTTACAAAAGACTCAGAAAATATCATCACTTGCCGAGTTAAAAAGTTTTTGGTTCCATAACTTATCTTCTGTTAGTTTCAATATTAAAAAATTTGTCCCAAAATAGCCGGAAAACTAAGAATGGTGTCGTTTAATGTCACACGAATGTCCAATTTTGACTCCATAACTTGTCTACTGCACAATTTTGACCCCGAAGTCCTCACCATGACATAAAACGACACAGTTTTCAATTTTCTAGTGGTCAAAATTGGACAATTTTTAATATGAGACTAGAACGAAACAGATAAACTTTTTGGGACCAAAAACTTTTTAACTCGTCACTCGCCTGTTATATCGTTCGAACACGAGGACTATGAGAGGGCTAGGATGGAAGGCAAAGCTCTCCCACTCAAGACAATTGATCTCTTTCACCAATCCATCATCAATCTCCCCCTCCCAATCAATATTAGTGCCATCTTCGCCCAAAACATTCTTGATCGAATGGTTATCAAAATACTCAGAGGCTCTAATTCCCCAGCCTATATCAGCATCCAAAGGCCAATCTGGATCCTCTTCCTCAACCAACATACTCTTTCCTCCTGAATCACCATCTTCGTTCTCATCATCATCATCATCATCGTCTGATGTGTCATCATCATGGCTAGCATTACCATCACCTTTCTCCTTCATGAAGTTCTCCATACTTTCAACAATTTCTGGATTCTGCTCTTTTATAGACTCAAGAGTCTCTTGTAGTCTGCCGCGAACGAAATCCTCAACGGCTGCTGCCTCGCTCCTTCGCCCCCGCCTTGTCTTTTTAGGGATCATTCCGGGGAATGATCCCTCCATGTTTTCACTTTCATTTTTAGGTTCTTTAGATATTCGGCGTCCTGTTTTCCCCTTAGGCTTCAATTTTTTCGGGTTGGAGCTCGGATAAATATCAGGATTGGCATCAGATGTTCTTGATGCAGCAAAACAAGAAAGACGTTTGACAGCAATGATACTTGGATATGAAACAAATGTACATGTGGCGGCTCTTGTAGGAGAAAGCAAAAATTGTTGATTCAGTATGGTGAAACCCATTGCCCTATGGACCAGACCCTTGATTCCGATCAATGAAACAAATAAAGCGTATCAGCAAAGAAGAGCTTCAACTACTGTTCATATGAAATGTAAGAAAGTGGAGATCCTGAGAAAGAACACAATTTAATTTGATTCGTTATAAATCTTATAAACAAAGATCAAGATAGGTCAGAGGCATATATAGTAAGTAACTAAGAAACCCAGTTCAACTAGTCATGCAATCATGACACGAAAAATACAAAATCCTCGGTTAGGCAAACCGTCGAACACATGGCACGCACTCCACATATAGTAACAAAAACTACCAAAAGTTTTAACCCCAAGCTTTGGAAGTTGGAACTAACATTAATTATCTGCCATTTCGTCTCTACTGTGTTCAAGAGAGAGGGAGAGAGAGAGAGAGAGAGAGAGAGAGAGATTTTACTAGAAATAGGGGAAATATGGCGATTTTACCAGAATTTGCGCGAGGCCCGCTTTAGCTATTGAATAGTTGTACTCTCAAAAATTTATAAAACATTTATTATATATTTTGCGGATTTATGTAATAGAACTATAAATAACCGCTACTTCTGTCCTTCACCTTATTCTTCGTCGCGCACGTGCCTGACGGTAATAAAAAGCACGTGTCTGACGGTAATAAAAACACTAATATAAAGTAAATCATTATTAAATCACTGATATATACTTGATTTTAGAATTTATTAGCTAAAATTACGTGTACTAGTAATTTCTCTCGTGCGATGCGGATTGAATATTATAAATTTTAAATATATAATTAAAATATAAATTTAATTTATTAATTTTTTTACTATTATTTTTTATTAATATATAAATTATGTTATTTACCCATGAATATGATACAACTGTTTAATTAATTCTATAATTTTTAATAGTTACTAATCTCATTATAAATATTAAAATTCAACAAAACTTATACTCCCTCCGTCCTTAATGTTCTTTACATATCATTCATATAAAATAAGTTTTGTACACATAATACTATGATATAACTCTCACACAAAAATGGTTGAAAAGTCAACTGTGAAGAACATTCGGGACGGAGGGAGTATAATCTAAAGTTAAATTATTTAAATTGAACTCATATAATTAAATCTTAAATAAAATTATTTAAATTCAATTCATATAATAAAATCTAAATTAAAAATTATAAAATAAATATTTTAGATCTAAATTTATTTTTATATGTGCAATACTTATGCTAAATTAAAATTTTTAAAAGAGAATTAAGTTGATATACAATGTGTTAAAATTAGATTTAAATTATTAAAATTTATGAAAATTTAAAATTGTTGGTGTAAAGTAAAAAGAAAAGAAAAGTCAATTCACTCTCTTTAGTGGAGAGTGAGACTCACTATTACACTACATGGCAAGTGCATTTCACTTGCTCTCTCCTTATATTTAACTTTCTCTCTCCCGACTTTTACTTTTATATATACTAGTAATTTCTCGTGCGATGCACGGATTGAATATTATAAATTTTAAATATATAATTAAAATATAAATTTAATTTATTAATTTTTACTATTATTTTTTATTAATATATAAATTATGTTATTTACCCATGAATATGATACAAGCTGTTTAATTAATTCTATAATTTTTAATAGTTACTAATCTCATTATAAATATTAAAATTCAACAAAACTTATATAATCTAAAGTTAAATTATTTAAATTGAAATCATATAATTAAATCTTAAATAAAATTATTTAAATTCAATTCATATAATAAAATCTAAATTAAAAATTATAAAATAAATATTTTAGATCTAAATTTATTTTTATATGTGCAATACTTATGCTAAATTAAAATTTTTAAAAGAGAATTAAGTTGATATACAATGTGTTAAAATTAGATTTAAATTATTAAAATTTATGAAAATTTAAAATTGTTGGTGTAAAGTAAAAAGAAAAAGAAAAGTCAATTCACTCTCTTTAGTGGAGAGTGAGACTCACTATTACACTACATGGCAAGTGCATTTCACTTGCTCTCTCCTTACATTTAACTTTCTCTCTCTGACTTTTACTTTTATATATATATAGATATAGATATAGATATAGATTATTATATATATATATATATATATATATATTATTGAAAAATAATAAAAATAATAAATGTAAATTGATTATATATTTTTTATATGTAAAATATATATAATATTGAAATTTATTAAATATAATCCATCTAGCTTCTGAGAAAAAAATACATTCGTCTTTAAGTATATAGTCCTGTTTGACTTTATCATATACTCTCTCTCTCTTCCAATTATATATGTTTATTTTAATATTTATATATTTGATAGAATATTAATTATATATGTAAATAGAGAGATTTCAGGATTAATTGTATCATTTAATGTAATTTTCGATTACTTTAACTTGCACATGATCATGACAAAATTTAAAGAGACCAAAAATTCAAAGTACGAATTTAATTGATTCAAATATTATTTTGAGGTAAAATTGAAATATGAAAATTAATTATAAAATATACTTGATATGAGGATGCATATACATAAATAATTTTAAAAATTAATTATATCACATAAGTCATTGATAAAATAATATGAACAATTTATATGAAGGTATAATATATATTATAAAAATTTAATTAATATTGATTTGAATTAAACATGAATAGCAAAATAAAAGTTGAATATCATATAAACAAACTATTTATTTTCTATCATTTTTTTAGTAAAAAGGGACGTATTAGTTAGTTGTTTTCATTGTAATAATTTAATCAACACACTAATATTCTTATATTTATCAATATTATGATACTTTATTAAATTTTTATTTTTTATTGTATAAATTATATATTTCACAAAAATAATTTACTTTTATTAAATAATTAACAATTCAAAATTTTTAAATAATTAACCATTCAAAATTTTGAAATTCATTAAGTTAGACCTTTTTTTAAAAAAAAAAAATAATAGTCAATAGTCTTTAATTATAATTAATTTATAGTATTAATTATCATGAGAATTATTTAGCTTATAAATTTATAATGTTATCATTATTATTGGGATTAATTATCTTCTCATTTTAACTACCTCATTCCCTTAATTAAAAAATGTATCATTTTACAATAAAATTTTAGATACTAATTAAATTAAACTTAACTTTTTTAATTACATGAATCAATCATTCAACCAATATAATTTTGACACATTATCATAACTTACTCAAACTTCATAAGAATATGACACATAGGCAAAATGAATATAAAGATGACACATCGTCAATTTTTAACTCCCTATTATAATATAGGAGATATCTTCCAATAAATCTTACGAAATAACTATTATGGGGAATCAACCTAGGGATGGAAGTATTGCCCCAATCTACGAGTATCCGCCCGCTCCATTTTAAGAATAAATTGGGTATGGATATATATATGTATTTTATTGGTACTCATTTTAAAATTACAAATAGATTTATTTTTAAATATTTTTATGAATTTATTCAAATATTCTTTATATTTCCGTTTAAATTTTTGAGTCTATTTGTAATTAGACTATTTTTTTAATGTAAATGCATGACTCAATATTACATATATATAATTATATATATAAATTACTTGTATATTAAAAACTTGAATATATATTAATATATAAATGTAATTTATGACCTGGGTATATATAGTGTATACATATATAAATATCAGTTTTCTTAATTTTCTCCATCTGTAAATTCCTGACATATCTTTGTGGCTATGCCTGTAATTCTAATCTTTGTTATTTTTTGTATAAATTAATTTAATTGAAGCAAAAATTGAGATGTGTCATCCCTATATTACTAATAGGGAGTTGGTCTAATCCTATGTGTCACTCATACAAGAGTTTGACATAGGTGTCATAAAATTATTAAGTTGAGGACATGTGTCAATTTTTTTTTAGTATTTTTCCTTAATATTTCCTTTGGTTTAATCCTACGTGTCATTTTCTTTATTTTCTCAATCACATTAATACTAATTATTCAAATTAGATTCTTTGTCTTTTACTTAAATTGACTTCATTTTACTGATTTTATTAACACTCGATTGATCGAAATTTTCAATTAATAGATTTTATTGACACTAATTGATCTAAATTTTCAATTAATTGCATGATTGAAGATTAATATAATATTGGTGTAAAACTTTCCTTTTCAATTAATTAAAACTTTCATTTTATAATAATTCTAATCTCTCGCATGAATTGTCATACAATTAATATTATCATTATTTAAATTTAATATTATAATTATAATTTTTTTATAAATATACATTATTTTAATATATATTATTATTTGAAAATATTATATATATATATATTATATTATAAAATGTATTTAATTTAAAATACCGCGTAATACGCGGAGCTCATCTAGTGTATATATATATCATAGATGGATAGATTTCTTGTTTATTACCCTCCATCCCGGTGAAAGTTTCTTATTATATTTTGGCACAATATTTAAGAAATTATAGTAAAATAATAATATAGTATAAATGATGACATGAAGAGAAATAAAAGAAAAAATTACAAACACTTCAAGAAAAATCCAAAGTTATAAATAGGTCCACGTTCAAATATTTTTATGCGTCTCTGCTCAAATATTTGTTGTGCTTACGTTCAAATTTTTTTAATTTTTTTGAACTTATTTGTAATTAAGTTATTTTTTTAACCTATATGTAAATGACCGAAATAAAAAAGTGTGATAAAAATGTGTATAAGTGTATTAATATATTATTGGGGTACATTAAAAAGGGAATGAAAAACTTTAATAGAGACGGACCAAAATGTAGAAATAGAAAACTTTCATTGGATGGAAGGATTATATCCAAAATAGTTTAAAAAGGCAAATATTTAGTGCACACTAAAAATAGTGTGCATAATGATTTTACCCTACCCAATCCATTATGACCCGCCCCATAGCACACACAAAAAAAAATAAAAAAATCTAATACTACACTGTAACTAAACTAATACTTTACAATGCCTCGATAAATATTACACTCAGAACCAAACTAATATTATACAAGACCTTAATAATACTACATTGTAACTAAACTTTGTGCACACAATCTTTTATTGTGCACAATATACACACAAATACTACTGATAAATGTTTATGCACTTTGCACGATTTCAAAAAAAAAAAAAATAGAACTGTGTGAGAGGCTGGAATATGTGATATCACAAAACACCTCATCTTATATATGTGTGGCTGGGGGTTTTAATTCAATCAGAAGGAAATCAAAGAGGGCAGGAAGGTGGGTTGTCAAATCCAAACTTTTGATGCCTTTATTCGAGACACACATATAGTTGATTTACCACTTCATCTTCATGGAATTAGTTACGCCAAGTTCAAAGTTGATGGAAGATGGAACTGAGTTTTCCCAAAAATTCCTTAGGGGGTTTATGGGGGTATGAGGCCGCTCTGCGGTGGAATCGATCACTTCAAAAAGTTTATCCTACCTTAATTTTTTTAATCGGTTTATGTGCCTCCTTAACTTGGTGTTGTACTCAAGCTTATGCCCGTAATTCTTTTTTATCAATAAAATTTTCACCGATAAAAAAAGAAGTAAATGGCTGCAGGATGGAGATACTAATTCCAGGTTCTTACACTATTGCATAAATAAACGAAGGAAGAGAAATTAAATGAGATTTTGAGCATTCAAATTAATGACGAATGGTAAGAGGAAGTAACTACTGAAAAAAAAAAAAAAAAAAAAAAGGGGGTGGTTGAACACTTTCATGAGCATTTCTGAAAAGAGGAATTCATTAGGTCAACTCTCAACTTGGACTTTGCAAGTGAGAAGATTTCGGCGCGCGGCTGACAACGAAATGTTTATTTCTCCATTTTCTGAGGATGAAGTAAGGGATGCATTATGGTCATGTGCGAGCTCAAAAGCCCGGGACCAGACGACTTTAATTTTGCTTCCTTAGGGAGTTTTGGGATCTCTAAAAATGCATTTCATGAAGTTGATGGTTGAATCTCATAAAATCGGCAGGCTGGTCAGAGGTTTTAACCTATCATTTACTGTTTTGTTGCCTAAGAAAAAGAAAACGTTGGAAATGACTGATTATCGGATAATTTCTCTAATTGGTGGCGCTTACAGATTTTATCCAAGTTGTTGGCTAACAAAGTGTAAGATTCCATAATCTCATAAAATCAGTGTGCATTTATCAATGGGAGGCAAATATTGAAATAACATTGTTATATTGAATGAGGTGATCAATGAAGCAAAGAAGGGTAAGTTTGAGAATATGCTCCTCAAAATTGATTTTGCAAAAGCTTATGACTCAATAGACTAGAGATTCTTGGATCTAATGATGGAGAGATTTTTCTTTCGTTCAAAATAAAGAGTTGGAAAAGGGAGTGTATATCCACAAAGTCGGTATCGGTCTTAGTCAATGGTAGCCCATCGGAAGAATTTCGTCTGGAATGAGGTTTAGACAAGGGGATCCATTTCCTCTTCTTATACCTTATTGCAGCAGAAGGTCTCAGTATCTCATGACCAAGGTGACAGAACTACAACTTTTTCAGCTAGCCAAAATTGGAAGAGAGAAGGTGGTTATTTCACACCTACAATTCACCGATGATACAATATTTATGGGAGCAATGACTATGCAAAATGCTTAAATCATGCGCTGAGTACTAAGCATTATGGAGTTACTTTCGAGTCTCAAAGTGAACTATAATAAATGTTGTATCACTGGAGTTAACGTTGATAATGCAAGCTTGCAAGCTATGGCACGCGTAATAGGATTAATGTGGATGCACAACAGAGATGAGCCTTGGAATGGTTGGTTGTGGTAAAAACATAAAAACAAATTGAGGCACTGGGAGAGCAACAAAATGTCATTAGGAGGCAGAATTACTTTACTGAAATTGGTCATATATATCTTCCCTTCCTATATATTACATGCCCTTCCACTATATCCCAAAGAAAACCAAGAGTGATAACATCAAATTGCAAAAAAAAATATTTTTTTTTTGGGTAGGCGTGAGAGTTCAAGAAAAATTGCATGGATCAAATTGAAAACACTTTGTAAACCATAAGGTAATGAGGGTCTAGGGGTTAGAAACTTAGAATTGTTTAATCGTACTTTGGGATGTGGCGCTTTAATAACGAAAAAAATAGTTTGTAGGTGAGAGTGGTAAAGTCGAAATATGGGAGAGAATGAAAAGGTGGTGTTGAGAACATGTCTTCAGGTAATATAAATAGATTGTCGGGTTAGTGGAAAGACATTGTGAGTTTCATAGTTGGAGCAGATGGGGGCTATTTTACGGGAAGCTTAGAGAAAATTTTAGGGACGGACAACTCACTCGATTTTGGGATGATTTGTGGGCAGGGAATGGACTCTTGAAATCAAAATTTCCTAGATTGTTTAGGTTATGTTCGGATAAAGAGAAAACAATGAGTAATATGGAGGGTTGGAATGAGTTGAATTGACATTGGGTATGCAATTGGAGAAGAACATTAATTGTTAGATTAGAGGCGGTTGAGTCATTTAATACCGTAAAATCTGTGGTTGATAGGTGGTACATTCCACCTTGAGGATTGTGGAGCTCATGAAGATGGAGGTTTTCTCCATCCGGTAAATATGTTACAAAGGGCACATACAAATCTTGTGTTTTAAGCTTATTTAGAACAAAGTGGCGCCGATGAAAGCAAACACTCACACTTGGAGACTGATTTGGGACGGACTAACGAGGAACTCCTCTCCCCAATAGTGACTTGAACTGCGTCTTTTGTGGCTCGAATGAGAAAACCATAAGATACTCTTTTTTGAATGTTCCTTTACGAATGAATTGTTTTAAATTATTGGGAGTTCCTATGGTCTAGATTGTTAAAAGCTTCTCGATGTGTATATCTGAGGCATGACTTATGCTAGTGTACTATGTTGCATTTTGTTCTAATAAATATGTTTGTCTAATAAAAAACGTTGAATGAATAGATTCCATTTGGAGGCGAGCCTTTACGCAGGAGCGAGTTTTTAGTTGATATTCGAGTTGTGTTGTCCTGCTAATGAATATATTTAATTATTTATAATATTTATATTTATGTAATGCAATATATTTATGTCCTAAAAATATATTAGGTTTCCTATGAACTTTCGAATTCACGTGAACTCTTTTTTTTTTTTCGAGTGTAATATTGTGCATATGAAAATGCCACTATTTATATTTCATATGCACAATAATGATATTTGAAAAATTGAATTCGCATAAACTCGAGCTCACGCACATTTTTGTCAAAATTTTTTTATATTTTATTTATACTCTTATATGAAACATAAACCTTGGCAAAATAAAATTTCTATTTTCCCCACACGTAATGTTGTCATAACTCATAACCAATCTTATGAAACTCTGTTTTCGTAGATTTTTCTTTTCTTTTTTCATTTCTGCAAAAGCTTATACACATTTTCAATAAATTAAAGCCAAGAAAAATACCTTTTATGTCGAAACGTAGAAGTAAATGATTAATTATTTTATATACCACAAAAGCAGAAAAATAAATACGATATATCTAATGCACAGAGGGTGTGGGACCAGCAGTTCCTGCAACCAACTAATAAAATAAATAGTAAATCTATATATATATATATATATATACGAGTGTATTTAACATTCAGCACTAACATCTATACATACACGACGTATACGTATATAATATACGTATATAAAAGAGAGAGGGGAGAGGGAAAAACACAAAAACAAAGCACTTGGATCTACTTCTTCATCGTCTCCTCCTCCGTCGTCGCGCCGCCGCCGCCGCCATGAGAATCAGAAAGCACGCGAAGATTTCTACGTTGGTGTACGCTGTGTCGTCGTTGAAGGCTGGCATCATTCTTCAACCTCATGTCTGTCAGCTGAATCAATCGCCGTGGGACGCCATGAGTTTCTCCCCTCCGCCGTCTCCTCCGCCGTCGCAGGTAGGTTTAACTTTCCCTCGCCCTACTCCGTTTCGCTTCTAGGCACAGATCTGTTTGCCTCTGCCTCTTTTTCTCCTCAGACTTTTCTGCATTTACGCTAATCTTCTAGGGTTTTATTCTGTCGCGCCCTTAGGGTTCTACAGAAACCTTCAATCCCTCGATTTGTTGTGTTTATTTATTACCAGGAGTTCGAATTCCTCTCTAGATTTCTTCTTTTTTTCGTTTATTACAGCGTCGATGTTTCCATTTTCCGAAATCGGATTATTTTTATGCAGGTTAATGGGAGTGGTGCTTCACCGGAAAATGGGAGCTCCGGCCACTGTATTTCCGCTGCCGAGAGGTAATCCTTTAACTGTTTCTTAATTTCCTGCCGTTTCTTTCAATTTTTTGTTTCTTTGCGCGTTACCATTTCCGAATTATTTTGTTAGGGTTTGATACTTTTTATGACGAAATTTTTCCCTTTTATTTCTCGATAATTTTGTCGTGGAAGCAAATATAAATTCGTTACACATATATATCTTATTACCCATCACTTAATTCCACACCTTTTCCACTATAGCGACTTCCATCTCCACCCATCGGAGTCTCCCGACACAATGCAGGAGGTGGAGACGCGCCACCCATCACCGCCGCCGCCACCGCCGGCAAAAAACGAGAAAGTCGTTATGTGCTGCAAGACCGACGGCAAGAGCTGGCAGTGCCGCCGTATTGCTTCTAAAGGTCACTCACTCTGTGACCACCATTTGTCTCTCATCAAAAGTTACACAACTAATTCCAGCTATAATCCGTCGAAGAAGGCGGCGGCTGCGCCACCCCCATCTCGCCGGCCCCGCCCGAAGAAGGCTCCGTCATCAGATTCGAACGAATTCTACTATTATTCCGGTTTCGGGCCGCGGTGGGGTAAAAAGAGAGGCGAAAGCAGCCGGAATAACGATCAAGAAAAAGGAGATCAGAGCAATTGAAGACTCAGATAATGTGGAATACGAAGACGACGATGAAGAGGTGGGAAAAAGAGAGTGAGAAAGCCGATCAAAGCTAGGTCTCTGAAATCACTAATGTGAATGTAAAATGTATGTTATTTTAATTTGTTGTAATTTTTATTTTATTTTTATGAATTTAGTAGTTTTGTTTCAAACTTCAGTTTCTAGGGTGCCCATATATTTAAATGGTTTCATAGTTTTTGCCGTCCTACTTTGGGTAAGGTTAAGGGTCCTCCTTCGCTTGAGATATGGACACTCTCATATATTATTGCTGGCAATAATTTCGAGAATGCCTGAGGCTACAATTGTCCTTCTGAATTTTTGTCTTTTAACCTATATTTTTGCCTATCGCTTTCGTACAATTGTATTTTCTCCTTAAAATTCAATTATATTTAATAATATAAAAAAATTAAATTTAATAAGTGATCATTCACCATATATAATTCTTTTTTTTTTACTTTTGTATATTTTATTACTTACACTACCTATAATATTAATAATAGTTTATAATATCATTTTATTACACGTGTCATGTAATAAAAATAATAGAATATCGGATGAAATATATATTAAATATAATTTGTGATATCATTTATTACATATATAATGTTTAAAAGTAATAAAATATGAAATATAGTAGAATAGGATTTCATGCCCAACCAAATTGTTTGTTGCTTTTATTTTATTTTATTTTATTTTTATTTATTTATTTATTTATTTATTTTTGCACTTTTTACACTATTTCTAACTACTAATTATCCGTATATTATATCCAAGGATGCAAATATCGCGATATATCGCGGATATATCGCAAAAATGAAGTTGGGATACGGATATTAGGGAAATGTATTTCTTCCGGATATCGCGGAAATATCGCAAAATATCGATATCGATATCCATATCGATCGCGTAGTGTAATTTTCACGGATATCGTGGAAATATCGCGAAATATCGCACAATATCGCAATATCCGTAAAAAATCGCAATTTTTTTAAAAAATTATTTTTTGGGTTTTATTATTTTTATACATAAAATATATATTCTTATTGTCATATCAATCAATTTTAATTTAATAATTTTAATTTTCAATTATTATTTCATTTGAATTTCTTCTTTAATTTTTTTATATGATACATTGATCTATAGAATGGTATAAATACATATTCAAGGTATGAAATTAAGAATCTCTTCACATCTTTAATTATATGGCAAATTCTACTATGAACAAGAGTTTATGGTGAAACTTGATCAATTTTAAAGAGTGACAGTTGTAATAACTAAAGAGTATTACCTATATTACTAAATGATATCAGTCATTATAAGCTGAAGAATATCGGTAGTGATAAATGAAGGGTATTACCTATATTACTAAAGGCTATTAGTCATGATAACGGAAGAATGTTACCTATATTACTAAATAGTACTATTAGTTAGGATAAGCTGAAAGGTAAATTGATATGTTATTTCAATATGGATCAAGTTTCATCGTGAAATTTGGTTCGAATGAGACACACTCTAATCATATTAATTTTAATTATTTTCATTTTAAATTAAGATTATTTCAATTGTATTGGAGAGAAACTACTTGCGTTACTAATTATTTTAATTATTCAAATGATATTTTGAAGAGGTGACACCAATATTGTTTGGATAAAAATGAAATTTCTATTACTATATTTGAACCTCATACGTCTTCATTTTGATATTAATTGTATTTTATTATGTATATTTAATCATTTTGTATTGTATTATATATTATGTTGTCAATTATTTTGTGTCAGGACAATATTTATATAATCTATTAATCATATGATTGCTTTAAACATATAATTTTATTGTAATTTTGAATAGAATATGTGTAGAATAATATGTTATAATAATCCCTGAAATATCTTGTTAAATTTCCAAGATTTTAATAAAGTTTCCGTCATTTTTTCAATTTTTTGCGATATCGATATATCCATCGATATATCCGTAAAATTAAAGTTGCGATATTTGTGGCGATAGCGATATTTTCATCCTTGATTATATCTTTAATTTCAAATTTCTATTTTTAGTATTTAGATAGTAGTCAACTTTATTAATATTTTGTATTTTTTTAAATAATTTTGATATTTAATATTCACAATTAATACATCACGATTTATTTTATTATTTTACCTCGAATTATGCGCATTTCTAGCAACTACCTTTAAAGGTGACGTGCGCAATTTGAGTAAAATATTAATTTTATATATTTTTTTATTTTTTAAATAATATTTTTAGAAATAACTGCAAATTTTTATATAATTATTGCTAAAATTTTGTTTACAAAAAGTTAGTCATGAGATTGGTTTGTGAGGATAATTAATATAAATGAATCAATCTCAAATTTATTCATAAATTTAAATTTTTAGATAAAATGAAAATTTTTCATTAACTTTTGTAGGTAAATGTATGCTTGAAGTGATATAGGTCAAATGGTTAGAGCACCACTATCTATGTTCAAAGATCATGAATTTGAGTCACTATTTATCCAATAAAAATTATGCACAACGTATAATATGGTCATAAAATGTTGATTAAGTTAAACCAGTAAATATTTTATTTGATTTATAACATTTTACAATTCTCAAAACAAATGAAGCATTTAATAACAATTCCAAAAAGTTGCAAATTCCAAATATGTTATATAACATTTCATATATAAGTGTATTGAATATTTTATTCAAATTTACAATTTCATATGAAAACTAAATTAAAAATTCCTCTAAAAGATTATCAACAATTATTCTTATTATCCATTTGTCCTTCCTGAAAACCAGCAAATCAGGAGATTTAAGCTTAGTATGTTACTTTCAGGAATACGAAATATGGACATGATTACCTGAAGTTGTTTATAGCGGAGTGCTTTAAGAAAGAAGAGGTCAAGCGCACAACTCTTCACAAAGGAGAGAATACGTTTGGTTTGTTTTAATTTTAAAGAGTATTTTTAGAATAATAATAAAATAAAAAAAAGAGTACATATGTACTTTAAAAAGGCGAATACGTCTCATGTGAACCAAGTTTCACGGTGAAACTTGATTCACATTGAAAAATAAATTCGGTTTACCTTTACGTATCTTGACTAATACTCTTTAGTAATTTAGGTGATCCCTTCAATTATCGTGATTAATACTATTTGTAATGAATAAGTTTCACCATAAACCCTTGTTCATAGTAGACTTTGACTAAAAATTATCGGGTCGACACTTGCCCTCCTTTACCTTAGAGTATGTTCCCCTCTACATATATATTAGTCACTAATTAATTAAAATTTACTTTTAGAGCAGGACTTTCGTTGTTTTGATTTTGAATGTAAAGTTAAAAATAACATTGCTAGAAAAAAATATGTAATTAATATAAAAAAGTTGGAAATTCGATAGTACTTTGAAATAACAAGTTTAGTTTGAGAAGTTAACTCATAAGAAACCCAATTTATTTTATATTTAACCCACTAAATTTCAAGACATGAGATAACAGACAAAGAATCTTGAGTGTCTTGGAGTATTGGTTGACAAGAAACAAAGCAAGCAATTCACCATTCGCCGCGGGATGACAACTTGGGCATCTCCCAAAGATAGAAATACGGCTAACTATCATATTCTTGAGGACCCTCAAAAGGTGTCTTACGACAAGTAACTCGATTATTCCAAGATAGTGAACACCATCACAATCGTCCTTCACTACCCAAAATGAAAACTCCAAAACCAGACAAGAATTTAGCTTAAATCTATATATGGGCATGAAGATTCTATTAAAATTTCTCAACTTCACCTACATGACTATGTTTAGATTTAAAAAATTTAACGAGCAACACATTTTTTTGAATAACCCAATAAATTTCAAGACATGGGACATCGACATAGAAGCTCAAATATCTTGGAGTATTAACATAGCAACCAATTCACCATTTGCCGTTAGGATGATAATTTTGGCATCTCCCGGTTTAGAAACGCGACTTACTACCACCATACTCTTGAGGACCTTCAAAAGGTGTCTTAAGGCTAGGAACTCAACCATTTTAGAATAGTGAACATCATTATGAACTGTCCTTAACTATCTCGAAATGAAAACTCCATAACCTATACAAGAATTCAAACTTAAATCTATGGATGTGAGGATTCTATTAAATTTCATAGTTCCACAACTTCACCTACATGACTATGTTTAGTTTGAAAAACTAACTCATGAGCAACACAATTTCATGTATATTTACACAATAAATTTCAAGGCATGGAAAATCGGATAGAGAAGCTTGAATGTCGTGGAGTATTGGTTGACAAGCAACAGAGCAATCAATTTCACTATTCGCCGCTAGGATGATAATTTGGACATCTCCCAGTATAGAAACATAACTAACTACCATACTCTTGAGGACCTTCAAAAGGTATCTTAAGGGTAGAAACTTCGATCATTTCGGGATAGTGAACATCATTATGAACTGTCCTTAACTATACGAAATGAAAACTCCACAACCAAGACAAGAATTCGACTTGGATCTATGGATGTGAAACTTCTATAAAATTTCACAATTTCACAACTTCACATACATGACTGTTTAGTTTGAAAAAAGTAACTCATGAGCAACACAATTTCTTGTACATTTAAAAGCAGTAAATTTCAAGGCATGGAACATCGGACGAGAGAAGCTCGAATGTCTTGGAATATCGATTGACAAGCAACAAAACAATCAATTTCACCATTCGTCGCTAGTATTACAACTTGGACATCTCCCATTATTGAAACACTATTAACTACCATACTCTAGAGGACTGCGGGTGTCTTAAGACTAGAAATTCGGGCATTTACGAATAGTGCACACTATCACGAGCCGTCCTTCACTATCCGAAATAAAAACTCCACAACCAACACAAGAATTTAGCTTAAATATATGAATTCGAATATTCTATTAAATTTACTCGATAAATAAAACTAAACTAACTATATCCAGAATTTTAGGATACCATATATAAATATTAAAATCTAGATTGAGTTGGTCATTGACTCATTCATGATACTTTATAATATAATTTAAATTAGAATTCTAACTAATGTTAGGAAATTAATTATTGTTGGTAATCCTAAAAATAATATGCTACCACCGACCTTAATCCTTAATACTCCTAATGAAATTTTTAATAATTGTGATCAAGTATTTGATATTTTAATTTTTTGAAAAATGGTGCACGGTATCCTTATCGTGTAAGTGGTTCACACAATATCAACTCTATTTTTAAATGTTTTTTAAAGTATCTATAATACTTATGTAATTTTTATGTTAATGTATTTCTAATTGTATAGTGTAGCTGCGTATTTAACTATTAATTAAAATATTGTATCTATATTATGAGAAACACTTTATATTTAAAAATACATATTACTTATAGTTTAAAAATATTATTAAAATATAAATAAATTTAATTCCGTAAATAAAAATATTGCATAAAATTTGAATATTTTAAAATACGATGGTTTAACGGTGGGGTTGATTAGGTTTGTCAACGGGCCGGTGGAGGCGAGTAGTTAACTATCCGGACCCGCCTCGTTCTTAATTTTGATAGACCCGACCTGCCCTGCACCCCGCGCCCCTCACGAGCCTTGATATGTTGCCACTGTACTCCCGCCCCGTGCAAGCCGGACCCATCCTGCCCCGTTTTCTACTACTAACATTTTTTTAAAGAGTAGTATTTGTGTGCATATTGTGCACAATAAAAGATTGTGTGCACAAAGTTTGATTACACCGTAGTATTATTTGGTCTTGTTTAGTATTAGTTTGGTTACGATGTAGTATTATTTCGGGAATTGTATAGTATTAGTTTAGTTTCGGTGTAGTATTAGTTTTTGTTTTTGTTTTTGTTTTGTTTTTTTTTTTTTTTTTTTTTTGCTATGGGACGGATTATATTGAATTGGGGCGGGTCATATTGGATAGGAGTAAAAATATTGTGCACACAAATATTTGCTAATATTTATAGTGCAACAATGAATTTTATTTATCCTCCAAAGCCCATTAACTACAAGTGCCCAGTGTAACTACAAGTGCCCAAAAAAAAAAAAAAACTGCAAGTGCCCAGTGCATATTCATTAAAATTTTACCTACAATCAACGATAAATTATTACAATTTGTTGTAAATAAAGATGCTGAATATCTTGTATTTTTCACCTCAATAAATTAAGAACATTTAAATATAATCTTCTTGTGTATATAAATTTCACAATTCATTTTATTTCCTCCAAATTGTGCATAAGAAATATCATTGTTGTTCATACAAAATGTTACTATTTAAAAATCAAGCATTCTTTAAACATTGACACTTCATGTGCACAATAATGATACTTCGCATGCCCAACAATGAAATTCAAAAGAAAATTCACGTGAACCCGAATCCATAAGAGACGAGGCTCATATTTTTTAAGGAGACAATATAAATATATTGCATTATGTAATACAAATATAACAAATAATTATATATTTTCATTAGCAGGACAACTCAACTCGAATATCAACTCAAAAATACATTCCCGAGTTAACGGGTCGCTCCAAGAGGAATTTATTCATTAAATTTTACCTACTGTCAACGATAAATTATTACAATTTAATTACTTGTAATATTTGGTATCAATTTCGTCTTAATAAATGTAAAATTTTGAAACATAATCTTCTTTTGTATAAAAATTAATTCCTTGGATCCATTGACATAAACATTGTGTGAGACACAAAAATTCCTCTACATTGTGTATACAAAGTATCACTATATAGAATTAATGTATTTTTTCAAACAATAATAATTTATATACACAATAATAACACTCCGTACGCATCATGTGAACCTTGTTTCATAAGATGTCTACTCATATTTGTTAGGAGACAACATAATTATACATTTACTTTACATAATACAAATATAATAATTAATTATATATATTCATTAGCAAGACAACTTAACTCGAATATCAACTCAGAAACTCGTTCATCAGAAAATGACTCGCTCCAAGTGATATTTATTCATTAAATTTTGCTATTAATGACAAATTATTATAATTTGCCATAAATAGGCACAACGAATATCTGGTATTTTTTCGCCTCAATAAATGTAATATTTTGAAACATAATCTTCTTATGTACATAAATTCCTTCAGTGGCGGAAATTGTGCACGGTCTCCAAAATTTCCACTAGATTGTTCATATGAAAGTATCACTATTATGCATATAACGTGTCACTTGAAAAGATATTCTCTAAAATTAAAGTTATCTTCACACTTTCTTTTTGGATGTCACAATTAACTTCACACCCCTAAAATGGAATACCCTCCATAAACTATACCCTCACAATATCATTTTAATTTAAAAAATGTTACTCTTATTTTATTCTACTTTATTCTCTCTCTCCTACACTTTATCTCATATAACTACCCAAAATACCCCTACACTTTATTCTCTCTCCTATTTTAATTTAAGTGTTCTTAAACAACGTCTTGCCACAACACATACGAACCTAACTCCGGAGCGGAGGGAGTAGTTTACATGAACCCAATATAATAGACCCATGGTGGAGCCACATAGTCACATAGTGGCGGGGTGGGGGTGCACTGGCTCCCCTTGAATTTTAATTTTTTTTTTAGTGTATATATAAACTATTTCCCTTATTACAACGTAAATATTAAGGTGTCTTGTGAATTGACAATCGGAAATGAGCAATTAATCCTTTGGAAAACACACTTTTCTGCTTTTTAAATTTTATCTTTCACTCTAAATAGATAGGGTGTTGAATGGGATAAAAATGGAATTGGGTCTCAAATAAAGATAAGAACTTTCGTGATGTTAATCTTTGAGTGTGGTTAGGAGAGCCTAGAAAATGCATCGGTGTGGATTAAGTTTTCTTGAATGGAAATGTAATTGTATTTGGGTTGAGTACCCAATGTAATCATGTAATGAATTTTTTTTTACTGTTAAAAAAATCTTTTACGCTAAACTCTAATATTTTGATATAAATTCTTATATTCAATTTTATTATTTATTTTTATGTTGATCTTATTTTATTTTTACAACTTATCCTTACTATGTATTATATAAAATAATGGTATAATTTTATATTAATAATTTAATTTAGATGTATTCATCAATAATATTACTAAATTTATATAATTTTATTTGATTATCAAACTAATACAAATGTAGTTTTTCTTAGACGAGATTAATTATAACACATGTTGAATGTTATGATGCATATAATTATATTAAGTAAATGACTATTAATGTATTAAAATTAGTTAAAACCTTTACCGCAATTGATTTTACTACATAATATATAGTTTTAGACAATATTTCAAATTCTTTTATTTTTTTATCATAATTTTTTTATGAGATAATCCCATATCCGAGATGTGATACTATTGTATATTTATAATACTTTAAAACTTGAATATTACTAAAACTCACGAAAATATCACGTTTCATGTATGAGACGATCTTATACAATACTAGTTTTTTTTACGTATAGTTGGGCCCCTACCTATAATTCATGGCTCCGTTAGACCTGCTCATATATTTTTAGGAGAGACTCAGAATTTTGCTTTGTTAGTTAACGCTCGCTCCAAATGGAATTTAGTCATTAAAATAAGACAAAAACTTGTATGAGGCCGTAAATGCATTAGATTTACTCACTTTTTAATAAATTATTATCACTTTTTAAAAAAGTGATACAAATTAGTATAAAAGTGATAATATATTGAAAAGTGATAACAATATATGGAAAAGTGATAACAATTTATGAAAAAGTGATAACAATTTATTAAAAAGTGATAACAATTTATTAAAAAGTGACTTTGTCT
The DNA here is from genome assembly GCA_030762865.1 of Paraleonurus japonicus. Lineage (NCBI taxonomy): Eukaryota > Viridiplantae > Streptophyta > Magnoliopsida > Lamiales > Lamiaceae > Paraleonurus > Paraleonurus japonicus. Next base: position 44,113,852 of record CM061053.1, on the reverse strand, counting down.
CATGTCCGTCTCGTACATGGAGAAGGTCTCACACAAGAATGCCCCTTAAAATAATATTACCCATTGCCAACTATAAAAATAATATAAGTTATCGTAAATAAATACATTGAATAACTGATATCTTTTTCACGTCAGTAAATTTAAAGTTTTGAAACGTACTCTTCTTTTGTATATAAATTCCTATAATTCAATTGCAAATATTGTGGGTGGGCCCAAAGTTTTCCACAATTTGTGCATTTGAAGTATTGCTTTTTTTTCATACAAAGTGCCACTACTTTAAAATTATTATTTTTTTAAATAATGACACTTAATATGCACAATAATGGCTCGTGCATAATAGTGTACACTAAAAAAGAGTTCACGCCCCGGGGCATAGACGGATGGTAAGTGGGCAAGGTGGTGGAGCACATACACTCCGACGTCATGGGTTCGATTTCGTGTGGTGACAATTCTTTCTTTGAAATATTGCAGAGGTTGTTCTTTGGAATTGTGTCTCCCGAAAGTCCTCTCCCTTGCATGGCTCATTCGTGCACATCCCTCGATTTACCACCCACACGACCAAGGGGCCTGCGAGTACGAGTGGGGGAGGTTGCGCCTTCGGATATTTCCTCTTTAACAAAAAAAAAGAGTTCACGTAAATCCGAGTACAAAGGAGACCTACTTATATTTTTTTAGAAGACAACATAAATATATTACATTATATAAATACAAATAAAATAAATAATTATATAAATTCGTTGCAGACCAACCAAACTCGAATATAATTAACTTAAGACAAAAACTTGTGTGAACCGGATGCATACGATGAACTCTATTTTATTATCACCGTCATGTACATTCACCGTTATTGTCATGGACATGCACTATCACTGTCATGTTTATTGACGAACTTATTTTCATCACAAATATCGGCCATGATTACTGACAAAATTATATTTTTAAAAATTACCGACATAATATGACTTGGTCGATAATTATTGATAGATTTACCGACGAATATGAGTTGTTCGGTAATTACCGATGGATTTTTATTCCATCAAGGGGGTGCTTGTGTGTTTGTGGTATAGTATTTTTGCAAAATACCGACAAATCACTACCGCTTGTAATTGTCAAGCGAGGGATTATCGATGAATATCCATTGATATTTATCGATGATTTAATTTTTCCATTAGTAATTTTGTGATGAGGAAAATAAAGACAAAAATAGTTAAATCAAGAATTACGCCGATAAATGACAGATTTTTTTGTAGTTTTAAGAAAAGTTAAATGCAACAACTTCGAGCATCTATATATTCCGATTTTGAATTAAATTGAGATACATAATTTTATTTTGGGTTAATTGCATAAAAATACCACGACCTTTTAAATGTTTATCAATTACAACATGACCTTTTAAAATTTGTAATTTGATACACAACCAAATTAATTATTGTAAATTGATACATCTGGTCAACTTTCGGCGACACTTACACTTATGTGACAGCCAAAGCCGGCGTGAAAGATATATCACACGCCACGTTGACGCCAAATCAACAAATTTTTTATTATTTCAAAAAAATATTTTTAAAATTAGAAAATTAAAGTAACAAAATTGAAAATTTAAATAGCAAATATATGCGTACTCCGTACCCTAATTCCCTCACCTAATTCTCACTCCAAAAACTGTAGCCCCAAATTCTCTCACCCAATTCAAATCGTCGTCAACCCTATCGCCGTCTTGTGAAGAGCCTTATCACGAGATCATTAACTCGTGGGAGCTGACGGAAGATCCTGAAGATGAAACAGTCGACGATATTTCAGTCGTAAAGATGGAGGATTTTTTTACGATAGGAGCCCCTTCAAGTTGTTGGATTCTTTGAGGAAGGTTGCAGGCGGCAAGGAGAATAAGGAAAGTTTGGTTAATGGTTGTTCACTGGAGAATAGCTCCAGACGGTTCTGAAAGATTGTACTAATTTGAAAAAACCATCGCCCTGTATTTGCTATTTGAATTTTCAAAATTTAAAAATATTTTTATTGAAATTAAAAAAATTTATTGATTTGGCATCGGCGAGGCGTGTGATGTATTTTTACGGCAGCTTCGGATGTCACATAAGCATAAGTGTCGCCGAAATTTGACTAGGTATATCAATTTGCAACAATTAATTAGGTCGTGTATCGAATTGCAAAGTTTAAAAGATCATGTTGTAATTGATAAACATTTAAAAGGTTGAGTATTTTTATGCAATTAACCCTTTTATTTTTGTTACCATGAGATTAAATTATTTACCATGTATAAACAGTCACCACTAGTCTTTTTTCTACATCGTAATCACTGCCTAATCTGCATCAACCGTAGCAAATCAAAATGCAATTTGTGTCTTTTAAATACCATATCCAAGATCACTTACAGAAGAGGTAATTAACTTCAATCAATCCAAAATATTGAATAGACATAGCAAATTTAGGCATGACCCTGAATACACAAAGGATGTTAAATGTGATTCATATTCTCGGTTTGGTCATTATTTTAATAAATGTGCTAATACTCTATTAGAAAAGATACTAAAACTTAGTGCTACTTTGAGTGATGAATCTATTGCTAAGGGTGAAACTCAAAAGGAAGAATAATATGTATTTTATACTAAAAATAGAATATGATGATACGCTTGATGATCATTTGGATATTTTTGAAACAAATGTTACAACATCCGAGACAACACCGAATAAAAATAATCTAGATGTGAATTGCCCCTTAAGGCCAAATAGGTATTTTTATCCAATATGCATAACCAAAATAGTTTTCTACCCATTATATAAAAAAATGAATTTTTTTACCCAAAATTTGACATAAAAAGACTCAAATGCCCTTAAGTATATTCTCCTACACTTTTATATTTTCATTTTCATTCATAATTTGGGTACAAAAACGGGCCGGTCCACTCTCTCTTCACCTCTTCATCATCTCTTTCCAAGACTATGGTAAATAATTAATTTTAATATTTTATTTCCACTTCTTCTCTTCATCTTGTATTTTTGGATATACACATAAAATGAAAAAAAAATCGATGGTGAAATTGCTTGTCTCATTTGGTGAAATTGCTTGTCTCGCTAGTGAAAATGTTTGTCTCACTAGTAAATAATGTTCGTCTTCTTTGAAAAAAATATTTATCTTGATGGAACCTATCGAGACGGTATTCAAATCTTCATAACTTGAAGATTTGAAGTTTTGAATGTTGTCTCGATGGGTTCCATCGAGACAAATATTTTTCTCAATGAGACAAATATTTTGCCAGTGAGATGAGTATATTTCACCGGTGAAACAAGATCATCGACACAAATATTTTCACCATCGAGATAAATATTTTACCATCGAGATAAACCCAATGAGACAAACATTTGCGTATCGAGACAAAGACAACGAGATAAATATTTTTTATCGAGACAAACAATGCGAGACAAATATCTTGCCATCGTGACAAACATTGTGAGACAAATATTTTGTCATCCAGACAAACACTACGAGATAAAATTTTATCATTGCGTACCTTTTTATTTCCATTTGTCATCGCCGTCGTCCACGCCGCCTTGGCGTCACCCGGTGTCGTGTCGTGTGTCTTCTGCAGAACCGTCACCACAACGTCACCTACGTCGGTCACCATAGCCGTCTTGGTTTCTGCGTTGCTAATGGCGGTGCCTCTTCCATCATTCTTCCTCCGTTGCGCGTCTCTTCCTCATCCACTCGACTCTAACACCTGTCAAACATAGTTTCTTCTCGTTGGGTGTCTCGTTGGGGGTTAAAATTAGGGTTAGGTAGTTTTGAGGTTTTGACAAGATTAGTAAAAAATAAGTAGATAGAGTATTTTGGTCTTTCGAGTCAAAATTGGGTATAAATCTCATATTTTTATGAGAAAGGTAGAAAACTCTTTTTGTTATGGTAGAAAGGCACAAATTTCACCATCCCTTGTTTTAATGGTTATGTTCTGGAGACAGGTAAAACTCACAAATGTCAAAAGGATTGTTAATCTGAATGACAGAAAATTAGCAAGGAACTTGAAGCTCAAAGTCAGAATCTTAAGTCAATGACTTTTAGAGATGTTAAACGGTGACCCTAATCCATTAGGGCCAGCCCTATAGGACCACGGGCCTAAACGGTTTCGGACCTTACCGGTTCACTCTTAGCGGGCCGACGATTGTTGGAACCTAACCCTAACCCTAGCGGGATACGGGCTAAATGGGCCACTAACGGGCTCAAGAAAAAATTAATTTTTAATATAAAATCTTAAAATATAATTATAATATAACATAATACAAACTTAAAACATAAATATTATTCATAAAAATACAACAAAATAGTTAAACAATAAGGAATTACAACAAAATAGATTGTCAAATGCGTTTTACATTTCCGGAAAAAAAATCGTCAGAATAAACTCAACTTATTTGTGAACATTCTACTCTTTTTTTTTTTCTTGAAATATCTCAAACCCTTTTAGTAACATTTTGTTCTTTATTAACTTTTACCTCTAAGAATTTTCAACTCCAATTTTTCTCTTATTAAATAACCAATAGGCATGAGGTTAGTAAATTAAAAAAATAAAAACAAATAATAAACGGGCTGACGGGCCAACCCGGAAAACCGACGGGCTAGCTCCTTTGGCCCGTGGGCTAATCGTCCGGGCCAAAAAGACCCGATTTTAAACGGGACATTAAACCCCTAGCCCTAACCCTTCATTTTTCAGACTAAACAGCCGAGCCATGACCGCGACCCTTTTAACATCTCTAATGACTTTAGAATATACATATTTGAGAGATTCCATAACAAAGCTTGAAGTCATCTTAACTAGAAAAAAATTGAAAATTTGTAAAATCAGGGATGAACGGAAAGGCTCTACCTTGACTTTCACGAAATTTTCAAAAGGAAAAATAAATTTAGATGAAGTTATAATGATTGGACATTGCTAGAAAAATCAGAATCAACAGTGAATACACATGCACCATGTTGGGACAATGTTAGTTTTGAATTAGATCACAAAACCCTGAAAAAATGATTAGTTTTCCCAATTGTTGGTCAGGATTTAGGAATATTGGATTAATCAATAAGTTTTAATATACATGTATTCAGTTGAGGGGGAACTCAACAGAAGACACTGATCTTAAGACAAAAATAAAATTTCCAAGGCCTTATTAACTTGCTTGGTTGAGTTGTTGTATGGAGTTGCTTGTATCTCGTCATGTTTGGGTTACTATTTTCTATAGGTCTTAATTATGTTAAATGATATATCTATTACTAATATAAAAGAGTGATGCGCGGTGAATTGGTCAGTTTGTTTTCGGTAACAGGTAAGATTTTGTATACGTGTACAGCAATACAGATTCGTGTCGTCTTCTCTTTATCTCCCTCTTTTTCCCTTTATAGTCGCTCACTTCGCATCGTCACTCACTTTTCTACTTTCCCGTCTCTGTCTCTCTACGCCTCACGCCGCCGGCGAAAAGATCCCGATTAGGTTTCAGGATTCATATCCGCCTCGCCCCACTCTCCGTTCTGCCGTTCTGCTTTCCCTTTTTTCCCTGTCGGTTTCAGAAGAGAGGTATTTAATTTGTTGTAAATTTTATTTCTGTAGTTTTTAAATTCAGTTATAATTTTGATTTCTTAAAATTAAGAAATCCACCATACCCCCATATATGGATAATTTTTGCAGAAATTGGAAGGCTCAATATGGTCTTGTGTGAAGCATACCCATTGTGTGAAAGAAGATTAATTACTCCTCTAACGAGATTGCATCCTAAAACTTGACCGATTAAGTTCCTTTAGCATGTTAATAGTGTGATCTGTGATGACAATGGAACTCTTCTTGTCTCTTTGTATTTAAGCATGTGTTGTGCAGCAGTATTATTATTAGCTACACTGTTTATTGCTACTGTTTTTTTCTTAAAGAAATTGAACTTCATCAAAAAAATATAGCACTCTTCTTCTTTTCCCCACTTACTATATAGCGTCTATGTTTATTACGCATAATTGACACTTGATTGCCATTACTTTTCTTCTTGACCAGTTCACAAGACTGGAAGGCAGGCTTAAAGTTACCACCACAGGACGCTCGTTACCAAACTGAGGTTAGATTTTTAATGGTTTTCGTTTTCGTCAGTTATGTAGCTAAATTTCTTTTTTTTTTTTTTTTTTTTGTTTAGTTTATTGCTAAAAATTTTAGGTTTTTCTTAATCTCATGTTAAATTTCAGAATTGATTGTTATGGTTAATGTGGTCAATTTCTCAAAATCCAGAATTTTTCATAATGATATCACTTAGACACCCTGAATAATATCAAATTGAGAAAGTAATACATTTAGTGAGAGCAATGTCTATAATGACATAATGAAATTGTAAGATTCAACTCAATTCCTGCCTGGATAGTGCCCTTTTTGTCCTTTTTGTTGCACTTATGTATGTATTATTCATGGATATGTTGCTTCTCCAGACCGATGATTTATTTTGCATGATGAAAATTGAGCCGCCTTTTACTCATCTGTACTGTTGAGTGACATCTATCATAAACGGAATTGTTCCCTTGTTTTATGGGTTGATGTCAAATTTGTAAGATGAATCCCAAAAATTAAGAGAACTAAAAATCATTAAAGAGGTATAGTAGCATGCAGTTACTGAAGACCTGGATTCTACTAAATAAGTTCATGTTTAAATATTTTTGTCCGTCTGTTTGAATATTTTTGTGTTTCTATTTAAATTTTTTAACCTTTTTATAATTAAATTATTTTTTAACCCATATATAAATCAACGGATGAGAATTATATAGGCAAGTGAATTATTGAGTTTCATTCATTCGGTTTTCTCATATTCAGTTCACTCTTATATTACCTAAACTCGAAAATTTTCATTCATTTTTTTTTTTATGTTGTTAGGAGTATTTTGTCTATGCTTACCACATATTTGATAAAATGCCTCAATCAAATTCTTTTAGACTTTATACATGTTAATTGTGTGTTATGATTTTTTTGTTGCATCTCGTGAACCGACTGTCTGGCCCTAAAAATTAGAGAGGTGGGAGCACAGTTAAAGTTGAGAACTTCAACTTAAAAGTGAATGCATATTAGTTTACCTAAAATAAATTCTCTGAAACTTTATAAAAGCCTTGGAGTTCATTATCTATTATTCCTTTTATGATAAAGATATTATCTATTATTCTTTTTATGATAAAGATTTTAAGGCCGATCAAATATGAGAGACTATTCTACTAATTAGGAATTCATCTCATATTAACCTAAACTGAAAATTTCCAATCATTTTTTTGGATGTTGTTATGATTATTTTTTCTATATTTACAACATATTTGATGAAGGTCCCCAATTTAATTTTTTAGACTTCATATAGGTTAATTGTGTGTAATGATTTTTTTGTTACATCTGTGAACCGACTGCTTGGCCTCGAAAATTGGAGAGGCGGGAGCACAAATTAAAGTTGAGAACTCCAACATAAAAGTGAATGCATATTAGTTTACCTCAAATAAATGCCACCGGAACTTGTAGTTTACCCGAAATAAATGCCTGGAACTTGAGAAATGCCCTAAAGTTCATCTATTATTCATTTTATGATAAAAAAATTTAAGTAGTTATTGTGCACATGCTGATCAAATATGAGAGCCTATTCTACCAATTAGGATTTTATTTTCACTAATCAAAATTTATTAAATGGCTACATTTATCTCGTGTTCCGAATTCTAAAAGCACATACATTTTCCGAATTTATGAACTAAATAAATAGTACAATTTTTTTAGGAAATAATATTTATTTACAATTTATGAAATTTTACAATTTTTGGATTTCTAAGAAATATTACTTCTCCTATTTATACTAACTCACTCTCTTATTGGGTGGTGGAGATATTTTGATCCAACGGTTTAGGGAATTCAATAGAGCCTTCAATAGTTCTCTACAAAATTTTAATTTATTTATATAGAACATATAATTTTTAAAAAAAAATATGTGTAGTGCTCAGTTCTATCCATGCCTCATGATTAGCGAGACTTTTAAGTACGTCTTATGCATTTGTACGCTTTTAACTTATATATGATGATGTATACTCTTTAGTTAATTGTCTATGATCATAAGGGAAGTCCAAGATGATCTCATGTTTTGTGTTAATACATTTTTCATTTGTTCATTACCTCTCGTGGTTTAATATTAATTAAGTAGTGACCTCCAATTACTTGTTCCTTATAGTAAGATATTAAATTCAAAATGTATTTGTCATTCTCAAGTTGTGTTGCCGATGAAATATATTTCAACTTCCATGTGTTGATTATATTTTTTTACAAATTGTAGATTGCTACCACAACTCACGAAATGATTGGTTCTTCAAGTCGAGGAGTACATAGGTATGTTATATTCAAATTCCATCCCTTTTTTATGTCGTTTATTTAGAATTAATACTAAACATATTCTCACATAATACACTTAATATCCAAATTGAGATTTTCCCGTACTTGTTGTTACATGTTGTTAGACGCAAATAATATTTCACCTTAGTTAATGGAAATGTTTAGTTTTAATTTTTTTAACTACTATTTAAGCAGTCCACATGCATATTTTTGTGAACTAAAATAGGCAATTGTTTAGGCTTCGAGTTTTTGTTGGTTTGTGTATTAAAGTAGACAATTTTCTTTTGTTCTAGATTCTATATACGTAGTGTCATATATATATATATATATATATATATATATATATATATATATATATATATATATATATATATATATATATATAAATACCCATGTTTAAAAGTAAAGTGCAAAACAAAGAGTATAAAAAGCAAATAATGCTCACATGATTATCGATTAAATAATTTGACAATAAATGTCTAATATCCCTCCTACGCTTTTATGCATCGTCCATAGTAGATGACAAAGTTTTGAATGGAAACAATCAGTTACTATCCAAAAAATAATCTTCTTCATGTAAATTATACACGATTGAACTTTTAGATGAGATGTAATTATTTTCATGCCACTAGAGTCAAAGTCCTAAATCAAACCATGTTTGACGAAACTCCACCCATATTTCACACCTCCCTACAAATTCACACTTTTAAATAAAATGTAATTCTTTCAAGGCCCAGAGATAATAATTTATGGAAACAACTAAAGCCGCTTATTAAGATAGTGAAAATAATACGATTCCTAGAAAGATTCATATTTAATTATTCTCTCTGCTTTCTCAATCATTTCATGATAATTCAATCATAAGAGGCACTACTAATAAGATGAAGTTTGGCTCCATAGCCTTGTTGTCCTATGCTCACTTACAACATGCGTACGATGAATAGTTACCATTACTCACTTTCGCATAAGTAAGAACACAACCCGCTATCACGGAAACACAATTTGATTATTAACAGAGACTTATTGACAAACTAACAAATGTTGCCTAATTCCATATGCCATATAAAAGAACCGTGCCTCAAAGCAAACAATTTACCTCATGCAAAGTGTAGTTTAAATACATTTATTTATAACCCAACATATTTTGACGTCTCAATTTTTCATGCAAAAGTCCAACTCCAATTTTTCTAACTAATACGATCCGTTCTTATTGTTTTTTTGCATTTAGGCCGGTGGCGGACTCATGTACGACACTTGATGCTCTAAAACCAAATATGTAGACCTGGTTCGTTAAGGTTTTGGTGATGGAGAAATCGCCAATTCGCTCTTTAAAATGGGGCAGACAATGCAGGCTTGTCTTTGTCGACAAGGAGGTAAAATCCTTTCTCGTAAATACACATAAACAATTGGTATTTTGTCTAATGTTTGTCCATGATGATTTCAACAGAAAGGAAGTATGCGGTGCGTTATATATGATCCAGATATTGAAAGCCTAAATAAAGTTGTTGAGCCGTACAAGACTTATTACATTGGGAATGACAAAATCAAAGAGCTCGCACCAAACTCACCGAATATGGCCAAATCGCGGTATCGATGACACTTAATGTAAGCGCTTACATCGTGCATGCAAATGAACAAGAAGAACCTGCCTCTCGACCACATGTACGAGATGACGTCATTTGCAGAATGCCCTCAAATTGCAGATTTGTCTTCTACGAGAATCGATTAAGATTTTTTACTCCACATTTCCTCTTTACGAATAACTATATATCAAATATATTTATTAGTTACACTCGGCGTTTTTGATTTACTTTGTGCGGTGATACATGTATTCCCGACGCACTTCATTCAAAAGAATAATAGGACGGTTCAGAAATTTGTGATTCTCAATGACGAGTAAGTCAATCTACTTCAAACAAGGAAGCCTTGTAATCTAACATATTGCATTAGTTCTTATTGACATTAAATTATGTGCTTCGTATGTATGCAGATGCCGGCCAACTATCCTCACGTTATAGGAAGAGTTCGTCAAGAGTGAGGCGCTTTATTTAATCGAAAATATTGCAAAAATGCCTGTCATTTTAGGGATGCGCTTGTCCGTCAACACCTTTCATGGTAAGAATCCATTCCCTCCTTTTCATTATTCCACTCAACATAAAACCGCCATAAAGCGCATCTACTGACATGTATTTTTAACATTATATTTGATTAATCATTTCACAACAATTTCTTGTCATAGGCGTATCCATTGGGACACTACCACACAACGTCATCTTATTTGACCCTACGATACCACAGGCGAAACACCTTCAATTATGGTATTACGTAAACCGCTTTTTTTTTTCGGTGCTTTGAACGATAACATACAAGTACCTACTTGAAAAGTACCACTGGTTTTCCTTGTTACTTTTCAGCCTACAACTTTATATGCTTGTCTGGTAGTGTGATATATATTGTTTCCTAAGCCTTACACCGAATTTTTTCAAGATGTCCAAATTCAAAATCGTAGTTTTCATGATTTTTCCCTTACTTTTCGGTTCTATAATATTCACACCGCATGCTTTATTTGTTAATTCTCGCAATGGTATACTCTTGTTTTACATATTAAATAATATCGCTAATTTGAAATGTTCATTTTTTTGGCTTTAAGAGATAAAAGTGGCTTACCCCATTCACGTACCAAGATGTATACTTTGCATATTTCTTGAAATTGCTTATCTTTATGAGCATTGAAAAAGAGATTAACATACTAAAACATTTATAGGCTGCATGACAACAAGGAGTATGTGGAATCTGTTATCTCTCAAAAAGCGTATGACAAAGACAACCAGAGCGTGGAACAACCACATACCTCACAAATTTGCAAAATTGGCTACATCTTAAGCCTTGACGAAGTGGTAACTTTTAAATTCACACACGTACCACTAGCACATTTATTTAGTTGCTTTCTAAAGAGAGCCTCATGCATACCCCTTTTTTTCACACAGTCGGATCTTTCTCGGATCAAAGCAAACATGAAAGTTACCAAAAGAGACCAACATTTCTACTTTTTGGCTTGTCCGGCTTGCTTCAAAGCTTGTGGCGCATCCTACAACAGGTGATTTCACCTATTTTTACAAAGAACAAGGAATCACCAACCCCAACGCCGCGGTAATGTGCAATTACTTGTTACCAATTGTTTGAGATGATTTTCTTGGTTGTAAAAGGCTGCTTAGTGTATTTGGCATTTTGGTTTTAGTCTTGCATTTTTCTATATAATTCTACTATAGAATTTACCTTTTTCTTCGTGGTGTTTCGATTTGTTATGTTCACGGCGATTATAGATCGAGAAGTTTCATGTACCGAGGTTTCCAATTTTGGATTGAAAATTTTATGTTTGATTATTCCCAGTTCCATATTTTTTCTAAAAAGAAACTGATTCTTGTAATTAAATATTAATATTGCACCATCTATTAATTAAGTTAAGGGATCTGTGTGGTTTCTTTCCTTTGTTGGTGGTTTGTTAAGACATTTTAATGTCATATGAGTGTGTGTGTTGTAACTTGTGGTGGCTTGAGCTTTTTCGCTTGCTCATTGTACTAAATGGTCGTAAAAACACAAACCGTGTACCTTGTTCTCCCTGCTTGATTTTTCAATAATGACCCATAACTTCACAATATACTTACTAGACTTAGGTCCCTTTACTCGCACCGTTGAATGTCCGTATAGAAAAGGAAATACTCATAAGTCCCTTTGGAATCATAGACTAAGACCTCTACTTATGGATTGACTACACAATCTGAGCCAACAAAACACATAATAAATGGTACAACATCCACCTTATTTAAATAGCAAGGTAGAGAACTGTGCTTATGAAGAACTCCTATAAAAATCTGTTATGGTTATGCTTTTACAAAGTGTTCACAACGTAGCGGTGAAGTTAATCTTTATCTTTTATGGTTATATCGTAAACTTGAGCAAAGACAATAATATTTTTTTTTGATATAATATTAAAAATCATTGAGGTAACTTGTAAACATAAAAATTGTGAATAATTTATTATAATCAAATTTTCAAAAATCAAAATTGTACCATTACAATTTGTCTCGTTGATTTAGTTGAAATAAGTAAAATAATGAGATAACAACACTATTTAACATTGGACCACAATAACTTTAGTAATACTTTAATTAGAAAAAATCCCTACGTTGACACATGTCGATAATGACTACACCTTTTATCACCGAATAGAAGATATCTACAATACTACGCCCAACACATGTTCACATCACATAAATTCAACATGACAAAGCATAGTTATTGGTTTTGTTATATACATCAACAATTTACAACTCTATACTCACAAAAAAATAATTCACAACTAAATCATGGAAAATACTCGCACGCACTTGCACCGACTCAGGACAATGTCAATATAATTTTATGTTTCGTAAAGAAGTTGAAGAACTATTCGTACGATTCTTTCCAACCTGTATACATTGTCATGCGAAGGGTTCTTAATATAGGTGAAGCTTTCTCTTTTCTTTGGACTATGCAGAGTATTGACGCGTAACACGCTATCTCAACTCTACAAACATGAGGCACATATGTATATGGATGTAATTATATGCTCTTATTTTGTAATATCTTTGTTATGTTTAAATAAACATGCATTTGCTACTAATCTTATATAAACTTTTCACTAACATAATAGTAGCATACTAATTTATATTATTCAAAATAAATTAGTAGATCTGTATGACCACCTCAAGAACTCGAAATGAGAATACGAAGTTTTAGGACTCGGATTGCTAAAATAAAGATCCACAAAATCGATATTTACAAATATTAACATAGCGATCTAATTTACACAAGAAAAAAACTTCAACATACAGCTCCAGATGAAATAATTATTTCCATTTTCTTTTAAATCTTGGAAAATAAATTGGTAGAGTCGTACAATTTGAAATAAACATTGTTCGCTTTAATTTTCAGGTCCTTTACGCTTGGTCACAAAAGCGACCAAACCAAACACACGTAAATTTTGAACAAGCTTTCACCTGTAATTCTACTTTAATAATAGTAGATTAAAGAAGAGTATTGTCATTTTGAGAGGGAGAAATATGGAGAATATTTATATATAAACTCTCATTCAATGGATTGAAGTGAAATTCACATAAAATTTGAATTTACGAGAAAAGTTAGTACAAAATCTTTTAACAGTTGATCTCATTTTAATCTGTTTCTAAAGACTTAATAAATTGCCAGACAATTGGAAACTCCTTCTTTATTTATTTTTTAGCCAACAATTTATTATATAAATTTCCTAAATTGATACCTAACATTTCTTCTACTTTTAATCTAACATTAAAACTCAAATATTCGGGTACCACCTCAAGAATTGAGGTGCCACCCTCCCTAGTATACTATAATGTGGTTCTTATGGACTCCTGCCACCTCCCGTTGGAGTGTCTTTGATTATTTGATCGTGCTACTTCTATGATGGCGGGACTAATACTTATTTGTTTCAATTTTTTGCAAAAAGATTATGCTATTGCCTAGTCGGGATAAACGTACTCTTGTCTATGATTGCGATAACGGCCTGCAACTTCACAACCTCGCACCTCTGGTTGTATGATTGTTTGATGACTTCGGATGTATTTTTGATTGATATTCTTAATGATCTTCCCCTTTTCATTCAACATTGCGTCGACTTGATGCCTAAGGCAACTCTTCCTAATAAACCCCACTACCGTATGAGCCCGACTAAACACTACGGTGAGAGTCTCACCATATCTTGCTCCGACTCTATCAACTTCTAAGAAAGACGGATCTTGGAGGATGTGCGTGGATAGTAGGACAATTAATAAATTAACAACATGAAATTTGCTTGAATCATTACAAGAATTAATAAAATGAGAGATAGAGAGTATAAAATGATTTGAGCTTGATTTTGGAGGATCCTTCATGTTCATGTAAAATGAAATTTCTTCATCATCAACTTTGAGCTTGATCTTCCCTCATCAAAATGGCCATGGATATCTGTCCTCTTTGCCACTATACTTTATTCTTTGAGCTTCAAAATCATGGAGGTTCTCATCATCAGTAGACCAATCACCCACATCTTCCTTGTATATTTTTATTAATGGGTGTACTCCTTGCTTCTATTCCTTTCCCTTTTTATCAAGAATGCCCTAACTTTTCTCCACTTCTTTCTTTTTATCTAAGAGTTCAAGTGGCAAAATGAAATCAATAGAAGCATCAATATCAATCAAGTACAAATTGAAGAGTTTAAAGATTTAGAAATGCTTATTTCACTCTTCAATTCATTGCCCGACGCTTCTTGATTTTCTTTTTAATGTAGCTCATGTCCATCAAGGGACATTCCTCTCCATCTCTTTCGATAATGGATTTCTCGCCTTCATCCTTCTCATCACTTGGGACTTCCTCTTCTTTCTCTTCATCGTTTTCTTCTTCAAAACCGTCAAATTTCTTCCAATTCATCATCTTCTTTTTCAATAAACCTCCTAATTTATTCCATTTCATCATCTTCTTCTTCCGTTTTCTTTTCTTTCTCTTTTATTTCAATTTCTTCTTCTTCATCTTCAATGAAACTCTTCACAAGGCCATGATCTAACTCTTCCCGGTCAATATTTGCTTCGTGTGAGGATTCATTTTCAAATTCATAATTGATACCGGAGCTAAGTTGACCAACTAAACATTCCAAATCATGCATTTTTGACTTCCCTCTATGAAGGATGCTAACGTGTTTTGAAGAGTGGATAAGGCTTCCTTGAGTCTCGAACTTTAATAATATGAGGAAAATTATTGCATTTGATAATTATAAACGATATTCTCCCAATTATCGTATCCAACTTCTTCATATTGTGGAGCATAATCCATACCATTTTGATCAAAGAATTGATTCCCCATGTATTGGTTATAGACATCCATCTAAGCAATTAAGTGCACTTCCTACACAAAGAACAAATATTAAATTTAAACAAAAACAAAATGCACAATCAATTATTTTTACTTTGGACTCAAGTTACCCCATCACCACATAATTCCCGGCAACGGCGCCAAAAACTTGATAGCTTAAAAACCAACACTCACCCCTCAAGTGTAAGGGGATCATGTAGTTAGTAAGTACCCGATAAAATTATCGAACCAAGGGAATTATGTGGGGAGTATCCCAAAGTCTATGCATCTACTCACAATTATTATACGAATCATGATTAAATTTTAGGTGCACACTTAATAAAACGAAAAGTAGACAAGCAAGTAATTAATCTAAAATAAAGAGATAACAATAATAGGTATGTGTGTTTGAGTATTCTTCATCAATGACTCACATTATGGGTTCCGATTCAAATAGGATTCTCGTTTGTTGGTTGACGATAAGGGCAATCAAATGTAAAATACAATTAACCCGTACTTGGTAAGCCTAGGATTAATGCAACTAATAAGCATGTAGGATTGATGAGGCCAACATACCCTTTCCTCCAGGTGATAACATGAGTCAATAGGTTTCCCTAGCGTGCCCCCTTTCGATACTAAGATCTCATTGCTTTGGTCCCCTTACTAATTACTCCGATTATTCATCAAAGCAATTAATGTAGTTTGATGTAGGTTCTAATGGAATTAATCAAGTCTCCTTGCATTAATCCAATATCTACTCTAATTACCAAATTAAACCTAACACCAAAGCCAATAATTCAACTACCCTAGTCTCCTTATGATAATAAAAATCACCAAACAAAAGATCAAAGTCTAATCATGCAGTAGATCATGCAATACACGTTAAACTAATCAATCAACCTTCAATTGTGGAAATACACATTCAATTCATAACCATAATCAACTCATCATTGAATCAAAACACCCAAATACAAAGAAATTTAGTCAATCATGATAATAATCAAAGAACCCATATGAAATAGAAAACAATAATCCATTAACATTGAAACTAAACCAATTGAAAGAGTACTAAAGATAGAAGTCACCTAAAATGAGTGATTACAACTTGATTGATTGAAGGTTGCTTGAAACTTGAAGAGAAAACTATTATATCTATACTATGTGTGAGAAAAATGTAGAAGTGTGTGAAAATGCCTAAGGTGTGTTCTAAGACTACTAAAAACTGAGTGAAAAATGAACTTTGGGGTATTTATATCCATGGGGAAAGTGTCATCACGTTTTTAGCTAAAAATCATGAGTTTTCTGGTTTTGCATGGAGCTCGAGTCAAGCTCCGAGGCCTTGGGTCGAGCTTGGAGAAAGCGTGGCATAATTTTGGAAGTTGTTGTACCGAGCTCGAGTTGGACTCCACGGGGCTCAACCCGGACTCTTGCGGCTCGACCTATTTAGCTTGATGGCTTCTCGGCTCAGTCGATCTCCCGGCTCGACCTAGACCTCGAGCTAGCAAAAATGTTTTGGCCTTGAGTTGCTCATTTCATCGAGGCTCGACCTGTATGTGGCTCGACTCGGTGGAGGCTACCCCTCAAGAATTTTACTTTAATTCTTGCTCGAGCATCTAACCTCCGATTGAGCCGATTCTTTTTCCGTTGCGACCGTTTCTCAGCCCTCTTTCTAACTATGCAATTTTTCACTTGATTTGAATAAGTTTCAGGTTTTTAATTTGCTCTAAAAAAATAGTCAATTATCTACACTTTTAAACTAAAAATACCAACTTTTTTATCAAGTGCAATTGGTTAATTATGAAAATTATATCAAAATGAGAAGATTAAGCCCACAATATCATACAATTTTCACACTAATTAATGGATGACTCGAGAAATACAAAAAAATACACTTCTCATAACGACTTTATTTGTAACCAACATTTAAATGGTTACTCAAAAGACTTATTGTAACAAAATTTTATTTTCGTTATAAAAATTATATTTTAAATAACATTTAGCACTACAAAAACATCAATTTTAAAGAGGGCTTTTAACGATGGGATTAATGCCCTCATTAGTTAGCGAGGCGAGACGAGGGACAATTTTAATGAGGGCATTAGCGAGGGAAAGAACCCCTTGTTAGTTAATAAGGGCCCGCACGAGGCGGTTTAACCTCGCCAAGGCCCAATTTTTTTAACGAGGGCAAGCCCAATAACATAGTTAACGAGGGCCGCCTCGCCGGACTCCAAATATTAACGAGGGTTGGGTCCTCGGCTCGCCTTAAACATGTTAACAATAGTTAACGAGGGCGGGCCCCCTTGATAAGCCCAAACTAAATCGGACCGGTGCCCTTTCTCCCCCACCCCACAACACACGAAGCTGCCCCCTTTTTTCCAAATTGAAAGCCGCCCGCCGCTCTGCCGCCGCCGCGAGAAAATTAGCCTTACTACTAGTCGGGCTTTGTAGTACACATTCCCGGAAACATTTCTACGCTAAATGTTTAAGATTTAATCGATTAATTTTGTTGTTATTTTAGTGGGTAAATTTTGTATTTTTCATATGCATATGTATTTTTGTAATTTTGTTGTTATTATATATATGCATGTATAGGTATTGATTGATTAATTATTTAGTGTTAATTTGTGTAATTGTTATGTGTATTTTAATTATTAGTAATTATTTAGTATTTAAGATTAGTAGTATAATATTATTAATTATTTAGAGTTAATTAGTATGTATGGAATTATATAAATTTATTTTTAATACTATTATAATTTTTTTGATAAGAAATACTATTTAATTTTTAGAGTTATAGTATTTTTAATACTATTATAATTTTAATTTAATTACTATAATTTATATATTTGTAGGTACGTACACAAAATGAAAAGAGATTCGATCCGAGCATATTCATACACTACACGCAACCATTATCACCGTAAGTATTTATTTTTAATTAATTATTTAAAAATACTCTTAATTTAATTATAATAATTATTTGATTTAAAATTATTTTGCATGCATGATATAATAATTTATATATATACATATGATGATCGATGTTCGATCAAATTTTGCATGATAGGTCAATTATATTAATGTTGAAAATTGAATCGATGTTCGATTCAAGTTGATGTTAAAGTTGGGGGTTGATGAATTGTTTGGTATTGTTTGTTGTATAATGTTCATTCCGACTTGATTTATTTTAATTAAGTCGAAATAGATGCACTAGGATCTTGATATATTAACTGGGAATACGATAAAATAGAATAAAACTCTGCGAAATTTTTAGAAAATATATTAATATTAGGAAAAAATATATTAACTGGAGAATTAATTATGATTTAATTAAATTTTGAATCTTCATTAATCAAATGCATTCCTATGAATTATTCAAGGTGTAGTTGGATGTATGGTCCAAGAACGATTAATGGCATGATATCTTCCTAATTTTTAGTAGACTCGAATCGTTTATAGAATTCGCTACTAGTAACTCGGATTGGATGAGTGAAGGAAAGATTAGGTGTCCTTGCTTGAAATATAAATGTAGGAACCAGAGTTTTGGAGAACCCATTAACGTGAAAACACATTTGTATACACATGGGTTTATGCCTAATTATCACAATTGGATTTTGCACGATGAGCAAAAATGGAATCCTATACCGAGACCAAAACTATGATTAGTCGGCGTCGACTTCATATAGAGTTGACAACTGCGGCAAAGATCTAGCTCGTACCACAATATAATGATGGACTTAACTTATGGTCCCAACATTAGTTTTGAAAATGTGTAAAAGAGCATCTTAATGAGGAACCTCCTAATCAAGATGCTTTGCACATTTTTGACATGCTTCGTGCAACAAATCGTGATCTGTATCACGGTTGCGAGTCTCATTATCGATTGTCATTCAATGCCCGTCTTTTAAACATTAAAACTGAAAATAGAAGTCTGCGAAAGGGATTATAATCAAATCGTTGACTTGATTCGTGAGATTTGCCCTCCGTAAAATCGGGTGCCCAAGAAATTTTACGATACTAAATAATTAATGGGTGGGATGGGTCTTCCCGTGGAGAGAATTGATTGTTGTGCAAATAATTGTATGATATATTGGGGTGTAGACGGTGAACTTGAATCTTGTAAGGTTTGTGGTCGGTCACAATTCAAACTCGCTAGACGTGGTGTGGATGGTCGATGGAAAAAGAACAGTTCTTTCAAGGAGATGTTCTATTTTCCTATCATTTCTCGATTGTAAAGATTGTATCGGCCTAATACTACTGCTAAGGATATGATATGACATGCTAGTTGCTATAATGATGAGTTTTGTGTTATGCGTCACCCCTGCAAATTTGTTGGCTTGAAACACACGAACCATTCATATCTGATTTTGCATCGAAATACGGAATGTGAGGTTGGGTTTGAGCACCGATGGTTTTCAGTCGTGCAGGCGTTGGGAAAACAATATTCATCATGGCGAGTGATAGTGACACCGTACAATCTACCCCCATGGTTATGCATGAAAGAACAATTCATATTTTTTCGGTTTTGGTGCCCGATCCTAAAAATCCAAAGGATAATTTAGATGTCTTTTTACAACCACTAATTCATGATTTGACCATGTTGTGAGAAAATAGGGTGGAAACGTATGATGTTTCTAGAAAGCGAATTTTTATGATGCGAGCTGCACTAATTTGGACCATTAGTGACTTTCCACCTTACTCAATATTATGCGGATGGAAGACCGCTGGAAGGATTGCTTGTCCATATTGTGAATACTCCGATGCCTTCACTTTAAAACTCAATCGCAAAATGTGATTTGATAACCATCGTAAGTTGTTACATAGGGGACATCCGTATCTTAGGAACAAGACTACATTCATCAAGAATGTAGTAGTTCTGAATGATCCAAACCGCCGTTCCGAACAGGTGAAATGCTCCTACAAGAAATTAATTGGGTGCAATATTGAAAAGTGATGTAAGAGAGGTCTGAGGCCCATAACAAAAGATTGGATAGTGGTTAGAGGAAGAAAAGTATTTTTGGGATTTGCCGTATTGGAATACCATCTTGATCCGACATAATTTGGATGTGATGCACATTGAAAAAATATTTTGATAATTTGTTCTACACAAGATGAATGTGGAAGGAAAAACAAAAGACACAAATAAATCTAGGGATGAACTTAATCCGTTGTCATCCCTCTCTAGAGAAATGTCTACGCACGTAAAAATACCCCAAAGCTTGTTATTCACTTGATAAGGGTGAAAATGATGATCTGTGCAAATGAGTAATCGAGTTGAAGTTTCCCGATGACTATGTGTCTAACTTTGTCTCGATGCGTAGATCGGACGAGATTGAAGATGTTTGGGATGAAGAGTCATGATTGCCATGTGTTTATGCAGAGACTACTCCCGATTGCTTTCGGTGAAACTCTGCCGCCGAATGTGTGGAAAACAATCACCGAACTTAGTTTGTTCTTTAGGGAGTTAACTTCTACATCCATTACGATTGAGAACATGACTCGATTGGAAGCATATATTCCAGCTTATATTGTGTAAGTTGGAACGTATCTTTCCACCTAGCTTCTTAAATTCGATGGAGCATCTACTGTGCACCTTGCATACAAAGCAAGGATAGCTGGTCCTGTGCAATACAGATGGATGTATCCATTTGAGAGGTAATCTATAACTTTAAATTATTTGATTACCTAAAATGGTTATACTAATGATTTAAAGCTCGGTGTTGATAACAAGGCGCATGTTGAAGCATCGATTGCAAATGTATATTTAACGAAAGAGGCATCGATATTTTGTTCTCACTATTTTGACGATCATGTTTTGATGAGGCGGTACAATATACCTCGTAATTATGATGGTCGTGGTGAAGTACCACAAATAGCGAAAGGCACCTGTCGATATTTATACCTCTGGTCAACATCTTGGAAAGATGAACAAAAGATGGATTTTAGATGAGGAGAAAAACACGGCTCATACATACGTGTTCTTGAATTGCAGTGAGTTGCAACCGTATATTGAGTAAGTTTATAAAGTTCAACTTCGTTAATTATAACGTTAAACCATATATTAAATAATCAACTCCCCTTTTGTAGTATGTTTTTCGAGCAATCGCAAAAATTTCAACCGGATCTTTCGAGGCTGAACAAGATGATAGACTACAAGAGGAGTTTACATCGTGGTTTGAACAACTTGTAAAGATAAACAATATTCAAAATTGGTGGATAAGTGATCTTTCTAGCGGTCCTTCGAGTTGTGTCATCACATACCACGGGTATTACGTGAATGGTTACAAATTTCACACATGAATTTTGGCTCATCTAAATCAACTATAAATTGTGGAATTTGTATAAAGGGCAAAAACTATGATGCGAGATGAGAATGATTTCTACGGGATCCTCGAGGAAGTAGTACAATTGGAATACCACTGACTTCTTGGGAAAAAAATTGTTCTGTTCAAGTGTGAGTGGTTTGATCCATCTGTGCCAAATGGAACAAGAGTACATCCTAATTATAAACTTGTGGACGTTAATTAGAGAGGATGATACGGCCGCTACGATCCTTTTGTGTTAGCAAGTCAAGCCACTCAAGTTTACTATTGCAAGTACCCGGAAAGAGTAGACATGAATGGTTGGCCATTTGCAAAATCAAGCCGAGATCCTTGGTGAAAACCACACCAATGAATGAACAAGAGCTTCCCCTTTCAAGATGATATTGAGTCTCAAATTAATATTGTGCAAACGGATGATGATCCAATCATATCGACAAATGTCAATGGTGCACTAATTGATATTGAGAATAATGAAGAAGAAGAAGAAGAAGAAGAAGAAGAAGAAGAAGAAGAAGAAGAAGAAGAAGAAGAAGAAGAAGAAGAGGAGGAGGAGGAGGAGGAGGAGGAAGGGGAGTTAAATTCAAACTCGGATGAGGATTGAATAGTGTAATAATGTGTTTTTAATGTTATATATTTGATGAGTGATGTTTTATATGATGACAATGTGTGTATTTAATGTTATATATATGATGAATTATTTTTCTTGAATAGTGTAATAATGTGGTTTTATTTAATTATTGTTACATATGAGCGGAGCGAGTGGATTGAGGGGACCGTCTAGGTCGAGGGCTCGAGGTGACAGAGTATCGGTACACTGTTATTAATCGGGAAGAAGAGGCTACCGCCCGAGTCTTATGAGGATCTCTCATCTCCAATCGAGGGAAAAATACTTGATATATGGATCTACAGAAATACATACGTTAAATATATGTGAATATTATTATATGTTAATTTTATATGTCTATTAATTTCGCGTGCTTACCCCCTTTTGCAGGTTGATGCCATCGAATGCGGTATCCAAGCTTATTAGATTGATTATGTATCAACATATGGAGCTTGGCGCCTTCACATTCCGAATGATATCGTCGGAGAAGCCGCAGCTTGTATCGAGTCATTTCGGTATATATACCGTTAATCGCTATATAATTTTGATTAATTTAAAAACTTTAATGCTTATTGAGTACAATAATATTTTGTTTGGTAGAAACAGGTTAGGTGGGACCTGCGGTTATGAACACAACAGAGGTGTATGAACTATTCGTTCGTAGGACAGCGAGAAAGATATATCGATATCTTTGAACAATGTGAAAACAAAGTGGTTGAAGGAGAAGAAAAGGCCTGGATGGGATGCAGATGTTTTCAATGCACCGCTCGCTTACGGGGATAGACGTGAAAGTAAAAAGCGAGCGGTGTTGTATGAATCGACTATCGGATCACGGAGGCCTGGCACCCATCTCCCAATGATAAGGCGGATCCCGTGGAGTAGCCGAGTTTGCTTATGACTTTGTAAGTAATTTTTAATGCTAGTTCGATATTTTAATTAAGCACGTTGTTCTAATTAAATAAATACAGGAGGGGACGAAAGAACGGCCCGCCAATGATTGGGAAATATTGGAGCATTACCACTACTATGGTGAAGGGGAGTACACCTACGGGGCTATGAGTGACACACTTGTAAGTATTTTTATTTTATATATATATATATATATATATATATATATATTATATGTCTATTTTTATAATCTAAAATTTAAATTGTGGAAAAATTCGTATAGCATGAAGTACAAGAGATGGTCTCTCGATGTCTCATTCCGAGGGTCGAGCTCCGTACCCCATTGTCCAGACTTATCCCGGTTGTACGTCAATTCCGTTGGAAAACAACACGGACGTGTTCGGGGTCTTAGTCAATTGGGTAAGTCCAGACGCGCCCTCCAAATTCTAGCTCATCGAGTACTCCTATTGGCACCTACAGCCAATCTAATATCGACCGGCTACTCCAAGAAGAGCGTTAGAGGTCGCGAGAAACTAATAGAAGAACAAGATCGGAGGGTGCAGAATGAGATGGAGCGAAGAGAGGCAGCTTTGAAAGAGAAGTTGACGACAAACATGCACCTTAATTATTGCATAAAATCCATTGATCCTATTATATGACTTGTGCTACAATTATGATTAAATTAGTAAATTTAGGGCTATCTCACACTTGATTTCCGTGGATTGATAATTTAACCTGTAACTTACTAGCTACACGATCCCTTTACACTTGAAGGGTGAGTGTTGGCTTTAAGCCTATCAATAACGTCATCACACATATCCGCCCAACTCTTGAAGCCACAACTCGCATTGCTTTAAGAGCATCTGTATCAACCTTTGAGGTAATCACATAGCTATTGTCAAAAGGAGGCAAAGTCTCACTCCACTCGACTAGATTTGCTTCACAAATTATATTTCTACGACATAGTCTTAGCACACCATTTTTGCCTTTTTGGTAGTAGCTTTAGAGTCATGAACAAGTGAACTGTCGAGTTTGAAGAAGAACTAATAGAAGTACCCGCATCCTTCACTTGTCAACCGCAACTTGGTCATTGGCCTCTATAGGAAAGGATTCCTCCATCCGATCAACATCTATACCCCTGTCCTTATGTATTATTGATGTCAAACCCTTACCGAGATCAATATTATCCAAACACTGCTGGCCGTGCACCACATTCTCTTCCTCAATTTCAGCTAACGCTTCATAACCATTTTTGTGAGAATGAGCAATGGTGGAGCCTCCTTAGATTGTAACTCCGTTGCTCTACTTTGCGAGAGAACCCTTATAAACCCATCCCTCTTCCGACCTAGGGAGGTATGCATCGATTCTTTTATTTAGCACAAGATTGCTCATTAATTGAATATATATGTGATAATAATAACAATTATAAATTGAATATATAAAATATTGAACATAATATGATATAAATATATTTCAAAGGAAAAACATAACGAATGATTAGCTTTGCCCGAATGGTAAAACGCCCAGCTCCTTATGCCTTCTCGCTCGGAGGTCGCGGGTTCGAAACCCGCCTGTGCCGAAATTAGTGATTAAATGTGCGTCTAGCACGCGGCCGTGGCGTGGGTTCGATTCCCCCGGCCGCAATTTTTTTTTAATTAGGTTGATAGCTAATGAGGGGCGAGACGAGGCTGCGCCCTCGCCAAGATTAACGAGCACCCAACCCCCTCGGCAACTAACGAGGGTGGCCCCTCGGCAACTAGCAAGGGTCGCGCCCTCGGCAACTAGCGAGGGCATCTGCCTCGTTAGCTAGCGAGGGCCGAGATGAGGAAGTGTTAACGAGGACCTTTTTAGCGAGTGTCTTTTTCCTTCGTTAATGTCCTCTTTAACCACCTAGCCCTCGTTAAATCCCTCTTTAACCCCCTTTTTAAAACTATTTTTTTGTGGTGTAATATTTATCATTACAAATAGTAAAATTTTGGTTATAAATGATAAACATAACTTATTATAACCAACACGTAAAATGTACTCCTCCATCGCATAAAAGCTTTCACACTTTCCTTTTTCGTCAGTCCCAATATAAGTTTCACATCCTTAAAATAGAAAACCTTTTATAAACTCCACCCTCACAATTTTCACTAATTTACACAAATGTCATTACTTTTACTCTCACATACACATAATCTAATAAAACTTTTTTTTTACTTTATACATAAAATTTTATAAATTTATCCCTCACACACACACACACACACACACATATATATATATATGTATATAATGGTCAAACAGATGTTACTCTAACGACAAATATGTGTTACCATAAATCAATTAATACATTTCTTGTCTAAAATACTCGCTCAAAGACAAAAATAAAAATAGAATAATTGTCAAATAAGCCTACATGCGAATCAAATAGATCTCTAATCACATATTTTACTAATAGAGTGTCTATTAAGATAAGGGGATTATTTGATCAAATAGGTCTCTAATCATGTATTTTTACTAATAGAGTGTGATTCAAATAAGTTTCTAATCTTATACATGTGATCAAATAGATCTCTAATTATGTGTTTTACTAATAGAGTGTGATTCTATTAAGATGATGACTTATTTGATCTCAACATTAAAGAAAAATAATTTAAATGTATCGAGAAAAAGTTCATGGGTTTATTTGATCCTCACATACAAGATTAGATGTAAACATGTGTTACACAAGGGCAAATATGCGAATTAAACTCGTGCAAAGGTAAAAATAAAACACACGCTCATGTTGTGTTACTATAAGGTTAAACACGTGTTATCTTGTATGTAAAAAAATATTTTACTACATAAAACATAAAGTGTGTTACTGCAACAATAAATAAGTGTTCTGTCTCACTATTAGGTTGTGTTACTAGAAGATCAAACACGTGTTACTATATAAAAAAATGTGTTACTATATGCACACAAATGTGTTCTTGTATGTAGAGCCGTCAAAATGGGTTAGGCGCGTTGGGCCAGCCCGCCCCGCCATGCTCAAAATGAGGGTTGAGTTGAATTTTTAGCCCGTTTGGAAGCGGGCCTAGACGGGCTGGCCCGTTTGGGTCGCGAGCTTTGTGGCCAGCCCGCCTAATTTTTTTAATATTTTTATATACAATATTAACAATTATAATATCATTTTTAAGGATATTTTGTAAAGTTTATACTTATATATGATAAATTTAATTTGTAGGAGACTATATTTTTAGTTATTATGGTTAATGAATTATAAACTTCAATTTGTAAGAAGCTATTTTGTAATAAATGAACGATGAACTTTATTTGTGAGATAAATATTATTTTTATTTATTTAAAGTGATAATTACAAACATAAATTATTTGATTATATTTGATTGTGATAAATTTAATGTATTAAAGCTTTAAAATTATTATTTTTAAAATTTTAAAAAATAAAAAAATATAAAAAAATTAATGTGGCTTTGGCCCGCCTAAACCCGTGGCCCGCCAATAAGTGGGTTGGGTTGAGGGTTTTGCAGCCCGCAATATTTTTAGCTCGCCCGTCCCGCCAAAAGATGGGCTTTTGCGGGTTTAGGCCCGCTCCGCCCCGCCGGCCCGTTTCGGCGGCTCTAGCGTATGGAGAAAAATGTGTTACTATATGAACAAATCGAAACAAAATACTTGCTTGTCATATTAATTCTAAATTTTGGAAAAATATTTAAGCGGTAACAAAGATGATCAAGACAACAACACATTTCAATCGATGTCGTTGATGAATTTCGTTATTGTTTTGATTAGATTTTTGTTGAATCTCCTTGATTTTATTTTTTCCGGCGTTCTCTGGTTTTTTTTTCCTCTGGGTGTTCGTGTGCTTGCTGATTTTTCTTTAATATGATGTTGATTGATGTTGCTACTAGTTTCATAAAAAATCAGTGTTGATTCACCGATCTTCAATATCATATTCTATTTCCGGCGTGTTTGTGTGTATTTTATGCACCGATTCGCGTGTTCATTGTTAACCCGTTTAAATTGGGTAACCCGCAAAAATAATTTTTTTGTCTTTTAGTGATATTTTATGGTGAAATATTTATCAATAAACTCTCTCATAGAAAATCTATATATATATATATATATATATATATATATATATATATATATATATATATATATATATTTACCGCTCATACTACATAAAAATAATTAGAGCACAAATTTCCACCAAAATAATTTCTTGGCTCAATTAATATTTTTAAAATAAAAATATTTATGTATAAAATATTTTGTTATGGAAACTATATATAAAAAGATTGTAACTACCTTACTCGCTCCCGTTTAAATAAATATTGTTTTGTCCTTTCATTTTATTTGCAAATTATTTTGACATAAATATTTCTTGAAATGTCCCATCTTGGCGAGGCTGAAGTCCCACATGGGTATCTCGACCTCGGCCACCGACCTCGACCTCTGCCTCCTCGGCCCCAATCTCGGTCTTGGCCTCGAACTCCTCGGCCCTTCGGTCTCGGCCTCGACCTCCCGCTCCCGATCTCGGATAGTCAACCGACAAAGAAGATTAAGAGTCAATATCACCAAAGATATCAAAGTACTTGATATTTTTACGAGACAGGACAAAACCATTAAATGTAAAATAGATCTTGTCGAGGCTTTTGGATCAATAGTTGTAAATAAATCCTAAAATAAAAGGTTTATGATTATTTTTAGATTTTTGCTTTTGAGCTTGTGGCTCTATAAATAGAAGCTCCAACCTATTATAAAAGTAACAAAACTTAGATTCATCATCATCCACATATGTACAACTCACTAGGCTAGGGGTCCTTTGAGACACCAAAGACCATCTTCAAGGGAAGAACTCGGAAGTTCTTCCCTCATTGCTCGTGTTCTTCATTCATTTTATATTTGTAGTTCAATTCGTTTTAATAGATACATCCGAACACACCCTATTTTATACGATAAAGACGATTAAAACACAAATTAAATGACATTTTCACACATTTCAATGAAAATTAATTGCATTTCTTCTAAATTTACCTCTAACATCATTAAAATATTTAGATAAATGTATTCTAGCATTTATTAAGGTTATAGTAAAAAAATCAATTATTTTCTTAATATGTGTACTTTCATTCAAAATAACATATATTTTGAATAGAAGCGAAGTATTAAACATTAAAATTTCAAATTTAATACAAAGGAAAACAAGAGCATTCTCGCCTTTGTGGGCATAGACGGATGGTAAGTGGGCAAGGTGACTAGAGCACATACACTCCGACGTCATGGGTTCGATTCCGTGTGGTGACAATTCTTTGGTGAAATATTGCGAGAGGTTGTTCTGGAATTGTGTCTCCCGAAAGTCCTCTCCCTTGCATGGCTGCTATTCGTGCACATCCCTCGATTTACCACCCGCACTTTGACCAAGGGGCCTGCAAGTACGGTGGGGGTTTGCGTCTTCGGGTATTTCTTCCTTATCAAAAAAAAAAAAAAACAAGAGCATTCTAATTTCGAAGGAAAATTGGTGCATAAAGAAATAACAAATTCTGAAAATTTTAGGTGGAAAAAGGCGGTCATACGTAGAGATGATAAAGATCGACCTTATCTATTAGGATCACCATACAGATTATGTCAAAACGATTCATAGCTTTATCGTGATTTACTCTTAATGGTCTTATAATAGTTGGGACCTAACCCTAATCCTACCGGACCGTGGGTTAAACGGGCCACTAACGAGCCATGAAAAAAGTTAATATAAAAATAAAATTATAATCATAATACATTGTATTCAAACTTAAAATCCAAATATTGTTCATAAATTCATTAAAAATCAAGTCAAAATGGTTAAAATAATAATAAAATTGTGATCATAATATTACAACTAGTATCTTTCACATAATTTAAGTAGTGTCATTTAGTATAATGACTAATATCTTTAAGTAATCTAAGTGATACTCTTTATTATTAGATATAATACCTTTCAATAACTTAAGTGATATCTTTTAGTATAATGATTAATACATTTTCCTTAATTTAAGTACAGAGAATTTGTAATTATGAATTTACTGATCCATTAATCAAATCCAGATGCAAAATAAATCTAGTCACTACGAGTATGTTCTTTTTGGATTTTAAAATTTAAAATCTATTTCAGTTTGGATTTCAAAATTTGATTTTTAAAAACCTCATACACACCTATAAATAACTCGTACACACCCATAAAAAAGTTTATCTCTCTCATCTTTTTCTCTCTCTTATATCTCAATTATCTAATCATTATGATGAGAACCGCGAATTAGGATCAATGATTTTAATGCCTCAACTCAGGTTGACAAGCAACAAACTCCTCAATCTCACGTAATTTCGATGCCCCAACTCGGGTTGGCAAGCAACAAAACTCGATTCAAAGTTCTTGCTTCGGGCTAGCAAGCTTTCTAATCAATCCACAAAACAAGAATTTGCTTGAAGAACTAATTTGCTATTTATTTCTTATTTCAAATGAGCTTATACAACTAGCTATATAAGCATCTAATCTACCCAACCGACTAACTAACAACTCTTGCAAAATAACCCCTATTAGGCAATAGAAAAGTTAAAGGACTAGATGCAAAATTTGTGTAACTCAATTTCTTGACTTGTTGGCTGAGTTCGCATCACATTACAACAACATTCAACAAATAATATAATGGTATAATATTATTCACTCTCACATCATAAAAATTAAATCCTACCCGCTCAAAAACTCAAAACAAATATAAATCACTATGCCAAAAATGGCCTAAGACAACGGTGAAAAGACAACGGTTTTTACTCTAACCGTTGTCTTAAGTATAAAACCCGTTGTCTTAGGCAAAACCGTTGTCTTAGGTTCAGGGTCTGCACCAAAAGACAACGGGTAAAAGACTGTTGTCTTTTTGCCGTTGTCTTTTCTTTTCTTTTTTTTTTTTTTAAAATTAAACAATTCTTCTTTTTTACGAGGATTAAACAACAATTAAATACTAAACAAACACTTAAATAATTTTTTACTCCTCAGACAAATATCAAATCGCTCAGCCACTCACGCAGTCACGCTCAACCTTCACCACCGGCCACCGGCGTTCACCCACCAGATCCACCACCACCGGAGCCACCACGTCCAAATTTCCGCCGCTCGTCACCACCGCTCGTCACCCCGCTCCTCTGTGCCCTAAATTCGCATCAGAGCCACCGCCGTTCGCGAGCCCTCAACCGTGCCCTAAGTTCGCGTCGAGCCACCGCGTCCCCCCGCCGCCGAAGCCACACCGCCATTCCCGGCCGCATCATCACCACCGCTTCCTCACTCCACCATTATCAGCACCAGCGCCAGGTTTTCCCTTTATATAATCGTTTATTTCAGAATTTTATTTTTTCTCATTTTCTGCCCATAACGTGTTTGTGAAAATGTCAATGTGAAAATTGTGGAAGTATACTTGTTACTAATCATTATTCTGGTGGTAATCATTGCTAAATCACACAAAAATGGAATGCGGAAGTGGCGTGTAGTTAGTTTCATTAGTAGTAGTGTAATATATTTGTGTCATTTAAATTGTTCTTTATTAATCAAGAGAATAATTATTTGGATCATTATACCCTTAATGAATTAAATTAAAAAATAAGAAAAAAATACTCATCGCTGATTCTCTTAGAATTAAAAATGCACGGAACACCCTAGACCTCCTCTAAATCCTCACGAATATTTTTGGTATTTTTGCAATATGTATTTTCTCTATTCAAATATTCATGTAGTTTTTACAAGTAATGTAAACTGTATGATGTATAATAAGCATGTTTGTTCTTGTTTAAGATTGTAGATGATTATACTTGACATATGTTTGCTAAAATGCCTGAAAAAATTCTAGTTAATTAGTTAGCTTGAATTTTTTTCACTCAATGGTCACTTTCAGTATCATGAATGTTGTTATTATTTTAATAATATAATGTGTGTGTGTGTGTTTTTTTTTGAATTCCCCGTCCACCAATATTATGCTCACTTCTCTTAATTTACTATGACTGAAGAATTACTATTCTGTCTGTTTGTTGGCCTCACATTCAGCCTTCAAATAAAAAACATGAAAAGGATAATATATTTCTACTTTGGAGTTGTGCCTGCTTGGTGTGTAAAATAACAGTTTTCACTGTTAGTTGAAATTGCTTCTCTGGCAATGGTGTGTTACTTTGGAAATCTGTAGGTAGATTTTTTTAAAGTTTGAAGAGATATTTTTGAATTTTTGTGTCTAAAAATAATTATCACACACCTCTCTCCAAGATAAATAAATCACCTTTTCGGTTGAAAATTTTCCTTTTCAGTGTGAAAGGTTTTTGATACTTGAGGCGCTCTTTTGAAGGAAGAACATTCTTCTATGTGTCATATATATATATATATATATATATATATATATATATATATATATATATATATATATACACACGTGAGTGTGTATAATGAATTAATGTACGTAATTGCAATATATTATAAAAGACTTTATCATATATGTGAGCCTCTTATTTATTTGGTCAAGTCAAGAGTGTTGACTTGTCATTTCTGCAGGGTCCTGAGGCTTTGATTTTTGAAATAGGAAGAGGTCCTCCATCTCTTATAACTTCAACAAACCCTGCAGCTTTTAATGCAATTCTGTCATTATTAAAAAATAAAAAAATTGATCAAATCAAAATTGTGGCACTACGCATAAAGATCTTTGGTGCTATTAATTCAACGAACTGTGTTGCTGGAGTATTGTGGCATTACTCATAAAGTTAGTATAATATAATTGTTTTCTATTTTACTTTATTTCTAAGAATATTTAGTAACTGATTTGTGTTGATGTCAGCCCTTCATCAACTGTCTGTGCAGTAGGTTTTGCATCAACTAAATTAGTATATACTTAAATATAATTTAGAATAGGACTTGTTGAAATACTCAAATGTTAAAAATTGTGATTGTTACTGATTTGCTTGATCTGCAGTTGATTGATGTCATTATGACATTGTGAAAATAATGCAGAAAATGAGTTGTTAAAGTTTAATTTGTGCTTTAATGTTTATGAGTTCTGATAAAAGCTGTAAGTAGCCTAAAGGAATTCTCTTGCCCGAGCGATATTAAGTTCTTTATTAACAACCTCATAATCATCTTAAAAGCTAACTTTTTTTATGTAATTTGACTTATTTAGAAACAAGGAAAAACTGTATATCTGAACTTGATTTTCTAAAGTGACTTATGTTCAAATTTCTATTGCAGTTGATTCTTTATCTTGGAAGAAATCTTACGTTGACAACATCAATTACTTTTTCGCTTGCAGAGTAAATCTGCGGCACCAATATTTCTCCTTATTTTTGCCTTTGCTTTCAGGTATTTCTCCTAGCCTTGTTTCCTTACATCGCCACCTCCTAGAATATTAGTGTTAATTCACTTATCAGAAATCAGGTTGATCTTACCTTCTTCTGCACTGCAAACAGATTTTCACTTCCAGAAAATTTGTTGTTTATGAAGCATTTGCATAATCTTTTAGTTATATATTAAGGATATCAATCATCAAAATTTATAAGGTTGGATAAACTATAATTTATAATTTGTATTCCAACATTAAAACGAACTGTGTTGTTGAAGTATTGTGGCATTACTCATAAAGTTAGTATAATATAATTGTTATCAGCAAAGAAATTATCATTCTTGATAACTGTAAATTTCCTCTTTTAGAAGAATATGTGTAATATAGTATGACAACTTGACCCTTAAAGAATCTATCGGTGATAGTCTTCTGTTTGAATCAGTGTTTCTTTTCAAATTCCTGACTTTTGTACTGATACATTAGATCGACAGAGTCAATCTGTCTATCGAAAAACATGCTTGCTAGACTATATAATTTGGTCTTGAGAATGTATTCTGAGTTCACCATTTTATTCAATGGTAGAAGGTTATATTAATTACCTTTTACCCTCTTGAAGTGATTAACAGATCTGCTTGTGCCAAGATTTCGAAACTGGAATAAATTATAAACTTGGCCAAGTTTGTGCTCCTTCATGTAGTTCTTTCTTCTTTTCCTGCCCAATTCACCACAAGTTACTGCAACTAGGTATACTTTTATGTGTATTGAAGATCATGATGAATACTGCTGAAAAGATTAAAATGGCTGGAAAATTTTATTGTTTGTGAGAAATGCTCAATGCTTAGTTACAAGTTACTACACTCACTCTTATGTATTTATACGAGAAAATGGAACCAAAAACTTAATGCACGGGGTGAAATGTCCTAACAACTCGGTGCGTGTATCCATTGATCAAGCAATAGACGGGAATGCCCTACTACCCTTTCCCACGAGTGAGTTCAAGTATATTGAGGATGCAGTAGGTTCACATGTGGCTTGGCCAAAGCACTTGGTCACATTGCGAGTAAGATTTATATTTACAATTTTGTTTTGTTTTTCCTAGATATAAAATATGGTATTTAATATGATATAATGCAAGAGGTTGGAGTGAAGATATGATTTCTTTTGATATGATCATGAAACACTCCTGCCCTCAATTTTCTATTCCTATATGCGTCTTTATGCAGAATTCTGACGGTACATCTCATTTTTGCTTTTGAATTGTAGGCATTATTTTTTCATTTTTTTAATCTCATTTTGGTTTGGTTTTCCTAAATTTCCAATTCAAATCTGACGAGACTTGTATATATACTGTCTTTTTGTTTTCTTTATTGGGTAACAATTTTGAGTTTGTGGATCCCCAATTCAAAGCTCTTTCCAGATTCAGCCTTGATTTGTGAGAGTTGAATCCAATGGTTTTGTTTATGTAGGTATGGCCGAACTGATTAAGAGAACTTGTGGAATTAATATTAATGTTGTTGAAGAAGAAAAAGACAGCTCACTGGATATTTGGTATTCATTTTATATATGTATATATCTCTCTCTTTTTTTCTTTTTTCTTTTTTTTTTTTTCAGTTTTTAGGTTGTGTATATTTTGGATTGCTGTAATTGTTTATGAATTATTTGCTGCAGGTTGGACTTATATATTCACAATTGCGTAAAAACAGTTTAATTAACTAATGTCCATGTTTTACAGAGTTTTTAGTTATCTATCTTAATTTCTTTTTCTAGGCAAGAAATACGTTCGGCAACCAGTTCTATGACTTCAGTTACAAAGCCGCTGAAATTCTTACGTCCTCATTATGGAACTCTACAGGCACATTACGTTAAAATGGCAGATTCAGATTTGAAGGTGTTAATTACTGAATTTTACTGTTTCATTCTCTTATATGTCTACATTATATATATATATATATATATATATATATCATTGTGTAAATTAATATTCTTTTTCCTTTGCCCCTTAGAAACTGCTCGCAGACATACTGTCTTTTGGTCTTGATGATGTCCCCTGAAGGAGAAAGGGTATGTCGTAACATTTGCTTAATAATCTAATAGTTCACAGTTCCTTTTTTCATATCATGGTGCTTGTCTTTTAATG
This sequence comes from Paraleonurus japonicus, assembly GCA_030762865.1. Classification (NCBI taxonomy): domain Eukaryota; kingdom Viridiplantae; phylum Streptophyta; class Magnoliopsida; order Lamiales; family Lamiaceae; genus Paraleonurus; species Paraleonurus japonicus. Next base: position 44,079,305 of record CM061053.1, on the reverse strand, counting down.
ACAATTGTTGTTGTTGTATGCAATCTTTTGGAACATCTAATAGGATTAGCAGAAAAAATAGACTTCATTTCAACTGCTGTTATGAAGTGCATGTGTTATACATCCATCTCTTATTAGCTATGAGTAATTGCTTTTTGAACATAAATAACCCAAAGTGGTTAGATTAAATCATTTGAGTGCAATTATGTTATTTTATGAGTGTTAAGTTTGAATTAGCACTCACTGTCATGCATGTAAATGAATGAGGAATTATTGGTGCTTCAGAATATTTTGTAGCAAAAGATGCAGCAAATGTTCATCTTAATCTGTGAAGTTAGTTTGAAGCGTTTTTATAAAATGCTCTTGAAGGATCTCAATTTGACTCTGATCAAGGTTACTCATAGCGGGGTGCTATTTTTCTTGGCATAAATTAGTATGAGGTCATTTTTCACTCTAGCTTCTTAAACATCATAAATTTCTTTATATATTTGTGCACTGATTGGGTTACAGCTATATTGTTCTGGAAATTTTGCTTTTTATTTTTCAAAACCATGGAAATTGATCTTTGAGATTATTCATGTGTGATGTAGCTCATTATTATCTCTACCTCTGCTTGAAGATATAAATTTGTAAAGTGATTTGTAGACACCATTTCTGATAACAAAATGGACTTAGCTGAATTCAGCAAGTAAGAGACCATAAGATCTCAGATATGAGATCAGTCCTAATCACTTTTGATCGTAGTAGGCTACAGTGCTATAACAGATTTGACTACTTGTGCAATCCAAATATTTTTGCTCGCATTAAGTGCTACCTGTAATTGCAATATCATATTCAGAAACAAGTTCCTGAAAGAAATATATGTCCTATATTGGTATTAGTGAATTTTCTTGACATTTGGCTGACAAAATAAAAAAAAAAAAATTGAATGGACAGTACTCTGATGACTTTATTTCAAGAAATCTGGAAGTGCTGCTCAGTTTGATGATTGAAGTGCTGCCCTCTTGTCATTTTTTTGCCAAATGTCAGACTTGAATGCTTATACTTCTTGAGCGTTCACGTTTCTAAGGTAAAAACATTTAGTATTCTTTTCTATCAAAATTTTGATTAGAAGGTTGTACTGTTATAATGGACTTTCATATGAATTTCACACTTGTGAGTTATTTAATTTTGCTTGCCTATGCCTGCAGGAAGGATATGAACAGAGGAGGCACACCACGACTGCTTCTTTCCTTACTGAAATTATACTAGCCTTGAAAGAGGTATGTTCGTCATTTCTGGATGAGCTGGCAGTTATATATGGTGGCTGATGTCTTGCTTTGTTATTAGTACTTGGATTTGATTTGGAGCTTCTGATGCAGTCTATTATTGTGGGTTCATTTTTCTCTAGTCTTTAGTTACTATATTACAATCTGAAGGAGTCAACTGCACAGTAACTGAAATTTAACATTTTTGGAATAAATTTTCATTCTCTTGTACTTGTACAACATCAATTACTGAACGACACCTTCCATAACTATGTGGCCATTATCATATTTTCTCCTGTGTACATTTTACTTATTGCATCTTCAGTTTTTGAAGACTCGAATATCTCATATTTCTTGAGTTCTGTGTTTATTGGTGAGTTTCAATAATACTTCTCTGGTTTTTGCTCTGCTAAAAATGAACAAGTTAAACCAGAAAGAATAATTTGTGTTGATCATAGTTATGTGTGTGGTTTTTGGTGAATATTTGATTGGATGGTTGAATTGGTGGCTAAAAGCTAATATTTAATTTTATTATTTGTACTTTAACAGTTTTCACAAAAGGATTACTCGGAAAAGAAATTGACGACGTGCGGGAGGAGTGGGCCGATTGCCTTTCATAGTACATGGATGATGATTAGATCGTTATTATGTTTATTTTAGTTTAGTTTTTGTGACATTTGAACATGTTATTATAGTATAATACTAGACTATTTACATTTTATGACTTAATTTGTAGTTTAAACAATGTATGATGATGAATTGATTTCTATTTTAATGCTTGTTTTTAATTTTATATTATTGTTCAATTAGATAATTCACAACAGAAAAAAATCTACAATAATGGCTAAGACAATGGAAAAAAGCGTAGTCGTAGGTAGTAACCCATTGTGGTAAAAGCCTAAGACAATGGTGAAATGAAGTTATGACAACGGTTTTCAACCGTTGTGGTAAACACCTACGACAACGGTGAAAAACCGTTGTCATAACTTCATTAACCGTTGTGGTAAACACCTACGACAACGGTGAAAAACCGTTGTCATAACTTCATTAATCGTTGTGGTAAACACTTACGACAATGGTGAAAAACCGTTGTCATAACTTCATTAACCGTTGTGGTAAACACCTACGACAACGGTGAAAACCGTTGTCATAATTTCATTAACCGTTGTGGTAAACACCTACGACAACGGTAAAAAACCGTTGTCGAATACCTGCACCTAAGACATCGGGTTGATAGACGACGGTGAAAAAACCCCTACGACAACGGGGATTCACCGTCGCTTGATTTTGGCATAGTGAATTATAAAAACCCTTAGATATGGAAAACCCCTAGATTTTAAAAACTAATTTTTAAAAGTCACTTATAACATAAAAAGAACATCACGTACAAGTAATGAAGATTTACTTTCAAATTAGTATTGTATTCCATGTTAACTAATTTGTCTAAACATATAACTTACTTTATGTTTAATAATTACTTACATAAAAAAATACACGTATAAAGACATGTTTATTTTGAGTGATTACTAGGGATATAATTTGTTTTCTCTAAAATTTAATTGTTTGTTATTGCTGATTTGTATAACATATGACCCACAAAAATATGAAAGCCTAACATATGTTTTTTCATTTTGAATGAAAATGTATCCCTCATTTCATGAGGTATTAAAATTATCATCAACTTATTACCATTTTTGAATGAAAATATATTCCTCTTTTCATGAGGTATTAAAATTATCATCAACTTATTACCAAGTTAATTGACAAAAATATCATTTTCTATTAAAAAAAGGTAGATGAGGATATAATTATAAAACATTAAGACTCATGTTAATATTAACAAACATGTGATTTATATGATTTAGTAAAACATACTCCCTCCATTTTTTATAGATGTCGCTTTGACATTTTTAATTAACTTTTAAATACATGTCGTTCGAATATTTTTTCCAAATTTTCTCATTTATACCCCTATTAATCACTACCCAGTCTTTATTCTCTGCTCCCAAGATATTCAATTTCTCTTTCCTAGTTTCAAGACCAATTTGTATCATGCCCTGTTTTTTCCATGGAAGGTGAAGGGTTGGCGTGGCCCTACTTTTTAGTGACGTCTTTGTGTCCACCTTTCAAGTACCCATTATTCCGTGATAATTATGGAGAATCGTTAAGCTAATTAACATTAATTAGGGGTATATTTGGTATAAAAATATATTTTTAATATGTGTGCTTAAAGCCAAAACGACATGTAAATAAAAGTGGGTATCACATAAAAAGTCAAATGTATGATATATTTCACTATTTCTTAAAATTTAATACTCCAAAATAAATGGGCCCTTACCGGTGACGGGCCACCCTTTTAAATCGGTGGATTAGGGGCAAATTAAAACCTAGTGCAAGGCCCAAGTGCTTATTACATCCTAGTGAAAAAACTTTTTAGGAATTACAAGCGGTACAAATGGGCATGTGATTTTCCACCTATACCCTTACTTTCAACCTTCACTATTTCTAGTTTCTCTCTCATCGCAAACACTCACCGAGATCATTTCTCTCTCATCGCCGACGTCATTACAATACGCTTGCCTCGTTTCTCTCCGATTACGGTCACATCAAACCGGCGCTCTCCCGTGGTATGATGTTCAAATTCAAATTCAAATAGCTTCGTATTAGATTTCTTCTCTTTATTCGGTTTTCATCCCCATTTCATCTGCTCCTTCCCCTATTCAAATTGAAAATGGACATTTTATAGAAGAATTTTTCAAAAATTGGAAAATCACATGGATACGGCATAATGTGAATCGTTTTATCCCTTATTCGTTGTACATGATTTTTATCTCTATTTTTGTTATTTTGATGAAATTTTAATTTCTTTCTTTGGTTCATGGGAGCTGTGAGCCTTTGTTGTTCTTGTTGATGGAGCACAAAATTATTGCAAGTTTGAAATTTCGCCATCGGCGTAGGCTTTCTCGGGTGTTGATTCTACGCTTAATTGGTTTGTATCACAGTACGTGGGACGTGGACTGAACTACGGCCTATTCCAGCTTTCATTTGTTTTCTCGGTGGGTAACTATATGAACACATGTTTAAAATGTGAAGACGATTTCTTGAATATGATATTTTTGTGCCGTCATTTAAATATGAGTTTAGTTGATGTCATCAAGCTTTCTGTTGTGAAGACGATGCTCGAGTGTAGGTGATGTTATGGGTTCGTCTAAGCATTGTTTAACCGACACTGGGATTACCAATGGGAATGGGATTTAATGTTCGACAAAAATGATAATGGAAAGTCCAGAGTGAGGGTTATTGAGTCTAAACGAAATGGAAACGTGATCGATGTAAATGATCAATTTGATCCCGTCCAGTCTATGATATATGTCCAAGGTCTTTGAAGACTCCAAAGCTTTCGATTCATGGAGTAATATAATGAGTGGGGGTGTTGGGGTTGTTTTCCGGGCGGTGTTGTCCAATTTAAGACCGATCTTATAAAGTATTGTTCATCCGGGATTTAGTTTTATCTACATTAGGAATACGAAAAGATATGTACATGTTGTTTGCAAAGAGAATCGTAAAGCACACTGTCCATGGTTTATAAAAGCAAAGCTCCAGGCCCTCTGTCATTTTATCGTGTATAAGGCTAATCTATTTCACTCTTGCATCGGAAAGTTAGTGAAGGATGAAGCTTCACGTTTGTGTCCTAGGATTATGTCTGAATTCTTTCTCCAAAATGTGCGCAAGAGGCCTGAAATTGGTGGTAAAGAGATAGTAGAACTAATGCAAATTCAATATGGTATTGACATCACTTACTCCAAAGCTTGGAGAACTATCAAACCGCCAGAATACCATTTTTGGCAGCTTTGGTGATTCGTATTCTCAATTGCATTGGTATTGCAAAGCCATCAGCGCACTAACCCCGGTAGCGTTGTTTCTCTACAATATAACATCAATCGTTTCACTTTGAACGTCTGTTTGTATCATTCAAAGCATGTATCGATGGGTTTCGAGTTTTGTCGTCCTATGCTTTTATCGATGGTACATTCATGAAGGGCCGTGCGCATGGTACTCTTCTTATTGCTACCGCTAAGGATGGGGACAATGGTATGTCTTTTCCCACTCAATACTTATTTCTTTTAAGCCGGGAAAAAATGAATATTTTTTATTATGTTTTCTCGTAAACTATCTTGCCACTATTTTATTTTCTTGTAGGGCTATTTCCAATTGCTTTCAGTGTTGTATCTACCGAGACCACCGATAATTGGGTATGGTTTCTTCAAAAACTTCGTGATTACGTAAAGCACAAAAATCAGATATTTTATTTGTCGGATCGGAATTGTGGTTTGATGTCGGCCTTTAACATTGTTTTCAAAGAGCTCGTGCACTTTTTTTTTGCCTTTATCATTTATTGTCTAATTTGAAAGGCCGGTTTTCATCTGGATGGTTTAATATTAAGCGAGTTAAAATGGGTGACTATTTTAGAGATTGTGCATACGCTCCTAATAGACGTCTATTTGATGAAAAGTTGTCATTATTCAAAGAAGTCGGTGGTAGTATTGCAGAGCGGTGGTTAGAAGACCTTCCATATGAGAAATGGGTAGTGGCATACTCCCTCACATTATTAGGTACGGCGAAATGACATCTAATGCCGCCGAATCCTTTAATTCATGGATCCTTGATGCTAGATCCAAACCTATTGTTCAAATGATAGATCATATAAGAATGGGAATTTGTCGATGGTTCGTTGAGAGGAGAGAAGATTGTAATTCTTGGATCGGTGCATTGGTTCCACGAAGGAAGTTTTGTGGAATCATCTTATTGATGTTAGTCGTAGCTGGTTTGTTCTGAATGCCCAGTGGCAATTATGAAGTTTCGTCTACACCTTCGATTTAGTGAACCCGAGTGCGAGGACTTGCACCGCCACCAATGGCAGGTTTTAGGCTTTCCGTGTGCTCACGCTGTTCTTTGTTATTAAACGTCATCGTTCTTCTATTTTCTCGTTATGTAGATGAATGTTTTTCACCACCGCCATCATAAGTGCTATGAAAACAATCTCTACCCTATCCCCGAGACCGAAATGTATGAATGCCAACGTGGAGAACATGATATAATTCTTCCACCAATTCTTAAACGGCCTCCTGGACGTCCCAAAGAAATCCCGGAATCCATCATATGGTGAGTGGAGAAAAAAGAAACCTTTCTTCCGTACTGATGTAAAAAGGTATCCAAGCACGATAGCCTCACCTGTGGATTGATATTGGATAAATCAACTAAAGATTGAAGGTATTTATTTGCAATTCTATTATTAATGTCACCCGATATTCATCTCTTTATGAAGTTGCTTATATTTATTATTCATGTTTTTTTCCCGCAGTTTATTGCTATGTTGTTTTGAAAGGTCCGTAACAACACTTAAGGTGTACAATGCATTTGTTTTTTGAGTATGGGTACAAAAGTGTAGCAAAGAGCTTCCGCTTTTGGATATCATCCGTGAAACTAGCAGACTTATTGTTGTAGTCTTAGTTGTGTGATTTTGGTCTTTGTATTCCATGTTACTCTTGAATGCTCATGGTGTTAGCTGATTTCTCGTCTACCGTATGAAAACTAAAACATCTTGCCTTTTTTTTTTTTTTATATATATATATATGCATCTTACATTTTACTTTTATATGCAACTACGGTTACATTTTTACACTCCTATGCAAACAATGTATTAATTAGAACAAGAAGGATCAAGACAAATAGAATCATATGAAATTTGCAAGCAACAAGGCCGGAAGTGTTACCGCATATGTCGGTGTACCGATCCCACGATTATGTTGCTGGCCTTCATCTCGCTTTGTTTGGTATACTTGAAACATCTTCCATTTGTTGCCGCCAAGTTTCCAGATTTATAGGTACACACCATTGACACCACCCATGAGCATCACAATTGTTGTATAGTCTTCCTGGATTTTTACTCGATTCGGAAACTCTAATTGTTGTAATGATACCACACCTTGGGCACTTTGATCTCTCGTATTTCAAGTATTTTTCACTTGAGCCGTATCTACTATTTGATGCCATTGTCAATGTTGGTTTGCTGCCTTGTTTTTTTATTCTTGTTTTAGTTGAATCTATGCATATATATAGTTGTTCAAAGTTCCAAGATGCTCTTGATTTTGTGTCTAACGGTCACCTTGTTTCCAACGGTAAGTTTTAAACGGTAATGTATGGTTCTAAAATGTATACGCATAAAAAGGCAAGCATCAAATTATATCAACAAATGATTAATTGAAATGTTTTGATTGATGTACATGTGGGTTTGTGATTTTCCACCAATTACATAAAATAATCATATCATTCTTTGCACAATAAGTTTGGTTTATATATATTTATATAATTAGTTCTTAATATTATATTTTTAGGGGTTTATTTTTCTAGAGGTTAATCGTATCATTTATTTTCTCTTTGAGATTTCATATTCTCTTCTTTTATCTTTTTCCAGAGGTTAATTATATGTACTTTTGTTTTGAAAGTGGGAACAATTTTGTTAAAGAGGTTGGCAAAAAAAAATTATCTTTTGCAGAGTAAATGAGTGGTATTTTTAGATTGTAGGGGAGAATGTTATTATATTTATCATATAAAGATATTCTATTTCTCGATGCCTAAAAATGGATAGTGGGAAAGATCATTCTTTGCACAAAAAACTAATCTGTTGCAATTTTAAAAATATCAACTTATTTGTTATTATATTCTTTCTCAGTATACAAATTTCAAAACTAAAAATATCAGATTAAAAAAATACTTATTTGTTTGGTTGCAATTTCATACTAATCACAGTGTAAAAAAATTGTAACTTAACTGCTTTGTCTGGTCTGCTGCAATTATTCCCGCATAAACTTGCAATATAGCAAATAGTTTACCTTAGTTGCAAAAATTTAATTGAAAACATGATAAACTTTGTGTTCATGCAAATATTAATTGCTCGTTACATAACTATGTATATACACAATTTTTACACCATGCAACACGTAATTAGATTTGCAAATTTCGTTGGTTATTTTGCAATATAAATGATATACTTTGCAATACGTAATTAAAAGTGCTACTATTTTTAGATGTTTTTGCATGAATCGTAGTCTATACAATGATCGAGAAAATTAAGGGTAAATTACGGAAAATGGAAAATCAAATGAGCAACGAGGCATATTTGATTCAATGTGAGCTGAAATTAACTGGGCAAACATAATTTACTTTCAAAATAGGGGATGTGCAAATGCATAGATTTTTTACAAAAGATAAACACTACAAATTTAAACATTATAAAAGACAAATATTAATTCTGATCTAATATCCATTTGGGTCTTCTATTGTAGTTAAGAGGCGGAAAACAGCCCATACCCATTTGGTATTATGTCCGACTCAAATCCGAATAGGTACTTTAGCTCCCGTGATACATGAACAAGCAGCCGTCCGGTTCCAACCTAATTAGTATCCAATTTTTGTCAACGGCCCGATGCACAAGTGGTGTGAAAAAGCGAGGATCCCGTGGTTGCTCACGCTCAACGTATCCAGCCGATAAACAAACTAGACCAAGCATCGCTTTTATAAATCCAAATCCCCAATCCATCTTCCCGCTTGCGTAAAGTTGTGTACAAAATTAACGCCGATTCATCCAAAGACCCTATCGTGTATCCATGACCCAAAGAGACTGCCTTGTCGGGAATGTTAATGAATCCATACTCTTTCACTACTATATCAAAACTACCTATTCCATAATGTCGGTCCCAAGATCCCGCAATCGCCAATGTAGCTTTCCATTCACAAATATACCGGATACCGACATGGACTCACAAATGGGAAATCCCCCAAATGTTTCCACGTCTTAGACTTGTCAGAGAAGACACTCATCTCTATTTTTGCGTCAACATTATTAAATAGACTTAGTCTTGCTAGTTTATATTCACATGCAATCGGATCATACCCTAACCCAAATATACAATAACACTACTTACTCTGTCCAGGCAATCAATCGGACAATTGGGTATTTTTATGCAGCTTGTTGTGGACGGATTTGCAAGGAAGTACTCGCCCTCTACGTTGCGAAGCAGACCATCCCGGAGCAGCTTGCTAAAGTCTCCCACGTCGCGTCAAACTCCAGGACAACCCGCTCGCACGCAGCAGATCGCCGCTCGCTTTCTCGTAGACCAGAGCATGATATCCGAATTTCTCCTGTAGAAGGAAGATGTACTTCCCCGCTCCATCATTTGATCGAAGTGTTTTTCCATTACGAAAAAACGACTCGAAATCATGGCTAACCAGTGTTTACTTGACGCATTTGAATCTTGCCGGTGGTTTAGGTGGAAGCATTGAGAGGATCTCCATCATTATTTCTTGTGGGAAGATCTCTTCACATTTGGTCTTTTTGGGTCCTGGGGTATTCATTTTCGAGTGAGCCGAGGTTTTTGTTTTTTCGAAGTTCGATTGTATCGAGAGGTAGCGTGCTCTCAATCGAGTGATCATAATTTATAGATGTTTCGTAAGAATACCAAACGTCAAACATTGAGGGAATGGTTTTAGACGCCTTTTTTTTCCCGTACGTTGAATGTAATCAAAGTGACTTTTAGAAGCAATAATATAACACATTCGGTTTACATAACATTAATAATTTTTGGTTTTAATCATGAGTTTTTTTTTTTAAATTAAATGCTTATACATTATACATTTTTCAAAATGAATTTTAAAATTATTTTGGATAAGATAAGTCATAAATAATTCATTGGTAATTTATGGATAAGGAATATATGAATTATAATGTTAGAATTATCAATTTTCATTCTTTTGTGTTATGAGTAATATTGAGATTAATTCCACCATCAAATAAGATCATTTTTTTCTAAAGCTATAAATTTTTTACAGTTTTATAAATTATTATTAATCCCTCATGTGAGATATATATCTATTATTATACAATGAGTATAAAATATATTTTAATGATAACCTGTAATACTTGTGTTCTATAGTTGTAATACCTAGATAGAAATGAACTGTAAAGTAGGTAATTGCAAGAAGACATTTAAATAGTTAAGATTACATAATTACCATGTTAGATTAATCATTTTTTTGGCATTACCAAGAGGAATATTAAGATTAATTCTATAATCAAAATATATAATTTTTTTACAGCTCAGATTAACTATTATTGATTCATTATTTGAGCTATACATAATGTGAGTACAATATATATAAAAAGAATTAGCTTTATTAATTGTGTTCTATAATTGAAATAACAGGATAGAAATGAATTGTAATCGTGGACACAATATTTATATATCAAATAAGAGTGCATAACTAAAGGAAGACATATTAAATAGGTAGGATTACATAACTAGGATAAAAGTCACAAAAACCATGTTTTTGATCTACAAGTACCATATACTAATATCCAAAGCAATCAAACTTCAACCGACATTGGATCCATTAACCATTGTACCATCTTTGCCCTCGTATTCGCCAAGCAAAGGTGTATGATAAAACTCCTCCCTTTTTCGGTTTCTTACTCAATATTACATTTTCAATGTTAATGCAAACCACAACTCCACGGTCCACGATTGCTCCACTGTTGAAGGCTAAGTTTGTGCAAGGCATTCTTCCGATGGCCATGAAGCAAGGGTACTTAGGAGAATCGTCTTCTTCCACATCACGCAAGACCCGCTCAACGTACTCAATCCGACAATAATAAAAACCACAGCTTACTAATACGTATCATTAGTATATATTTAATAATTACAGATCCGTAATTAGGATTAATCTTGTTTCTCACCACAAAACGTGATCTATCCAGTGCACGTCCTTGTTTGAATTTCTAGGTTTCATTGAATTTAGTAACCTCCATTCACAGTCTCTAGATAAAACTTCAAGAGGTGTCCAATGGTCTCCAATTCCAGAATTTTTGTCATAATGGGAAATAACGGGTGTCCTCTTTTCCTATGTTCTTGATCTGTCATCAATCATGCTATTTCTATTCTTCCCTGACAACACTCGCTTGTTGTGAATCAAATCCTAGAAATATAATTGCAACGAACTAATTAATTTTTTAACTAGGACTTCCAATTGAACAGAAAATTAAAAAGTGACTTTACCCAAAGATATAGATGAGAAAATAACGATTTTTCCAAATACTTCCGCTTCTTTATATTTATGCAAAGAGTATTTCGGACCAAGCATCAATAACCTAATGTAAGAGAAGATAAAACACGTGGTAATCCAGCTTATGACTATATGTACTACGTTAAACTTAAAAGTAATCGAATTTTACTCACCGAAGATGATAGCCTCTCATGATGGAGTATAGCTATTATATCTTTTAAGAGCACCTCGGCCATCGGGTCAGCTTTTCCTCTCCAATGTATGTAACTAACAATTTAAAAATATCGTGTCAAGTATTATAGAGTAATTGATGATTGTACAATTTAATTAAAATAATATATTACTACTTACTTTTCTCTACCACAACCCAAAGAATCTCCGATCACGCCTTTAATATAGTCACTAGTCGGGCTTGTCAGCTGTGTACTTTTTTCCCACCGAAATCACACTCGTTTTGGTATTTTTCAAGTTCATCCATTTCGCTTGTATTGATTTGTGGAGTTAATTCTTCGGTTTTCTGTCACCCTTTGTGTTCTCTCCTTCACCCTTAGTGTTAGAGAGGTTGGGTCGACCACAATTTTCCCTTTTTTTTCTCGATTCCGGTGTCTTTTCGACCACATTTTTCCCCTTATGAGCATCCACTTCATCCATGATGTTAATTGTATCCTTCAGATCTTCATTTTACGCAACCAATTTCTCATTTTTCTTCTTTTCAATATGTAGATCTGCTATCGTCTCCATCCTTTCAATGTTCTCTGGATTTTGGTAGATCTCGTGTCGCCGTGGGACTGTTAATGATGTCACTTAGCTTTCGGTGATTCGTTCTCACCGCTTAAATTCAAAATCTCCTTTTCCAAAGTTGTTACTTCATCCCTATGTACACTTGTCCATGAGGTTCTTTTCATATTTCAAAATCTTCTCAATTTCATGTCTTTGGTCCCTGCTTTCAACCTGCTCCATGTCTCTTCGCATGTCTCGCATTCTCACAATGTCGTTCCCTCTCTCAACAACATGCGCTTTTAACCTTTCAATCACATTGTCCTTTTCGACAACAAATTCTCGCAGCCTTTCTACTTCCCGCTCAAGTTTTTTTCTTCTCATCTACTTCCTCAATCATCTCTTCAATACCCAAACTCTTTTCCCCTTTCTTGTCTCCGGCAAACACTGTCTTCACGATCAATCCCTTGAATTTTTTCCATATCGCCTTTCTCCCTTGCCTCATCCCGACATCCCGCATCCTTTCCATTACATTTTTCAAGCTATTTTCCATCACTAGTTTCTTCGATATTAACATCTCTTTGTCCTTCGTCTTTTCCGACAATCAATTTGTTTTCTATCGTTCTTTATGGTATGTTCTCCATCATTTGTCTCCTCCATTCTCAAATCCATAGCTACTTTATCCAAATTGACAAGCACCGTCATTTGGGAGTTCATGTTCATCATCCGTACACTCAATAGCATCAAGTTTCTTTAACTCTTGCATTACCTTTCCAATTTTTCCACTAACCTCTTGATCTCGCAACTTGCTTCGAGATACACCCAAATCAAATGTTGGAATATCACGTGGCATTCCCAAATAGGATTTTTCTCCACGCATGCTCCATCTATTCGGACTATTCACAATCTTTTCATCCATCCTTCCCACGTTCATCGGAGTTCCAATATTAAACGTGGAAGGGACTTCATCTTCTCCACCAAGCATCACCATTCTTCTTTGAATCTTCCTTTCTTGAACTTCCGTAATCACTCTCGGATCATTGAATTTCTGTGCAATTTCAAAGAAAGAACTCGAAATGGTCCTTTTATATAGATCTTGGTCTTAGAACGACTCTATGTATCTGCAAAATATATTTAAACAAAGGCTAATTAATATTTGTTTTATTCAAGGATAATATTAGTATATCAACCGTTATTCGGTGAATAAATGTATACCTTTGACTCACCGAGATTACAAAGATCATAGCGATGCAGCCTTCTTATTTAGTTCACTCAAATCCCATCTCAAAAATCGTGGGAATTCATTTTCATTGACAGGATCGATCAAATTGAGATGCTCGCACAACCAGAATCGAAAGGAAATTTATTGTTAAATATACATAAATTGAAGGATTATGTGTATTTATATATACAATAATAATTATGATACGTCTAGGAAGTAACATGACACATCCACCAACTCTAAAATTTCTTGACCCCTTGATCCGATTTAACAGAGTTCAGCTATTAGCTTGCACCACCATACTTTACCATATCTTCTAATTTATCAACGAAAACAACAAAGTGCCATGAAATCGTTGAATTCTCGTAGGTGCAAACAAAATTGCTAATAGATAGCGATGCGTTAACCTTGCAACATCCCTATAACTGCTTTTTGTTGTCATCCTAAGCTTCTCCCTTAATTTATCCAAGATATTATGCTTATACGTAGGTAATTCCCATTTGAAGAGTCAATCTCATGCCCGAAACATCTTCTAACCCACGCTGGTAATTCATAATCATTTAGCCTTAATGGAATTTTATCACTTCCACAATTAACTCCAAAAATTAAGCTCAACATCCCTACTTGTTATCATCGGTTTCTCACCACCTATAACAAAACATTCTTTCGAAACATTGAATGTCATTAGAATGCTTCGAATATCATCCTCATACTTCTTTGCGGCGTTTTTCAGAATCTCATATTCCCTTTTATTATTCCATTGAACAAGAACCGTAAAGACGCCTTCTTTATCTCTCTTAGGTGACAGTCTTCAAATTTCAATTCCTTCAATTCTTTGATGGCGATCTTTAAGTTACTCCTATAATATGTTGTATTCTTCTTCACCGTGATACTCCCCGAAATTAAATTAAGTTGTGCATTAAATATCTAAAAATTCTATTAGTCTCAGAATTATACACACACAATTTTGAAATGTCTCTCCATCCAGCTTATTCAAATACCAAATCGATTCTTTGGCTTCAGTCCACATCGCTTCCATCCGATGTAGATTCTTCAAGTAATTCTCGCTACTAGGCCGGTGTTATAACTTGAACTATCTTCTCGTGTCGTTGCATGTACTTATGAGGTCAAGAACTTTTCATTATGATACCAAACAAAAAAATATATATATATATATATATTAGTTTTAAAAATGAAATTATATTCCCATACAAATAACCTCCGCACTATCCGATTTAGTAGGCCTCCTTTTAGATTTTCCGATATGCCTCTTTCTTCACAAGTCTGGGTTCGGATTCTTTGTTAAACAAAATTAACCCAAAAGAGAGAAAAAAGAAAAAAAAACTTTAGATTTTCTATTCAGTATACATTACAATTCACCACGAGAAATTTAAGATAAATAAACATATTATACCGTAATCGTATGATGTTGTTTCTTTACGTCCGGTGTATTGTTGTAATCTCCTCTTCCGATTAGGGATTTCTTCAAATATTGACGTAAATTAAATAATTCTAAAATATTGAAACAATGGAAAGGTAATATATCATTATAAAGAGTTAAAGTACCAGTCCTGATGCGATCTACTATCATCTTTTGCCACGAATTTTCCTAAAAACAAGATAAAATAATCATAATTATGCATTAATCTACTTTTTGTAAGTAAATACGTTCAAATATTCTTTGAGCAAGCATCAAGTTACCTCTCATCGTTCTTGATGTACCTTCCCTCCTTTTTTCTCAACACCGATAGTCCATGTATAACAAGAAACAAAAAATTGCAATTTATATCATCTTCTTGCAATATTGTACGGAACAATGCAAGACCCCGTTACACAAGTACAATTTATATTCTTCTATTACAGTTGTATTCCAAGGTAATGTAATTCTATTCTCACATGTTGCAACCAATTTTCCTTTATTGCAATATATTCTAATGTATTGCAATTTTACTATCATATCAATGCATTTATAGCCCGTATTATTGCAATCTAGTAACTACTATTGCACCGCAATGCAAGTCTATTTTCACATGTTGCGAGATAAATTTCCTTTATTGCAATTTTACCATCATATCAAAGCATTTACAGACCTGGATTATTGCAATCTAGTAACTACTATTGCACCGCAATTCATACAAATCTACATAAGCTATTTTTCCCTCATTGTGACAAGCAAACACCGTATTGCAATTCTAGTGGAAGCGTTACTAAAATACACATTGCAACTATATCATTAATCCCGTGATGAAAGCCCGACCTCTCTGCAATGCATCATTGGAAGATCAAGAAACAAAAAAACATAATTTTTACATATTCACCTTTCGAATCTCTCACGTTGATGACTATCTTCTTGTTTTTCACCGCCTCGTAATTAAAATCTTTCTTCACTTTGGTTTCACCATTTCCCTGTTTGGAAAAAAATGAAATCATTAAATAGCCGCAAATTAACACAAATTTTCTCGTAATTCTCCCGTTTGCTATACGAAGTAACTCGATTTTGAACTCATGTGTATCAATTCTCCATATATAATCATTATAAGAAACAATTTACCCGAGGGATAAATATAAACGAAGAAATTAAAATGTAAAATTTCATTTGCCAAGTATTACCGTAAAACCGTAAAATACAACGTACTCGACTAATTTAGGTATTACCGCTGTCGGATATAGCTTTCTTACGCAATGACGGTCCGGGTCTCGAAAACGCGTTCTCGGCCGAAGTTATGCTGTCCGTGGTTGCCGAGGATCGAACACTTGTTGTTTTTTTTTTAAAGGGGTCTTGAGTACATTAGTCATCAATGTCCGGGCTTTATCGGAGATAGCGTCGTCGGTCTTAGGAATTTCGAGCTCGTCGTCGAAAATGTGTTTGAAGAGCGATCTTTGATTTCTACTCTAATTGCGAGAGGATAAAATTGGTTTCCAAACAATATTTTTATAAAAATCAAATCAAGAAAAGTTGTATTGGGAAGTGGTCTTTGAATAGTAACTAATTAATTGAAAAGGATATTACCCACTGCTTCACATGTGAGTGGGAGGGTTACAATTGTATTTTCACTTTAAGTTTTGTACCTATTTGTAATAAGAAAAAGGGTTAGACTAAATTATAATAAGTTGTTATAATTTGTACCCCTTGTAATCCCCGTGGATTAGCATGTTTAATCGGCAGGCTAACCGATCTTTTTCGGACTACGAACCTAATATTTTAAATTTCAAGGATAAATGGGATAAACCGCGGATCTTTTAACATTTTTGGTCATACGCAAAACCCTCCTCGTCTTCCCAAATCTATAACCCCATTCTTGTTTCCAATTCGAAATTACCAGTGACACAAAAATCTACATCTTCTCCTAGAGGTTTTTGGCATTCAGCGGCGGAGTAACGACGAGGTCTCCATGAAAGCGATAATTGAGGCGCCTTGGCCACTACTGCTGACGGTGACGGCGACGGCGGTCGCCTCCACCGGCAAAGTCTGCTACTAATCTCTAAACCTTGTCTCCAACTGAAGAAAACATCGGATTAATTACACATTTTCATCGGAGCAATATTAAACCTAAGGTATGCCTTTCTTCTTGTGCCTATTCTAGTTTGTAATTCTCACGAAATACCTCTCAACACATTTTCTCAGAATTTGGGTTTAACAATTTTGGATCATCTTCATCCTTAGTTTCAATGGTCTAACGAATTTGGAGAAATTCTATGATTAAGCAAGTTCTGATATTATTTTCTATTGGCAACTACCAAGATGAAGTACGATGTTCATATCTTATTGGGTAGACTATGAGAATGTGATAAGCAAGTTAAACACACAATAAGGCTAAAAGAAAATTAGGGAAGAGTAGAGCGAAAACATTAGGAACGAGAATATAGAAAAAAGCAGAGCAAAAGACGAAACGACGAAGGTGGGATGGCGAGGAACTCTTTCCATATTCAAAATCTTACTTCTTCATTACTTTGTGATTTTCAGTTCATATGCAGGAATTTGAGGATATATTATCCTTAGAAACAAATACTTTTTCGAATCACATGGAGCAAGATGGAAAAGTTCCTTGATCAGAGAGTTTCTAGCTTAAAGTTCACCAACATTTTGAGTAATTCCAGGTAAGGTACTGAAATATTTTCTTGAAAACGCTTTTGAAGTTCAAGATGATGCTTAGCAAATTCAAGAAATTTGGTCCATGACCCTGGGGGACAACTGAAGCCATTAGGTGCTAGTGCATTCTTTTTTCCATGGTAATCTTTTATCCCAAGATACATAGATTCGAGGACGAATTTTTTCTAAGAGGAAGGAAATGATGGATATTATCTCTGACAAAATAATGCAAGGAAGAGAGATCCTTTCAGATGAGTCATTTACAAGAGCGAGAGTTTAGAAGATAAAATAAGTCATGATAAACAAAATTTAAGGCTCCATTTGGATGGAGTGAATTTGAAATCAAAGAATTTGAGGATAATATACATGCATTTACACAAGCTAAAATGGAGAAAAGTTAAATGAATGGATTTGATACACTAAAATATTAAGCACAAGTGAAAGAAGTGGAAGGATTTTAAATGACTAGGTTTTGTTGGGTATTTGAAATCCTCTCACTTATAAATAATATTTGTGTGCATTAAATCCATTCATTTAGTTTTTCTCCATTTTAATTTGTAAATGTATGATGTATTATCTTCAAATCCCTTGATTTCAAATGATTCCATCCAAATGGAGCCTAAGGGTATTCTTCAATCGGGTCAAATGGTGAATTGTTGTTGGATTGGATTCTACATGAAGAAATGGACTCACATCATATCAAATTAAAGGACCAAGTTTGAGGATTATGGACTCTAGTCCATGTAGTCATGGCCTAGAAGAATAACCCTTCATTTTAGTAAAAAAAAAACGAGTTAAATATGTACCGAAAGAGTCCAATAGACATTTCTATGTTGCACAAGTCTTTTCTAAGTCTTTAAATTTGTTAAACGTGTTCACAAGAGTTAATTAAGTGTTATCAAGATGTATACATGCATATAAGCATCCCATGAGTCTATAGTAGATTATAAATATATCATTTTATTATTTGTAAATGGCATTTAAGATATATGTTGAGAAATGATTATTATTTGTGGTTTGAAATTTGTTCTTTGTGAGTTTTTCATATATTCAAGAAAATATCAAGATTTTGATCACAAATCTTTTGACATTCAACTATATCAACGTTTTTGGTTGATTGTATAGCCAATGGATCAAAGTTTTTACGCTCTAAGTAAGATTAAACTAGATTATTGATTTGGGAGATCCACCGCTAATTTAAATCTTTGGATTCTTAGATTAATATATACAATGAGTCCTTTTTCCTATTTGTATCACAATGTTATTCCACTTCACTATGTCTTACGTGAAGTCTTTCAAGGTAGCCAAGACTTATATAATCTCGTGCTACCATCAATCGCTCAACACGTCGCGACAATAAATTTAGATTTGTCTAAGTTTGGGAGGTACACTTCTTTTCATGCTTTTCATTTGCACCGACGCACCTTGTTTTACTTTTTTGTTTATCGTGGTACGACAAAATTTTGGGGCTTTAATGGTATACTTATACATGAATTTAGTGTTGAGCTTTAATTTCTTAGTTGTGAGTAGTGTTGTGGATATGCTAGGTGGATTGTGGATTTAAATTTTAAGTTTGATATGATTTGATTTGTTGATGAGCTTAAATGGTTTTGGTGCATATGTCATATGAAACACAACTTTTCAAAATTTTTAATTGCTTGACGGTGAAAAATTTGGGGGATGTGTTTGTTTTTTTATTTCCGTGTGGCATTGAATTCTTTGGTGAATTTTTTTGTGAAATGGTGGCGTTGTTATTATTGAATTGATATAATGATTGTGTGTTATCCTGGATTAATTTGGTGTTTTATTGCTATATATTGTGGATTTAACTTGGTGTAGGTGAAAAAAGGGTGAAAATTTGAAAAAGGGGTGTAAGAATTCATGTAAGTTGTCAAAAGGAAGGCTCTCGGTCGAATGAACATCCACCCGGTGAGTCGAAATCATGCGGTCGAAGAATGGGTTGCCGACCTCGAGAGGATCTTCGAGCATATGGAACCGTGATGTGCAAATTAGAATTAGAAGCTTAGCAAGGGGTGTTAGGTTAGACATTAGTGGGAAAGAGCTACCCGCCGATTTATATGTGATAGGAATGAAGGGTTTTGACATCATTTTGGGAATTGATTGATTGAATAAACACATAAGCGTGATACGTTGTGTGGAACGAGAAGTAGACTTAAAAATATTGGACGATCAACATCTCACTTTCTATGAAACTAATAAACGGGGTGTGTACTGTTATGTCCGCTATGAAGGTAGTCAAGCTATTGAAGAAAGGAAAGTGTCGGGCGTACTTGGTGAATATTGTAAAGGTGGAGATAGCAAAGTTGGCGCCTACCGATGTATCGATAGTGAAGATATATTTCCAGGAGGATCTTTCCAGAATTCCACCAGATCGATCCATGAAATTTACTACCAACCTTATCCTGGTAGGGGTATGCATAATTCGGGTTGGACCGAAAAAACCGACCAAACCAGACCGAAATAAAAAATTTGGTTCGATTTTCGGTGTTCGGTTCGGTGTTGATCTGAAGAAATTTAAAATTTCGGTTTTTGGTTCGGTGTTCGGTTTTTACTAATGTAATAACCAAACCGACCAAACCGACCGAAATATATATATATATATATATTATATATATATTATATTATATATATAATAATATTAAATATAATACTTAATATATTAATCAATAATACTTAATCCTATTATTTTATATTTATTTTTGTTTTGGAGCGTATCATCGTCAAACGATAAGCGATTATTTTAGTTTTTATAATTAAAGTGTGGACTTATGAACACTATGCAATTATTGTCTTTCTTATGTGTTTTTAGAATTTTAATATTAATTTTTGCACTTTTAATTTTTTAAAAAATGTAAAAATTCGGTTTGCTCGATCCGAGACCAAAACCAAACCGAAATGTTTCGGTTTCCCACCGTTTGGTTTTGAAAATTTTGGTTCGGTGTTTGGGTTGGGAAAAAAATTTGGTCTACAATTCGGTCTGGGGTTTTGGTCGGTTCGGTGGACCGAACTGACGATCACACCCCTAATCCTGGAGGCCGCACAAATGTCAAATGTCCCATATCGAATGACACCAAAAGAACTACAAGAATTAAAGGTACAATTAGAGGAGATGTTGAGTAAGAGGTTTATTCGGCCTTTAGTGCCTCGCCGTAGGAGCGCTTGATTTATTCGTGAAGAAAAAGATGGGTCAATGAGGATGTGCATTGATTACCGAGAACTTAATCGGTTAATAATTAAAAATAAATACTCGTAGCCAAGGATTGGAGATCTTTTTGACCAACCGAAGAATGCAGTGTATCTTCTAAGATAGACCTTAGGTCAGGTATCACTAACTCAAAATCGAGAAAGTGATATCCCTAAGACCGCATTTAGGACCGATATGGTCATTATGAGTTCACTATAATGTCATTTGGTGTCACAAATGCACCCGTAATATTCTTAGATTTGATGAACCGTGTGTTCCATGAGTACTGGACAAATTTGTCATCGTGTTAATTGATGATAGTTTGGTTTACTCAAAGAATGTTGAGCAACATGAGGCACACCTTAAAGCGATTCTAGAAGTTTTGCGACGGGAGAAGTTGAATGCTTAGTTCGGCAAGTGTGAGTTTTGGCTCAATAGAGTGACCTTTCTAGGGCATGTGATCACGTCACAAGGGATAGAAGTTGATCCTGCTAAAGTCGAGGCTTTACTAAATTGGAAAGTACCAACTAATGTGAATGAAATTCATAATTTTCTTGGTTTAGCAAGGTACTATCGAAGATTCATTCAAAACTTTTCTCGTATTGCAAAACCACTCATGCACCTTACAAAGAAGAGTGAGAAATTTGAGTGGACACCCGAGTGTGAAGCCAATTTTTAGGAATTAAAGAAGAAGCTAATAACCGCACATTCGGCGATTGCTTGAAGGATCGAAGGGTTTGTGATCTACACAGATGCCTCTAAGATGAGATTGAGATGTGTTTTGATGCAACATGGGAAGGTTGTAGCTTATGCATCACGTCAATCGAAGGTGCACGAGCATGAGTTATCAATACACGATTTGGAGTTAGTCATTGTCATACATGTACTACAAATTTGGAGACATTATCGGTATGGTGGGAAGTGTGAAATTTACACGAGACCATAAAAGTCTCAAGATTTCTTCACACAAAAGGAATCGAACATGCGTCAAAGAAGATGGTTAAAATTGGTAAAGAAATATGATTGCACTATCCTTTACTACACGCATAAAGTGAATGTGGTGGCGGATGCACTTAGCGAGAAAGAAGAAGGTCAATTAGCTTTGTCGCCCGCTTTCAACAAGAACGTTTGATTGAGAAATTCGATAAGATGAAATTGACAATCGTCGCCCAGAAAGTCAACCTTAATGTTAGATACAATGATAGTTCGGTAGACATTGAGAGAACGAATAATTGAAGCTCGTAAAAGTGATCAATTCCTCCAAATTAATGAGTAACAAGGTGAAAGAGAATCTAACTAAGGACTTTGTCGCACTAGATGGGGCATTAATGTTTAAAGATAGAATTTGTGTGCCCAAGTGGGAGGAGCTGAGGATGATATAATGGGAAAAGTTCATAACACACCGTATACCGCACATCCTAGTGAAACAAAGATGTACAAAGACCTCAAGAGTAGTTTACGGTGGAGAGGCATGAAACAATCCATCGCGTAATTCGTTAAGAAGTGCCTCACTTGCCAAATGACCAAGTCCGAACATCGGCCATGAATTATTGAAACTGTTGGAAATTTTAGAGTGGAAATGGTAACATTTGGCAATGGATTTTGTGATGGGATTACCGAGGAGTCCAAAACGGCATGAAGTTGTATGGGTCGTAGTCGATAGACTTAAAAAAGTAGCCCGATTCAAACTGTCAAAATGAACTATCCAATGGATCCATTGGCCAAATTACACATCGATGAGGTAGTACGGTTGAATGGACCCGGTGTCGATTGTCTCACGATCGTGATCCGCGGTTCACTTCAAAATTTTAGGGAGTTTGCGATTAGCTATGGGCACAAAACTAAATTTTAATCTTGCTTTTCATCCACAAACCGATGGACAATCGAGAGAACGAATCGAATTTTAGAATATTTATTAAGGGCATGAGTTATGGACTTTGGAGGAAGCTGCGAAAATTACTTGTCCTTAGTAGAATTTGCTTATAATAATAGCTATCGATCTACCATTGAGATAACACCGTATGAAACACTTTATGGACGGAGATGCAGGACACCAATCCACTTTGGGATGGAGTTGGAGTGAGGAAAATATTGGGTCAATTAGTAGAAAAATGCATGGAAGCAATCGGTAAAATCGAGAAAGAATCGAGATCGTCCGGGATCGACAAAGTCTTATGCGAGACTTACGAAGGAAGAACTCGCAATTTGAAAAGGGTGAGATTGTATTTCTAAAGATTTTACCTATTAAAGAAATAGTCCGATTTGGGAAAAGAGGGAAGTTGAGATCGAGATATGTGGGACCATTGAAATCCTAGAACGGGTTGGAGATGTGGTTTATCAACTTGCCCTAACCCCGCAGTTATTTGCAATTTATGATGTTTTTCACATATCTATGCTTAAAAGATTTGTCCTCGAGCCTACTCACCATATCAAGCTCGAAAATTTAGAAGTCAACAATGATCTTACTTATGAAGAACGACCCATAATAATTTTTAGAAGGAAAATTAAGACATTAAGGAATAGAGACATACCCTTAGTCCTAGTACAATGGAATAGACACGGAGAAGCGACATGGGAGCGCGAAGGAGAAATACTTAGCAAATACCACGAGCTCTTAGCAAAATGAGTACAAATTTTGGGGCGAATTTTAAAAAAGGTGGGGAGAGTTGTAACACCACGTTTTTAGAAATTCATATTTTATGTTTTAAACAATTTATTTATCTTATTTTTCTTTTTAAAAAAACTTTTAAAAATTTAAAAGTTAATTTTCTAGTTCTTAAGGGCTTATGATTTATTAGGTTGAAGAGCTAATGTTTTCATTGATGTTTAAAAATTTTAGGATAGCCTACCGAGGGAATCGAACCGATTTGCGACTCACTCGAAATATATATAAGAAAAATAATACTAATAAAGATTTAAATTAAATTAAGAGTGGTTTAAATATTCTAGCACTTCTTTTATTTCGTAACAAGAGTACGGAACGCCTCTCTCATTCACATCTTCTTCTCTCTTTAAGCTGTTCTTACTCACCACTTTCTCTCACTAAAATCTCTAAATAATTTAAAAGCTATCGTCCAAGCTAAGTGAGAGATTTGAAAGTCTATTAAGGGTAAATGAAAATATACGTGTTCTTTCTACTTCTTTCTTCAAATGAGTTTCCAAAAAAAAAAATGTACTTGGTCGATCTTCTTTATAGGATCATATGTGTTTTAACTATGAATATGTCAACTATGTGATCATTTGATGTTCTTTGGTGGTTTGCATGTGACTTTTGATAATTTTTATTTACCTACTTTTGAATTACTTTGTTTTAATGGGGACTGATTTCATGGTCTTTTGGTATTTGAAGCAAGTTGGATGTCTTTTATGAAAGAGATATATTGCTGAAATTTTTCTTATTAAAATTACTTCAATTTTAGAATAGTTTCAACCACTTTTCGAAGGTTTTTCCTAAAATTCTTTTACCCAAATGAACTACTAGAAGTCCTGATTATATGGTAAAAATTTTGGATTTTTAGGAGTTTGTTTTGATTTTATATGATTTTTCTATTGAGGTACGTATAGAGTTGAAAACGTCTGTTTCAAGGTTGTTAATGAAAAATCTCTCTCTATCGACCACTTGAATTTCGAGAGAGATTTAAGCTATGTTGTTTTTGTGTCTTAGCTTCCACAAAATTTTTACTTTGAGTCATTTGTAGCTATATTTTATTTTTTTATGATTTTTCCAATAAACCGTGTCTTTCTGTAAAAATGGACAGCTTTTACATTGATAATCATTGTTCAAACAAATTTATTTTAGGTTGCTTTTTGATCTGAATCACAGTTGAGTCTAAAAATTGTTTCGTTGTTCATCTTTTATAATTTGAATTGATAATCTAAATTTTTTTCAAAAGATTAAAATAATCTATTCAACCCCCTTCTAGATTATCTCTAGAAGATTCACTTGCTTTTACTAAATACTTAATCTAGGACCCAATAAGTGGTATCATAGCGGTGTTAAAGTCATTGCTGAATATTTCTTTTGGTTAAAGTGATCTTTGATTTTCAAAAATCTTGAAACAGATTTGTTTTTGAACAATCTCTGTTGATTTTCTTGTTATCTACTAATCATGTCTCATGAGTAATGATAGAAAGATCAAGAATTTTTGATTTTGATATTGAAGATTATGACTACTAGAAATTTCGTATGGAGAATCATCTCAAATCTATTCATCCTCGAATGGAAGATGTTCTATCTTAAGGACCAATCAAATTCTACCATGGTGGTGTAAGTGATGGAGCAAGCGGCTCGAGTCTCGAACCGAGACGGTGAAAAAGGTGTCCGAGATTGACAAATGATGAAAGAAAAGTGTACAATCTAGATCGAGGTGGCGGGAATGAGATCATTGTGACTCTCGGAGAGAGTGGTATGAAAAGATTAAGAAGTGTAAAAGCGACCCAAAGAGATGTGGGACACGTAGCTAATATGTGCGAAGGCACATATCGGGTAAAGAAGAACAAGCTTCAAGTTGTTCGCATTTATTTGATGGTTTTAAAATGAAAGAAGGTGATTCTATTGATCAATTAGACATGAGAATGACTAACTGATCAATAGAGCCACCGACTTGGGTAAAGTTTACACCGAAAAGAGATTAATAATAAAATCCTTAGATCTCTAACCAAAGGAAATCGATTAAAACCACTAAGGATCTCTACTATGAGCAATTACACTTTGTTTTCTCACTTGAAAGGTTATGAGTTTGATATTCGAGTAGAGGATGAAGAAGATGAGATGGAATCCAAGACCTCGTCTAAGACTGTAGCCTTTGTCGACAAGGAAGACAAACACTGTAGAAGTCGAAAAGGAGTACGATCTTTCTTTAAAAGAGCAGATGACTTTATTGACTAAGAGGTATGATCGTCTAAGAATGAAATATAAGCGTAGCAAGTTGAAATTTGCGAGAAAAGTCAAATCAAGATCAAGATCCGAAGGGAAGACAATGTTGAATCAACATATAATGATAGAAGGAGAAATCGACGAAGGTACAAACCACTGTAAAGAAGAATTCTAATAGTCCTAAATCGATCGGGAGACACTTGTTACACCTGTAACAAGCCGAGAACATTATAGCTATGATTGTCCCCAACCGACTCCTAAAGAAAGAGAGAAGAAAAGGAAGAAAAGAGATAGATGCTTTGCGAGACCAAAGAGCCCTTCTTCAAGAAAGAGAATCAAGAAAATCATCCTCATCATCATTGTCGTCGATTTGGATCGGATGATGAAATCTGTCTCGATGGTAAAAGAGGTAGATTACTATTCTTCGTCGATAATGAGTTTTATAAGTCGATTTCGAGATAATGATCAAAGCGTAATCAAGAGACTTTTAAAAGATCTAAAAATGTCTCTAAGTGCTTATAAACAATTTGAGAGTGAAAATTTAACTTTAAAAGATCAAGTTCGGACTTTAATGAAAGGTAAACAAGTTGTGAACTACTCGAGTCACGAGGAAACATTCAAGGGGAGTGTTTACCCCAGCCGAGGCTAGTACATCATTAGTCTATCTGAAAGATTAGAAGAAGAATTAAGATCTTTAAAAGATAAATTTGAAGTGGTATATAATGAGAATGAGTCGATTAAGAAGACTAATGAGAAGCTTGTCTTCAAAATAAGTCAACTTAATAACTCACAATCGATTATAGACCACATTTTTAGAACTTCACAAAAATCCCATGATAAAAGCAGTCTTGGTTATAATAGAAATAATAAGTTAGAAACTTTGAAACCAAGGAAATTTGTAAAAGGCTCTTTGAAACATCAAAAGGAATTAAAATTGGTCCTTGGAAACCACAATGTCGAGATGAGGACTACTTCTCCTAATCGAAAAGTAAAAATCGGATGAGGAATCCTAATCGATAAAGAGGATTCCAAGAACCAAGATTAAGAGGAATTCATATTATAGTTCTTTTGATGGAAGAAGCGGATGATATTCTTTGTTTCAAAAGATCAAGAGGATTACTAAATCGATTTGACAAACTTTCATACAAAGGTGATATATTTGTTGTGATTTGTGCAGACAACTTCAATCGACTTATTATTGAACAATGAAATATTTGTGTGGATACCTAAAGTGATTATTGACCTTAAAGGACCCAAGATAACTAGGGTACCTCTTACCTAATCTATTTTACGGGGAATCTCAAGGACTATTTTTAAAAGAGAAAATTCTAGCTTCCATTTGGTACATTGGCGGTAATTTGCTCTCGGCCACATGACTTGTGAAAGGAAGCTACCATCAAATTTCGAGAATATTGATGGTCCCGCAGTTTTATTTGGTGACAATAGCTGGACGAGACCGAGGAGTTGACACGTTAATTATAGGTGATGTCCAGTGTCTCGAGGTCTACTATGTAGAAGGTTTGAAACATAATTTGTTATCTGTTTCCCAACTCTGTGATAGAGGTTTTCATGTTAGATTTTCAAAGGATAAGTGTGATATCTTAGACGGTTCCTCGAGACAAGGTACTCTTAAGCTGGTTTGAGACATGGTAATGTCTATGTGGCTAATTTTAATAGTTGCCCCAAAGACACATGTCTTGTAGCTAAAGGTGGAGATGACCTCGATTGGCTATGGCATAAAAGGCTTAGTCATGCAATTTCAAAACTCTTAGCAAAATAGTTAAGAGGAATCTTGTCGAATTTGCTGAAAAACTTTGCTCAATTGATACGAAATGTGATGCATGCCAAAAAGGTAAAACGGCTTAGAAACTCTTTTAAAAGTATTAACATAATTTCATCTGAAAGAGTTTTACAACTCCTTCATTTGGATTTGTTTGGACTGTTTCACCTCGGCTTTAGTGAAAGGAAATATACCTTAGTAGTTGTTGATGATTTCTCAAGATATACTTGGGTGATATTTCTTTTCAAGAAAAATGAGGCGTGAACAAGATCCCATTTGTTCAATCAAATACAAAATGAAAAGGGTATTAATATTATTAAAATAAGGAGTGACAAGGGAACTGAGTTCTTGAATTCTTGTTTATCTAACTATCTCGAATGAGAATGAAATAGTTCATGAGACATCTTCGGCCAGAACACCACAACAAAATGGAGTTGTGGAAAGGAGGAATAGAACACTTAAAGAAGCGGCGAAGCATGTTAGGCCGAATATGGAACACCCCCAAAGGTTACGGTGAGGCTATCAACACGACTGCTACACCCGAGCAGAGATGCTTACCGATTAAAGACAAGTGGTAAGACTCCTTATGAACTTTGGAAAGGTAAGGTTCCAAGAATCTCATATTTTCGTGCCTTTGGGTGTAAGTGTTTCATTCACAACAATGGGAAGTCTAAGTTGAGGACATTTGATGCTAAGGCGGTGATGGGATATTCTTAGGATATTCCGGCACTTCCAAGGCTTTCGCAGTCTTCAATAAAACAACTCTTCGTGTGGAAGAAACTCCACATGTAGTGTTTGATGAACTTCATACTTTTCGAGATAAGGTAAATCTAATTACTTATGATCTAGATAGAATTGAACTAAACAAAACTAAACGAGAGGAAAACTTATACGCCTAGTTTTGATTCGATTCAGATGAGTCGAGAGGGAACTCCTATATCTGTTCCATCGAGGAGACTCCTCTAACATCATCTTATCGGCCAATGTCGAGTTGATGAAGGGGAGCGTCTACTCGGAAAGAACAAGTTGAGTTACCTGCGAGACTATAGATGAGGATACTTCTACTCGAATAGGCAAAAGGATGAGGAGTTATCATCCTGTGATCGATTCTTGGGGATTCCTCTAGTAGTATTCGAGACACGAGCGATGTTAGATTCCCGCAGTATGTTCGGTGCTATGTTTCACTTCTTGAGCTTAAGTCTATTGAGGAGGCTCTATCGACCCAAGTTGGTAACAACCATGCGGGAAGAAGCTGCATCAATTTGAAAGACAAAATGTTTGGGAGCTAGTGGATATACCCATTAATAGAAAGATTATAGACACCGAATGAGTGTTTAAAAATAAAATAGATGAAAATAACATTATTGTTTGTAATAAGGCCAAACTAGTTACACGGGGTTATTCACGGTATGAGGGAATAGACTATGATGAAACCTATGCTCCAGTCCCAGTTAGAAGCAATAAGGTTGTTTTTAGGATTTCTTTGCCTATAAATGTTTCAAAGTCTTTCGAGATGGATGTCAAGTCTGTCTTCCTAAATGGAGTGTTACTTGAAGAAGTCTATGTAGAACGGCCCCGTGGTTTAGGACAAATAATAAAGTCTATAAACTCCACAAGACATTATATGGACTGAAGCAAGCACCCCGAGCTTGGGTACGATACTCATGTCAATTTCGATATCAAGTGGATTTTCTAAAGGTAAGATAGATAGAATAGTGTTTAGAAAAGAAGTAGATGGTGATATCTTATTAGTTCAAATCTATGTAGATGATATTATTTTTGGTTCACCTAATACGAAGAGTTTAGTGTTCTCATGAAAAACAAATTTGAAATGTCTATGATGGGAGAATTAACATACTTTATAGGCTTGCAGATTAAACAGAGACAAGTAGATGGATCTCTATACACCGCTAAGTATGCAAAGGACCTCATAGATAAGTTTGGGATGACTACTAATAGAGAAGTTAAAATACCTATGGCAACTAATTTTTCTATGGATTGAGATAAGAATGGGATACCCAGTGATGTAACGGAGTATCGTGGATTGATAGGATCTTTGTTATATCTCACCGCAAGTAGGCACGATATAGCCTTTGCGGTTGGGGTATGTGCAAGGTTTCAATCAAATCCCAAGAAAACTCATCTGGAAACAACTAAGAAAATCCTAAAGTATCTTAAAGGTACTCTGCGAGGTTGGGTTGTGGTACCCATCATTGCTGACAACTTCGAGCTTTCGGGTTATTGATTGATTTTGGAGAGCAGAAATTGATAGGAAGTCCACGTCTAGAACTTGTCAATTTTTAGGCAACAAGTTAATTTCTTGGTTATCTAAGAAACAAACTTCGATTGCAACCTCCACAATCGAAGCTAAATACATGGCGGTAGTAGTTGTTGCTCTCGATTTCTCTGGATTAGTCGGCTGGCTTAGGGACTATAATATTCTCACATAAATGCATTGCGCTATTTTACTGTGATAGTAATAGTGCAATAGCTATGACATGCAATCATGTTTTGTATTACAAATGTAAGCATATAGATATAAGACATCATTTTATTAGGGACCATGTTGAGAAGAATGATATTAGGATAGAAAAGATAGCAAGTGAGTTACAGAGTTGATATACTTACTAAACCATTAGGTGAGTTTAGATTTAAGGAATTATGTTTAGAATTAGGATTACTTGATGCATCCCTAGTGATTTATGATTTCCGAGTGTATGTATCTTGTATATTCTTTCTTTCTTTCTTTTCTTTAAATCATGTCTAGAAAGAATTATCGAGACTTGGTATGTGTCGAAAGGCGATCACGAGTGATATCTTTGATCTCCTTTCAAAGGAATCAAGAATCAAGGATTAGTGATATTGGCCTTATCTAATTTGATAATTTCTTATCGACATTAAGTAAATCGAACAAGAATATAATCACTAATTTCTTTAAGAATCGGACGAGCATATGTAACTTGTCGACTTACTATAGCTACTAATAGTTTCCCAAGTTTGTGTATCTGCGAGAACATGTTATAAATAAACATTGTTAGATCGGTATAAATCTTCTCATCTAAAACTTCCTCATCCGAACAAAACCTATCCTTGTTTTCTTTTTTAAAATTATTTTCAAAAACTATTCTTACTCATCTATTTCAAAATTTTTGAGATGAGTTGTCTTTTTGGAAAACCCAGTGAGTTTAATATTCTTATATACTAGTTATATTTGAATATAAGACTTAGTTTATTTAAAATAAATGACATAAAATTAACTCGGTCTTAAAATTCTTTGTTTTTCAAAATAATCGAGACTTGGAGAAATTTTCAAAATCTCGAGACAAATCATTTTGAGATCAAGTCCGATAAAACCCGATCTGAAATAGGGAAACCTATATGTGAAGAAATGTATATTTCGACTTACGTCGAGGTATACTTACTATCTCTGCATAAAGTAACCCCTATTAGCCGTCTAATCCGTAGCTTGGCGGTTACTTTTTACAATTTCAAAGTTGAGTTAATGCCACGCGCGGAGGTAGGCGACTATCTTATATAGTCGTTGATATACCCCACACGTCACATACAAATCAATGGTTTAAATTAATCCTGATCTTGCCACGTAGCGAGTTTCTCGGTTTTCCCTCTCTCTATCTCATTCCATTTAAAAACTTACCTTCTCCATTTCAAAAGTTCACTTTTACAAATTCCAAACTCGAAATTTATTGCAATTCCTCTTCCTAAAAATTCTTACCATTCGGTTTCCTAAATGGCTTCATCTTCTAAATCCCCAAACCTACCTTTATATCTACTCAAATCCAACTTCAAAATAAATTTAGATATTTTCAAGAACAAGTTGAAAGCGAGAGATGTATGTGGATTTCGGGACTACAAGGGCTCGAGAATCTGGAGAGATTCTCGGTTATTGGAAACTTCCCGGTTGAAAGGTTTCTGTTCATTAAAGTCGAAGCGAGAATAAAACACTCGATTTGATCGGAGCGGAATTTACGGCAACCGCAAGTTCTCCGATGACGCGGCCGACAACTGAAGTAGATGGAACTCAATTATCATTCTCTAAAGATGCCATTGCAGGATCTTCAACACTTCTACCAAGGAGTGAATCCATTGGCATATAAAGAAGAGGAGTGGGAACAATTGTTCGAGATGGTTGCGAGTGACTCACGGGAGTGCGAATGGATTTGAAAAAGAATCTGCTTAGAAGGAAGTATAGGTTGTTGATGACCATCATCACCAAGTTAACCTTGGGTGATCAAAGCTCACACGATGGTTTATCAAAACCGAGACTACTGCTATATGAGGGCGATCCTCGATCGAGTCAAAGTAGATTGGGTAGATTTCTTGATTCGGAGGTGAAAGAAGAAAAAGCAGAGAATGACTTTCGATCCGATCAGGAGAATGGTCGACTCGCATAACCGTAAGCTTGTTTAACAAGATTATAGTTCTTATTGAAAGGTATGAATAAATTGGTGGATTGGAAGGAGGAACAGAGAAATACTCGAAAGCGAGAAGGGTGCTTATGAAGGATGAGAGGCTAGGTGGTGCGCGTATTGAGATGACAACTCGATGAAGCAAGAGACCAAAGGGTGGCGCGGCAATGTAAGAGGCAGAGAGGCAGCTGCTTGTGCACGAGGCCGCCCGAAGGCTGAAGGAGTAGTACCTGCTTGACCCAGTGAAGAAGTGGAGGCCGTGGTGTTTCTCCGGAGGAGAGGCCGGGTGAAAGCTTGAGATAAGAAGGCGGCGGGGAGTCATATCGCCCCTTCGAGTTTGTTACCGAGAGGAGGCGATCTCCCTGGAGGTGGCATTTCTTCGTGGGTGAGGCAGAGGTGTTAGGAAGAGCCTAGTTCGTAGAGAACCATGTCTCGCCAAAAGGCCCATTTCTATAGGTACTTCTTCTAACATCTCCTCATCTCACGATTCTCCCACCCACTCGTGCGATGAAGACTCATGGCCGTACCTTAGAGCCTCTTGAATGCTCTACTCCCACAAATTGTCCAAATACAAACCCCTCCACCACAAACAACTTCTACCCCACCAACCTCATCTTCCCAAATACCCTTGATCCAATCCACACTCCCATGCCGGATGGTACAATGGGCGGTTTGAAGTCTCTCTCGAGGGTAGATGGGAGGAGGAGGAGGTGGCCGAGCTCATTCCCGAACTTCAAGACAATCAAGTGATGAAGGAATCTGTGGAAATTTGGGCTGCTACATCGTCTCGTGGCGGAGTGACTGGAGGAGCTGAATTTATTATCCGAAAAAAGTTGGTGGGAAAACTTGTTGAGCCGGGAGAGAGTGGTCTTGGAGTCTGCTGGGATATCGTCAATCTCATCCATCCTTTACGAAGAGCGGCTCCTAGACTACATCGAAGTCATCTTGGCTTACCAACGGCTCCATTGAAGTCCGTCCCAGCAGCCTCAGTGGTCTCGCCTTCACTATACTTAGCGGATGGAGAAAAAGATGGAAGAGAAATTTACTCGAGATACTCGAGAACAAAACAACCGATATTGTGGAGTCTGTAAGTGTCACGATGGAGGATATGCTTAAGGCATTCCGAGGTAAATTACTTGACTAAGCTTTCGTGAGTCTCGTTAAATTATCATCAAGGAGGAGGTAACAAAGATGAAAAAGGAGGTTGATGAGGTGAAAGTGCAAATAAGAGTGATAATCAGTTACAGGCGATGAGATCTTGAGGAACCAGACCTCGGCTTCCACCTACTTTACCGTTGTCGAGGAGCAACTCCGGATGCTTCTTGAAGATGTTAAAAAGGGGAGATTTGGTCGTGGTCCAAGCCGATCTCGAACATTATCAAGCTCTCACCAAAGAATCAATCGGATGAACTCACTACCCTAAGAGTTCTCATAGAACATATTAAGGAGGCCATCGGGGGCGAGATGAGTTGGCAAAGAAAAGGAAGGCTGAAATTTGAAGTCGGAAAAGGCGATGGCTAAGATAAGGGAGAGAAAAGAGGAGGCAAAGGCAAAAGATGAAGCCGAGAAAGAGAAAGAAAGAGAAAGGGAAGGGTCTTGAGTGGTCTCATCTCCAAATGTAGAGCTTAATGTCAAAAGCACTGGCAAGAGACCCTTAGAAAAATCACCGAAAGCAGATCCGGATTGAGGAAGAGAGAGACAGGAGAATAAAGGTGGAAAAGGTTTTCTATGGCCGCGAGGGAGGCGAGGAGGAAGATAAAGTCTGCAGCGAGGCAGAGAGAATATTTGATCGAGCTTCAAGAGATGGGTTATCCCTACAGCAGCTAGAGGACCTCTTGGAGAAGCCGATAAGGCTGGATAAGGCCACAACATAGGTCGAGATGCACCTCCCAAAATGATTGCACATCCTTCCCCGGGCCGAGAGTATATGAAGTATGAGGCGAAGTGGACGTTCTTTTGGTATATCTGCAAAGGGGTTGGTGCCACGTCTGAAGATGAGACAATTGCACGGCATGATTGGATGGAGAAAGAGAATCCAAAGCTCTACCGTAAGCTTATCACGGAAGGAGGCGAATGGTACAATGTTGATCTAGTAGCTCGGATTTCTCAACCATTCGGTCGAGGTCATAGGCGATGGCTCAATCGACAAAGACTGGATTAGATCGACTATCACCTATGGTCAAAATCAAATGAAGTTGGTCGATCCAAAGGATATTGCGGAGCCGAGGAACCGAATCTTCTTACGGATGCGGCTCCCGAGAGAAGGATAGATGGACGTACTAGATAAGCTTCATTTTTTTCTTTACATCTTGCGATCTATCGTAAATATAATCGTGCCTCACCCGAATGAGAAATCGAACCTTATCTGAACTATATTGTCTTATCTTTTCAAGCTTAAGTTTTTTTATTGCTTTCTAAGAAATTATCAAGAAATTTTTCTAAGTGTTAGTCATCTCGAGAAAAACTTTACTTCTTAGAACAAAAATTTCTCAAAATTTTTTTCTAAGTAATTTTCAAATCTTGGAAATTTTCCTAAGTGTGATTAAGTGCTCCTATGTGAACTTATCCGAGTAAAAGATGCTTACGTGCTTAATATGCTTATCTAACTATCTTAAATAACCTTGACTAACACCATTTGTGAGTTTGGTTTTGTGTAGTTTTAACATCATAAAAAGAGAGAAATTGTTAGATCGGGTTTTTAGTTTTGATGAGTTAAAGTATATAGACTAGACAAACTCATGTAATTAAAATGACCAGTGAGATTGTATAGACATTTGGTGTAGTAAGCTTAGTACTAGGTGATCAGACTAGGTAAAGCAAATGAAGTCACCGAGATCGAGAAAGAAGGAGGCCATCGAAGACAGTCTTGAAGAAGTCATCTGGAGAGAATCTTGAAGAGCTCAAGACGAGGTCAAGACCCGGCTAAGTAGAATAAGAAAGGCGGAGTTTTCACCAAGTCAACAATGAAGACTAACTCAAGATCGGCTAAGGTCAAGCAGGTTTTAAAGAAAAGTTTGTTAAGCGGTTTTAGTTTGTTACGACAAACTAACCGTCTTACGAGCTTATAAATAGAAGTAAGCACGAGTTCTTAGAAGGACTCTTAGCACTCTACACTCAAATTCACACTTTCATAAGCACTCACAAGTTTTCAAAAATTTCTTAGTGTTTAAAGAACACTTCTCTGTATATCTTCAAAACACAAACCGCATCGTATTTTTTCGGATTTACTAGTTAGATTAATAGTTTGAAGGTAGATTGAAGACGAAGATCGTCATATCATTGTACTTGTAATCACCGGTGAGTAAGTAAGTAAGTAAGTGAGTGAGTCGAGGCCCTTCTTCAAGTTGAAGGAGGAGAGTGGATGTAGGATCTTTTGATCTAAACCACTATAAATCGTTTGTCATTTACTTTCTCGCATTTATATTTTTGTTGATAATCATTGTTCAAACAAATTTATTTGATTGCTTTTTGATCTGAATCACAGATTGAGTCTAAAAATTGTTTCCGCTATTCATCTTTGATAATTTGAATTGATAATCTGAATTTTTCAAAAGATTAAGATAATCTATTCAACCCTCCTTCTAGATTATCTCTAGAAGATTCACTTGCTTTTACTAAATACTCAATCTAAGGACCAACAAAGTCTATTTTAGAGTATGTAGGGTTTGGCAAGGTTGGCATGCGGCTTAGTGAATGCTAGATTAGGTATATGGCCGCATTAAATGCCAAGTACTACCTTTTGCGAATTTGACGATAAAGTAAATTGATGTTCGGTTTTGTGCCAGATCCTTACATGAGTTGGCGGCTTCTCATTGGTCCTCTTCTTGACAGGTGGGCGAGAATCAAACGACTATATTAATGCTAATACTTTGAGTTGCTTATCATCTTTGTTATGGTTGATAATCAAGCCTAACACTTCTTTTGTATGCAAATACTTGGTTCCCTAGTCCAAATAACCAAATACATTAAATGCCTAAGCCTTAAATGCTCTCACCGCATTAATGTTCGGCTAGTCTTCTTCGATGACTTTGGCTCTTGGTGGTCAGCTCACTTTGATAGCTTAGAGTGCAGGTGACTGAATCGGTGGACCTCTCTTCCACTTTCTTCGATCTTCATACTCCTTTCTTGAGTCTTCCCTTGAGCTTGTTCGGGCTTCTTCAATCTTCATATTTTCGATGAGTTCCCCCTCAACCGAATCTCCTTTAAACCTATTCTAAAGAACACAACTTCCTAACGGATAAGTTGTCTACCCTGAACTAAGTAGGACTTGAATAGTCTAGCTTTGAACTATTCTAACTTAATTCCAAGGCAAACCATCATACTCGGGGATTTTGGGATCCAATCAAAACTTCATTTTGGGATCCCGAGAAAGCGACTCACCTTCCAAGAAACCCGAGAAAAGAAATGGCCCGGAAGGTTAAGAGAAGAATACTTGAGATGGAGGAGTCGAACAAGATGTTCATGAATTGAAGGTTCGAGTCTCCCATACCCCTTGCAATGATTACTTCAAGTCGTGGTACCTCGGAGGGTTTCCACCATCAAGACCTCGATAGTAGAAGGGTTTGTACCCCAATATGTCCCGGACCAACCATTGAAGAAGTTATGGCCCCGAAGGAAGAAGGAGAAGGAGGAGCATAAGGATAGCTAAAGAAGAGAAGCACATGAGGCTCGGGACATTTGATTGGAAGTCTTCCCGAGAAGTGGAGGAGTCCATATCGGAGAAGAGAGTCAAAAAGGAGGAAGAATGCATCTTAGCCTCGAGACCACTCTAGGCCCAATCGAGAAAGTATCCCCACATTGATCGGTGGGTACCTATCAATCTCAATGATGAGTGGGAAGAAGTCAAAAGGGAGTTCATCCACTCCTATTATGTGGTTAGAAAATGGGGTGACATGGATGCGGATGAGATATTTCACACTCGAGATGGCTGAAAATTGTCCTCAACTACTATCTCGATTACTTGATGCATATGAGAAAGCATATGGTAGTGAAAGGCAGAAGGCACCTAAATGGATGAAATACATTCCACCCAAGACACTTCGGGAGGCTGTTAATCACAAGCGAGATCATCGATGAATGGATAAGGATCATGGAGGAGATGAACACGAAAGGTTTTGATTATGACATTATCCGTAAGAATGAGTGAAGAAGAAGGTGTTTGCTCGGTAGACTATATGTTCTCCTCGATTTGTAAAAATCTTCGTAATATTTTATCTTTACGAACTTTCGTTAGACTAGGAGAATATTTGTAAATTGTACACCTCAAACAAATCAATGAAAACTCTTGAATGTTTTTGCCCTCAAGATAATATCTCTTTATCTATTTTGGCTTTGTGTTGGTCTTTGCTCGATACTATTTGATAACTGAAAATATCGGATGCAGAAAAGATTAAGTGTTGTAATAAAAATCTGAAAATCTATTGAAATATTTTCTAAGTACTTATCTTTCTCACGACTAGTTTAGTTCTCTGAATCGACTTGTTACGATTAACTTATTGTAACTCGGGGTGATAGTTAAGTTAGCTATCATATATATTTTCTTAGAAGGGTTTTGGCATCATCAAAAAGGGTAAAATTGTTGGGACATGAATAAAATGAAGTTTTGATTTGATCCCAAAACCCCGAATATGATGGTTTGCCTTAGAATCGATTAGAATAGTTCGGGCGGACTATTCATGTCGGGTTACTTAGTTCAAGGTAGACGGCTTATCTTTTAGGAAGCGGTGTTCTTGAGAATAGGTTTAAAGGAGATTCGGTTGAGGGGACTCATCTAAAAATATGAAGGCGAAGAAGCCCGAACAAGCTCGAGGAAAACTCGCGAAAGGAGTCGAAGGCGAAGAATGTGGAAGGGAAGTCCACTGATTCGGAGTCACCGCTAAGCTATCGGGTGGTGAATCAATTTGAAGTCTGAAAGTCCACTGAAGAAGACTAAGTGAACATTAATGCGGTGAGAGCATTTAAGGCCCGTGCATTTAATGTATTTGGTTACTTGGACTAGGGAACCAAGTATTTGCGAGCTTGATTATCAATCATAACAAAGGTGTTAAGCAACTCAAGTTATCGGCATTAATATAACCATTTGACTCTCAACTACCCGTCATTCGTGAGGACCAATGAAAAGCTGCCGGTTCATGTACGGATCGGACCTAGAGCCTCTTGTTGAGCAAGAGTTTCTTGTAAGAGTTGTCCGAGTACTTTCTCTTCTTTTACGCCTACGAGATGGTTCGTAGTTTCTTGAGACTTTAGCACTCTTTCCTCGTGCAACAATTGCTCTCAAGATTGCACAGTTCGAGACACCTTCTCCTTCAACTTCCGCCCTCGGCCCAATTCTTTCTCTGTGCCTTTCAACTCTTCACCCAAGGATGCTGCTTTTGCTCGGATGTCGGTTTAGTTATCTTGATAGTTGCTCCGATTATGCCAATCTGGCGGCATCCTTGGCTTGCTCTAATCTTAGCGATCTGGTTTTCTTACCCTTAGCCTTTCATTCCCCCTTTTTGGCATCATCTCTGTCCGGGAGGGAGACAAGGGAAAGTTGGGCTTGTTCTTTAGTCACCGCCTCGTGTCTCACTAGTAAATCTTCCTGCGCATCCATCGGAAATCTATGCGCTCCATAGCGACAAAGAAAGGCATTAATGGGGGCCAATTTTTCTTCAAGGATGGTCTCCATCACCTTCCCGAACTCGATCGCCAGATATCATGACACTATCTAGCTTTTGATTTAAGGAGTTTGAAATCTTGAAGTTACCTCGATAAGATGTAATCTGATGCGATTTGATGTAGCTTTGATGGAGTCCTTGGATTTGATCCTCCAAAGCTTTCTGCTTTGAGATGAAGAGGCTTCGAGGCACTGCCGCTTTAGTGGTCGAAGCTCGAGACTTGACATTACGGGCGATGTCGAACCTCGAGTCATGGATTCAACCAGCTTTTGGATGTCGAGACATTGGCTCCTCAAGTTTAGAGTTTAAGGAGGCGGCTCTGCGGTTGTCCTCTGCTCCAAATTTGTAAGGGCTTCGGCCCGAGGATGTTGTGGGATCTTAGCCGATTCTGCGATCCTCCTCCTCGAGTGGCAACAGACTTGAAAGTACCTCTCGTATATGTAATTCAGCCCATAAGTCGGGGCCTTGTATTTTACGGTACATAGGTGCATGCTTCCTCGATCTGGCGGCTTGAGTTGTCACCGACCTAACTCTTGAGCGATCCTTTATTGCTTAATTTCCATGATTGCCTAGATTTGCCCACGAGACTGTGCCAATGATTTCCACTTCTTCCTCCTCTGCTGATTCTGTGCTCGATACCACTTGTAGGTCCCAGGATAGGGTAAATCGGGTGTATGGGGGAGGAAATACACTTGAATGCAACTTTTTAAACTTCTAAGCTTAGTTTCTTGAATGTAATTTTCGGGTGATCGAGGGGAGTTACTTGAGCAAGGGTTCCACTGAATCGAGTAGCTTGAGGCTTTGTACGAGATACCCAACCTCACCAATGTTGTAAGCGGATCAGTTGGCCAAATATCTAAACTAGCCCGAGTATGCGAGAATGTAGACCCCGAGTGTTTTACCCTTTAATTAGCTTATCCGATTAACACAAGCAACTTTTACCAATCGAGTCTTACTTACTATTTAGGTTAATGCACTCAAACAGATAAAGAAAGCAAGTAAAGAACACATAAATTTATAATGGTTCGTAGATGAAAACTCCTACATCCACTTTCTTGATTGAACAGAAGAATTCCTTATCCACTTGAATTTCTTGATTTATAGTGCTAAGGGACACCGATTAAATCAACCTCTCTAAGGAAGACATAATCCCTAGGAAGATCGAGTCCTAGTACTCCGTACACTTGCTCTCCTCTCGATATCACACAATCGATTCAAGACTTCACTCAAACTAAACAACTAACTTACTCAAAGGTGTTTAGGTGCTAGTTTTGGTTCCAACTTTGTGAGATAATTCTTACAATGAAGAACGGTAAGTTAAGGGTTGAAGTTATCTCTTCTAAGCTTTGGAAATACGAGAATGAGTTCAAGCTCTTTAGTGAAACACTTGGGAAATTTGTAGGCTTTCGAGTGCTTCTTGTGCCTTCTATATTTATAGACAATCTCAAAACTTCCCATTGGAAAGAAGCCATTTGATAGATTCTATTTTAGGGTAGGTAGAGTTTGGCAAGGTTAGCCATGCAAAGATAGTGAATGCTAGATTAGGTATGGCTGCATTAAATGCCAAGTACTACCTTTTGCAGATTTGACCAAAGTAAACCGATGTTCAGCCGTTGTGTCGAATTCGTACATGAGCCGGCGGCTTCTCATTGGTCCTCCGACCGACGGTAGGTGAGAGTCAAACGGTTATATTAATGCCGATAGCTTTGAGTTGCTTATCACCTTTGTTATGATTGATAATCAAGCCCGACATTCCTCTTGTCTCGCAAATACTTGGTTCTCTAGTCCAAGTAACCAAATGCATTAAATGTCTGAGCCTTAAATGCTCTCAATCGCATTAATGTTCGGCTAGTCTTCTTCAAGGACTTTGGCTCTTCTCTTGATTCACCACCGATAGCTTAGGCTTCTTCATGGACTTTGGCTCTTCAAGCTTCTTCATCTTCATATTTTCGATGAGTTCCCCCTCAACCGAATCTCCTTTTAACCTATTCTCAAGAACACAACTTCCTAACAAATAAGATGTCTACCCCGAACTAAGTAGTCGACCCGAATAGTCCTGGCCCGAACTATTCTAACATGATTCTAAGGTAAACATCATACTCGGGGGTTTTGGAATCCAATCAAAACTTCATTTTGTTCATGTCCCAACCGGAAGTTATGTTGCTACGTTAAAATAACATGCATGCATGAGTAGTCTATATCTATTATATCATATTTTATTATATTAAGTTAATTATGAGTTTATAACATGTTTGGTAATCTATTTTTGAAAATATTTTAATTAGTTAAATGTTTGATAGGTGGGTGTGACATGAGTTAGACACGAGCGGTGGTTAAGCACTTAAGATTTTAATTATATAAAAAAATCACTCGTGTTTTTTTATGACGTTGTCTTCCGCTTGAACCACTTTAAATTAAATATTTTGATCATTCATGCCCTAAACGTACTTCCATTTGGGTGGCATCACCAGTGGCGCCACGCTTATATTTTTTTACAATTTGAAATGGGGGTTTATATAGTAGTGGACTAGGTCAAAGTATTAGAAATTGCAATTAAGTCATTTAAAAATAGAAAATCTCAAAGAAAAGCATGAGGGGACGACTCAACGCAACTCGGTCGAGTGACGCAAATTGATGAAGGAACAAGTTCCCGAATTCTTCGAACGAATGGATGGTGTTGGGTCCCACCGCTAAACCATTGTTGAGCCACCTTGGCTAAAGTGGTTAAGAACACCTTGCACTTAACCCCTCTCTATAACAAGATAGAAGGGCTGAATTCTCAAAGCACACAAGGTGCCCATAGAGATCTGATGTCCTATCGTACTCATAATTCAAAGGCTTGAAGTTATAAGGTAACTCATCCCGCAAAATATCATTAGAAATCGACAACCTGCACACAAGTCGAGAATCACTAACCTAATTATTCATCTGCTTCCTCATGTTATCAATCCGCCTGGAGAGCCGAGATTTGACCTTCGGTAGCTCTTGGATGGGTATCTCCCTTACCTTCCTCCATATCGACAGCCTTCCCTCTTTTCTTATGGAATATTCTAGGGTGCCCCAGCCTCTCGGCTCCTTGGGAACTTGTCCTGAAATAACTTCATCTTCCTCTGGGGCTTCTATCCCCTCGACCTATCTCTTTCGTCCAATCTACGAGCCTCGTGATGACATCAACACAGACTCTTGATTGATCTCTTTCTCATTTCCTTCCGCGGTGTAGGAACACGAGCCTTTTTCCTCAACGTAGTTTCTAACATGGCTTTCACCGTAGCACTAATCTGCTCCCTAAGTATCACCATTATTTCGGGACCAAGAGACACTGTGGTACGGGGCCTCCGTAACACATGACCGCCACCGATGCCGGAACACCGGCTCGATAAATAGGTTTGGGAGGCACAACAATAGGATCTTTTCCCCTGGATTAAATCCAAGAGGTGTGGACATGGGCCTTCCTACACTATGCCCCTATCCTCCCTAATGAGACAGAGTGGCAAGAATTACCTCCCCATTCCTGCAAAGTAGGACCGACACTCGCAGTGGTGAGAGGTGAAATCACCTCCCTTCTAATGTACCGCTCCAACACCGGGATGAAAAAGGGATGGTCAAGGACGACCTATCCTTTCCTCCACCCTTTTCGGGATTCATCTTGTC
Organism: Paraleonurus japonicus; assembly: GCA_030762865.1. Lineage (NCBI taxonomy): Eukaryota > Viridiplantae > Streptophyta > Magnoliopsida > Lamiales > Lamiaceae > Paraleonurus > Paraleonurus japonicus. The sequence continues at coordinate 44,037,336 of CM061053.1, read as the reverse complement.
CACGAACCATAATAATTATGGTTAAAATTTCATTATCTCATGCCTTATGCCCAAGTTTCCTACAGACGACGCCACTTGATGCGTGTGATATAATCATACTAACAAGGATTGAACCTCATACTTAAGATTCGAGAAACCACTCTCCAAACACGAGAAAGAACCGCACGACCCGAACTCGAGCTCCGGATACCGCAAACACACCGGAGGGGTCCCCGGTGTAGGGAATCGATACTCAAGTCGCTGATCAAAAGATTTCAAGAAGTGGAACTTTAATACCCGATAAGGAGCCTCTTTGAGCTTGTATGAGCTATCTAGTAATATGATAAGAAATATGAAGTATCGTTCTTGGAGTGTGATAAGTGAATAAGTGAATTCATACCTTTCTTGGTTATGTTGATCACGTATAAATAATGCCCGAGAAAGAACGGTTATGCCACCCTCCGATGGAGGTCTCCCACTCTCCATCGTGTTTCTCCCACTTTCCGTCTTTCTTCCACGTCCCATTCCCATTTTGACGTAATAACCATTTCCAAAACTTTTCTTCGCAATGTTTCGGCCTGTTTGACCTGTTCAACATCTATCACTAGCTAATCCCCTATTTGGGGGAGTTAGTTAATTACTTGGAGTTTAAGTCGTATTATCTAACTACCCCTTAATATCCGCCTTTTAGCCCATCTAAACGGTTGCGGGCTTGCTCACACATGTCTTCCTGTCAAACTTTTTTGAGCCTTAATCTTACTCGGACCCTTTAGGCCCGTTTTGCCATTACTTGACCCAATACCACATGTATGCCACATCAAAGTCCAATACTCTTTTTAATTAATAATTTAAAAATAAATAAATAAATAAATAAATAAATTGGTGGGCCAAAAATCGGGCCAGGCCTATATTTTTTCGACCTTACCATATGATTTTTCGGGTGGGGCGGACCTAATAGTCGGCTCTACTTTTATTCAAGATTGCAAGTGACTTTTGAAATAAATATAAACACAATAAAGCTATACATGTGCTTTTTGATTACCAAATGAACCCTTGCGGCACGAGTATTGTCCTGACAAAACAATGTCTATATTACTATATAATTATTCTAAAAACTTAAATAATACTAATATATAATTGACTATCACCTACAATTGAGCACTTAAATTATATATATATATATATATATATATATATATATATATATATATATATATATTTAGTTAGTTAGTTAGAATGATAATTATTGTATTAAAAAAGTTGATAACAAAAAGTTAAAAATATGTGTTTTATTTTTTTAAATATTATTACACAATAAATGCATGTGTAAGACAATTCATGCATTATAAATCTTTAGAAAAAGAAAAATAGTGAAAAAAATATTCATATATTTGAGAAAAAAATCATGTTACTGTATAAAAATTTTATTTTACTCTTTTAACCATTTTAAAGTGAGTGAAATAATAAATAGGTAAAATTACAAAAAAAAAAAAAAAAACATGTCATGTGTATACTTGCGTTAAACGAAAAATTAGATGTGAAATCTAATGTTGGATAAAAGATAATGCTTTGATAAAAAAATTTAGGCAAGTCATTGTATGCACTAGTTGCATGTGCAATCAATAATTATGTGTAATTTAACTAATTAAAGAATTTTTAATTTACTTAATTAATTCATTGGCGGAATAATTTTATTTATTAAATTTATTTAATTTTCTTGTTAGAATTTCCCACAAATTAAAAATATTGTGAATATATTATAATTATGGATATTATTTGTAGGGAAATATATTTAATGGGCTAAGATGTCTAATGGGCTTTTAGGGTTACATCTCTATTCTCTTCTATTTATACATCCTTCACTATTGTATCGTTACACACAACAAGAAATATAGTAAAATATCTTGGTTTGGTTCGCCCCCAAACGTAGTCATTCTTGACGAATTAGGTAAACAAATTTATGTTCTTCTCATTCTTTGTTTTACAACACATTATCGCACGATTGTTCTACCAATTACGAATCCCTTCCGGCTCCCAAAGATCATCGGTCTTCCCTGCTCCGAAATCGAGGTACTGGATTTGTGTATTTATTATTATTATTATTATTATTATTATTATTATTATTATTATTATTTTTAATAATCCTTCCACCAATAATTGATATTTGCATATATATATATATATATATGATAATAATAATTAATTGCGGTTTATTGTTTGGAGGAGCATACTGCTTCATTTTTTTATTCAATTTAGCCTCGCATGTATTGTCTAATTAGTTATTTTATTAAAAGAAAACCTAAAACCAGGAGACCACAAGTCGGCCTGCAGGTCGAGCCCCCACTAAAAATCTTTTTAGGATAAAACCCTCCTTAGGGAAACCCCTAAAAAGGAAAAGGAAAAATTTCTCTAAAATAAATTAAGAATGAGAAAAACGAAAGTATTCCATAAATCTATCATTTTCAAAGCAAGATTAAGGATGAACTCCGACGTTATCCCACCAAATAAACTTCTCAAAATATTGGAATTTAGAAATTGCATCCGTCACTTTATTTCATTCTCTATAAATATGAATCGCTTTAAACTCAATGTCAAGGAGTTTCTCTTGCATCCAATTCCAAGTTGCCACTGAACCGCCATGGCACCGCAACATCCAGATTCGAAAAAGTGAAACCACATAAGTATAATCAGATTGGAGTACGGCCGTTGTCCATCCTTTATTAATTGCCACAATCACACCCTCAATAGCCGCCCAAATATTTGCTTCAAAAGCTTGGCCATTTCCCATCATCCGGCATAAGCGGCTTGCACAAATCCCATACAATTACGGTACACTTCGCCTCCTTGAATTACACCGTCCACATCACTACCATCGTATTCAACTTGATTCCCATGCATGGCGGCGACCATCTAACGAGAGATCATTATCGGCGTAGGACATGAAATAAATTTGAGCGATAAAGATCGCATACGGTGATGATCCATGCAAGTATTAAAATTAGGTCATGTATCTTCTAAATTTATTTCTCTTAATAAGCTCCACCATTGAATCATAAAAGGCATTTGCCAAAACTCGTGTCCTCATTCTTATGGACAAAGACATTATGATGTTTCCAAAGCAACCAAAAACAATTAATCCATGCTAGTTTCCATATGCTTAATATTAAGGGACTAAATCTCCTACGCATAATAAAAACATGGTAAAACGATTCGAATCCCGTCGGCATAACACACAAATAGATGGCCCCGACACTCCACGGATTGAACAACATCCCGTGTTGGGACTTTGGCCCAAATTAGCCGCCAAATTAGAGTAGACCGCGCGGGAAGGATGTGCTTCCCCATATCCATTCTCCCGGCTCACTTCACTGGGAATTTATTTCGGCATAACTTATAATCCTCTTTTGAATCGATTTTTCCCGATTTATGCTTGACCCAGACTCTAGTATCAACAGCTCCCTCGGCAATTTTAACATCAATAATATCGGCACAAATCATGGAAAATTTTCAAGAAACTCAGTGTTTAAAACCCAAGCATTTTCCGACCTATAATGGCTAATTTTTGTTGAAAATTCGGCCACTCCGCCGATGGAATGCCAACTCTTTCCGCTATAATATATCTCAACCAATCTTGAGTCCAGAAAGACAAACTTGAATTCTGCACGAGCAACCATCTAGAGTGTTCATAAACCAATTCTCTAATGCGACGCAACCCGTTCCAGATTAAAGAGGAAGCAAAATATCCGATCTATTGACCCTCACTTGTGGTATGTCTTTGATGAATAAATTCCAAGCCTTCATCCACTTCTATGATAATATCCCAAGCCGCCTTTAGCAAAAACCCCTCATTTGTCGCTCAAATTGATCTCACTCCAAGCCCCCTTCTTTATGCGGAGCGCACACTCGAGCCCAAGCAATAGTGCCATAATTTTACTTTTTGCGATCGCCGTTCCATATAAAATTACGCATGGCCACATCAACTTGTTTTAAAAGAAACCTCGGCCATTTATATACCATCATACCGTGGTTAAGTGAAGAAACTATAACACTATTCACTAAGCACACTCTTCCCCGCTAGTGATAACATTGCTCCACTCCACTTATCAAAGTTTCCAACTATCTTATCTGCAATGGGTTGCAAAAAGGAAATTTTGGCTTCCCTTGGAAATTTGGGACTCCCGTAAATAAAAGGCACCAAACCCTCATTGAAATGGAGAACATTGAATAAAAATGCCGAAATCCCCTCGCAAGTTCGATTTCCAGCAAAAAGACTCGAGACTTTGTCGTACTAACAAGCCGCCTGAAGCCTTGCCATACGATTCAATATATCACGGATAAGAAACACATTTTCTTTTGTTGCTTTGCAAAAGATTAGTATGTCATCCGCATAGAGAAGATTAATAGGCACACGTACCCCAACTTTGCCTCCGCATGAGTTACACTACTAACACCCCCTTGATAATCAATCATTCTCACAAGCACATCCTCACCAATCGAGAAGAGTAGTGGTGAGAGCGGATCCCCTTGCCGCACTCCACGAGAGCAAGAGAAAAATCCTTCTAAACTACCATTAAATAAGATAGATAGCCTAGCCGATCGCAAAATTCAATCAATAAGCTTTGTGAAATGAGCGCAAAAACCATACATTCTAATACATGCAGCAGAAAATTCCATTGCATAGTATCAAAGGCTTTACAAATATCAATTTTTAGTGCAATGTTTCTAGAACCTTTGTTCAAATAATTAAAACTTTCCGAACTGCTGGCGATCCAATGTTGAATATTTTTCCCCGGAATGAATCCATATTGCGAAGAAGAAAGAACTTTTCTTAAAATCAATGAGTCTCATGGCAATGATTTTCGTGAAAACTTTGAATAAAAATTTCCAAGTACAATCGGTCTAAAATCCTCCACTTTTGAAGAGCCCGCCGATTTCGGTATCAAAGTCACTACATTGCACTAAATCCTGCTGAATGAAACCTGATTTATAGAAAAAGCCAACCGCATTGACAACATCATTCTTAACAACATCCCACGCAGCCTTGAAAAAGACACCTCCGAAGCCATCAGACCCACTGCTCGGAGAAAGATCGAACACAACCGATCTAATTTCCTCTTCTAATGGAATGCGGGTTAATTCTTCATTCATGGCATGAGTAATTGAGGGTCGAATCAACTCATTTACAAATTGCAAAGAAGATACTTCTTCTCTGGAATCTGTGAACAATGAGAAGAAATTAACTAAGTGATCTCGCAATTTCTCTCCTATCTTCACATAAATTGCCATCGATCGGTAAAGCCGTATATTAGATCGCCTCGCCAAGCCTTGTGAAGACGATGGAAAAATGACGTATTTTGATCCCCATCCGTGAGCCAATATGCTCGGCTTTTTTTGCATCATCGAGTATTCGATTCTTTAGCATGCCATTGATCTCATCAATTAATTCGATCTCCTTTTGAGATAACTCGATCACAAACTCGTAATTTGGAATTTGTTGCCGCAACGTTGATAATTCACGCTGAAGTGCCACTAGATTGAGAATAATGTTTCCAAATGCCTCTTTACTCCAGTCCTTGAGTTTAGTTTTCAACCGCTTCATTTTTCGTATGCATAGAGAAATGGGATCTTGTGCATGAATATCTTCTCTCCATGATTCCAGAGTTATCGTCCCAAAATCTGAGTGATTAGGCCAAAAGCTTTGGAATCTAAAAGGCTTGGGCGTCTAGATATCCGATTCGAAACATTTGAGAAGTTCGGATGATGATCCGAATGAGCTCTTAGAAGAATTAATGCCGATATAGATACCTAGAAATCCGTAAATCGTTCGACACCAAAGTTCTATCCAAACGCGAGGAAAGAATGGACCTGCATGGCAACATTTCTAAGTGAAAAAGGTCCCGACGTATTCAGATCAAAAAGTCCCGCATCCGCAATAAATGTCCCGAATTCATCACACGAACGCTTATGCAATTGTCTCGCCCCACTTGTTCATGAGCCCCGACAATAGCATTGTAGTCACCAACTAAACAAATATTCCATCCGAAAACGGCATTAATGAATGCCAAAGGTGTCTCCTTTCCACATAATAGTTTCGCATGTACCAAATAGTAAACCCCTTTTATAGTATCTAATTTAATGATTATTACTTGGCGAGTTTAAGAACAACGAGACGGCATATTCGGCAACCTGCAATCGCATGCCACCCAAATATTCGGCCCGAGTCCATTTTCTCGATGTTCTCATCAATAAAATTTATATTGATCTTGTGCCAAAATGGAGTGACAAAATCCAAAAATAATACTTTTGGCTCTGCAATTGCTATAATATCTGGTTGATATGCTCTCGCAAACTCACGGAGCATATTTACGGCCGAGTTATTACCCGGCCCCGAATATTCCATAAGAACACAATCATTGAAGTCTCACGGTTCGATCTGTGCTTTGGCGGATGGTCTTCTTCATCACACAATCTGCCCGACTGGAGGATACCTTACGCATTGCTTCCAAAGCTTCAGATCCACCACGAAGTAATGTGGTAAGTGTTGTCGTGAATCGTGGAAATGTGTGTTGGTTTATTTCGCAAACTATACTCCTTCATGACCCCAGCTTTAGCTTGGTTTGCTCTCTTTTTGCTCGCCATTACTTGCGACGGCCCCAACTTTGTCTTGCCCGCTTCAAAATCGAGGTATCCGTCTCTCGAATATTCCAAATTCCCTTTCATATCATTACACCCTTCGCCATTAATCGCTACCACCCACATATCGTTGTCTCGGTTGTCCAGTGCAATCGCTCTCTCTCCACATTTTCCTCGTCCAAATCGGCCGTGCTTCATAACCATTTTTGTGAAAATTAGTGTCGATTCGTCCATGGCTTTGTATTCACTTGCAGCCCTATTGGGAGATCCTTGTGAATCCAACCTTCTTCACATGCATAATCGGAGTGCGTGTGATTCAAGTTCCCATTATTATCATTTGATTGGTTGCCAAGCCCTACGTTTTCTCCGTAAGCCTCGGCCAAAGGTGTGTCACCGGCTTTATCGGTTTGAGCAGAGCTCCAACCGTGACCAAATCCCCGTGAGCAACTCTAGTCTTATTTTTAACCCGATTAGCCCCTCCTTTAGCACTCCTCGGTGCTTTTTCGTCCATGTAATGATCTCGCAACTCTCAAGTGAAGGCCCAATAATGCCACAATGAGAGCGTAAATACGGCAATTGCTCATATTTCAATGAGGCAAACATAACTTGTCCCTCCGACTCAAACATTATGAATTCCTCACAACCTTTGGTCATGCCAATTTTGATTAGCACTGCGGCGTAATGACACATTGACTTATTTCGCGAACGATCATCAATTTTAATAACCGTCCCCAAAGTCAAGCCGAGAGCATGAATGATTTTGGTTGATAAAATTCTATTGGAATCTCATAAATTCTAACCCAAACCCGACCTAAATTTGAGTTAATTTTATACGGATTAAAACCCCTTACCCAACGCTGCACCCGTATGTCGATCGGTTTCAAACTCCACATTCTCTTATCAAGAATTCTTTACGTATCTGCCGATCCAAGGAGCCGAATATTGTAATATCCTCTCCCAAGAGGAACCAGCTTCCATTCTCCAACAAGATCCCACACCTCACCGAGCTTACCGACAAGATCATTTATTGAATATGGCTTATCACCCGGTGCTAGCGATATTCTTCCGATGAGAGAGTGTTTGATTATTAACCTCTTATTTGACCAGCAGTTGTTAGGATGTATACTATAAGCCTAGCTTTTGTATGAACTTCTTTTTTAGTATGAACATCCCGTTGATATGAGATTCATTATGATCAAAATACTTGTTTTTTTATGATTGTTATATATATCATTATTTTGTCCAGATTAATATATACGGTAGATAACATAGTGTGTGGTGTCACACGTAAGATCATGCTATCAGTTCCTTATAGGTTATAAATAAGAGCTCACAACCAAGATGAATTTGGACAAACTATTGGAGCATTGTGGTGTAATTTGGTATTAGTCTATCTTGACTATAAAATTACACTAGTATGTTTTGTATGTATTGAGCGTAACCATATGAGGTTGTTCAATTTGTACCGACTATATAAAAGAACAAGACCTCTGTTATTATGGATGTACGTCTTCTTAATCCCTATATAATAACGCACGTGTACTCGAGTGTATATTTCTTTGATTTGCCAATGGGTGAGATTTATTAAATTAATAGGCTCGGTGAATTGGGAGATAACACTGTTTATATAGTGTGTTGTTGATTATAGAAGGAATCCATGTCCTAATTATTTAGGATGATGATGTCCCCTTGAGGAGCTCATAAAGATTATCATGTAAACCTGCAGTGGATTTAATCCGACATGATAATAAAGATGAGTGGTACTACTCTTGGAATTAGATGTAAATTAATTAAGTTGTCAAGAACTTATTTAATTTATGGACATTCGATATCTTAAACACGGGAAATAAACGTACACATAATAAAGGAGTCCATATTATAATATGGGATTAGACGGTAATTCAATTATAACTCTTTAGTGGACCGAGTTATAATTGATGGGCTTAAGTAGAGTGTTCGGATTGAACACGGGACATTTAGGCCCATCAGAGGCCCAACCCTAATTCCTCTTTAGGGTCCCCTGTTGTAGCCTATAAATAAACCCTATATCGAGCCTCCAGACGTGTGAAAAACGTGAGATCGAGAGAGAGGCAGATTCTGATTCCTTAGAGGATCGTGAGGGAAAGTGGATAGGGATACGGCGTAAGATCGTGAGGTTCGTGGCTCATCCTTGATCCGCAGCTTCCGATCTTAGAACTGGTTCGATTTCACCGATTAAGGTGAATAGGTATGTTTTATTTTTCCGCTACATTTTTATGCATGTGATCCCGAATTAGATAATCAATTAGAGTCGCGATCCGGTGGTTCCAACAATGTATCATCTATTATCACAAAGATATATTCTCCCTTTCTCTCTGTGCAACCATGGACGAAGAATCGTCCTGTTCTTGATTTGAATGTTGGAAATTTGGGAACAACGCCTGTTTATAAGATCCCTTTTCTAGAATCTGTTGCTACTGCAAATTACGATCAATAGGATTAGTGTCAGAGGTCGACTTGCCCTTATCCTGTATTGTCTCGTGATTAACGGGAATCGCCGGAGAACGATCCATTGGAGCCCTAATTCTTTGCCCTTCAAGAGTCGGTTCAACAAAATTGGAAGAACGTAGCAGTGCTGGGAGAAGAACTTTCACTTGGGAGGAGAGAACCTCCGAGATAAGACGTTTCAGGATATCCTCAAGAGAATCCATCTCTTGTATGGCTCAGCCTCGAAAGAAACCCTTCGCCGTCGGCGAACAAGCACCGGCAGCAAACAATGAGAATTCAAAATTCAAATCGTCCGCTTTCTCCGGAGCATTCTGTTCATTCCAAATATGTTATCCCTTATCTTAGCCTACATGTATTGTGCCACCAATATTGTTGGTTAGTTTCCAATGAATGAGCGCTACTAACTTATCCCACTAAATTACCGTAAAAAGTAAACTTATTCCACTAAATTGCATGCCCCAGTGCACGAATAGAACATGCATATTTACCCTGTGAAGCTTTTCTTTCTTAATTACGTGTTCAACTTTTTTCCTCTTAATTTAAATCTGCATCATCTTCTGTTTAATTTGCAATGTTATATATGTGCGTGACTTAATTCAATTTCAGTGTTATATATATATATATATATATATATATATATATATATATATATATATATATATATATGTTTTTATTAATATGCATACTTATTTAATTATTTCAATAAATATGATCTTGGGAATTCAATTTTGTAGTTCTTGGGAATTCAATTTTGTATGAGATGATTTTATTAATGAGACTCATTTTATTTAGTTATGAATTATGATTTCAAAATAAAACATGACCCGAAATACCAATTTGATTTGCTCTTTGGGGGAGTTGGGGCTGTTTTTCAATTACGCTTATTAGTGAATTTTTTTAAAAAGAAAAAAATAAAATAAAAGCTGTAATGGACAATTTAAAAAGAATAATAATAAATGAATAAAAATGCCTAAATTGTGAAAGATATTGAAAAAAAAATATTTTTTTCAAAAGATCTGACGAATATCATTTCCCGTATTTGTAGATATGCATATCTTTTTCTTTTAACCATATCCCTTGTAATTAGTGTGAGATTTACACCTTTAATCTTTGATTGTAATCTGTATATATTTTGGAGCGTGAAGTGGTTTATGATTTAGTTTTAGTTTGCAACCTTTACATAATTGGTTGTGCAAGAATTATGCAAGGAATATGACGGTTTACGATTTGTTTGAAAATAATAGAATGTTTTTGTTGCCTCTTTAATATTAGGTCTAATTTTTATTTCCTAATAATTGTAGTGGAAAAATGTCCGATATTACTAAGAGAGAATTTCTTGAGCTTGCTCTTGATGGCAATAATTACTTGACTTGGGCCCTTGATGTTGAGATTCACATAGCTTCATCTAATTTGAGTGGAACAATTGTACAAGGTTCTCAATCCACTAATGCGGCTTTAATATTTCTTAGACACCATCTCAATCAAGACTTGAAAAGGAGTATCTTCTTGAGAAGAACCCTAGTGTTGTATGAAAATCCTCAAGGATTGTTTCCATCAACAAACCGATATAATTCTCCCTCAAGCACAATATGATTGGCTAAATCTTCATTTTTAAGATTTTAAATATGTGACGAAATACAACTCTGTCTTGCATCATATTGTGTCTCGGTTAAGATTATGTCAATGTAAAATTACCGAGGCGAATTGTTACAAAAACCTTATCAACATTCAATGCGGTAACCTTGTACTCAGCAAGACAGGCCAAAAACTACACTTCTCACTCAGAGCCGATTTCGCACTTACTTTTAGTGGCGTAAAAACATAACCAACTACCGATGAAAATCATAATGCAAGACCGGTTGGCTCGCAAGCGGTGGATCAAGCACATGCTACAACTCAAGGAAATTATAGTGGACATAGGCGTGGAAGAGGCCAAGGCCGAGGTTCATTTCGAGGCCGAGGCCGAGGTTCGTTTCAAGGCCGAGCCGAGGTCGAATTTGGGGTCGGGTCAAGATAGTGGTCGAGGAACTTCTAATGATACTCAAGTTCAAGGCCGTGGAAAAGGTATACATCATTCTAAGACCACACAAAAATCGAGCTCTCATAAAAAGAATGAGCATATTTGTTACTGTGGGTGTGATGACCATTGGTCTCGTACATGCCGCACCCCTAAGCATTTGATTGAGGCTTATCAAAGAATGTAAAAGGACAAAAAGGGAAAGATTCTTCAAGGTAAATCTCATCATGCTAGTTTGCAAGCAAACTTTGACATGGACAAAGATGATCTATTGAGTGTTGAGCTCAAAGATTTTGAAGATGACGAGTGATCAAGATACTTGATATTTATCTTTTTTTTTTTTAGTTTTTATCATATTATTTAATTTCCCAAGTTTGACTTAAGATTTCTCCCTAGTATTTTTCTTGACTTAAGATTTCTCATTGGTGTGTTCTTTTACTATTATTTGTCATATTTGAACCTTATTTTTTTAAATATATATTGCTTTTAGTGATGCAATCACTAGGATATCGAAAATATGTTGTTGAAAAGCTTCCTTCTTTCTCATCCGAATCATATTATACATAAATTCGACCTTCTAATCTATATCTGTCATGAACTTAAAATTTAATGATCCAATTTTTTTCAAATTATGGCATGAGCGGTTAGGTCATCCAGACAAAATTTGATACGTCGGATTTTGTCTAATTCCATTGGTCATAGTATGCCAAATAATAGAATCTCTTTTGTTAGTGAATTTATTTGCGATGCATGTGCAAATGGTAAATTGCTAGACCAATATTGCAAAATTCCAACTTACCTATTTCATGTTGGGGCATGCAATTTTACATGTTGCATCTCTAATTCAAATTCGACCTACCGCATATCATGACTACTCCCCTTTACAACTAGTGCGTGGAAAAGAACCTAATATTTCTCATTTGCGCATATTTGGTTGTTCAAGATATATTGTGTATCACCACCAAAGCGTACCTCAATGGGCCACAAAGGAAACTAGGTATATATATAGGTTTTGAATCTCCATTTATTATGAAATACCTAGAACCTATGACAAGGGATCAATTTATGGCTCGGATCGCTGATCGCACATTTGATGAAGATCATTTACCGGCATTAGGGGAGATAAAAATCCAAAATTAAATAAATGCCGAGAAATTTTATGGAATGAAAAAGATATTCGTATTTAGACCCACGCAGAGTCAAACCGAACTAGAAGTTCAAAAGATAATTAACTTACAATATTTAGCAAGTAATGCGTATGCATTTACCGATCATAAAGGAGTGACTAAATCGCATATACCGTGTAAATGCACCACAAATGGTAGAGGTCCCAATGAAATCAAATATACATATTGATGCCCCCATACACCGTAAGCGTAGAGGGCCTCTTAACACAAAGGAAATAAATCATGCGGAAAACTAAAGCTAGCAAAAATATTCAATCACCCCTGAAATCTCCTCAAGAGATTCGTCCCGAAGACGAAAATTCTAGTAACGATATATGTGCACAAAATAAAATACTAGGATTGCGGAACGACTGCACCAAAATATTTTGGAAAATGATGAAGATCAAAGTTGATGTAAACATAGAAGTTGCTATGAATTTTAAATACAAGAGAAACTTATAATAGAAGTATTATTGTTGTCGACAACGAATTTGCCCCCACAATTGTTCTTTTTATTATGAATAATGATCTGGATCCGTAACCCAGTAAATAGCCGAGTGCCTAAGCGCTCGACCGGGTAAAATGGAAAGAAGCAATTGAGGTGGCTGGCTAGACTCCCTAAACAAAAGAAGAGTATTTGGTTCTCGTACATACACCGAAAATATTATCCCTATTGGATATAAATGGGTATTTGTACGAAAACGAAATGAGAATAATGAGGTGGTGAAATACAAAGCGAGATTAGTAGCTCAAGGGTTTTCGCAAAGACCCGGTGTTGATTTTGATCAAACATATTCTCCTGTTATGAATGGAATAATGTTACGCTACTTAATATCCCCTGGCAGAAATTAAATTTAGAAATGCGCTAATGGATTTTGTAATCGCATATTTATATGGATCATTGGATGCCAATATTTATATGAAAATCCCCGATGGATTTTAAGATTCCCAGATGAGGAATAATGAAAATCGCAATATGTATAGTATAAAAGCTGCAGAGGTCATTGGCCTAAAAGCAATGGGTTGTATGTGGTATAATCGACTCGGTGAGTTTCTCCAAGAAGGAATATATATACAATGAAGCATTTTCTTGCGTATTTATAAAGAAATCATTAAATGGTTTTGTATCATCACAATTTATGTTGATGATCTAAATATAATTGAAACATGTAAGGAGATTGAAGAAGTTAATTCAACCTTAAAGGCTGAATTTGAAATGAAAACCTTAGGTAAAATCAAGTATTGTCTCGGTCTACAGATCGAGCATCTCCCGAAGGAATCCTTGTACACCAATCAACCTACCTCGAAAATGTATTGGAGAGATTCTATATGGATAAATCTCATCGGCTAAGCACACCAATGGTTGTTCGCTCCTTGAAGTGGATAAGAACTCATTTAGACCTAAGGAAGATACGAGACATATACTAGGACCAGAAGTTCCTTACCTAAGCGTAATTGATGCATTACTTTATCTTGCAAACTGCACCAAATCGAAGATTGCATTTGCAGAAATTTTCTTGCAAGGTTTAGTGCTTCTCCTACAAGGAGACATTGGAATGGTGCTAAACACATTTTACGATATCTTCAAGGTTCACAAGATCTTAGTTTATTTTATACAAGAAATTAAGACAAAATATTGGTGGGCTATGCAAATGCTGGTTATATGTCTCTGATCCCCATACTACCGGATCTCGGATCAAGTTATGTTTTCCTCTGCGGTGGTACCGCAATCTCTTGGAGGTTTGGTTACCACCTCCTCAAACCATTCATATATTATTGCTTTATATGAGGCCTCACGAGAATGTGTTTGGTTAAAGTCATTGGTAACACATATTTGCAATTTATGTGAAATTCTAAAAACGATATATCCCCTATTGTCTTTTATGAAGACAATGCAGCATGTATTGCACAAATGAATAATGGATATGTTAAAGGAAACTTGGCAAAACACATTTCCCGAAATTCTTTTATCCATATGAACTCCGAGAAAAGTGGTGAAATTATCATACACAAGGTACGCTCTAGTGACAATCTGGCATATTTGTTTACTAAATCACTTCCTACATCTACTTTTGTAAAATATGTCCATCAAAATTTGGTGTCGCCGGCACTCCAAAAATAATATTTATAATTCGTCTTAACGAATCCACTACTATGTAGTAGGATAAGTAAGGGGTCGATCCCACAGGAATATGAAATTATTGTCTCAACAAGAATATGAGGACTTAAGTAACACAAAGGGGGTTTTAATGAGGACGGAAGGTATTATAAATAAAAAGAATTATAAAGAGATAATTATGCACTTTGAGAGTTATAAATTATATCAATAATAAAAAGGCTTCAATCCATTGTTCATTCTTCCCTTGTGTTTGACTATGTTAATTTAAATGTAACGATTGTTTCACTTTACTCCGGATTAATGACCCTCAATAAATAACAAGCTCTATTTATTGGTTTTATTCCTTAATATTATTCAATTAAAACAAGCTTCTTCAACGAACCTTTTAAACGAATAACCTAGATACGATCTAGATTTAACCTCGATAAAAGCATTAAGCACTAGGATAGAGGTCAAACAAATTCCGAATACGCAAGCTCGATTCGAAAGAACCCAATTTATATCACCCTAGTAAAATACTAGTTGCTATCAATTGCCATAAATTCACAACAATTACGGATTACGAAATATGAACTAGCATACATGCAAGAATAAATAACCTAGGTGGCCATTCTAAATTAATTATTCAAACAAGGAATAAGAAAAATAGATGATATAAATAATCCGAATAAAATTTCACAAACGAAATGGGTCAACTAACATTCATCAAATCACAAGTTCGAAATCCCTGGATTGAATAAGAGTTTAGTTGCCCATAGACATGCTAAAAAAGTTCAATAAAATTGGAATAATAAACTAAATAAATAAGAATTGTCTTCTTGAACTCCTTGAATTAATGCACTCCAAATTTTGCTTCTTCTCCTCTCTTCAGCGTATAAGCGTCTCCTTTCTTACCGCTTCTTTTCTTGATTTATATCTCTCAAGTTTGTTGAGATCTCCCAAGAAATTAGGCTGAACCGATAGGTTGTTAAGATCTCCCAAAATTTACTCAAAAATTCAAAATTCAAAATCTAACAACGGGCCATCCAATGTGGGCTTTCTTGCAAACATTTGGGCTTCTTCAAAATCTTAATCTCTAATCCAAAAAGGCTCTAAATCATCCACAAATCACAAGAAAAATATTTAAATGAAAATTCAACTATTAAATATCATAAGTACGAAAATATGCATTTGTTAACAAAATCAAGTGTAAATAATCACACTTTTTACCGATAAAACTATGCATAATTTTCTATTTATCAAATTCTCCCACACTTAAACTTTTGCTTGTCCTCAAGCAAACATCACAAGAATGTGTAATATGGCAAAAGAAAGGCTAATGAAATTTCCGCTCGTGTCCTCACTTAGAACACAAATACAATATTATTGTAAAATAGTAACTCATGAAATCTAGACTAAGTATCAACACTACCAAGTTGTGAGTTTTAGAAGAAAAATTTAGACCCTCAAAATCACCTATGATTGATCATTAACTCATCAAGTTGATAACTCTTAATTGCAACCTTACTTTCCTTTTGAATGTTCAACAAGCTTGATAATCTAATTGAACTTTGCATTTTTAGAGTACCCTTTTCTCCTTTTATTATTTTTAAATTTTACGAGAGTCATACTCCACTCCGTCTCCAAGTTTTAGCTTTTCGACTCGGCCCGAAAATAAAGTAAACTGCTCTTTGCGCCTTCACTCTATCTCCGGTTTTGGCATTTTTGTCTCACCTAGAGATGGGCAAATTGTTTCAGCCTCTCAATTTTTATTTTCAACTCAAGTCCAAATTATTTTCCTCCGAACCTTAAGGGTACTTCATAACACATCATCCAACCAAATTATTAACTCAACTTATAATATAGGAGAAATAAGATACACAATTAAAGTCACTCCTCAATTTATTAATTCACAATCACAAATTCAATCAAGGTCTTCAATCAATCCTCCTATTCTCACAAATCCGCATGCATCGACACAAAGTTAAATTTAACTAGAATTTCCACAAGTTAACTACAAGACAATGACACTACATTTTCACACATAATCTCGACTTATCATCACGGTCATTAGCTTCTCCAATAATACCAAATTACAACTAATTCACCGAAACCAGCAGCAAGAAAACAGTAACAACCATTAAAATCCACAACAAAAATCGAAATTCAGATTTCTTAAAAAAACAAAACAGAACAAATTTCTAAAAAGAATAAAACCAGCTCCTAAAACTAAACATGAACTTGACTTGACTCTCCCCCACACTTAGAAATTTGCTTGTCCCAAGCAACAAAACAAAACAAAACAGAGGATCACAAAGAACAAGTCAAGAAAAAGAAACACCCGATTAATAGGAAGAGGACGGACGGCGGTGAATATCCAACTCACAAGTGAGGTCGTTAACTCGAGCAAGCAGCCTTTCATTCTCTCGTTCCAAGTGCTCAATTCGACGCCTTAGGACGACTTCATTGCGGCCATAAATTTGGGGACGGTTCCCATCAATACGGGCAGGTAGTTGAGGCAATCGGGAATGCAACATCTTCAAATTTTCGGGGTGGTAGGAGTGGTGTACTTAGGATTCGGCAAAGCAATGCATTCTTCATCCGAAATCAGCCACTTAAAAAGACTCGCTCCTCTTTTAGAACTCCTATCTTGATCAAAAAGTCCTTCCCCAACTTGCCAATCTCCCCCACCGAACTCGGTTCCTTAAATCAACCCCTTCGGCTAACGCAATAGCTATAACAAACCCCCAAGCACAAAATGCTCCTTCATTTTTAGGACCTCCACAAGGCGTTGGATAATATGTTCCTCCCAACACACAAAGGCTGTTCCCTAATCATCGCAAGCAAAATTGATAACTCACTCGTTCCAAAACATTCCGGTTCGTGACTCGGGCGGTTATTGTGTAGGCTATTAACCTTTGTAAATATCGCAAAATGGGATTGCGTATAACAATGGCTTTTCAGCTCCCGAGGTTGGTACGGGCCACTATTATGCATAATCATTTCCCAACACTCATCCCAAGAGAGAGCAGATTCACCGTATCATCCTTTGATGGCATATCAAAGACCTGCACAAAATTAATACTACTCCACCTACGGGTTATCCCATCCTACCGAAATGTAAAAATACCCTTCTCTCGCATTTTCAAGCACCACGTAACTATAAAACTCATACGTTAAATCTTCATAAGTAGCCCAATTACCCATCATCGTAGTTCTCCAACCACAAACATCCAAAGCAACCTCAACACATCATCTAACATTCCTAGTCTAAATAATAAATCCTCATCCAAATACATAGTAGAAATTACCTTACGCTGGAGTAGTTTCGTAATGATGAAACTGACTGGCCGCAAAATTTTATATTGTGGCGATTTGATAAATCATGGAGATTGCTTCGTCTACATGGGTTCGGTAGTTAGAGATGTTAAACGGGCTGGCCCTAGCCCTACAGTGGTCACTCTAGAGGGCCACGGGCTTATACGGTTCCAGACCTTAGAGGTTCGTTCTTAGCGGGCCCGTAATTGCTGGAACCTAACCCTAACCCTAGCGGCTACGGGCCACTAACGGTTCCGGAAAAAAATTATTTTTTAATATAAAATAGTAAATTATAATCATAATGCAACATAATACAAACTTAAAATACAAACCTTGTTCATAATTCATAAAAATAACATAAACTTATATTACCAAAAAGAAATCTACATTAAAAATAAATTTGAATTCTCTTTATAGTTCCAGTAGCAAGTTAATTTCATTATAAAACTATAAACAAGTTGTCAAGTTACCCTCTTTATATTTCCAGACTTTCAAGAGCAATGGTCTTTAAACCATCCACTAATACTAAAGTTTTGCAATGCACCATCTCTACAAGACAACAATAATTTACAAATAATAATTATTAATTATTACTTTATTAGTAATAATTTGGAAAGAAATAATGAGGAAGTAGTTTATTAATTAATAATTATTACTTTATTAGTTTTAGTTTATTTATTGTATATATAATATATCTCAGAGTGTAGTGTATAGATAGTAAACATGTATCAAGACATAGTATGTACTAATGAATTATGTATCTATATCATAATATTTATTTAAAAAAGAGGAATCAAGTTGTGAGCCACCGAGAAACCGGCGGGCTAGCCTGTTTAGCCCGCGGGCTAAGCGGTCCGGGCCAAAATGGTCCGGTTTTAAACCGCCACTAAAACCCCAACCCTAACCTCGCATTTTACATAATGCGCCGAGAACAAGAAGCCGTTCCCTTTGCCGTTAACTCCGATTCAGCGATTCCGACATCGAACCGCTGCCCCTCTGCCGTAGAGATGTTAAACGCAATCTGCTTAACATCTCTATCGGTAGTAGGGGCGGCGGTTCGTCGGAATCGCTGAATCGGAGTTGGCGAAATGACGGCGGAACGGCTTCTTGTTTTCGGCAAAGATTATAATGGAATTACGGGCAGCGGAAATCGGGTTGAGGAACGACGACGATCGAGGATCGACGGCGGCATCGCTACCGGGTCTACCCCACCCTGGTTCGACGGCGAACCGATGGCGAGCAGTTGACGCACTCAATCGACCGACACAGCGGCGCGTCGCTCTACGGAGATGGAGGGCTGGTGGTCGCGCCGGAGAAACTCTTAACGGCGGAAAATGATGCACAACACCGATGGTGCTTAATGGCGACGGTTGAACGATGGCGAGAAATTAAAGTGGAATGGTGGTGGGTTCTTCTTAATCATAGTGCGTTAGAAAACTAGGGCATAGAATTGGGGATAAATGAATTAGAACAAATAAGGAATTAAAAACTTAAGTATAAAAATTTCACTCCCTCTTTAAAATATTGCCTTTTACACTAATGCCCTCCAGCTTTTATTAGTGAATAAACACCACCAATGACAAAGTATAACCTGTGAAACACCGAGTACCACCGCCCCCAATTGTCTTTTGCCAAATTAAAGAGCATCCTCCATACTTAAACAATTCCAAGCTTCCAAATTCCTGCAAATGAAAAAAAAACTATGAAGACAAAGCAAATAAAAAAAAATAAAAGAAAATAAAAAAATAAAAAAACATAAAAAAATAATAATAAAAACTAGGGGTTGCCTCCCGTTAAGCGCTATTGTTTAACGTCATTAGCTCGACGGAACTCCCTTATTAATTTGTGGGCGGGTTGATAACGATCTCTCGCTCAATGTCCTCTTCTTTGAAACCCATTGAAATAAGGCTTGAGTTGATGACCATTCACCTTAAATGTTTTGCCGGTTGTCAAACTTTGAATTACTATTGCTCCATGGGCAAACACCTCAAGAATAAGAAACGGTCCTATCCATCGAGAACGTAACTTTCCAGAAATAATTTAAGATGAGAATGATAGAGTAAAACTTTATCGCCAACATGAAATCTGTTTCCGAATTATTTGTTCATCATGAAAGGCCTTCGTTTTCTCTTTATAGATTAACGATTTTCGAAAGCATCAAGTCTTATTTCGTCCCAGCTCTCCCGGAGTTGCAATTTTCGATGTACTCCCGCTTCATCAAAATCCCAATTACATTTTTAATTGCCCAAGAAGCACGGTGTTGAATCTCCACTGGAAGATGGCATGGATTACCATATACGAACCTCGTATGGCGACATCCCAATTGGTGTTTTATATGTCGCTCTATATGCCCACAAGGCGTCGTCTAATTGTAAACTCCAGTCTTTTCGATTCGGTTGCACCATTTTCTCCGAGATAGATTTAATTTCTCGATTAGAAGTCTCACTTGTCCATTCATTTGGGGATGGTAAGCTGTTGAAACTTTATCACCCCATATTTCCGAAGTAAAGCCTCGATCGTTCGATTGCAAAAATGCGTTCCTTGATCACTAATTATCGCCTTGAATACCAAACCTAGAAAATATGTTAGACTTCACAAAACCTCGGGACAACCTTGGAATCATTAGTATGGGTAGCTTTAGCTTCTACCCACTTAGAAACATAATCAACGCCAAGCAAAATATACGTGTTACCAAAAGATGTCGGAAACGGGCCCATAAAATCCATACCCCAAACATCAAATATCTCACAGACCATAATCGGATTTTGGGGCATCTTATTACGTTGAGATATGTTACCTGTTCTTTAGCAATTATCACATGTCTTGCAAAAATATGCGCATCTCGGAATAACGATGGCCAAGAAAAACCCACTTTCTAATACCTTATGAGCTGTCTGCTTGGAACCGAAATGACCTCCACACGCATATGAGTGGCGTAATGACAATATTGAATTAAATTTTATCTCGGGCACACATCGCCGAATAGTTTGATCCGAACAATGCCTCCATAAATACGGATCATCCCAAATAAAATACTTGGCGTCACTTTTCAATTTGTCTCTTCTTGCTTTGGTGAAACCTGCAGAAAACCATAGCAACCAAGAAATTAACAATATCATCATACCACGGTGATACGGTATTTATAGCAGGCCCAAAAGAGACGCGGCCCGGGAATAAGCCTAACCTCCCTCCTTGGGCTCGAATCATGTAAATTAAAATAACCCTACCGGGTCTAAGCCCAATCTCGTAAGAGGCTGGCCCTTGCGGGCTCAAAAATGTATGGGTACAGGGTTTCATAATGACAAGTATCAAGATAAAGCCCAGAGTAAGTAATGTGCTCGTGAAGATAAAGCCCACTGGTAAAAGATTAAGGAATATTCTTTATTCCCTTGAGCTCAACCGAAGTAGAGAGAATTGGGGGAAAGTTATTGACCTCTCCTCCATGATGGAAAAACACGGACTGATCGGCGAGAAGAGGCGTAACGTGAAGGACGTGATGACTTGTAGAAAAAGGAGAATAATCGTAAGTATTCCAAAGAGAAAAACCCTATAGAGAAAAGAGAGGTCGTTATCACGCTGTGTTCCAAATAAATTTTCTTGGAACCGAATTTGAAAAAGGACAATAATTGGGGGTTGGAGCAAAGTTCGTGGAGGTTAAAATACCCAAAAGCTTTCACATGAGAATTCAATTTCGAATCACATGCCGATTCATAGAAGAATGAATACATGGTGAAGGAGCAGGAGGAAGCGGGTTCTTATAAACCCATTTCCGGTGATCTAGAGGCCAAGGACAGGAGGGGGAAACAAAGAAATAAAAATTGGGCCATTCTTTGTTAATGTTGCCAATACTACCAAGAAACGTACATCGACCTTTTTACACGGCTATGCATATAGAAGAAAGGATCGGAGAACTTACAGAAAACCGAGAGAAAAATAAATCGGCTGTTGGTTTACCCCCATTGCCTTTGATTAAGGTGTAGAATGAAACCATCATGCGAATAGCATTCGAAGTAAATTGATTAAGAGGGACCTTGTAAAGGTTAGAGAGTTGGCAGAGAAATTTGGGAATAGGCAACCTCAAACCGGCCTCAAATCGTGCGTGCCAAAAAGGCAAGGCAGAATCGGGGTCGTGGTAGGACGCTCAATAGGTTTAGGGAGTAAGATGCAGTAAGACGGAGGGATTAACCCGTCCTTATGATAGATCTTCGTGTTTTCTCGGAAGAAGCTTTGAAGGGCCGAAGAAATTATCCCAAAGGAGAATTTTCTCTCGAGAAGGAATGGAGGGAGTGGAGGAATGATTGGTAACGGAGTGGTAGGAACTTTGAGGTGAGTTTTGGGGATTAGAGGGGTTCTTGAAAGATCCGTAGAGGACATGGTGAACAAGATAAAATAGAGAGAAACAAGAAACCGGAGAAATGAGGGATAAATTACCCGAGCGGAGAGGAATTTCGTAAGCACGCAGAGCAAAGATTCCAAGGGCTTTTGGAAGAAAGAGAACGTCGCGAAGAATTTTGGATCTCTTTGAAGGAAGACGGAGAAGAAGAGAGGAATGTGACTAAGAGAGAGTGATAAGAACCGAAAAAGCGTATGGAGTTATTGAGGATTTGACAGCACGGGAAACGAAGAGTCGCAGGATTCTTGGGAATTCAAAAGAGGAACTAAAGGGATAGATACCGCCCAAGAGGGAAAACTTACCCCGACCCACCTAGAGGCAGGTGGGTATTCCTTCCTCTCTACTCTAGCCACCGGGATATGACTCGCCGAGTAGGGGGAGTGGTTGATACAGATTTTATAACAGGCTCAAAAGAGACGCGGCCCGGGAATAAGCCCAACCTCCCTCCTTGGGCTCGAATCATGTAAATTAAAATAACCCCGATGGGCTAAGCCCAATCTCGGTAAGAGGCTGGCCCTTGCGGGCTCAAAAACGTATGGGTACAAGTTTCATAATGATAAGTATCAAGATAAAGCCCTGAGTAAGTAATGGGCTCGAGAAGATAAAGCCCACTGGTAAAAGATTAAGGAATATTCTTTATTCCTCGAGCTCCACCGAAGTAGAGAGAATTGGGGGAAAGTTATTGACCTCTCCTCCATGATGGAAAAACACGGACTGATCGGCGAGAGGAGGCGTAACGTGAAGGACGTGATGACTTGCGTAAAAGGAGAATAACTGTAAGTATTCATATAAATGATACATCTTATCCAATCAAAGGTACACAATCTCTACACACTCAAGCTTACGTATTAACTATAATACAGCTTTTCTTGGGTTTTCTCGGTATTCGACTTGAGCGTGGGAGTGCCTACGCCGGAGAACCCTACGGTGTGTTTTGCAGTGTTCTTTTGTTCAAGGAGGAGGTGAATCAAACCATGTTGTTCGAATTACCCGCGTCAATTTCGAGGCAGAAAAGCGAGGTACATTTTTTACGCATCACACGGAATTTGAGCATTGTCATTATTTGAGAGTTTAAGTAGTTGTTCATCCGGGAAGCTCTCTAAGAGAGGTAGGCTATCTTCATCTTTTACCAACCGACTAAGATGATCGGCTACAACATTTTTGGCACCCTTCTTATCTTTTATTTCCAAATCGAACTCTTGAAGGAGCAAAATCCAACGAATTAGTCGAGGTTTCGTCTCCTTTTGCTAAGCAAAACCAAAGTGTTGCATGGTCGTAATAAACAATAATTTTAGAACCTAACAAATATGAACGAAATTTTTCTAATGCAAAGACAATAGCTAAAAGCTCTTTTTCCGTGGTAGAGTAATTTGCTTGCGCTGAATTCAATGTTCTTGACGCATAATAAATCACATGGGCAGCTCGTCCAACTTGTTGTCCTAACATGGCTCCAATCGCAAAATCGCCGCATCACACATTAACTCAAATGACAGCTCCCAATTTGGTGGTTGAATGATGGTTGGCGGCGTCAAAAGTGCTTTTAACTTATCAAAGACAAACTTTACACGAATCATCCATATCAAATATCTTGTCCTTTTGTAATAAGCGGGGATGCGATCTAAGAAATCCTTAATAAATCTTCTATAGAAATTTGTGTGTCTAAGGAAAGAACAGACTTCCCGCACACTTACGGGGTAAGGTAAAGCAAATATTAAATCAACTTTAGATTTATCATCCTCTATTCCCCCTGCACGAAATAATATGGCCTAATACTATTCCTTCTTCCACAATAAAATGACACTTCTCCCGATTTAATACAAGATTAGTTTCAACGCATCTTTTCAAAATTAATTCAAGATTTTCAAGACCAAGTTCAAAAGAATCCCCATAAACACTAAAATCATCCATAAAGACCTCAATAATATTACCAACATACTCAGAAAATATGTTTACCATACACCGTTGAAAAGTCATCGGCGCATTACAAAGGCCGAAAGGCATTCGTCTATAAGCAAAGGTTCCAAATGGGCATGTAAATGTCGATTTCTCTTGATCTTCCTGAGCTATAGCAATCTGAAAGTATCCTAAATATCCATCCAAAAAGCAATAAAACTTATGTCCACTTAATCTTTCGAGCATTTGGTCAATGAATGGAAGAGGGAAGTGATCTTTTCGAGTTATCGAATTCAGCTTATGTAATCAATACACACCCTCCATCCTATCTAGACTCGCGAAGGCACAAGCTCTCTTTTTTATTTTCAACGACCGTTACTCCCGACTTCTTAGGTACGACTTGAGTGGGACTAACCCATTTACTATTTGGGATAGGAAAAATTAATCCGACATCAAGTAATTTGATTACGTCCTTCTTTACCACTTCCATCATCGTGGGATTCAAACGGTGTTGAGGTTCTCGTGAAGGCTTGAAATCATCCTCCATCAAAATCCGATGCATGCATATTGACGAGCCGATCCCTTTGATATCGGCTATCGTCCATCCTATGGCCTACTTATTATGTCTTAGAACATCAATTAGAGATTCCTCTTGTGCCGACATCAATTTAGATGAAATAATCACCGGTAATGTCTTATTATCTTCTAAGAACGCGTACTTGAGATGACTCGGTACGGCTTGAGTTCAAGTTCCGGTGCCTCACAGTAGAAGGTAAAATTTTCTTAGTACTTTTTGGTAACTTAATATACTTTACCTTATGCTGGTGTTGTTAGGTCCTTGAATCATTCACAAATGCTATTAACTCTTCCCGACGATTTTCATACATCAAATCAGATCCTCGCTTCAATTCGCCTTGTGATAATTTCATCAAGCTCATTCCTCAGAATCGGATTAAAAATCTCAACAACTAGAGGGTCAATCACATTTACCGCCAATACGGAAGAAGAATCATCAGAAATTTCATTGCATCATATATATTAAATTTAATGCCTTTCCCATCAAATTCCATAGTAAGAATTCCTTCAGTACATTTATTTTTGTTTGAATAAAGATTTAAAAATGGTCTCCCCAATAAGATAGACATAGAAATTGAGGTGCCCCCACTCATATCTAGCACATAAAAATCAAGTAGAAATATAAGTTCGTCTACCTGACCAAGACATCTTCAATCACTCCATCTGATACGCATTACTACGGTCACCAATTGAATAACAATTTTCGCTTTCTTTTAAAGGCCCAATGTTTAATGATGCAAATACCGCACGAGGCATTACATTAATAGATGCTCCTAAATCTAGCATAGCTCGCTCAATTTTTGCATTACCAATTCGATACGGTATCGTAAACGCACTCGGTTCCTTAAGCTTTTCTGACAACTTTTTCTAAAACATTGCCGAGACATTCTCCCCATCACTATTTTCTCATCTCCCCTCAACTTACACTTATTCGTGCATAAATCCTTTAAGATTTTTGCGTATCTAGGAATTTGAGTTATCGTATCGCTGCAGGGATATTGACTTCTACCTTGCGAAATACGTCCAAAATCGCTTTTTTATCAATTTTCTTCACTTGTTCAACCCTAGAAGGAAAAGGCAAAGAATTGGTGGTCAAAACTTTTGAATTTTACATACCTTGTCAGTTTTCTTTGTCTTCGATAGTTGGTCCACACCGGGTGACCCAAAGGTCAACTGCTCAGCTTTCTACTTCCTCTTTCTCTTCAACCGGGCCGTTGACGGCTATTTCGTAACCTCTTGTAATTCTCTTCCACTTCTCAAAGTTGCTGCACTCACGTTCCTAGGATTAATTTCCGTCTCGAGACGGTAGCTTCCCACCACTCGAGATTACAACCGATTAACGGCACTAGCGAGTTGACCAACTTCAAGGCCTCCAATTGCTTTTACATTTTGATTCGCTTTCTTTCATACCTTGGCCGGAGTTGAAGGGTATTAGCAAGAAGTAGCCGGAGCATTTCCTCCAACGATTGCCCATGACTGTCTACATGTGGTTTAGCATTGTATTGTCCTCTTTGAGGTGGTGGTGTATTTTGTTGATTTCCATACCTAAGGTTAGGATGGTCTCGCCAACCCGGATTGTAAGTGTTTGAGAAAGGATCATATTTTCTCCCTTGAAAATTTTCGGCTCCAACCGCATCAACCCTCCATGTTTTGGGGTTGTATTCCTCCCGTAGCAATCTTTCTCACAAAAGCGGTTAGCTCATTCAATTTATCACTAATGGACGAATCACTTACCTCTTGCACCAATTTTGTTGGTGTATCGCGATGGCTAAATTGTTGAGAATTTGTCGCCATATTTGCGATGAGAATTTTTGCTTGAGCTGGAGTCTTATCAACGAGGGCTCCTCCACTTGCTGCATCTATCAAACTTCGATCGGAGAGCGCCAACCCTCATAAAAGTATTAGATTAGGAGTTGTTCGAGATTTGATGTTGAGGACAACTAGCCACCAACTTCTTGAATCGCTCCTAATACTCGTGAAGAGTTTCTCCTTGCATTTGCCTCGCACCACAAATATCCTTGCATAAGCTTGCCGCACGTGAAGCTGGAAGGTATCTCTCGTAAAAACAATCGCTCCATCTCCGTCCAAGTAGTGACCGCTCTGCAGGGTAAATAGTATAGCCATTCCTTCGCCGCATCCTTCAAGGAGAACGGAAGGCTTTCATTTTCACATGTTCCTGATACGCCCTTGGGCATCATGTTCGAGCATACCATGTGGAATTCTCTCAAGTAAGTGTGTGGATCTTCAATCGCACGTCCATGAAACGAAGGCAACAAATGAATTAGTCCCGATTTGAGCTCGGAATTATTACCTTCAGTAGGATAAGTTATGCAAAGTGGTTGTCATGAAGCTATGGGTTTGCCAACTCTTTCAAAGTTTGTTCGGCCGCCATGATTTCCTCTTCGATCTCTCGATTCGCTGGATTCGAAATCGCTGGAAAATGGTAGCAACTCCAAAATTTCCCTAACTTGTCTTACTTGGTTCCTCAATACTCGATCTCTCCTTGTAATCTCGGGATAGAATTGTAAATCCTTATTCCCTTGTGAGCGTGTGATCATGTAATCGAGTGAAATCTGAGTAAACAAACAGAAAGAAGAACGTGAATCTTGAAAAAGAAAATGACACGACACTCGCAAATTAATGTCGCTGGTAATAACACCGGGTCACCCAAAGGTGTTAATAGCGTAATTTATTTGCGATAAACGAAGATTTACTCTGGGGTTACGAGACTTAGAAAATAACAACGAAAAATACGAAGACACTCAAAAAAATAAGCCTCACAAAAGTACACGAAAAAGACAAAGAAAATAAATTCTCAATATTCCCGGCAACGGCGCCAAAATTTGGTGTGCTGTCATGCACCCAAAAATAATATTTATAATTCACCTAAACGAATCCACTATTATGTAGTAGGATAAGTAAGTGGGTCGATCTCATAGGGAATATGAAAATTATTTAAATTGTCTCAACAAGAATTATGAGGACTTAAGTAACACAAAGGGTTTTTAATGAGACAGAAGGTATTATAAAAAAAGAATTATAAAGAGATAATTATTAGGCACTTTGAGAGTTATAAATTCTATCAATATAAAAAGGCTTAAATCCACACCCATTCTTCTCTTGTGTTTGACTATGTTAATTTAAACGTAACGATTGTTCCACTTTACTCCGGATTAATGACCCTCAATAAATAACAAGCTCTATTTATTGGTTTTATCCCTTAATATTATTCAATTGAAACAAGTTCTTCAACGAACCTTTTTAAAAGAATAACCTAGATACGATCTAGATTTAACCCGATAAAAGCATTAAGCACTAGGATAAAGGTCAAACAAATTCCCAAATACGTAAGCTCGATTCGAAAGAACTCGATTTATATCACCCTAGTAAAAAAATACTAGTTGCTACCAATTGCCATAAATTTGCAATAATTACGGATTACTTAAATATGAACTAGCATACATGCAAGAATAAATAACCTAGGTGGTCATTCTAAATTAATTGTTCAAACAAGGAATAAGAAAAATAGATGATATAAATAATCCGGAATAAAATTTCACAAACGAAACGGGTCAACTAACATTCATCAAATCACAAGTTCGGAAATTTCCGGGATTGAATAAGAGTTTAGCTGCCCATAGACATGCTAAACAAGTTCAATAAAATTGGAATTAATAAACTAACTAAATAAGAATTGTCTTCTTGAACTCCATGAATTAATGCACTCCAAATTTTCCTTCTTCTCCTCTCTTCAGCGTATAAGCGTCCCCTTTCTTACGGCTTCTTTTCTTGATTTATATGTCTCAAGTTTGTTGAGATCTCCCAAGAAATTAGGCTGAACCGATAGGTTGTTAAGATCTCCCAAAATTTACTCAAAAATTCAAAATTCAAAATTCAAAATTCAAAATCTATCAACGGGCCAACCAATATAGGCTTTCTTGCAAATATTTGGGCTTCTTCAAAATCTTAATCTCTCATCTTAAAAGGTCCTAAATCATCCACAAATCACAAGAAAAATATTTAGGGCCATTTACAATAAAGTAGAAAGAGGTAAGCCTTATTACAACTAGGTATAAAAAATTTGCATTAAGCACAAAAATTTGCACATTTACACTGTTTGTAATTTTGCTAAATTTTACACCTATTTGTAATTTTTTTCAAATATTTAAATGAAAATCCATCTATTAAATATCATAAGTACGAAAATATGCATTTGTTAACAAAATCAAGTGTAAATAATCACACTTTTTACTAATAAAACTATGCATAATTTTCTACTTATCACATGCTATTGGGATGTGTAGGCTTGGAAGGTTGTTGTCTTCGTGGGGAGTAACAACTTAAGAACAATCCTCAAGATTGGATCCCAAAAATCAATAATTATACTCATTTTTTCCCTTTAAATTACTCTATTGAGGATTAATGAGACATGAATATCACAACGTAATATCCAAAGGGGGTGTTGTGAATATATTATAATTATGGACATTACTTGTAGGAAAATATATTTAATGGGCTAAGATGTCTAATGGGCTTTTAGGGTTATATCTCTATTCTCTTCTATTTATACATCCTTCAAGATTGTATCGTTACACACAACAAGAAATATAGTGAAATATCTTCGCTTGGTTCACTCCTGCACGTAGTCATTCTTGACAAACCGTATAAATAAATTTATGTTCTTCTCGTTCTTTATTTTACTACAAAAATTTGAAATACATGACTTCATCAAGTATGACGATCGAACCACCAAATACATGATGATTTTGTTATAAGATAAATTTAAATTTTGAAGTTGGTCTCTTTTGAGGTGAGTGCATTCATGCACTCAAGTTTTGTTATGACACTTTTCAGCTTAATTTTACTTAATCATTTTAATGATGTAACACCTAACATTTATCTGTTATTATAACTTGCAATTTTTATTTATAGTAAATAATACTTTTCATTTATAATACCTAACACTTTTATGACTCGATCCAATTGCATACATGGAGTGACGACATATGAGACCAATCCTAAATTTTGATTTAATTGCAAATTTGTGAGATAAAAATAAAAATTCACATACTTAGAGGTTTAACTTTTAGTACGTTAAGGTTAAATAAATCAAGATTCATTATTGTGTCTCAAAACAAAAAAATACTCTCTCTATCACCAAAAGTATGCTCACACTGCTTTTTTGAATAATTTATTTTGCTTCACCGTTCAACCATCAATGAATTTTTTTCACTTTCTATTGACTTTATACCGATAAACAACCACTTAATTTATAAATAGACCACACAATACACTAATATACTCTTACTTTATCTACTTTATATATCTTAAAATATGTCAAAATCAAACGAGCATACTTTTAGTGGAATGAGAGAATATTAAATTTCACAAAATTTAAATTTAATCTTGAAATAAAAATAAATCAAGATTCATTAATGTTATTAATTATTCATCAATATAATAAATATACTTAATTCACTTATTTTAAATACTCACAAGTTAATATTTCATAAATATTGGATTTTCTTAAATATAATCAGATAAAACACAACTTGATACGATCACAACGAAATATCTAATTCATTGTTATAGGCTGAAGTTAACTAAAACATATTTTAAAATATGATAATATTTATGGATTGGTTTAGTTGATAAGTATCATAATATTATGCAAGAGGTGTAAGGTTCAAATTCTTACAAATATTAAAAAAAAAAAAAAACTCAATTAATATTAATATGCTACTCATAAAAATAAATCAAATTTTTTGTACAAATATATTACCACGTCACGCCCAAATTCAATATATAATTGTCATACATACACGAATATAAATATTAACTTCATAATGATACGACTTGGACCAGCTTAAAAAATTTACCAATTTCGATAAAATAATAAAATAATATTTATTAAAAAAATTCTCTATATAAATTAGTGGTCCCATCAATATCATAAATTAATAATTTTTTCAAATTACAAAAACTTGGACAGCTTTTAGTAAAATATGAATATATTGTTTATTATTTTTTATTAAACTTCAAATCTATCTTTTCTTGTCTCATCTAATATTTATATTTTTGTGTTGTGTTCCCAAATTGTACCAAAAAGTTGTGAGATATTCTGGTATTATACGTGCCTCATTTCTCGTGAATCGGTTCCATATGTATTGTATCGTTCTCGCCGTCATTCTCTACATTATTCTTGAAAATGATTGCTACACGTTATATTATTATGTTATGTATGATGAATATATTTATTGTACCACCGAACAATAAATACAAGATATATATTAATTAAATGTACTTACTTTTATAAAAATAAATTTTTTTAAGAAATAATCGTTGATTAATAAATTATATTAATTTATATATAAATGAATACCTCTCTAAAATAATAAATTATAGAACAATATTAATTTATAAATATTTTTTTTATTATAAGATACTCCCTCCGTCCTGAGTTATCTTCACACTTTCCTTTTGGGACGCCCACAATTAACTTCACACCCCTAAAATGGAATACCCTCCATAAATTACACCCTCACAATATCATTTAAATTTTAAAAATATCACTCTTACTTTATTCTACTTAATCTCTCTCTTACACTTTATCTCATATAACCACCCAAAATACTCTTAGGGCCTCTTTGGTAGCGTAAAAGGGCCATGAAAATAAAGGTTTCATGGCTATTAGGGTGTTTGGTAACCTCAAACGTTTTATGGACGGCCCGTGGAAAAAGCCGCCCGAGCAACGCTTTCCCGATGAGCACCGTAGCTCTTTGGAAACCCCATCGGGCACCCTCCGATTTGTTTTCACGCCATAAATCTTGCTGAGAAACAGCCACAAAAATCAATAATACCCTCCCTTGACCAAATTAATTCAAACACACCTACCAAACCCTAGTCGCGTCTCTCTCGCCATCCATCCTCCGCACTCCATCTTCCACGCGATTCGATCGCGGCGAAGGGGTTACGGCCGACCGGAAACGAACCGGAATCTGGGTCTAGGCCAAGAGATCTCAAGGTAATTTTGGAAACCGCAGTATGCATGTCTCCAAAATACATCGATCCATACCTTATATGATAAATTCTACGGTTCGACTCACCTTTTATAATATTGTCATGGGAATTTTGAAATTATTATGCATTTATATTCATTCGTTTGTGTCGGAGTTCATAAAATTTTGATTTATATTCGTTTTATTTTATTGTATATTTTTGCCGACGAGAATTTTGCTATATCTGCTTTGGTTGTGTTGGGGATTTTATCAATTTATATATGCGTAATTTTGTGTAGTTAAAATACATTCTCAAATTAGTCTGTGAATGGTGTTGCGGACTATGGTTTGAATTTCTGTTTTCTCGCAAATGAGTTTGGGAGATTATCATTAGTTATATATGTGTAATTTTGTGTAGTGAAATACATTCTCAAATTTCGTTGCGACATTGAGTTTGTGGACTATGGTTTGAATTTTGCGTGCTAGAATTTTGAGAGTGATGAAGAAGATAAAGATATGGGTGTTTCAAAACTGTCATTCAATTATTTGGTTTTTGTTTGTTTGACAATGCAGATAGCAATCACCATGTTGTCGAACGCAATGAAAAAACGTATCTTGGTGTTTATTTTACTTGAAGAGATGTAACTTCGAACAATCATTCTTCGATTATAATAGACTGTGTGCTAAATGAAGAAAATAGGAGGTTTAGAAGACGTGTTCAAGCATACGAGATGTTAGATAAAATTCCTCGTCAAGTTTGTCGTTTGAATAGGTTGTATTCTCTACGTGATTCGTAATGTGTTGCAAAGTTGCGAATGAATCGAAAACAGCTTTTGCCCATCTTTGTTTTTTTACCGAGGCGGTTGGGAGGGTTAGTCGACCATAAGTATCTATGCGTCGAAGAACAAGTTTCAATTTTCTTATCCTGCTTTGGCTCACCACGACAAGAACTCGTAGTTAGCTTTGAATATGAGAGGTCTGGACAAACTATTTCGCATTATGTTTACCTTGTTCAAAGCAATTTTAAAACTTCACACTCGTTTTTGGTTACTCCCACTCCTCGTGCCCGAGAATTCCACAAATCCACGATGGAAATGGTTTAAGGTAAACAAAACACACAACAGGATTTGCCTTATTTAGTAGTTATAGTTTAATATAAAAATTGACTTTTTTCTTCATAAATAGGGTTGTCTAGGAGCGTTGGATGGCACATACATTGACGTCTACGTCCCAACTACCGATAAACCTCGATTTAGAACAAGGAAGGGTCATATATCCACTAATGTCCTAGGAGTGTGCGATCATGACATGCGATTTGTGTATGTCCTTCCAGTGGTGGGAAGGGTCGGCGGCCCGATTGTAGAATCCTTCGCAATTCTATTTTGAGACCATATGGACTGAAAGTTCCAAAGGGTATTTGGTTTTCTTCCTTTACATTTCTTGTTTACGAGAATTTAAATTACTATGTAGACACCTCTGTTAAACGATTTTTGTATCTTATCCTAGGAAACTATTACCTATGCGACAATGGGTATGCGAATAGCGAGGGTTTTCTCACCCCTACCGAGGTTACGTATATCATTTAAAAGAATGGGGTCCGTCTTCACAAAGACCTATTAATCACCAAGAGCACTTTAATATGCGACACACTCAAGCACGCAATGTCATCGAACGGGCTTTTGGTGTCCTTAAGACGCGTTTTGGAATACTTAGGAGTGCCGCTTACTATCCGATCAAGACCCAAGTTAGACTAATTATGGCTTGCTTCCTCCTCCACAATTACATTCGCTCTATGATGGCGATTGACCCATGTGAAGAAGAGTTCGATGCATTGCGTAGCCCGGAACATCTTGTTTACGGAGAAAATGTAGAATTCATTGTGACATGAAACTTCCTCCCGGTGGAATCAAATGCGTGAACAATTGTCTATTTCTATGTTTGAAGAATATCAATCTTCTACTTAGGCATTTGTTTGAGTTATGTATTTGTATTTTTCTTTATTGAATTGAGCATTTATGGTGTATTGTAAAAGTGACGTATTAATTCTGTATCTATGTGATTGGTTTTTATTGGGTTTGTTTACGTAAAGAATTTAAATTTTATGTTGTGGTAGAATGATGATGTGATATAATTGAAAATTATTTGTAGGGTTGTGTGACCCCTATACTTTGCATGTGAACCCTATTGGAATATTATGGCAGAGGGCGTGCAAATTGCCTATAGCATTGGTACTATGAATTTTGCATCTATGTGATTGATTTTTGTTATAATAAAAATTAAATAATATTGCTAGTTACATGTTATTGGTTTTTTTGGTTTATGTTACATACCATTGTGTTGTTATTGTCAGCAATGACCCCGTCTAATGATGGAAAATGGCCACCGGAGTGTTATTGTGGCAATGGTGTAATGATGAGACGTCGCGCGGACCCAATTCCATGCATCCTGGAAGATACTACTACGTTTGTCCACAAAATGCCAAGCACAAAAACATTTCATGTGAGAGGATGATGCTCACAAAGACTATGGGCAGCCTCGTGTTCATACTTCGATCCCGTCAGGAGGCTACGGTCCAAGTAGGTACTGTCGTCGTGCACTAATCCACCACAACATGACAACGATGACAAAATACATCGACGGATTAGAGATGATGTTAGCAAAAAGCGACTCTGCTATCTTATAAATGAGGATGGGGCACCTCCGTATCTATGATTTGGCTACTTATTTGTATTGTGCTTGTGTTCATATTTCTTGTTTTGGTGATGTTAGGTGTGTTGTTAGTCGGGGTTTATTAAGCAATTGCCACGTAAGCAACCCGCTCGTTGTTTTGTTATGTGTCCGGTGTTGTTTTGGTGTTGTTAGATGTGTTATTATTTTTGTTGTTTGTTGTTTATTGTAATTTAAGCTTTTTATGTAGTGGTAGAATGATGATGTGATATGTACTTTGCACGTGAACCCTATTAGAATATTATGGCGGATGGCGTGCAAATGGCCTATAGCATTGGTCATGTCGACTTTTATCAAATTTGTCTTCTAGCAAGTGTACCACTATTCTCTATGGCATACCTCATCTCTCTATAAAAATGACGCAACAAACTTTAGCATGCCCATCACTCGAGACAAGTAGCTAAGTTCGGTGAGATACTAATGGCTCCAAAACGCATACCTCCACAAGAAGAAATTTTTGGGTATGATAAGTCTTGGACTTACGAAATGGAGTCTTTGTTCATCAACACCTTGGTGCAGCAAAAGCAACAAGGAAACTGGGACGACCGTGATTGCGTGAACTTTCATGCAATTGCAATGTCAATTGACACCGTGAATGAGAATTTTTGGAAGTCATTCACCTTTGAAGAGGCGCAGTTCACCTCATGTTTCTAATTCAAAGATTCGACACTTTCACTAAATGCATAGCCACCGAGAATGTCCATTGGGATAAAAATGGAAATAAAATCATTGCAACCAAGAAGCAAAGTGGTTAATGATGATCAAGGTACTTGTTTTTAGATATGTATAGCTTAGACATCATTCATTTGAGTGTCCCAATGTTAATTTTTATAATAATAACAATATTATATGTATTGTGACTTAGCGTGATCGACTTGCAATGGCGTACTATCACAAAGGGGATCTGTTTATTTCTTGCATGACCGAGTTGTTTACTCCCCTTCGTGAGAACCGTCCGTATATCAAGCGAACGTAGTCGAAGTGATTGAGATTAGCGATGGGACACGCTCTAATCATGTGAGCTCCGGTGACCAACAATACAATCTTGTTGTGGATGACTCGAAGACGATGAAGTTGTGTCCCCCTTGCTCGTGAAATGCAGTTCTAATCGAGGAGGTTGTTTGAGTCTCCAGAAGGTCGTTTACTCCCCTTCACGAAATGTCGACCGCCGAGACCATCTTCAAGCTTCAATTCCACAAATGACCAAACGTCTAGCTCTTGTGCATCGACTAGCCCATACAAGTGGTTTTCACTCTCTCGTAGAGATTGGTAAATGAATAATGGAAGATGTCCAAAATGTTTTAATTGTATAAGTTTCCTATGTTCTTTGTCTACTAAGTAATTTTAAGATTGTTGATGTAGTAGGGTTTAATTTTCAAGATAGTTGTTATATTAGTACTTAGTGGTAAATTTAGGATTGATTAATGTTTAAGAGTGTTCCATTTTATTTAAGCACTTAAAATAGCATTATGTTTATGTCTTTAATTTCATGTTCGTGCTTTGTTTACAATTTTCTTTTTTGGGAAATACCATATATAAATATATAAAAAAAAAAAAGAAGAGAAAATCGACTTGACCGAAATCTATATATAATAGTTAGTCTCACTCTCCACTAAAAGAGAGTGAATTAACTTTTCTTTTTCTTTTACTTTACACCAACAATTTCAAATTTTCATAAATTTTAATTTTAAATCTAATTTTAACACATTATATATCAACTTAATTCTCGTTTATAAATTTTAAGTTAACATATTGCACATATAAAAATAAATTTAGATCAAAAATAATTTTAAACAATTTAATTATATGAATTGAATTTAAATAATTTTATTTGAGATTTAATTATATGAGTTGAATTTAAACAATTTAATGTTATGTTTGTATAAGTTTTGTTGAATTTTAATATTTGTAATGAGATTAGTAACTATTAAAAATTATAGAATTAATTAAATAGTTGTAATATATTCATGGGTAGACAACATAATTTATATTGTGATTACTAAAATTTATAAGAATTTTAAAATAAATTACTAGTTACAACAAAAGCAACACCTATAATAAATATTCACCAATCAATTTTTATATCCGATAAAAAAAGACTTCTCTCTGCAAAGTTGGAGTAAATACGCGTCTACTTCTCTATGGGGAGTTCATAAGTCACATCTTCTAAACTCTTTGTTCACATCTCTCTTGCTATTGCCCATTTTGTTCTTCGTATTTCGAAGAATCGCTACGCACCAGCTGTAACTCGTCGCTCTTCGTCGCCATTTTCCGTGGCCGTTGTCGGCTTCATTGACACCCATTTTCCGTCGCCGTTGCTGGCCAACGGCCCAACAACCATTATCCTTGTCGCCATTGGTCAACACCCATTCGAAAAATCGCTATCGGTAAGTTCTTCTACCTACGGTGGATATAAATGGCATGCAATGTATATACCATGGCAATGGTGTTGTATGTTAGCTATTTATTGGTGGTTTTACTTGTTCGTACCGTCGTTTGTCACCGTCAATTGATTCCTTGAGGCCGAGGGTTGTTAATACTCGATTATTAAGATTCAAACCATTTAAAAGAGTCTGGGATTAGTCGTGGCTAAAAATATAAACTACTTCGTCATTGCTCAATTTGTTGTATCTCATTGCATTTAATTGAAAATGAACATATGGTTTTCTATGTGTTAATACTCTGTTGAAATATTTATTTGGCATTATGGTGTTGGTTCTTTGCTAGAAGATGGAGTTGTATACCCCAACATAGTTTGTCATTCATTTGAGATTGTATGTCCGTGTATCTCATACTGCTAATGAGTCGGGATATTCTCGTTAATATTGCTCATTTTGTCGTAGATGGCCCCTGCACGTTATGCGGACTACTTTGGGGCATGAATCGGTTCTCGTGTCGACTTGTCCATCATTAGTACAATAATTGCTAAATTGTCCACCAAGAATAGATCTCGATTCAAGGACTCATGCTTCGGGCGGTTTATGGAGCTTGAAGATATGCAATTCTAGGGTCGATTATATCTTCATTTACTCTTTAAGCAAGATGGTGCCCATGTACGCAACAAACTTGTCTTCCATATTAACAATATGGATGCCGAGTTCGAGGCCAAAGGAGTTCTCCCTAATTACTTGGTCTACAATTCGGTGAGATAGGGTCGATCCCTCGCTCACTCAAAGTTACACAAAAAAGCATTCAAGAATAAGACCATAATCAATGCGCAAGATGTTCGCAGTGCATTTTTAAGGCCGTCGAGAATGGAGATGATGATTTGAGCTTTAAGTTGGCGCTTCTTTGGGTGTTGTATGGATTGTTACTTGTTCGTGGTCATGCAAGTAGGAAAATTGACCCCCAATACATCCATCTAGCCGATGACATACAAGCTTTCAATGAATTCCCTTGGGGCGCATCGCCTATGAGGTGTTGTTGAGCGGATTCCGTTCTACTATAGAGCATAAGATTGCTGGTACAAAGGGTAAGACAAAAGGGAAGAGGGCTCGGGAAAGTAGGTGCCAAATAGACGTGCACGGTTTTGGATTCGCATTACAAGTGTGGGCGTACGAGGCAATTCCTTGTGTTGCTAAGTTATGTGCCCTACAGAATCTAATTCGGCAATCCCTCGTATGCTACGATGGAAATCAAACGGAGTAGTAAAATTTGATGAGCTTACTACTAGTTGCTTCCCAAAGATGAGACCGGTGAGGTATCATCCAAAATGTAGGTTCACCTATGATGCCATTCATTTTTCTAGATATGTTAATGAGTTATTCACTATTAATTTTGACAAAGACCTATTAATTTTTGCAGATGCGCTTGTGGAAACTTTGATGGCATCTAAAGCCGCATTGAAAACAGCTTTTTATAAGAGTGTTGTCAATTGGGAGCGGTTTGATTGTGGCCCTAGTTCATCAAAGCATGTAAAGAAACGTAGGAGATTCAATGTTGGTTCCTGTTCAAAAGACGACGTAGAGGCGAGGGGAAGGTATGAAGGAAAAAAAAGCGACATGGAGGACCATGAATGGAGGAGATATGTCATGGAACAGCTTTCGAACCATTAATGAGAAACAGAATAAAATAGAGGCGTTGATGATGCGGGTCATGGACAAACAGGGAAAGAAGGAGCAAGTCCAAACCCAAGCTTTCATGAATCTAAGGAAAATGAAGAGGCCGCAACTCCAGCAGAAGCTTTGACGGAGCAAAGGGTAATGCAGGATTGTTAGTCCTGACGGGCCAAAGGGTAATGATGGAGCCAAAAGTCCAGTAGCAAGCTTTGTGAATCAAAGGGTGCAAGAGGCAAAGCAAGTCCATTAGCAAGCTTTGATGGAGCCAAGGATAACGAAGACATATCCAGCGTAGAGGTTAACCTAAGGAATCAAATAATTTGCTTTGACAACAAAGTGGCAAAGATTCGAGGAATGGAGGAAGCGAGAATCGGGGACTACTAATACCATGGTCCTAGGTGTGAACGTCATCCCTACTTTGATCGCAAATTGGTTTGACGCTATTTGGAATCCCGAAGGGTGGTTAAGCGGGAGGTAAAATTTCTATATTAGTTAACAACTTTCATGCATCTATATTAGTAAATTGTCCTATATCGTGGTCATGCAACGATTGATAATTGTATTGCGGCACATCGATGCATTGATGCATTTAATAATGTTTCAAGCTAGGACATTAAAACTACATGATGACAAGCGGTCCACGTTCGTTGACTTAAATTTTTGGGTATGATAAGTTTATTTTAGTATCAAGGCTGTATTTTGGGATTTTTTTCTTATGTTGCCTTCGTCAATTTTTCAATGTTCTCGTTGTTGTATACGGTCATAGGTGACTTCGGAGTTTATGAAAGGTTGCAAAAGTCGAGTAAAGGTGGTCTTACATGGGATTGGTCGGTTGAGGCAAAAGTCGTCACGGTCATGTAGTTGGTAAATTGCCAATAAACAACCCGGTGTCCCATGGTCCCACGCTGATTACGTGTACGGCATTGCAAACATTCAGGAGCGACATTGGGTGTTGTATCAGTTAGCATTCTCGAGAGGAAGGTCGATATATGATACCCTCTCTTCAAGCCGTCCTCCCGCACGTCGAAAGTGTATTCGGTAAGTTAGCTTTTGCACTAAAGTTTATCTCGTGCTAAGATGGACGTTCGTGGAGAAGGTAGTCGAGGTTGGATCGACCAAAAAGCGTGGTCTGTTGAAAGTTGGCCGATACTCCTCAACAAACAAATAGTAGTGATTGTGGTATCATGTGCTTGAAGATGTTCGAGTGCTTTTGTTTGGCACATCGATCGCTGACATCGATCCTCACATGTGTGCCAATTTTCGAAGGACTTACTGTGTTAAGTTGTTCCATTTGGACAACATTGGTATGTGATTGCTTCTTTGCTTTATGCTAGATCCGGTGATTGACATATTTTGTGTTTTGATGTTTCAATGATGGTTACTCCTTTTGTAATGTATATGGAGATGAAACTCCGTTCTACTTGTTTGGTAGCATATTGAGATGAGTCTCATGGTATTTTGTGCTTTGATGCATTGAGAAGAAACTCATGGTACTTGTTTTCTATTGTATTTAGGTGAAATCATGGCACCGGTGGGGTTATATATCTATGTTTATTTTATTGTTTATCTATTTGTTTTGGTGACAATACCCGAACCGAGTTCCCATTCTCGTATTATATATACTTGTGGTTATTGTACACCTTTTGTAATTCATTAGGTTAATTTATTAAAATAAGTTTGTTAATCTTAATAATGGAATTATTGATTTCAATACCCATTCTCGTATTATATATACTTGTGGTTATTGTACAACTTTTGTAATTCATTAGGTTAATTTATTAAAATAAGTTTGTTAATCTTAATAATGGAATTATTGATTTCAATAGACGAACAACATGAGCGATTTTTTTCACTTGTTCTACTTATAAATCAAATGAAAGTCTGCAATGTAAGATGCACACACCACATGCATCAAAGAATAACAAAACAATACTACAACTTATAAACACCAAATAATACCACAAATAACAAGAACATCGTAGTGCACAAAATAAAGATAAATATAAAGACCCAGTTTAGTACTACAATTGAGTAATATAAAGACCGGTTGAGTTTTACAATTGAGTTCACATAAGAGTGCACAAAATAAAGATAAATATAAAGACCATTTGAGCACTACAATTGAGTCCACAAAACAAACGATAAAGACAAGTTATATACTACACTATTGTTCACAAAAGGATGATAAAGACCAATTAGATAAGTAGTCTAAATATGAAGTTGTCCATCGAGGAGACGTCGAACATATCATGTCCCGCTCTCCTTAGGCATCCTCACAAACAAGTTGAGACAATCGGCATTTTTGCAAGGTAATGAGCAGCGTCCACCCTGTCGTCTTCGCTTAGTTCGTAATTCATCCAACAAGTTCAATATGTTTTGTTTTGATTTCTCTAAATCCGCATCGTAGCCAATAAGACGACAGAGGTTGTCTATGCGAACGTCATATGACTTGCTCATTTGTCTCAAGACTTCGCAGAGTTTTTCGGTGGATGGTGATTCGGCATAGGATCTTTTTTTCCTGAATTTTTGTTTGATGTTGTCTTTTGGACTCGGGGTGCTTCACTATTGACTTCCATTTCAACAGACCATCCTCACGCGTTCGAGGTCGGACGGAATGTTATTATTGCCAACAACCTCGATTGGATCATCGTTGATCGAGTATTTACTGACTTGCATAACGTCTTGACCGTACCCCGTTCGCCCTATCCTTTCCAAAAATTTCATTCCAATCGTCATACAATGGCCATTGTTTGTAACGCATGTTGGTTGCACTTGGATCAGCCTTGTAAAGAAATTTTTACAAAATATTTTAGTTACATATAAAATTGTCCTACCAAATAACCAACTTCTAGTTAAGTAAGAGATATTATCATGAATACACGACACATAGTATCACCTAAAATGATATCGATTATTCAATCCGTAACTATGCAAATAAGATACTCCTCCAAGATACACAAATACGCAGAGCTTAACATTTTCGATGACAAATACACAAATATGCCGACATTATCAATCGAAATTATCAGAATCGAGGTTCATTCATTGGGGATGTTGCCAATTTCACACATATACCAATCACTCATAACACAAACATATGCAGATACAAATACATGTGCCAATTTCACACATACACGCATCACTCATAACTATGCAAAATCCCATTTTTAGTAAAATGCAAAGAATATCAATACTTAAAATAACACTATGGAAATGTTTTGTGAAGGCAAATACACATCATATTGTTAGTTTAGGGGTAAACTAATCATCGGTTTCTATGACAAAATAATTCGAGAAAATTTGTGAAGGGAGTGGATCGCGAATTTACCTTCACAATGAGATCCCACGCATCGTCATGACGGTCAATCATACCGGTAGAGGTGTTGAATCGATACGAGTTATCGTTCAACATAGTCAAGAGGGACGCATGAGCTTTCTTCCAAATCGTAAGCCTCGAGATGATGTGAGGTGTCGCGCGAATGTCGATCCCGGAAGTCTTTCTGCGATTCCAGATTGTAGCTTAAGGAGGTACCCGTGCTTAAACCCATTTTCGGTGCGCCACCCATTAGCCACGAGTTCCTTCATTAATTCGGCGAGCGTAGTCTCCTCTATCGGTGTCCATGCCCGTCTATTTCTTTCCGTCTTTTTCCCCTTGCCCTTTAGTCCAATGCTCGTCTGCCGCCACTCTCCATACTAAAAAAATGGATCAAAGAAATGCTAGAACAGTCAAAACGGAGAAGCTAAGATATTAATCGCAAGCAAGTGGGACTTACATTTAACCACTCGCGCTGCGAGTGATGGGGGAATGAAGAGGCCGACGTCTTTGAGAGGAAATCACTCTTCGTCGCAAACCCTAGAAGATGGAAGATTGAGAATGGTTCTGCGAATAATTTTTGGGGTTATTTTGAGATCGAGGGCAAAAATGTCTTTGGACATTGTTTTCATAACATATCTAACCTATCAAACGACATAAACAAAAATTATCTTTCTTTGATTTCGGACCTACCAAACGAGTTCAAAATAATCTTGTCACCGCTACCAAATACCAACAAAGATCGGATATGTCACTTCGTCAGTTAATGTTTTCTTAATGCTTTTCTTATCTGTCTTTTCCCATCGTGGCTACCAAAGAGGCCCTTACACTTTATTCTCTCTCCTACATTAATTTAAATTTTCTTAAACAACGTATCACTTCACATATGAACCTAACTTGGGACGGAGGGAGTATTACTTATAAATCGGTTTTATGGTGAAACCGGTGAAAAAAATATAAAATCAACTCGAAATATTACGGTCTAAAGTGATAACATTTTTGAACGCATAGGTCCATTTAAGATAAAAATAAATACTTCGAGCACTAAAGTGACAATTTGGTTGAACGTTAGGATCTACAATAAATGTAAATTGATGAATGCCACTATATTTTTAATAAATTCAAAAAATATTTTATAAAACATACCCTATCCGTCCCCTTATAAGCATTCTAAAAAATAGTATTTTATATGTACCGAATTTTGAGATGCGATGGAAAAGAAAAATTATAGAAAGACAGGTAAAATAAAAAAAAAAAAAAAAAGATGTAAGCCACAATTTTAATAAATATGAAAATGAAAAGTTTCGATTGAACGTCGATTTTAATAAAATGGAAAACTTACATAGCGAGGACATATTATATTCCCCGTCCCAAGAAGTTCGGCACACTTTTATTTTCGATATGTCCCAACAAGTTATGCATATTCCTAAAATGGAAACATCACAAAATATTAAAACCCTCATAATATCATTTAAATTTAAAAGATGTCACTCTTATTCTACTCTACTTTATCTCATTATATCACCAAAAATACTCTTAGGACTCGTTTGTTTTGGGGTATAAATTTTGAGGGATAGTGGAACATGTGATACATTTGACTTTTTATCTGTAATATGTTTTATTAGATCATACAAATCACATGGTTGTTAATATATATTACAACATAGTTTAACACGAGTCATAATATTTTCAAATGTTTGTATTGAGAATTTAAAAAAAAGTTAAAATTTTACAATTATACCCCATCTACTATTTTTTTAAATAAAAATATTTTTGTCAATTAACTTGATAATAAGTGAATTATAATTTTAATACCTCATACAGAGAGGATTACATTTTCACTCAAAAATGGGGAAAAACAAATCATAATTAATACAAATCAACAATAACAAACACTTAAACTTTAAGAAAAACAAACTATATCTTTGATAATCATTCAAAACAAACATGTAATTAAACTTTATTCTCTCTCACTTTTTATTTTTATAGAAGTCAAAAAAATTAATTTTTTTATATCCTAAATATACCAATGTTGGAAAATCAATGGTTAGGATTCACTAACCTTTACTTAGCAGCGGAATAAAT
Organism: Paraleonurus japonicus; assembly: GCA_030762865.1. Classification (NCBI taxonomy): domain Eukaryota; kingdom Viridiplantae; phylum Streptophyta; class Magnoliopsida; order Lamiales; family Lamiaceae; genus Paraleonurus; species Paraleonurus japonicus. Next base: position 43,993,595 of record CM061053.1, on the reverse strand, counting down.
CTTACGGTTGGAACTCTACGTCTTCATTGTGATCCTCGAGTCCAGTACATTCGTATGAAATGCATTCAATTGTTCACAACTTAAGTGCCTTTCATTTTGAGTATTCATGTGATACGTATCTTTGTTGTTAGGGTGAAATTGGGAGAGAATGAGAAGAATTCGTCATCTCATTTCCGCATGGTGTCCTACGAGAAAAACACGTTGAATTGGTTTTCATGCAGGGAGTTAGTCAAATAACTTCCCTCGTCCTTATCCACTTCATGTGTGGATATTAAATAAATAATATATTTATTATTTATTATCTTTCATCTCCCACTCACACATGAAGTTTTGAGCTTCATACTCATCTACTTCATATCTTTTAACTATCACACAATACATTTTCATACGAGGCAAATAAATCGTGTGACCCTCGAGAATATGAGTTTTGTGCTATACACTTGAGGATATATAGCAACTCAATCAGTTTTATATGTAGAATCCAAAACTCGTAATACCGAGAATTCTTTCAATTAACACAAGTTGACATATCTCTTTCAATCCCTTGAAAAAATTAGAGCATACTCAACTTTTCATCAAATCTATGTATTCAAATCAAGTTCTCAACTCGATTGACGTCGATGAATCACAATAGATTGTGTTTAATAAAGACATCCTTCCTTTCACACAAAGTATCTCTGAGACTCCCACTATAAAATTTGCTTTCCTAGACATGTACCGCATTGCTTAGGAATTATCTTAGCTATTGGTAACATGCTAAAGTAGCAACACTAAAAAGTGAAGACTTAGAAATATAGCAGAAAGTCTTAAAAGAATTATTTTAAGAAGTTCATTTAAACCTCAAGGCCTCATACAATGAGAAAATAGGGATATCTTTCTCATTTCCTTATGGTCAACTTAGCACATGTGGTATGAAACACATGTTACGATGTCTTGAACTTCCGGAATGGAAGTGTGTGTCTTTGAGGTCATTTTCTATCTCTCATCTGACATCGTATAAATCATAGTTCAAGTGTATCCTGGACACTTAACTTAGATTTCCTCCACTATAGTCTAGGGAATCCATTGATTTAGCTTATGAACAAGTCAAATAGATTTGTGGTAAAATCTATTGCGATTATTTCCAAATAATCTCATCTCTGCACACACTCGATGTCGAGGTGATTGCTCAAATATGAGTGAGTCGATCTATACTTGTCGACACACTATTATGTGAACCATCACATAAATTACAATACATAAATCTCTAGCAACATTAACATATACTCATACCATGTCCAAATCCATTTAAACTTTAATCTTAGATGTCAAAGACATCTATATGAACAAGTTTGACGGAGAGGATTTGCTAACATTTATAAGTAAAAGGTATTTTAAGAATCACTCTTTCAATCTTTGTAATATCTCTACAAAGAACCTTTTTAGAGTATTTGATTTTCTTGATACTTGGAATATCTAGTGTAAGCTTTAGTTGCTTTTACTATCACTAAATAGTAGCAACTCCCACTAAAGTATTTTATTCCACAACGAATTGTAGCAACATCTCTCACGGGGATATTTGATTTCATAAAGAGTGGTAACAACTCCCATTTGGAGTGTTTATTTCCACAATAAATCGCTACATCTCCTGTTAAGTGTTTGATTCCATGATAATCTCTACAGCTCCCAGGTGTTTGATTACTTGGTAAATCACTATAGCTCCCAGCTTTGAGTCTTTGATTTCACAATGAATCAGCTGCAACTCCCACTGGAGTATTTGATTTCAAACTGAATCGCTACAACTTCATTTAAAGTGCTTACTATTCCCAAAAGTTTCAAGAAATCTCTTAACCAAACTACCTCTTTATCTTGCTTGGATGCACATGCCACAAGCTTGACCTCTGTAGTGGGCGATCTATACAAATCTATCTCATACTTATGTCATTAGATTGCCTCAATCTCAAGCAAGATGACATAAGCTGGAATTTGATTTCGTTAATCTAAATCACTATTCGATTGGATTTATATAATTTTAACATTTGAATTTTAAATTATCTCCTTGAGATAATAACTGTCACATCGGATACACTCAAAATCTCAAACACTTTCTATTAGTGTTTTCTCGAATTAATTGATATCTGCTAACCAAAACTAATAGCTCAACTATTATCTCGATGTGTGCACAACTTAGCATACATTAGACTTTCAATTGCATTTGTATATGATATTATCGACATCCCATCTTTGAGTTTTCGGACACTCATCACGGTGTAATGACTCGTCTTCCACAACATGAGTATCAATAGGTTTTCACACACCTATTTTGAATTGTTTAAGAAGTCTCTTTGTGTAAGCCTCTCAAGACAGCCCCCAAGTAACTTCTTCAAACAATATTTATGAATCTTTCCATAAAAAACATACTCATTGTTGTCATTCCATTAATAATATAACAACAAAACAGTATTAGAATTACAAAACTATCTTGGACCGTTTAACTAAGCACAATGATCTTTGTCTTTCACAACAAAGTTATATGAGATAATCATTTAAATGAAATCTCAAGTTACACTGTCTTAAGGATTATTTAAGTTCGCAAATCGACTTTTCAATTTACAAACATTATCCTCTTAGAAGATTGAATTCTACATGTTACATGTAGATTTCTCCTTCCCATTTCCCATTGGAAAAACTAGTTTTTAACGTCCAATTTGATGTAATTCTAAATCTAAAACTTGATATATTAGCTAGAATCAGTTGAGGTAAAAATTACAGCAGATGAAAAAATTAATACACTCCTTTAGAGTATAAGTTTTTCATCACGTGAATTTTATTACCTCACTATAGAGTCATCAGTCTTAATTTAATTTTGAGAATTCATTAATTCTCAATTGCTTAGTGTCTTGATGAAAAGTCCTGACAAGTTCACAAACTTGGTTTGACCTCAACGACTAAAGTTTGTCTTACATTGCTTTCTTTCACTTTAGTCTCTTATGACCTGAGATGGAACCTCTCGAGCGTTTGTAGGTTCTTCCTCATTCACTAAAGACTTATCATATTTGGTCTTCTTATGACACGAGATGGAACCTCTCGAAACGTTTGTAAGTTCTTCTCATTCACTAAAGACTTATCATATTTTTACGGATATCATAATGCCATTCAAGCATATATTCTCTAGACAATTACTCTCATCAAGATCCATCTGATCTTAAAAAGTAAAAAATCTATCAAAAGAAGATTTTATCATTAACATTTATCGATAAATCACTCCCACTTGGATTCGATAGAGAGTGATTACATTAATCCCGAAAAATATGATTTAGATTTTATGTGATTCTATCTCAAGTATACTTCAACCTCGTTTGATCAACGATTAACCACGTATCCCTTAGATTTAACAACATACCTAATGAAGGTACAATTAATCACATGGACCCAACTTTCATCTGGCTTCAAGAATCATGTATGTGAGCATTGATCACTTATATCTAAGGATGCGATTAGGTAATTCACCTTTCTTGTAGATCAAAAATGTGATTGAAGTAATCAACTATGAATAGTCATTACAAAACAACCATCAACAACTAATAACTACACATCTCTCTCCAATAGAGATGGTTAAATTAACTTATGTCTACATGGATCTCCTCTATCCAACAATATTCAAATCTCTAGTTAGTACCACCATTATGTAATGGTGTCTGATATTTTAATAATTGTTGGATTATGTCTTTCTCATTACATAGTCCATTGATCCAATTTTTGGATCTCTCACACGCTCTAAAGGTTCTTAAAACCTTTTAAAGTCATGTCTTTTAATTCACAGACAATTTTAGGAAACATCTAAAACCATCAAATGTCCTAGACATGTGTGAAATTAAACAGACATAATTTAAAGCATGAAAAATCCATTAATGTAAGTATTGAAAAAGCAGTAAGTTCCATGTTAGTTGTCCGACATTCATAGAATCACATTTATCATAATAAAATAATTGCAATGAAAGTCAACTTAACAGTTTTATTAATGGTTTTCAAGTCACTTATTAGCAAGATTATGTTCACATTTGATAACTCGACTTTTAAAATTGAACTTCAAAGTTCTTCTTTCACAAGTCGAGTTCATTCAATCTTGCATAACATGACTTAAAACTAGTATGCCGAGATGTCATTATTTACACGAAGCATTACTAGTGGAACATACTTATAATAAATATGAACTAACTTCATAAAAATTAATAGTAGTTCTCTTACAATCCAAAACCACATAAAACATTTAAAGGAAGTCAAATACCATAATACATATTGTAAATACTAATTTCAACCAAGTCTTACGAAAATATTAAATCATGTCTCAATCGTAGAAGAATATCGATAGAAGTGAGATCCTAAGTGATCTCTGGAGCAATTAGGAGACTATGTAGTATTAAACATTGACCATTGTCAATCTCAGAGTTTACAAAGTCCCTAGACCTCAACTCGAGCTTAAACCCCACATAATAACATCTCGTCTCAATGCTCATTCGTCTTTAGTCAATGATCTTATCATTTATGAGTCTCTAAACCTTTGAGACAAGACTCGTTAAGAATACATTACTTAAGATTAATATGCTCAAACAAAAATGGATTGAGAACAATCTAGTCCTTCTTGGATTTAGGACATTCGTGAGTAAAATGACCACACTTGTTACATATAAGCATGTCACTCACCCTTATCCATTTTTAGTCTAGCATATTTTCTTTTTCTTATTCTTCTTAGCATTAGGATTGACACCAAGATTTATCGGTACATCCAGTTCAAGACCGCTTGCCTTTTTCACTTTCCTTCAGCTTTGTTTACGTTTTAAGCTTGAAGCTTGCATTGAATTAGATTAAGCAATGAGAACACTTTATGAAGACTTGAATGCTACAAGTCCGTCATCTTTTAACTCGACATGATGAGCTACATGAGTGAAAGTCAAAATACTTTCATCAAGACGTGGTAATGACCCCCAAGTGTTCACACTTATGAAAGTAAGCTGGATTAGGATCGAATTTGATGTTCCTCAAAATGTAAAAGTGTTTACCATACTTTCCCTTCGAGATATTCCGGATATCATGGGTAGTAAGGCGATGTGCACACTCCGAGATCATGTTATCGATGGTGAACTCATCAATATGTCACGTGTTATGACATTTTCATTTTCAAATTTCATGATCTTTTTTTTTGACTGAGTCTCCATCAAAATTCCAGGACCTCCCATAACATGGTTTGATAGTATCTAATACATCATGTTCTCTAAGAACATTTAAAGATCATGACGTCATGTGTCATAATTATAAATCGTCATTGAGTTTTCCTATTTTGTTTCAACTCGACAATGATTGCTATTGAAGCTATTGTCTGGTTTTAATAGAAGTGATTCAAGAATTAATATTCATTTATGTATCAATTTGTTCTATGTTAAGCTAATGACATACGAATAATTCGATCGAAATTCAATATCGAAAAATGACTTAAAGTCGTTAATCATCAATCTCATAAAGTATCCTCCTTAAGCAGATTCGGTTCCAAAACATGAACAAAAACAAGTTCTAGCATTTAATGATTAAAGTAAATGGCTAAAACTCCCACTCAACAACATGAAGCTGCATGCTTAAAACATTGATCAATATTAATGCAATAAAGCACAATCATGTCATAAAAAAATTCAACCAAAATAGTTACGGTAATCTCAGAAAGTATCAAGTCTTAAATACCAACTATTAAGGTCATTCAAAAACAATCTTGTTTCAGCAGCGCTCTTAGGTAAACTCGCCAAAATTTTTTGGATAATCTATGATGTAATGTATACGCTCACGGAGTACTTCATTAGTACTCATTAAGAGAAATTATGATAAAAGGATCTACATGGTGATTCTTCATCCGAAGCGTTATTCGACTTTTCAAGTTAAAACCGTCGGATCGTTGGAATCATTCATTTGTAAACATGTTGCTCATTCAACATCTACTGTATATCCAATACCCAATTATCCTCCATTTCTTCCATAGTATCATAATATTCATAAGATTCCAATTCCAATTAAATTTTGTATAATTTAAAACCTTCAAAAACTACTTATAGTTTTCTTGGAAGTACCTCGGCTCAAATCTCAACTCTTATTGAGTGTCAAGCTATAAAATTGGAATTAACTTATGAGATACTAAAAAACAGGCTATACATCTTCATCATATAACTTTAATGTTCCAAAACAATCATGTGATAATTTTTCATCATGTAATTCTTAAAAAATGCATAACACTAACTTCATTGTTCGAATTTCAAGAACCATAATTGTTCTTCTACTCTTCGATTCATACCCATAAAATGAGCAACCATTAAACATAATTAATACTAAAAAACTTTTTAACACATGAATTTCAAGCTCACTATTACACCAAAAAAATTTATTGTCAAGTGTAATAAACTAATTCACAAGTGAAATAGAAGTTAAATTATGGTTCTCATCTCAATGGATAAATAAGTACTCAAACTTTAATAGTTCAAATACCTCATATTTATGCATATTCAGAATCTACACTGAAAAATATGAACATAGGAATTTACGGCACCAAAATCGGAGTTAAAAGCGAGCTCAAGCGAGCTGAAACAAGTTTTCATGCACGCGTAGGACCAGCGGCTTCGAGGTGGCGGAAACCACCCAGTTTGCCGGAAAACCGCCAAAAACAGAAACGCTCACACGCGCCCTGGCGCGCCACACGCGCCGCCACGCGCAGCCATAACCAACTGCCACCTCCGGCGCGTAGAGTCACGCCTCTGTCATCATGGAATTAAGTCGGCGCGTGGAAACAGCCGCCGTGCCATCCATCGGCGCGGTGATCGCGGCGCCACCACTTGCCACCCGTCATCCACCGGTAGCGTGAGCGTCCACGCGCCACCACCGCCGTCGCCGTCGCACGGCGTGGGCATCAGCGCCGTCGCCGTCGTTCGTCGTGGCGTGGCTTCTTGGGTTCGGCTCGGTCGCCCAGGTCGGTTCGGTCTGGTTGAGCGGTTCAGGCGGTTCGGTTAGGTTGACCGAGTCAAACTACCTTTGACTTGGTCTTATCCAAAAAGTTTTGAAAATTACAAGCGGGTCCCTAAGAGAATTTCGAATTCTCTAAACACATACATCATCTTTACGAAATCTATCGAGAATTGCCCCAAATTAGTTAAATTTTCAAAAAATCATAACTCAGTCAATACTTGACCAAAATTAACAAACTTTATATCCACGGAATCCTCATTCAACATACTACAATCTAGTAACAAGAACTCAACACGATTCATGATATACTGTTCGTAATTTCCAGTCAAAGTTTCTGTAATTTTACAAAGACCGATTTTATTTCACAAGCGGTAAAGCCAAAATTACGAAATTTTGCAGATTGTCTAAACATCATACAAGGCACGTACAGTAATTTTCAGGCCCAAATTCAACCGTTTCAAAAAAATCAAAAATTTGAAAATCTGATTCACATGATTTACGTACAATTACATGCCATGCATTTACTGAGAAAATATCATACGTACGTATCTAACACATGAACATGCATAGAGAATCATTTTCACGAGAATCCAACACGTTGGCTCGATACCAATGTTGGAAAATCAATGGTTAGGATTCACTAACCTTTAACGCGTGAATAAATCTTACGGTTGGAACTCTCTACATTTGTGATCCTCGAGTCGAAATACATTTACATTATGAAATGCATTCAATTGTTCACAACTTAAGTGCCTTTCATTTTGAGTATTCATGTGATACGTATCTTTGTTGTTAAGGGTGAAATTGGGAGAGAATGAGAAAGAATTCGTATCTCATTTAACAATGGTGTCCTCTTGAGAAAAACACGTTGAATTGGTTTTCATGAGGGAGTTAGTCAAATAACTTCCTCATCCTTATCCACTTCATGTGTGGATATTAAATAAATAATATATTTATTATTTATTATCTTTCATGGTAAAATCTATTGCGATTATTTCCAAATAATCTCATCTCTACACACACTCGATGTCGAGGTGATTAGAAAATGACTCAAAAGACACACACTTCCATTACTGGAAGTTCAAGACATCGTAACATGTGTTTCATACCACATGTGCTAAGTTGACCATAAGGAAATGAGAAAGATATCCCTATTTTCTCATAGTGATATGGAGGCCTTGAGGTTTAAAATGAACCTCTTAAAAAATACCCTTAAGACTTTCTGCTATATTTCTAAAGTCTTCACTTTATTTGCTACTTTAGCATGTTACAATAGCTAAGATAATTCAGCAATGCGGTACATGTCTAGGAAGCGGTATAGTGGGAGTCTGTAGATATTTTGTGTGAAAGGAAGAATGTCTTTATTAACACAATCTATTGTGATTCATTGGCGATTCAATCGAGGTTGGGAACTTGATTATGAATACATAGATTTGATGAAAAGTTGAATATGCTCTAATAATTTCAAAGTTGAACGAGATATGTCAACTTGTGTTAATTGAAAGAGTCACGGGGGTATTACGAGTTTTGAATTCTTCATGTGGCGGTTGAGTTGCTATATATCCTTAACAAGTGTATAGCACAAAAACTCATATTCTTGAGTGGTCACACGATTTATTTGCCAATATGAAAAATGTATTATGTGATGATATAAAAGGTGAAGTAGATGAGTATAAGACTCAAACTTCATGTGTTCAAACTTCATGTGTGAGTGGGAGATGAAAGTAAATAAATAAATAAATTTATTTATTTTATTAAACCACTCATGAAGTGGATAAGAAGGAAGTTATGTAACTTCCATCACTTGAGAAAATAAATAAACTTTTCTCCTGCATGAAACAATGAGAAGAGAATACGTGCGTAAAATCTTCTTCACCAAAAATATCATGATCACATGAATACTCAAATCTAAAGGGCACTTAAATGGTGAATCTATGGAAGCAATCCGAGATAATATACGTGGTTGTGTTTCGGATTTCTAAGGATCGCAGTCGTATGTAGAATCAACGCAGTTCGATATATTGCGCGTCGAAGGTTAGTGAATCCTAACCAATGATTTTCCAACACTCGGGATTGAGGGAATATATTAGAGATAATTTAGTGAAGTGGGTCCAAAAGATTAATGCAAGAGGACATAGCGACAATAACAATTAAACAAAATTCAGCGAAATAAATTACGCCACATAGAACTCTCCATTCCCCAAAAACCCAACGCTATATTATATTCATAATAATAATAATAATAATAATTTCATTTATTCAATTTTTTTTTTTCTGTTCATAATCTTTATTAACTGCTACTTTCTTGTGAAATCTTCTTTCTCACGCTTTCCTGCAAATTCCATTCCCTGTTTTCAGCTTTCTCCCTCCAAGAATTCCGTGCAGCTGTTCTGATTCTGAAAAGAAAAGGGACTCCGCCACCATTGAAGAGCGAAAGAATTATCTGAAATAGAAAAGGAAAGGCAAGCGGTGGTTGATCATCACAATTCTGTTTTAATTCATTTGGGTAAACAAAATATTGGGATTTCCGGTGGGGAGATGTGGACTGGCGTTGATGAGCTGTGGGCATCTAATCGCAGCTGTATGCGCTGTGCTTTCGACAGCGAAAGGTGAAAATTATCACTTGTTTTTTCTCCTTTAATTCGTGTTTTTCTTTTATGCTTTTTCTTTTCCAAAGTTTATATGGGTCTTGACTTAGAATTTTACGCGTTATGCTTTTTTGTTTCCCCAAATTTCCTATGGTCGTTGGGCGTTTTCTTGGGTTTGACTAATTGATTGTTATTGAATTCTGATGTGGGTTTAAAGAATTATTACTTATGGGTTCTATTTTTGGTAAGAAATTTTGATTATGAATTTTGACTTTGAGTCGATTCGGCCTCTGCTGCAGTTATCCGATGTGTAAATAGCTTCTCTCTCTCTCTCTCTCTCTCTCTCTCTAGCACGATGAAACAACGCATGCTAATTCTGTATGTTTGCATTGTTCTGGTTATTGGGGATTAATTTCTTTGTATTTTTGATGTTTTGCTTACTCATTTCTAGGGAGGTGAAACACTATGAGCAATGAGAATGAAATGAAGGAGGGATCGAGTCCCTGCTAAGATGGGAAAGATAATGAAGTGTTTTTCCTCTGCGGAGCAATCACATGGAAATGAAATGGTCCCTTCTTCTGAATGTCATGTGAATAAAGATAATTCAGCAAGTGTTCATTTTCCGGAGAAAGTGAAAGGAAGCCCGACACTGGCAATATTGAAGAAGCCGAGGCGTCACTGCGCGAAAGTGGTTGTTTAAACTACGAGGTTTCTTCCTAACAATCTTAGGCTCCATTTGGATGGAGTGTATTTGAGATCGGGGATTTGAGAATAATATATCATCCATTCACACAAACTAAAAAGGAAAAAAAGCTAAATGAATGGATTTGATTCACTCAAATATTGAGCACAAGTGGGAGAAGTGAGAGAATTTGCACTTATAAGTAATATTTGTGTGAAACAAATCCATTCATTAGTTTTTCTCCATTTTGATTTGTAAATGTATGGTGTATTATCCTCAAATCCCTTGATTTCAAATGACTCCATCCAAATGGAGTCTTAATGTACAACTTTTGAATGTTAAGCTTTCCTCGGTCTGTTTTATCATCAAAATTAGATCATTAGTTTGAGGATAGTTTATGTGTTTAATTGTAACTTGCTGATATATTGGTCAGTTTTTATAACCATGACTATAAAATCGTAATTTCCAGGAAGCCAGAGCGTTGTTAGGAAGGTATGAGTACCAAAAAGGAAACATAGAAGCAGCCTTACATGTGTTTGAAGGGATTGATATAGCTGCTGTAACTCCAAAGATGAAAATTGCGCTTTCGATAAAAGGAGAAACTCGTAGGAGACGATCATCACAAAATTTTGCAGTCCCACCAATGTCAATACATGCTGTTAGTTTGCTCTTTGAAGCAATCATTTTAAAGGCGAAATCATTACAAGCACTTGGGAGGTATAAAGGTATCCCACATACCCATCATATTTAATCACACTATTATTAACTGCTTGTAATAATTTAGAACTATCCGACTTTTGTACTCGATCATTATCATTGACTAGTGTTTGGAATATTCTCTTGTTTCCATATATTTTTAATATTTTGCAGGCACACTTACGTCATTCTCCGAAGTCCACTTTTAATATAACTTGTCAATTACACTGTTCAGTAGGTTATTTGATGCATCATAGTTTGTCTTTAAAAGCTACCACCTGTGGACTTCTGTCCTTTACATAAACTTGTCTCTGTTCAGACAATTGGCAATGCTTGGACAGTTTGCATATGTGAATGTTAGCTTAAATCTGTTTGGAATTTTCTGTTAGTTTTACTTAGCTCTTTTGGAATCTCTTATACCTCATTTGCTAAAGCTTTTTCCTGAGTTTATGCCTGGTGATCTTTTCATGTCCATGTGGTTGATCATCTGATTTATGTTTTCAATCATCTTCGCAGAAGCTGCTCCATCGTGCTCAGTTATTCTGGACATTGTTGAATCTTCATTGCCAGGTGGCTTGCCTGAAAACTTTGGTGCTGACTGTAAATTGCAGGACACGCTGAATAAGGCTGTCGAGTTGCTTCCAGAATTGTGGAAGCTTGCTGATTCTCCTCGTGAAGCTGTCCTGTCATATCGTCGAGCTCTTCTCCATCACTGGAACCTAGATGCACAAACTACAGCTAAAATCCAAAAAGAGTTCGCCATTTTTCTTTTGTACAGCGGGGTTGAAGCCATTCCCCAGACTTGAGATCCCAAATGGACAGTGCCTTTGTTCCCAAGAACAATATTGAGGAAGCCATTCTTCTTCTAATAATACTTATGAGGAAAGTTTCGCTCAAGAAAATTGAGTGGGATCCTTCGATTTTAGATCACCTTTCATATGCATTTTCCATATCTGGTGGTCTTGGGGCTTTAGCTAATCAAGTTGAAGAGCTCCTTCCTGGAGTTATGGATCGAAATGAAAAGTATCATAGTTTAGCTCTCTGTTATCATGGAGAAGGTCATGACTTGGAAGCTCTGAATTTATGGAAGAAAATGTTGAAAACTGATGAGGACTCCACACCAGCTTTATTATTCTTATCAAAGATATGTGGGGAAGTTCAAATTCTGCCGAAGAAGGGATTCATTTTTCTCGCAAAGCAGTTGAAAACTTGCAAGGGGGATGTGATCAATTGATGGGAATTGCTTGGTGTATGTTAGGCCTCTCGCTATCAATGCATTCTAAGTCTGCAGTGACTGATAGAGAGAGGCTTGAAAGGCAATCTGAGGCACTCAACTCCCTTGAAATTGCTTGGAGAGTGTCGAAAATGAAGGACCCTGTTATTGTTTACCATCTATCTCTAGAAAATGCTGAGCAGAGAAAGCTGGATGCAGCACTTAATCATGGAAAAACTTGCTTAAATTGGAAGGCGGGTCTAATCTTAGAGGATGGATCCTATTGGCTCGAATATCATCTGCTCAAAAATGTTTTTGGATGCTCTAACTATCATTAATGCAGCTCTAGACCAGACTGGAATTTGGGGTCAGGGAGAATTGTTGAGAACTAAAGCTAGGCTCCTAATCGCGCAGGGTCTAGTGAAGGAGGCCATTGAGACCTATTCTCAGCTTCTTGCTGTCCTTCAGGTTCAACGTAAAAGTGCTGGTTCAGAGAAGGAGCTTAAGGTGTGATGTCCTTTCACTTGTCTGACATGCATGTTACATTTATAAGTCATTATAACATGATATTTGGGAGTGATTGTGGCTTTAATGTTGCTTAATGCTTCCATACATGTTTTCCAAAACAGATGTCCACATTTATTAAACTCTAGCCAAGCCAGACAACAGCATTACTTCTTATCATTAACTCACGAACGAAGATTTGCAACTCTTTTGTATTCACTTAGAGTCTGGAACCTCCTAGCTCTCAACTTGGATAATTTGATAAAAAGTTGGTGTATATCCTTAATACAATCGTGATCCTTCACTGGAATCAACTGATAGCGGGTGTGTTGTGACTATGCACATTCAGGAGAGAAGTATATTAAATAATACGCATGAACAGATGGAGAACTAGAAATTTAGTGTTGGGATATAACTTTGACAGAAACTGTTTAAGGGTATCTTTTATTATCTTTGCTACATTAAGGGCACAGTGAGGAAAATATGCACCAGTTTCTAAAATGATGTGATAAAAGATTGTGCGTGATTGTAGCTGAACAGCGTTATATAAGATTATGTAGCTGAATCCTTGCATCTTAGGCTAAGTTAAATCACACTAAGACTAAGTTGAATTGAGTTGAATCCAGCATCATGCGTAGCTTCATTTATTGTTTATGATACACAGATGTTCATAGACTTCACTGATCCTCGAGATGGATATATCTGAAGGTGTTTAAACTGTGCCGTACATGAATAATAGATGTGTTCTAAGATACTACCTCCGTTCCTAATTATCTGTCTGATTTATCCATTCAAACAAACTAATTTTTCATTAATTAGGATATCAAAAAGCTATTGTACTCTTATTTATTACTACTGGATGAATTGATAAACTTATAATTACAAGAAGATGTTTAGTATTTATTATGGGTACTGGTGGAAAAAAGAATAATTTTTTGTTGGTATTAGCAAATTGACAAATAATTAGCTGTAATGTTGTGATCATTTATTGTTTGGGGATGAATTGTTTACATAATATGTTCTTACACAATCTTTACTACTGAACTTTGGCGCGTTAGGACCTCAGAGATATTAATATTTGAAATGCATCATCACAATCCTTCTGCTATTAACCTATATTGTCAGGATTGTTTGGACAATTATTATTTATTAATACTTTTCAGGAAGTTTCGGTTATGTTAGTTTATGTTATCCTTTCGTGGCTGGACTACGAGTTGTTTGACAGGAAGCCCATTTTACCTAATTGACAGGAGAATAGAGACCATGTCAAGAATTTAGAGCTGGACACATGGCATGATTTGGCTTCCATCTACATGAAATTGTCTCGGTGGCACGATGCTGAGCTCTGTCTTTTAAAATCTGAAGGCATTTGTGCCTTTAATGCTTCCAGATGGCATGCTACTGGTAACTAATGCTTTATAATAGTTTAATCCTTTTTGATCCCTTCTCATCTACAATTCCTTTCTTTCTGCCTGGTGTATCAAGTATAAACATACGCACTACCAACAGAAGGAAATAGAATAGATCCAGTAGGGGTTTTTGTCTTGTCGGTGTGACGTCTTTTACTCTTGAACATGTTCGCTGGTCCTTGAGTCCTTGATGCTCGATATTGATGAACTTTATGGTATTAGTGTCTAATTCATGAAGGTAATCAAATTACATTTGTGAATGTGGCAGTTCTGTGATATGCCGGTTATGGTTTTTGTGACTTGTCAATACTTAAGTTCATGTTTGGATCTGTAGTGCTTCTTTTCTTTCCTCGTCCACCCAATATAAACGGGACATATAAGACGTTAGAAGTATGATAAATAGATCCAAATAAAGTGACCAAATGGTTTTGAATCTTTGATGTTGGATCTAAATTTTGGTATACAAATTTTATATAAGATATTGATATGCATTTTGAAATAGTATACATGTTTTTACTGATTATTTTATCGAAATATCGAGATTTTTGAACGTGCTCACAGTTATCGTGCCGAACATCTCAATATACCGAAAAAAACAGTATCAATATACTGAATTTTTCGATATTTTCCTCACCCCTACTTGGAAGTTGGAACTTATGTCAGATTATATGTGTAGGTTTGCTTCACGAAGGTCGAGGGCGCCACAAAGAAGCACTAAAGACATACACGCGTGCTCTGGAAGTCGATCCAACGCACATCCCAAGTCTCGTCTCCAAGGCCAAGCTTCTCAAACGGATTGGTTGCCAGTCCGGAGCTATCATAAGAAGCTTTCTGATGGGAGCTTTACGCCTGGACAGAATGAACAGTTCAGCTTGGCATGAACTTGGCCTGCTTTACAAAGACGGAGGAGGTGGTTCGTCAGCTGAGGAAGCTATTGAATGTTTTGAAGCGGCTACGAGCCTCAAGGAGACGGAACCGATAGAGCCCTTCAGGTGAATCCCTTATTTGTGTGAATGCAGTATGCTGTTGAGCTAAATTATTGATGTATGTAACACCCTTGTATTTGTCTAAGACATAACTGGGAACGATTGTACAACTAGAAATTTTGTTTCTTATATTCTTGCAATTATTTAAGTGGACTTCGTAAATCACTTGGCTGCGTTTTTTGTTCACACTTTTGAATTTCTTTTATGTGTTTATTGTTCTTTCTATATTTATCAACCAACACAGGTTTCTATAAATATTCTGATTTTTGTAAGAATCTTTTGGTTAATACTACTCTCGAACCATGAAGAAGAGAATTTGTTAATTTTTTTGTGTGACGATCTTATAAGAGTGAGATTGGATAACAGTCAAAATAAAAAATAAATAAATAAAACTCTCGTGAGACAATAGTACTCATATCCCATTTGTTTCTATAAAAATAAATTTTGATTGTTTCACGTGAGACGATCTTTTAAGAGTGTGACTCATGTCTGACGTGAAACGAATGGGATATGAATACTATTGTCTCAAGAGAGTTTTATTTTTTTATTTTTGACTATTTTGTTATCCAACTGGGAGAGATTGGGTTTAAAGTGGAGCTCAAAATGAAGGGAAAGTTGTGTAATTTATACCCAAGAAATTTACAAATGTAATTTGTCGCTGGGATTTTTCTTTCTATCTTGGTGACTCTTTGCAGTGTCGGTCGTGACATTTTAGGTCCAAAAATTAAGATTCATTTGAACAATATTTACATATATGTGATTTTCGTACGAAAGCATGCAAGTGGGTGTATTCATAAAAGCAGTGGGTGTATGTGAATCTAATGCACCAAAGAGTATCACAAATGAACCTAGATGTAATATTTACCAAATACATTAGGTTGTTAGTTTGTTATGTATTCTCTTAGTTAGTTAGACTTCCTAACCGTCTAAGGAAGCAACACTTTGTAATTTTGTATAAATTTGAGTTCAAAGCTCATTTCTAATTATCAATGAAAACACACTTTAAATTTGTGCTCTTGTTATTCAACATGATATCCAATGGTCGATCTTGTTATTGATCTTCATCTCTTTTCTTTGATTCTGCAAATTGTGTGGTAAAACAAATCATCTTGCTGCCAAATGTTACAAAAAGGTTTGTTTCCACTTTTCATGGTTTGGAGAATACTCGGTTACCTTCTTCCTCTTCTACTTCAAATTATCAAGTGCACCTCACACAACTATCCTCACATATTTCCACTTTGCCAAAGCATGATTTTTACAAACCACTCATCTTCGATTTAAAATCCTTACAACGGTACATTTCATCTCGTGGTTGGAAATGATGCATCTATTCCCATTAACCATGTTGGATCATTATCTTTGCCTAGCCTCCAAGATAATCAATTTGTAACCCTAACAAATGTGTTTCATGTTCCAAATATAACCAAAAACTTAGTAAGCATTTCTCACTTTTAAAGGATAATAAGGCTTGACAAATGTGCTTCATGTGTTTCATGTCTTGTCCTTGTTTATTGTACTCCTAAAAACCCCAGAAAGTATTGTACTCCTAAAAACCCTGAACAACCGTGGTAGAAATTCGAAGATTTTCTTTCAGAAGTTTAGACAAAACAAAGCTCTAGGTTGTAATGCAAATAGACACATGAGTTTCAAGATAGAATGACAAAAGAATTGCAAGCCGCGCGAGACATACTTGTACCTAATCAAGATTTTTTAGCGGTCGACCAATTAAACAAAGAACGATGATACGCTTGCAATTAAAATTCTCTATCATGTTGATACCAAATGTTTTTGTTTAGTGGATGGTCCTAGAGGTACTGGAAAGACCTATTTATATAAAGCACTTCTTGCTACGGTAAGATCATTGGACATATTGCACTTGCTAGAGGTACTTGTGTGTGACAACATCATTATAGGGGACGTACTTCGCATTCAAAATTTAAGATTCCCTTAAATGATAATGATTCTAAATCTTGTAGTATTAGCAAGCAAGTAAGAATGATCAAATTAATCATTTGGGATTAAGCTATGATGGCAAAACGTGGTACTATTGAAAATTTTGACAAAATATGAAAGGACATAATGGATTTACAAAAAAATAAAAAAATGGTGTCAAAATTATTGTATTTGGAGGAGACTTCAATCATATGCTACCAGTTATTCTTAAAGGAACAAAAGATGATATCATTGATGTTTCCATTGTCATGTCACCTCTATGAAATCAATTTGAAAAGCTAAAGCTTACGAGAATATGCAAGATTTGTTTGATTCTAATTTCTCATCTTATTTTTTGAAAATTAGTGATGGAATCGAAGATCTTGTGAGAAAGACAAAATCCAGATACCATCTAGAATAAACATTTATTTTATAGATGATATTACATCATTAAATACATTGATAGACATGGTAATCACAAATATTAGTGGCTGCAATTTAGAATTTTATCTATTTGTTAAAAGAGCCATACTTACTACAAGAAACGAATTTGTCCATGAGATAAACGATATTCTTATTAATAGATTTCTTGGAGAAGAGACTACATATTTTAGTTGTGATGAAAGCACCGGCATCTGCGTTGTGCCAAACCAACAAAAATTATTTCATTCGACTCCTCAAAGGCTTCCTCCTCACAAATTGGCTTTAAAAATAAATGCAACAATCATTTCTTTGAGAAATATTAATTCAATCAAGGATTGTGTAATGGTACGCGTCTTCTCTACAAAGATTTTGATTTAAATTGTTGCTTTACGAAATATCAATTGGTATGCATGCTTGAAAATCAATATTTATTTTCCGTATAACATTAGAGGTTTCATATGATAGTCATCTATTATTCCCTGAAAAATCAATATTTATTTTCCGTATAACATTAGAGGTTTCATATGATAGTCATCTATTATTCCATTTAAATGAAAATATTTCTCAGTCCGCCTATGTTATGCAATGACAATTAACAAAGCACAAGGCCAAACTTTAGACTTATTGGTGTTTATTTGAAAGAACCTCGTATTTCACATGTCAACTTTATGTTGCGTTATCGAGAGGCAAAACCATAGATCAGTTAAAAGTACTAACTAGACCATTGACTTCATTGGTACAAACTATTGATATTACAAAAAAAAAAAAATGTGTATCATAAAGTTCTATATGCTGCCAATATAACCTAAATCTTACTAAATTACTAACACAGGTAAATCCTTATTTTTTTTTATTGTTACATTTATTAATGTACTACTCCCTCCCTCCTCCTATAAGTTACTTATTTTTTCATTTTGGTTCGTTCCACTATAAGTTATCTATTCTATTTTTGCAACTACCCACTAAATTTACATCCTTATAATTTTCTATTATTTACATATATATCACTCATTTCTCTTTATTTTTATCTAAATCACTTACTTTTTTTTTCTCTTCATCACATCATTTGTTCTATATAATATTATCTTACCTTAATTCTTATGCCCAAAAGAAACAGGTAACTTATAACGAGACGAGGGAGTAATTGTCTATGTAATTGAATATTTTGCAGCATCCTTATAATTCTTATTATATTATGTTTATTCAACACAATGAGCATGTGACACATTGATTTGGATCGAATCAGTGGGCATTGAATAATTACCACAAACGCAATGGAAATGTATTTTCTTTTTAATAATTTCACTAGCTTATACTGAATTCTATTGTTTATACTCCCAAAATTAAATTTCCCTTGTCTTTGTTATAAGGTTATAACTGGTATTTTAGTAGCTAACCAATTTCATAATGCATTTTACAATTTGTGTCCAAATGTGTACACATCACACCCATAATAAATTAGTTATTAGGCACTTTGTTTAGCATGAGACTAGAAGAATGGAGAAGCTTAAATTTCAATTCTTGTTTTGACTATTGAAGCAAAAACCTGAAACAACTATTTTTGTGAAATTTTGTAATTATATTGACAACTTGATTAAAATTATAAATTTTTATAAGATTTTATCATTGTTTGAGTAGGGGTGGCAAATTGTTTATCGTGTCGACCACGATAACAACACGATAAGGTGAAACACGAACACGATCCGATAAGGATATGTGTCGGCACGACACGGACACAAAAATTTTCGTGTCAACACGACCACGACACAATAAGGACAATATAATATTAAAACTGAAAATATAATCTAAAATTTTAAAATTTTCAACACGGTAATGACACGATAATATTTAAAATTTTAGATTTTAAAATGCTTAATTAAAAATTTTAAAATTTATATCATATTGTATTGTATTGTTGTCATCGTATGTGTGTCATTAACATGTTACTATCATATACATATTAATGATTCACTAACAAATTAACAGAATTTCATGTCCTTATCAGTCGACACGATAAGGACACGAACACGATAAGCCCAAACACTAACCCGCAATTTTTGTATCGTTTCCATGTCGTGGTTATCGTATCGTGTCCGAAATTGTCATCTCTACGTTTGAGTATTCAAATTTGTTTTCATTCATTAGATTTGTGAATATTGTCACCCCATAATCATTGTTTTCTAAATCCATACATTCGCTGTCACTTCTACATCATACTAAGCATAGTAGACAATAATCACATATTTTGTGTTATACTGAATTTTCTATAGTCTAATGCTGTCACACCCCAATTTTACAAATGGTTTTAACGTCGACTCAAAAATATTTTCCTTTTTGTTTCAAAATAATTTAATAAATACCAACAACGGAAACATGACCATTAGAATCCTTAAAAAACGTCAACTAAACTAAATTGCATAGTTTGTCTCAATCTACTTAAAACACTTAATTCACTCAAAACATAATCTTACTAAAAGAAGTTAAAGTCGTGTTATGAATTAAAAATTGCTAAAATAAATAAAACCAATCAATCCACCATGCCTCATTGCGCCACTCGATATTTTTAATCGCAAAATATTAATTTGATTGGGGTGAGCAAACAACTAGCTCAAGGTAGGGCTCCCTTTGTCACGCTTAAATATCACACATAAAAAGGAATTATTAACTCACAAACATGCATATTAATACTTATTCCTTGGCTAAACCAAGAATGCGCCGGCTAAACCAACGATGCACGGTTTTCCGCAAAATAAATTAATACTTATTTACCAACGATGCGCCGACTAAACCAACGATGCACGGTTTCCGCGAATAAACATGCGTTAACAAATGACTTTAAAAGCCATAACATGCGTTAACGAAATTCATATCATACTATGTGGTAAGAAACAACACCATTTACGTTAAATATTTAAAAGTGACAAATTCACCAATCCCGATTAGGAAAACCCACCTTACACCTTGATTATCCTTGGTAAAAGTTTTAGAGCGTGGTCTCCTTGATACCTAAAATAATAATTAATAAACTTATTTTAGTGTTATATTTATTAAACTTGTAAGTCTTAGTCTTAGTTTTATTTTTAAATCTGTTAGTATTATTATTAACCAATTTAGTATCATAATAAATCAATAAAATAATGTAATTTGAAGAATAACTCACTAAAAATGAGAACACATATCCTCTTGTAGACTACCTAGTTAAAGTGCGAATATAAAAACAAAATTATTATGAAAATAAATATAATATTAACAAAGTATTAATAAAATAGGCAACACAAATTGCTACCCATATCAAATAGGCAACTCGCCAAACTCCATCTTTTTTTCTTTTATTATTATTATTATTATTATTATTATTATTATTGTTATATATATATATATATATATATATATATAAGAATTTTTAAGAATCATAAATAAATTTGAAGATTCGGCATAACGATCGGTTGAGTTGGTAACAACAAATAAAAGTGTATTGTTGCGGTACTTAAAGCTGGAAAAGAATTTTTTTAAAAGAAAAATACTAACCTTAAAAGAGTTTATTAAATTAACAAAGATGAGGGTAGAATTTGTTACCGGTATCGCAAGGAAATGAGAGACAAATACTTTCGATGCTCCAAAGTGAAAACTTGAATTTACGTGAATGGAGAAAATAATTTTTCTCGAGGGTTTTCTTAATAAACACCGTGTATTCAAAATAAATAATAAAGTGAGAGAGATATATTTTTTTGTTGAGATAAAAATGGAATTTGAATCTACAAAATCTCACACTTAAAAGATAAGATTTTTAATTTAAAATTTTGAATTTTTGAAAGAATGGAAACTATATATTTTATTAATATTATTATAATTATTAATCTCATAAGACTCTATAAAAAAATAAAACATAACATAAATAAAGCTGAAAATATTAATAATTACTATTATAATTGCAACTTATGCAAAAATTAATTTACTTATGGTGATTGATACTCTTCGGTGTTACATCCTATCCCCTTAAAAAAATTTCGTCCTCGAAATTCAAAAACTTACCTTTAAATTGAACGAGGACAATCATGTGCCCTATGCCCGGCTTTTTGCACGAAGCATTTGCCTTGTCCTACTAGACATTCTCCCGGTGATTCCTTCCACAAGTCTTACATATTGGTTTTCGCCTTGGTTTACCGTCTTGGATTCTCAAATTTTCACTCGACCCTCGGTGTTAGAATCTTCCCATTTTCTTTTTCCCAAAAATTCACCTCCTTTTGCTTCGGAGCATCCATAGCTAGACTCGCAGCAACCTCTTCACTCGCTCGTAAGTTTCGCCAAGGCAGCGGTGAGTCCTTGACACAAAGACATTCCCGATCTCGGAGCGCAGTCCATTCCTAAATCTTTGTACTTTCTTGAGCTCGGTATTCACTAGGTGTTGGGCGAACCTACTCAAATCGCTAAACTTTCGCTCATATTTCGCTACGATCATGTTGTCTTGCTTGAGTTGAAGAACTCGGTTTCCTTCGAACTAAACGATGGTGGATAATATTTTTCTCGTGACTATCTCCCTAAACCACGTCCAAGTGAGATTCGCACGTTGGCGGTGGCCTCATACACCGGTAGGAAGTCCACCAAATTCGTGCGTTTTCTTTTAGTTGGAAGACCGCACATGCTACCTTTTGTGCGTCGGTGCACATCATTAGTTCTAGTATGCTCTCCAATGCATCCACCATTCTTCTATAGCAGACGACCCCTCTCGTCCATTAAAGACAAGAGGCTTAAATTTATGGAATTGCTCCACCACCTGGAGGTGGTTTTCCTGAGCTTCTTTGGGATTGGGGTGCTTGTCGGGAGGCATAATCCTATAAGGGTTCTATTGTTTTAGATAAACACTTCATGGTAATTAAAATCTAACCAAAGACCACTGCACCATTTAAATACTTAAAACATAATTCACAATTCTATGGTAATCCACAAACCCTTCAACTACCGATTCCTTATTTGAATTCATTCCTACTACTTCCGTCCATCTTATTTATCAATCACCATAGTTATAAACATTAAAACTTATACAATTAATCATATTTATAGTATCATAGTCATATAGCTCATAATTTATGTGATCATCCTTTACATGACCAAATGATAACTTAGTGAATAACTTTCTTATCATACCTTGGAGTTGGCGCAGGTGACGACGGTGGATGGTGTAACTTAAAAGTGATGAATGCATGCAAATAATTAATTAATTTTTTTTTTTAGACTCTAAAAGATTTTTTTTTAACAAGTCTACAAGAACGTAGACTGCTCACGATACCACACTGTCACACCCCAATTTTACAAATGGTTTTAACGCCGACTCAAAAACATTTTCCTTTTTGTTTCAAAAATAATTTAATAAATACCAACAACGGAAACATGACCATTAGAATCCTTAAAAACGTCAACTAAACTAAATTGCATAGTTTGTCTCAATCTACTTAAAACACTTAATTCACTCAAAACATAATCTTACTAAAAGAAGTTAAAGTCGTGTTATGAATTAAAAATTGCTAAAATAAATAAAACCAATCAATCCACCATGCCTCCGCTACGCCACTCGATATTTTTAATCAGAAATATTAATTTGATTGGGGTGAGCAAACAACTAGCTCAGTAGGGCTCCCTTTGTCACGCTTAAATATCACACATAAAAAGGAATTATTAACTCACAAACATGCATATTAATACTTATTCCTTGGCTAAACCAAGAATGCGCCGGCTAAACCAACGATGCACGGTTTTCCGCAAAATAAATTAATACTTATTTCTTGGCTAAACCAAGAATGCGCTGCTATACTAACGATGCGCTGCTAAACCAACGATACACGGTTTCCGCGAATAAACATGCGTTAACGAACGACTTTAAAAGCCATAACATGCGTTAACGAAATTCATATCATACTATGTGGTAAGAAACAACACCATTTACGTAAAATATTTAAAAGTGACAAATTCACCAATCCGATTAGGAAAACCCACCTTACACCTTGATTATCCTTGGTAAAAGTTTTAGAGCGTGGTCTCCTTGATACCTAAAATAATAATTAATAAACTTATTTTAGTGTTATATTTATTAAACTTGTAAGTCTTAGTCTTAGTTTTATTTTTAAATCATAGTATTATTATTAACCAATTTAGTATCATAATAAATCAATAAAATAATGTAATTTGAAAAATAACTCTCTAAAAATGAGAACACATATCCTACCGTAGACTACCTAGTTAAACTCGACGAATATAAAAACAAAATTATTATGAAAATAAATATAATATTAACAACGTATTAATAAAATAGGCAACACAAATTGCTACCCATATCAAATAGGCAACTCGCCAAACTCCATCTTTTTTTTTCTTTTATTATTATTATTATTGTTATATATATATATATATATATATATATATATATATATATATATATATATATATATATATATAAAAGAATTTTTAAGAATCATAAATAAATTTGAAGATTCGGCATAACGATCGGTTGAGTTGGTAACAACAAATAAAAGTGTATTGTTGCGGACTTAAAATCGAAAAGAATTTTTTTAAAAGAAAAATACTAACCTTAAAAGAGTTTATTAAATTAACAAAGATGAGGGTAGAATTTGTTACCGGTATCGCAAGGAAATGAGAGACAAATACTTTTAATGCTCCAAAGTGAAAACTTGAATTTACGTGAATGGAGAAAATAATTTTTCTAAGGGGTTTCTTAATAAACACCGTGTATTCAAAATAAATAATAAAGTGGGAGACATACATTTTTTTGTTGAGATAAAAAGGAAATTTGAATCTACAAAATCTCACACTTAAAAGATAAGATTTTTAATTTAAAATTTTGAATTTTTGAAAGAATGGAAACTATATATTTTATTAATATTATTATAATTATTAATCTCATAAGACTCTATAAAAAAATAAAACATAACATAAATAAAACTGAAAATATTAATAATTACTATTATAATTGCAACTTATGCAAAAATTAATTTACTTATGGTGATTGATACTCTTGGTGTTACAAATGCTTTACTATTAGAGAATATACGCAATGTTTAAAAACAATATTCATGAATCATATAATGTAAAGTTAATACCGTACAATTTTAAAAACAATAGTGCTACTTCGATCTTACATAACTAGGACAAAAATAGCACATTATTAATCTGGGCTAATGCCTGCACCCCCACTAGTATATACATATCCAGATCATATCAAGACAACTATTGCAGATCATATCACAACGAAATATAGCTCCTACCATGGGCGTTACATATAAGCAATCCCACAAGCATAAGACAAAAACTTGTATGAACCGGCTGCACACGAATGTGCATCACTGTGATAATGAATGTACATGACACCGATAGTAAAAATAAAATTCTATTGTATGCACCCAGTTCACACAAGTGTTACTCAAAACATAACATATGAAAAATAAATGGAAAACATAGCATTTACATAGAAGAACCCAAGAAATTCTTAATTAAAACAGTAACTCAAAACATTTTTGAACCCATTTCAAAATTAAACCTAAATTTACCTGCTTTTCCCATGTTAGCAGAAATGCATTATCTATTGTTGTTGTACAAGGTAGTAATTTTTAAAATGTGAAATGTAACAACCAAGTAATAGAGTATTTCTTAGTGAGTAAGCATATAACCAAATGCAGATGGTGAAAGTAACATAATTCCAAGGGTGGTCAAATCCAAGAAAGTGGACATTTCTACTGTTTTCTTGCTGAGAAAATCTCAATTTAAAAAAAAAAAATGCAGACCATAATTCAAACTCTTTGATCATTCACCAGCTTTTGCTTTTCTTAAAGAATTGCTTTGGCCCCCACTATCATTCAAAAGCTGCTTTTTCCCACTTCACTTTCCTTAATCTACTTCCACTTATATTTAATAACCAACAATCTGTTTCATTTCATTTCTCTTCTCATTCCTCTTTCAAACACACAAGTTCAATTGTTCTCCATAACTAAAATGCAGCCTCTTCCACCCCCACCCCCTACACACCACCCACTCTCAAGAAACCAAACCCATCTCATTACCAGATTGTCCTGTCTAACCAAACCAGGAATCAGCAGAGTGGCACGCTCGTAAATAGCAGCCACATCAGATCAAGAGAGAAGCCTATTCTCCCAGAGCCCCGAAGAACAAACCCAATAATATGGTGTGGGGCCATCTTGTGTTTGCTCTTCAGTCTCCTCCTCATCTTCTTCGGTATCACAACTCTAATCATCTTTGTTGCTATTAAACCTAAAATTCCCGTGTTTGATACCCCACAAGCAAGCCTCAGTGTCATCTACTTCGATTCTCCAGAGTTTCTGAATGGTGACATAACTTTTCTTGCAAATTTTTCCAACCCAAATAAGAAACTGAGTGTTAGATTCGAATACCTGCACATTGAACTCTACTTTTCTGAGAGTCTGATAGCGAGCCAAGTTCTTCAACCCTTCAGACAGAGGCCTGGAGAAGTTCGATTGATACCAGTCCATTTGCTGTCTAGCTTGGTCTATCTGCCACCGAATCATGCTCTCCAGCTTCAGAAGCAGGAGCAGAGGAACAGAGTTGTCTACAACATAAAAGGGACTTTTAGAGTGAGAGTCAAGGTGGGGTTGATTCATTATTCTTACTCTATGCATGGAAGATGTCAAATGGTGATGACGAGCCCGCCTAATGGCGTCCTCATAACACACAGCTGCAGAACGAAGAGATAAAAAATCAGGAAGGTTTTTTTCAATTCTTGGCCCCTTTCTTTTTGTTACAGATACAAGACTTGTGTATAAATGGCTTGTAATGAACAATTTTTGAAGAATTAAACCTAAATTCCTAAAATAACACGATCAAATTAATCAACTAACAATTCACGAATTAAACCTAGTTGTTTCATAATGGAACTAATCAGCATAAAAATTCCAAAAAATGTACCTAGACGTTTCATTATCCGGTTTGTGGGAGATAACAACAGCGTAATCCCCAGAAGCCCTAGCGATGATGCTCGACGTTGCAAACGACGGCACCCTCGGGAATAGATCTGATTGGCAACACGTTACCGACAACTAGATTGGCCACAGTAGATAAACTGGCCGGTGTAAATATCCTCGGCCCTTGAAGACGGGCATTGCGACTGCTCTGTGTGTTTTGGCGGGTAGAAATTGCTAGGGAGGAGCCGAGGAGGAAGGGTTTAAGGCTTTGTAATCAGAATGGGCTTCAGATACGACGACGTTTATCCTATTTGATGCCCAAGTTTGTTTCAAATCTATAAATATATAATGTACCATTGCATTCATAATACTCCCTCCGTCCTCAACTATCTTCATAGTTGACTTTTTAATAGTTTTTGTGTAAGCATTATTTCATAAGTAATATGTGTACAAAAATTATTTTATATAAATGATATGCTAGTTAATAAGATCATATAAAACAATTTTTGTACACATATTACTATGAAATAATTCTCACACAAAAATCGTTAAAAAGTCAACTGTGAAGATAGTTTGAGACGGAGGGAGTATAATTTTCCGGTCTTTTAATTTTGATAATTGATCTGGAATGCTTGATGAATCTTGACCGTGTGATTTATATGGTTAAGTTTATGGTATATTTGATCATCATACTCTTATCATATTAATTTTTTATCTAATCCATAAATATTTTTTCATCTTTGTTTATATTATATTTGACTTTTATATTTAGTACTCCATCATTCACGCCTAATTATGTGTTTATTTTAAGGGTTATTATTCAATCACCTATTTAATAAGAATCACATCATGGTTTATATTCATCCTTTTTTTTTTTTTAGTGTGTTTCATTTTATATGTATTTCTTGGTTGTAGTAGTGGTCTGTAAATAAAGTTTGGATATAGTGCATATCATTCCCGATTGAAGAGAAGTTTATATTTTGAATATACATATTTATTTATATATTACTCTTATATAATATAATCTTACGATATCTTATTTTTCTTGCAGTAGTTTGGATATATATGAATCCATGTTTCGACTTCATGCGTAATTGTTTAGTTTTTGATAGTTTTAATTCATGATTGTAGACGATTTTAATTCTTGATGACTTTTATTTTCAAAATCGATTACTTTTCCCGATCATTTGAGAATTTTGGTTCACGCGAATAGTTTGGGAGAGTCACCAAAGTCGCATTACGATCCGTGTTATATTCTTGTGTCATTCTTGTGCCAAATTCGTATATGAAATTATGATTATATTCCTCAAAAGAAGTAGTATTCAAGAAATAATATTAATCACCGTGCGAAGCACGATTATGGACAAAAACTAGTGATATTATTATTAAGGGATGGTGTCATCCGGATCGTGACAAAGAAATTCGTAATCTCATTCTATTTTAAATTTATATATTCAAATATTCATTTATATGTATAATAAATCTACACATTTTTTTTTTTTTTTAAAAGGAAGAGAGTGAGAGGATAGATTGGCATTATAATAAAAACTCCCATAAATCACTGACGATTTCACTTTCCCTCTCTCTAAATTTTTCTCTTCAACTTCTCTCTAAACTTATCTCCTTTCTTTACTCTCCTTTTTTCCTCTATTTCTTACAACCGACCACACCCCTTTGTACTCCTAAATGTCCAGGCCTCCACTCTCGGCTCTTGCTCCGACAACCCGCCTTCATCGACCTCCGGTCGACTCTAGCAACAGCTTCCTTCTTCTCTTTATTTTCTTAGAGTTTCTCTTCCCGATTTTTTAGATCAATGGGTTGACTTCATCAAATGATGTCGTGGCTATGGTGTCGTTTGGTAGGTTGACCCGTTGGATCTTGTTTCTTTTTTAGTTCTTGTTGTTTTTGTTTCTTGTTTTCTTTTCTGGTTTTTATATTTGTGTTTCTTTGTCTTTTGTTGTCTCAAGTGTTTTGTTGTTGTCTGTAGTTTTTGGGAGTTTCTCTCTTTCTCTTCGACTCCTTGGTGTGAGACTCTACGCTTCTTGCAGCTTCCTTACCTCTCATGGGCTTTTGACGCAATGAGAGCTTAGCAAGATAGAAATAACGAATAAAACGAATCAAACATCTTGATACTACGTATACTAGGTGATGTTTGTCGAGAAAAATCCCGCTTTCCTAAATCAAAATATCAAAAGCCCTTCTCCAAAAGTGAGAAGTTGTTTAAATACAATCCAAACGGCCTAGCCCACAAATATGCTTGAAATAAAATAAACAAATAACAAGTCCAATAGAAAATAAACAAATAACAAGTCCAGCTTTCATCTTCGCTTTAAGCTCATGGTTCTCCAAATACGCTAATGCAATCTCATCGCCATCGCCTTTCTACGCCTCGTGCGGTTGTCTTGCCTTCCTATGGGATTTCTTTCGTGAAGAGGACACGGTGATGTTGATAAACGACACCTAGTAGGTGATCCTATTCACTATAAGACTTTTTAAAGTCACTCACGTGGTTGGCTCGCATCTACTAGACCTCACGATTGGTCTAGCTCGGAGATGCGATTCTGGTTTCAAGGTCTACAAGTTTGGATGTTTGGTTTTATTAGTTTCAATGTAGTCTTGTTTTGTTTTGATCAAAATAAATCTACACATTTTTTTTTCACTTAATTCTATACAAGCATCATTAATTTTCTCTCACCCACTCTCTCTACTATTTTTTCTTTCACTCACTCTCTCTCCTACTTTTTTCTCACTTACTTTTTATTTCTTCTAATTTTTTCTTACACATTTATATTTTCTCATACTTTTTCTTATTTTATCTCTACTTTTTTCACTCAATCATTATTCCACTAACTAATAATAATAATAATAATAATAATAATAATAATAATAATAATAATAATAATAATAATAATAATAATAATAAAATAATACAATATCAATTTTGATTTGACATAAAATTTCATCTATCCTATTTCTTCATCCCTAATCAAACACAAATTTATTAATTATTATTCAATGGATTACCCAAATCCTCATTTTGCATCTTCATTTCCATCTCATCCACCATCACATTTTAATTGTTTAAATAATGTGTCTATCTGTTAAGTATTTGAAAAGAAAAAAAGGTTGCATATGTACACTAGTTCTTTCTTATAAAATGATTTTCAACTCTTTTAGGTTTTTCTTACTCCCTCCGTCCCAAGATAACTTTCATACTTTCCTTTTTGGGACGTCCCAACTTAATTTTCACACCCTTAAAATAGAAATTCTTTTATAAACTTCACTCTCACAATTTTCATTAATTTACACAAATGTCATTACTTTTACTCTCACATACACACATCCCAATAAAGTTTTTACTTTATACATAAAATTTACAAATTTATCCCTCAAAACTTTAACATTACTCTTTTTTCTAAAGTGTATGTCACACTACATATGAAAGTTATCTTGGGACGGAGGAAGTATTAAATTAGAATTTTTAATTGAGTTGTCAAAAATGGTCCAAATTGTCAAAAGATGGTCGTGTTGTCAAAAGATATAAATTTTCTTATATGTGATATTATAATAAAATAAAAATTCATGTTGAGATATATGAATCTAAAATTCATTAAAAAAATCTTAAATATTTGAAAATGATCTAATTTTTTTTTAAATTAATCTAAAAATGACAAAAATAAGAGATTCTTTTTATATAAAACTGTATAATAGTTTAAGATTTTTAATATAATTAGAATTTTTTAAACTAATTCTCATATAATTTCGAAAGAATGTTGCATCCCACTACACGTACATGTGTCTAACTCTATGGAACCTACTTACACATTTCATGGTTAGATAAATATGAGAAACCTAACCAAATATTAACCATACATAACTCCCTAATACTTAGAACCAAATGAAGCCTTAAAATTAGTTTAAAATAATTCATTTTGGTTAAATTTTTGGGAAATAAATAGTTATTGGTTCAAAATAATATCATATATATATATATATATATATATATATATATATATATATATATATATATATATATATATTGTAATTTGTATTTATTCAATTTTTATTTTATATTTTTAACCAATGTTTTTAATTCTTACGATTCTTTTCATAGCAGCCTAGATTATTTTTATAAAAAAGTAATTAAAATACAATTAATTATTATAAATTATTCAATACAATTCTATTATAATTTTAAATTTAGACCAAAAATCTTAAAATCAATGATGAAATATACATGTGTAAAATTTAGAGGGTGTTAGGTTGAGGGTCTAGGGGTGAAGTGTTATTCAAATGCAAAGTATCTCAGTGTTATCATGCGGTGGTATTTCTGTTTGAAGGTTGTGGTATTAGTGGGTGTGAATATCAAATTGTGAGGTGTATCTCTCGAATCACCGTTAGTCGCATTTTTCTACTTAAGTTACCAAGAGTCGTGAATAGCAGTTTAGCAACTTTGAACCTTCTAAACAAAATATCAGTTATATCCATTAGTCACTGTTTCAAATCGAGGAATTTGATGGTTGTGATCACTTCATGACCTGGAAATCGACGGTGGGTGGAATTGGATTATGATCACAAAGATGATACTTATTTGATTGATACGGTTTTCCCCTTGAATTAGTTACTGATTGATTCAATTGTTCCTGAGCTAGGGGTCTTACGCAGCTTTGATCGAAAACTTTGATTGGGCATTGAATTGCTCTTGTATTCAGTAATTGATTGTTGCATAGTGAAGATTTATCCCCCTTGATCCCGTGGATGTAGGCATCTTGGCCGAACCACGTAAATCTTGTGTGTTTGGTCTCCATTTTCTTTGTTCTCTGCGTAAGCTTGTGTTTGTTGTTCTTCCATAAGGTGTTATTCACACCGATTTGTTCACCCACGCTTGAAAGACTTACAAGTGGCGCCGTCGTGGGAAGTGAACATAGTCATGACTTGATTAAACTAGATGTGGAGAAGTTTAATGGCAAGAATGATTTTGGATTATGGAAGATGAATATGATGGGTGTGTTGTATCGGTATGGTCTTGATGAGGTTCTCGATCCGAAATGGGATGAATCCACATCAAGCGATCAAGCCAAGAAAATGAGATGCACAAGAAAGCATATGGTATGATGATCTTATGCCTTGGAGATAAGGTTTTGAGGGAAATTTCAAAAGAGAAAAGCTGCTTTGGTGTGTGGAACAAACCTGAGTCTCTTTACCACACAAAATCATTTCAAACAGATTGTATCTAAAAGAAAGGCTAATGTCTATTAAGTTCTTTGATGGCAAGCCTATGGAAGACCAACTGGATGAGTTCACCAAAGCCATTGACAATCTTGAGGAGGTCGATGAAGATATGAAAGATGAGGATAAAGCCTTAATGCTATTGAAGGCTCTACCAAAATCTTACAGATCTTTCAAGGATACCATGTTATATGGTAGGAAAATTGATCTTACCTTTGAAGAAGCCATCACGGCTCTTAAGTCCAGACTCGAGATGTCCACAGGAGTTCATCTCGGGGAGAGAGTCTTAATGTGAAATTCAAAGGTGGAAAGAAGAAGACCAATGGAAAGAAAAAGGGAGGCAAAGTGACCATGGTGAAAAGAAAGGTAGCAGTGAATGTGTTGAAAGAAGAAAGTGTTTTGGCTGTCATAAAGTGGGACATTTGAAGAAAAATTGTCCGATAAAGGCAAGAAGACACAAGAAACAAAAGAAGCGGAGATCTTTGCCGTAGGTGAAAAGGGATATGATAGTGCGTAAGTTCTAACCATATCTCGATGAAAAACTTGCGTAAGAATGGGTGCTTGACTCAGTCGTTCATTTCATATGTGCCCCAATGAAGCTCTATTTTAAGAAATTGAGAAGTCGAAGGTGGTTTGGTTCTACTTGGAAATGATCAATCTTGTAGAGTCCATGGAGTTGGTTCTCACAAAATTAAATGTTTGATGGAATAGAAAGGACTTTGACAAAGGTGAGGTATGTTCTGAATTGAAGAGAAACTTAGTATCTCTTGGAACTCTAAATGCCCTTGGTTGTGAGTTTAAACCGAAAAGGGATTCATCTTAGTTATAAGACATGACAGGATTCTCATGAAGGGAAAGAAGGTAAATGGCCTCGTACATTCTTATAGGTCATGCTGAAACTAGAGTTTTGAATGCTTCCATGAATGCTTCGAATCATTATTGTGGCACAAGAGATTGAGACATATTGGTGAGAAGGGTTTGAATGAACTATCAAAGAAGAATGTGTTTGGAAAACAAAGCAGCAATCAAACTTGATTTACGTGATCATTGTGTTTTGGGGAAAGCCAAGAAACATGCTTATAATAAGGGAATTCACCGCACAAAGGAGGTGTTTGATTATGTTCATTCGTATGTTTGGGGTCCATCAAGAACAGAAACTCATGGTGGAGGAAGATACTTTATGACCATTATTGATGATTTCGGAGAAAGGTATGGGTGTTCATACTCAAGCATAAGAATGAGGCATTTAAAAGATTTAAAGAATGGACCACCGAGCAAGAAAATAAAAGATCCAAGACTCTAAAGCACATCGTAATGTATAATGGTTTAGAGTACTTATCAAAGAGTTCAATAGTTTCGCAAAGAAAAGGGAATAACAAGGCACAAAACAAGCTTCCTGCAAACCCTCAACAAAATGGTCTAGCCGAGAGAATGAACCGAACCATTTTGGAGAGAGTGAGATGCATGTTAGCGAGATGCAAAGTTACCAAAGATATTCTCGGGAGAAGCGATTAACACTGCATGTTTTCTAATCAATAAATCACCATCTTCTCGCTATTAACTTCAAGACTCCGATGAAGTTTGGTATGGTAAGCTATCAAACTATCATGATTTGAAGGTGTTTGGTTGCCAAGCTTTTGTTCATGTGAGACAAGACAAACTGGAACCTAGAGCTTGGAGATGCATATTCATTGGATATCCAAGAGGGGTGAAAGGTTATAAACTGTGGTGTATGGAGCCGTGGAATCAAGTGTATCATAAGTAGGGATGTCACATTTAATGAGAAAATTATGGGATATAAGCATAATGGAAGCACTCATGATCTAAATGGTGATATATCCATTGATACCGAAATCACCGATATGGAAACTAATGCTCAAAATGATGATCAAACAGGTCGGAGAAGATGGAACTACCACGATATTGATGATTAAGTTGCTGATGAAGAACTTATCGATGAAGTTGCAAATCTGAGAAATTATAATTTGGCAAGGGATAGAGTTAGAAGGCAAACTCATCCACCTATGAGATTTGCTCAAGCCGATATGGTTTCATATGCTCTTATCACAAACCAAGAGCCGGAGCACTATGAACCAAACAAATGATAGAGAAGCCATTTCTCAGTGCCGATAGAGAAAAGTGGATCACTGCTATGAGTGAAGAGATGCAATCACTTGAGAAGAATAAAACATGGCTTCTGGTGGAGAAACCAAAAGGACAAGCCGTTAGTTGTAAATGGTCAGTACAAGAAGAAAATTGAAGGTGGAGCGGTGATCAAATCAGGTTCAAAGCAAGACTTGTGGCTAGGGGATTTACACAGAGGGAAGGCATTGATTACACTCAAATTTTTTCACCTGTGGTGAAGCATTGTTCAATCAAGGTTGTTACTTTCAAAAGTAACTCAAGATGATATGGAACTTCATCAACTTGATGTCAAAACAACTTTCTTACATGGTGATCTTGTGGAACAAATATACATGAATCAACCCGAGGGATTTATTGTGCCTGAAAGGAGAGTATGATGTGCCCGTTAAAGAAGTCCTTATATGGACTCAAGCAGTCCAAGGCAATGGTACAAGAAATTTGATCATTTCATGGGCTCAATCGGCTTTCAAAGATGCAACTATGACAAATGTGTTTATCTTGAGAAGTAAGGTTCAAAGGTTCTCACATATCTATTGCTTTATGTTGATGATATCTTGGTGGCAAGCAAGAGTATACAGAGGATTCGTAGTCTCAAGAAAAAGCTAGGTGAAACTTTTGAGATGAAAGATCTTGGTGAGGCAAAGAGGATCTTAGTCATGGAAATTTTGAGAAATAGAAAGAGAGGGAAGGCTGTTTCTATCTCAAGAGAACTACATTGAAAAGGTCTTGAGCATTTTTTCATGCATGAGTCCAAGCCACCAAGATACCTCTTGGACAGCAATTCAAACTGTCAAAAGATCATGAGCCAAAGACAAATGTTGAAAGGAAGAAGATGTCATCAGTTCCTTATGCTAGTGGTGTAGGGAGTATAATGTATGCAATGGTGTGCAAAGAGCGATTTGGCATATTCTATGAGTATGGTAAGTAGATACATGTCAAATCCAGGAGGCTATCATTGAGAAGCTCTCAAGTGGATTCTTAGATACTTAAAAGGATCATCTAAGTTAGGTCCGATGTTTGAAAAGACTGAAAGTGTGAAGAATCCACTAGTTGGATATGTTGACTCTGTTTATGCAGCCTAGTCTTGATACTAGAAGGTCACTTATCGGATATGTGTTTACCCTCCATGGCATCGAAAGAAGATGGAGGTCAATACTTCGATCGCTGGTAGCATTGTCCACAACAGAGGCTGAATATATTGCTATGACAGAGGCTATGAAGGAAGCAATCTGGTTGAAAGGAATTGTGAAAGACTTTGGTGTTCATCAAAGAGCAAGGATCGCTCACCGTGATAACCAAAGTGCTTTACATCTTGTGAAGAATCGACATTCCATGATCGATCTAAACATATAGATATCAAGCTGCACTTTGTTAGAGATATTATTGACAGAGGTATAGTCGTGTGAAGAAGATTGCTACCGATGACAATGTCATAGATATGTTAACTAAGTCTTTACCAAAATTGAAGTTCAATGGTTTCATACAAATGGTAAGACTTGAGTCATGGGATGTTCACCGATTCGGATGTATGTCTTGGAGATGATAGAGGGTCAATACTTGGCAACCGAGGTGGAGAATTGTTATTCAAATGCAAAGTATCTGTGTTATCCGTCTCGGTGGTATTTCTGTTTGAAGGTTGTGGTATTAGTGGGTGTGAATATCAAATTGTGAGGTGTATCTCTCAATCACCGTTAGTCGCATTTTTCTACTTAAGTTACCAAGAGTCGTGAATAGCAGCTTTAGCAACTTTGAACCTTCCAAACAGAAATGTCGCTTATATCCGATAGTCACTGCTTTCACTCGAGGAATTCGATGGTTGTGATCACTTCATGACCGGAAATCGACTACCGGGTGGAATTCGATTATGATCACAAAGATGATACCGATTTGATTGATACGGTTTTCCTGAATTAGTTCTGATTGATTCAATTGTTCCCGAGCTAGAGGTTCTTACGAAGTTTTGATCGAAAACTACGATTGGGCATTGAATTGCTCTTGTATTCTGTAATTGATTGTTGCATAGTGAAGATTTATCCCCTTGATCCCGTGGATGTAGGCATCTTGGCCGAACCACGTAAATCTTGTGTGTTTGGTCTCCATTTTCTTTGTTCTCTGCGTAAGCTTGTGTTTCTTGTTCTTCCATAAGGTGTTATTCACACCGATTTGTTCACCCACGCTTGAAAGACTTACATGAAGAATAAGAATGAAATAATAAAAATGTGTTTGGTTCAAGGATATCATTCCTTTGATAGTGCTCTTTTATATATATATATATATATATATATATATATATATATATATATATATATATTGACAAGGATAGTGCTTTTATATTAAAAACTAAGGAATGAGTCATTTCTCACCATTTTGGGAAACAAATGACTTTGATTCCCTATAAAAAATAATTCTAATATTTTATTCCTATCATTTTTAATAAAATAAATATAATGAGAGTCATTCATTCATATAAACCAAACAACTAAAACTAGTACATTAATTATCATTCCTCCCATTATCAAAATCATTCTCATTATTATTTCTCACTCATATATCAAGCACCTTCTTATTATATTATGGAGGGGTCACCTATGTAGATTCCTTTCTTGCCAACTTGGTTTATGTCAATAGATATTCCACCAAATCCAAACAATACCCACAAAATTTAAATCAAAACAAGTAAAATAAGTTTCATGGTATGAAACTTATTCACATAAGAGAGTTTGCCAATAAAGATTTCGTCAAATTAAAATTTATTAGGAATGATTTTTTAAAGGTCCCTAATTTAGATGTGAAAATAATTTGAGGATAGTATATTTACATTTTGGTAAAAGTATGCCAATAATTTTTCCGGCAACGTTATATGCCATTAATTTATTTTTGGCAAATGTAGATAATTTATGGGCCTAAATTTATAAAAAAATAATTTTTTACAAGATTAATTTGCAACTTATTTTTACTATTCAACACTTGAGACAAAAAGAAAAGTCAATAGACTATATTTGGCAAAATACAAATATACAGTCCTAAAATTGTTACCCGTTAAATTGTTACCCGTTATAGTTACATACTTAAAAAAATATGAACGTATTTTGAGTATCGGTAGCCCACCATTTAATAATTCGTATCTATTTTATCACTTTTTTCATTTAATTTCTATTTGATAACATTAATTAATATGCAAAAGAAAATAAATAACATTGCATTACTACCTTAGGATTTAATACTCCCTCTGTCCACCAAAAGTATGTTTACACTATTTTTTTCAACAATTTATTTTGTTTCACTATTTAACCATCACTTAATTTTTTCATATATTGTCGACTTTATACTCATAAACAACCATTTAACTCATAAATGGATCACACAATGTCCCAAAATACCCTTACTTTATCTTTGTATCTATATTTTCTTAAAACTTGTCAAAACCAAACAAGCATACTTTTAGTGGACGGAGGGAGTAATATTTTTATTAGCTACTAGCTAGTATATTGCTCCCTCTGTCCCAAAGAATAGCTTCACATGTAAATGGGCACAATTATTAAGAAAAAGGAAATTATGAAGACTTTTGACTTTTTGAAGGGGGTATTGCGGTCCTTTTATGTGATAAAGGGATGTGAGATTATTTTTGGTTAACATTAACCACAAAACCGTACACTATTCACACTGCTCGTCAAGATCGCTCAGCTTGTTACCGTTCACAAAACACTATTCATATTCCACAAAATTCGAGAATAGAAATTGCAGAAAATATAAAAAAATTACAAAGAAAAGTAGCAGTCTAATTTACATTAAATACACCGAAATGACCCAAATTTTCCCCAAAACATGTTTTAGCTCCAATTCATCTAAAATTTCGCTTTTCCTCCAACTTGAATGACAATAAATATCCTAACAGCTCCATAAATGCATTTCCACCTGCATTCAAAAAAAAGAAATCGAAAATTTATTGCAAAGTTAACTCTATTAAATGTCTACAAGAAAAAAAGGTCTTACCTTAGATGAAAAGAATCGGATGGCTCGATTCTTACTTGCCAATAGCACCAACGGCTCGTCCATAATGGAAAAATAAAGGAGGCGGTTGGATTATTTGATGTGAGCGGAAGAACAATGCATTACATTTGGGCAATAGCAAAGTCTCAAATTACTCAAGGTATTCCGGTCATGATATGCAATAATAGGAAGGAGTACCAAGGACTAAGCACGTGCGGCTAGATACGAGACGGAATGAAGAATATTGCATTCCATAAACGATCAACAATAAGGAGGCTAGCAAGAGAGCTCAATGTAAGCAAAAGCCACGTAGGCGGATGGGTGAAAGATGGGACGATCAAACCACATACAAATGCCATTAAGCCCGAGCTAACAGATTTCAATAAGTTTCAAAGGTCAAGTACAGTTTGAATGCACTTTTTAGAAGACAATCAAATCCAGCTTTTCAGTATGCATAACATAGTACACATCGATGAAAAATGGTTTTAAATGTCAAAAGCAAGTGAGAGGTATTACATGGTACCCGAAGAGGATGAGCCTTATAGATCATGCAAAAGCAAACGATTCATACAAAAATTATGTTTATGGGAGTGTTTCTAGACCACAATATGAAAATGGAGAAATGGTGTTTGATGGAAAAATTGGTTTATTCTCATTCACAACTAAGGAACCAACAAAGAGAAATTCAAAAACAGAGTGAGGGATACTTTGGTCACTAAGCCTATGGAATCAATCACCAAAGACGTTATCAAAAATTGTTTGGTTAATCGGGTAACTAAAAGCTGTTAGAATTTATTATCATCATCCGCTTTTTCAAAGAATGATTAAGTCTCCAAAAATAGAGGATCAACCTCTATTGGTGACATTAATCATGCTAATGAAGCCTTTTTTTCTGCTTTTTTTTAGATAATACCAGAATTAAGGCAAAGTGGCCTGCTAATGCAAGCAAACACATTATTATACAACAAGATAATGCAAAGCCTCACATACACAATGATGATCCGAGAATTTAGAAGCGGTTGCAAGCTCGATGGCTTCAACATATTGCTTGTATGTCAGCCCCAAACTCACCGTATACAAACATTTTAGATTTGGGTTGGTTTAGGGCAATTCGGTCACTTCAAGTTGACACGACTTCTTATAATGTGGATGACTTAGTTAAGAATGTGTTGTCTTTTGAAAACTTAACAACCATCACACTTAACAAAGTCTTTTTAAGCCTAAAGTCATGTCTAATTGAGATCATGAATGCTAAGGGTCACAATAACTATAAGTTGCCACATATGAGTAAGGATAGACTTTTAAGGGAAGAAAGACCGCCTATGAGCCTACAAGTTAGTGAAGAGCTTGTGAGAGAATGCATTCGTATTTAATTGAAGCTGGACAAGTGGAAGGATTGGCATATGACATAAGTCACTTAATGTTAGGGTTGGGATTTTGAAGATATGGTCGTGGTTAATCCCTTTTTGGGTAGTTTTTGAAGATAATTATTGGATAGTTTTTGAACTAAATTAGAAACTAATGCTTGTTTGCAGATTAAACACAGGACTCATATGTATTTTTTTGAGAAAATGATTATGTTTATGCTGTAAACATTAAACATGTTTATGCTGAAATGAAATTATGGTTATTTTAGATATTAGTTCATGCTTGCTTTGTAAATCATGCTTAATTTTGTAAATCATGCTTAATTTTGCAAATCATGGACATTTTTCAAGAAATATTATTGCAATTTGTTAGTTAATATTTTAAACATGTTAATTTGATCAAGCCTACAGCCCTCGAAGGTAATTTCATCATAGGGACCGAGTCTCCACACTAGAAAATCCCAAGTGGTGACTAACAAAAGTCTCCAAACTAGACAATCCTAGTGGTGACTAACAATACGAGACAGGTTCTAAGTCTCCAAACTAGACAATCCCGGTGGTGACTAAAATAATAGACGGAGTTTCAAGTCTCCAAACTAGGAAAATCTAGTGGTGACACATAAAACCAGCAATTAACCATCGTAAAGCCATACACGTAAGGCTATATCATCACGTAAAATTAAACACCATCGCATAAACCAGACAACATATCCATTAGAACCATATCAATTAGGCCATACACAGAAGGCCATACTCACATACATACATGCTTATATATATTTTCTCGAAATTAACAAACAATATGCATTCCACCATCGTAAAGCCATACACGTAAGGTCATATCATCACGTAAATTAAACACCATCGGCATAAACCAAGGCAACATATCCATTAGAACCATATCAATTAGGCCATACACGTAAGGCCATACTCACATACATACATGCTTACATATATTCCCTCGTAAATTAACAAACAATATGCATTCCACCATCGTAAAGCCATACGACAAGGTCATATCATCACGTAAATTAAACACCATCAAAGATAAACCAAGGCAACATATCCATTAGAACCATATCAATTAGGCCATACACGATGCCATACTCACATACATACATGCTTACATAAATTTTCTCGTAAATTAAAAACGAAGATGCATTCCACCATAACAGAAAATTAAACACCATTAGCATAAACCAAGGCAACATTATCCATAAGAACCATATCAATAGGCCATACACGAGAAGACCATTAGAACCATATCCCTTAAATCAAATATAGAATGTACTTGTAAGTCGGACACCATATACAAATGTATTCAAAGATATCCTTTTCCATCTCCTTACTCATCTTTTATCCTTCAAAACAATGTAATCACCACCGATTTCTCGAGATGAGAAAAGTGATTTTTGCCTTTTGTAAATGGGAATATTTTCATCCTCGAATCGGGCACACTCATCTTTTTATCCTTCAAAACATCGAGTCGACACCGATTTCTAAGATGAGAAGAGTGATTTTTTTTTTTGCCTTTTGTAAACGGGAACATTTTCATCCTCGAGAATCGGGCACAAACAAATCGTTTGTGAAACTAGATGCCGACTCTAACACAGGGTCGAGGGTGTCAACGTTTCACACCCAAAATCGGGCATAAAAGATTCGACACAAGAATCAGCCACAAAGGGCTCGAAAATAGAATCAAACAGTTATTAGCCTTACCAGAGAAAGTGTCAAATGAATAGTTACCTGAATCGACGAAACAAGGCTCAGAATCCGGAGTCGGCCAAAATGCCTCATATGGATCCTCCGATGTCGACTCTAACCGTAGATTAGAGGATATCGGATCGAATTCCCCAGGACATCAAATATGGAAGGATCGAATATTGTGTGAGAAAAATCGACCGAATATTGAGGAATATCCAGGATCGAATATTGTGTGTGAGAGAGAGAGAGAAATCGAGATATCAAACCTAAGATCTAGGATCGAATATTGTGTGTGAGAGAGAAATCGAGATATTAAACGTAAATTCTAGGATCGTATATTGTGTGAGATGAATCGTAGATTGAATATTGAAGAACTAGGGGTTTTTGAGAGAGAGGGCAAAGATGAGTAAGCGGCGATGATTGAAGAGAGAGAAACAGATGAAGTGAATCGGACGTAGGGTTTAATTATGTTAGGGTTATGTGTAGTTGGGTTAGTGTAATTCTTATTTGAATTAGTATTAATTGGGCTGGATTAGTGTTAGATTTAATTTTAATTGGTCCGAAATGAAAAATAAGTGTGGGCCCATATCAATGGCATTTTTAAATAAATTGATATTGTGAGGGTATTGATATTGAGTATTATTTCCAAATTTGGGGTGTGAAGATAGTTATGGGACGGACCAAAATAGAAAGTGTGAAGATAGTTGCGCGGACGGAGGGAGTAATTTGTATTGTAGCGCACATCAATACAGTAGTGGCTAGACATGCGAAAAAAAAGAATCGAATCGATGATTTTAATCGGCGGTTTGTATCTCTTTAGTTCGATTGTTTGACGGTTACGGTTAGAAAGTCGAACCAAAACTTTATTATTGATAGTTCAATTTCGATTTGGGAGAAAAACTGTTGAATGCGATTAACCGGGCAACCGGCGCTAAATCGACGGTTTAGACAGCTTCGACTTTTATACTATTAATACACATGTTATATTATTATACTATACTTATGCTAATATTATTTTTTTATACAAGCACCCAAATACTCCAAGAATTTCTCTAAGCCACCTTATAACTCCATAATTCGTTTCCCGAGAAAATTGAACCCATCTCCACTAAAGTGAGGAACCCGATGGCCAAGTGGGTTAAACCACCTAATTACGCTAATATTATTAATACACATACTGTTCTTATAGTAGTATTGTGATTGTTCTATGAGAGAATTAATTAGAGAGACCAGTGCACCCGTAACG
The DNA here is from genome assembly GCA_030762865.1 of Paraleonurus japonicus. Lineage (NCBI taxonomy): Eukaryota > Viridiplantae > Streptophyta > Magnoliopsida > Lamiales > Lamiaceae > Paraleonurus > Paraleonurus japonicus. Next base: position 43,951,558 of record CM061053.1, on the reverse strand, counting down.
TAAACTTGTCCACAGTATCATGAAGAAATCTCAATTCATTACACAAAAATTTATTTAATTCAATTATATTTAACAAGTTAGATTAGTGATCATGAAAAGATGTCTCAAAATATAAGAATAATGAGTTTGTGTTGTTATATCATGTGCACTAATTATATTGTACTGTATAATTGAAAACGTAAGTAAAACTTAAAATTAATTTTGACTTAAACATGACAGTAACAATAATGAGAGATGCAAAACTAACGTGATACTAGATTTCACTAGAAATATAGATAAAATGTGACTAATTTTAACGAGATAATTCACAAATCGTCCTTTTATCTTTACTAGAATCTTGTTTTAGTCTTTTTTTTTTTCCTTTTACTTTATCAATTTTGATAATTTTGGTGTCAATTTCGGTCTCTTTCATTAGAAAATTTATATTTTGGTCTGAAAATTGCTTTATTATTATTTTTTTATTTTGATCTCGTTGACGATGTGTCCGCTCAAGTAAGAAAAATATGGCGTTGACCCTGATTTATTATGATAGCCCACAAGGATATTTTTTTCCAGTATTTTTGAGCCAATAAGATAGAAATACTGAATTGTAATGTAAATAGAGTTAGGGTTCGATTCCATAGAATATTTTATATAATATAGACTAGTTTTTGCCCGTAAGCGTGCTTCGCACGGTGGCCACTCATAGTCGTGGGGTTCGTCTCTCTCTCACACACATAGAGATAAATGCATAAAATATGTAGATAATACATAGAAATAATTGGTTTTAAATGTATTTAAATGCGAATTTAGAATTAGGTTGCGGACATCAATGGTGGATGAGGAAGAAGACATTATATAGGGATATGAAGTTGCACAAATCAAGTAATTAATTGCAACAATCAATCAATTAATTGATTGATTAATGACATCTATAAATAATTTTTTATTAAATTTAGATAATTATTAAAATTCCCAAAAAACCCAAAAAAAAAAATCCTAAATTAAAATATATGGTCAAGATTAAATCAAAAGATTACAATCAATGGCCTAAAACATTTCCGCCCATTTCCAAAAAGGAAAGCAATTGGTGTATTATATATTTACCGTGCTTCGCACGGTGGCCACTCATAGTCATGGGGTTCATCTCTCTCTCACACACATAGAGATAAACGCATAAAATATGTAGATAATACGTACTAAATAATTGGTTTACGCAAATGTATTTAAATGCGAATTTATAATTAGGTTGCGGACATCAATGGTGGATGAGGAAGAAGACATTATATAGGAATATGAAGTTGCACAAATCAAGAAATTAATTGCAACAATCAACCAATTAATTGATTGATTAATGACATCTATAAATAATTTTTTAATAAATTTAGATAATTATTAAAATTTCCAAAAAACCAAAAAAAAAAAAAAAAAAAACATTCCTAAATTAAAATATACGGTCAAGATTAAATCGGAAGATTATGTAAAGATAGTTAGAATTGTTAAAAGTGAATTAGCACTTTTATTTTGTTCAAAGACCTTTTCAGTTATTTTTAGTTTGTTTTGAGTTGGCTAATTTCCAAACCGACTCAACTCTCTTTTAGGTTAGTTTTTCCCTCTTTATATAAGGAGTCTTCTTCTCCTTTGTAAATCATCTTTCATTATCTGAAATTCCTCTGAATTCAATGCGTAATATGAAGAATACTTCGAAATTGCATAAACCTCTACATGGTATCGGTATCGATTGTTTTCCCAATCGATTACCGCAAAGCTCAAAGTTGCTTCCGCTTAATTCATCGTTCGTCTCTGCCCTACTTCCTCAAATTAGGGATTCTTCGCCTCTCGCTGATTTTGGATTCTTCGGCATCTTCTTGGTTTCTTCCTTCTGGCGTTTCGATGGCGAACACCGCTACAACAACGGCGAACACTCCCTGCAATCACGGCGACAACTACTATAACCGATCCCACATCCCTCAATCCTGCTGTCAATCCTCTCTCACCATTAACTCTCGCATCATAATGACAATCGGCGGTGAGTATTGTTCTCGATCCGCTCGTGGGCTCAAACTTCGTATCTTGGAGTCACTCCGTCAAACGAGCCTTGAATGTAAAAATAAATTACCTCTCATCAATGGTAAAATCTCTATTCCTAATGAATCGATGACCCGCTATTTACAATGCTTGGGTTCGTATCAATGATTTGGTCTTCAATTGGATTATGAATTCCATTTCTCCTAATATTAAGAAAACATTTGAGTACTTTTCTCAGAGCCAAAGATGTATGGGATGAATTACATGTACGCTACGCTAAATCGACCTCACTAGGGTATATTTGTTGAAACAGTCCCTTAGTGATATTAAACAAGAAAACCAGTCTTTGGTATCCTACTACAATGAATTCAAATCTACGTCGGGATGAATATTCTTGTTATAGACTGTTCTTAAATGCTCCTGTGGTGCTTTAAATAATTGCTCTTGTGAATTACCCAGCCTTATGTCTAGTATTCAGAACAAGATGCCACTATGGCCTTCCTTCTTGGCCTTCATCATTCTTATGCTCCTCTTAGGAGCCAACTTCTTCTACAATCTCCTTTCCCACCTCTTGCCAAAATCTTTTCCCTCTGCTTCAAGAAGAATCACAAAGAAACCTCAATGTTACCACCTCTATTTCCAATAATTCCATTGCTATGCTTGCTAAGCATAATAAATTCTACAAGGACAAAAGAAACAATTAATTTGTAGCCACCGTAATTTCCTGGCCACACCGTTGATAAGTGTTTTTAGCTCATTGGGTATCCTCTTAGATGGAAAGGTCCAAGAGGCCCAAGAACTAAAACTGATTACACCAACCTTTACGCCAATGCCTTGAATACATCCCCTCATAAAGAAGGGGAATCGGTTGCTACTAATCCCCTATTTTCTCAAGAAATGTTACAGCAATTCCTGACTTTTGCCAAGACTCAAAACATGTCTAAGGACACTCAACCTACTGCAGCAGGAGCCACTACCAACTACCAGCCTCTTCCTGAAGGTACTACCTATTGTTTACATTCTAGCTCTACTACTATGCAATCATCTACTTGGATTCTTGATCTGGAGCTACTACCACATGATTTGTGACATTTTTTTATTTTCTACTACACCTTCTTTGGCCAACATTAAAATCAGTCTCCTAATAATAACACTTCTATAGCAACTCATATTGGGAATGTAAAGATTAATGATACTCGACCCTTTATAATATTTTATTTGTCCCGACTTTACCTTTAACCTTTTATCTATAAGTCATCTAACAAGGTATTCTAATTGTTTTGTCAAGTTCTTGTTCTCGCACTATGAATTGCGGGAATGACGTAACCTCCCCGAAGGTGATTGGTACTGCGATCAAATAGGAGGCTTATATCTTCTTAAGGCCACTACTTCGCACATTTTTCTTCTGCTACTTCTTATTTTGATCTTTGACATCTTAGACTAGGCCATATCAATGAGAAATATATGTCTCACATTCATCAACTCCATGTAAAAAGTACTGGTACTCATAATAAATGTCGATTTGCCCTTTAGCCAAGCAAAAGAAGTTGCCTTTTCCTGTTAATACCACTAATTCTCTTGCTATTTTTGACTTGATTCATTGTGATATTTGAGGACGATTTTCAATTATTTCCCATTCAGACATAGATTTTTCTTAACTATTGTTGATGATTTTAGTAGATGTACTTGGGTTTACCTTTTACAATCAAAAGCCGATGTTAGAATTTCTCTTCAAAATTTTTACAACATGGTTCATACTCAATTTGGCATTAAAATCAAAGTTATTAGGAGTGATAATGGTCCCGAGTTTTTATTAAGAGATTTTTATCATGATCATGGTATTTTACACTAAACTTCTTGTGTAGAGACACCTCAATGTAATGGACTAGTAGAAAGGAAACACCAACACTTGCTACGGGTTGCTAACACTTGCTATAGGTTGCTAGGTCACTACTTTTTCATTCACATCTTCATTTGAAATTCTAGAGTGATTGCATTATTATAGTCTGCTCATTTGATTAACAGAATGCTTACTCCCATTTTGCATTTTAAAACACCTTTTGAACTCTTATATAAGAAAACCCCGACTACTCTCATTTAAAAGTGTTTGGTTGCCTATGCTTTGCTAACACTCTATCTGCTAATAGACATAAGTTTGATCCAAGGGCCACCAAATGTGTTTTTATTGGATATCCTTTTGGTACAAAAGGTTATAAACTTCTTGAATTGCAATCTGGAAAAATATTTATTTCTAGGAATGTTAAGTTTTTTGAAGATGTTTTTCCCTATAAGGACAAACAATACACCGAGGCTTTTGTTGATAAACTTTATACTAATAACATTGTTCTTGATCTTGAAGATGTTTGTTGTGATGATGATACTAATCCTACTCTTATTCCTAATAACACTTTGAATGATGATGCTTCTAATGATAATGTTCCTGATGTTTCTCACACTCGATTTATATGATGAAGTTAATGACATTTCGCCATTCCTGCTTCTACTATACATACCGAATCGAAGCTTCTTGACATTAGAAGATCTACAAGATCAAAAACTCAACCTGCTTATTTACAACTCTATGAAACTAAATTACCTCTTTCTATTGATCATAACTCTTCTAATGCCCACATGGTTTCTAAAGGTATAAGGTATCCTATCTCGATTATTTGTCCACTTGTCAACTTTTCCCTTCATATGCATGTTTTCTTCTGCTATAACCAAAATCACGGAACCTAAAACATACAAGAAGGCTGCCTCGATCCAAAATGGCGGTAGGCCATGAAGGCGAGAACTAAATGCATTAGAAAAGACACACACATGGACTTTGGTTCCCTTTACTCGATGGGCAACATTGCATAGGATGCAAATGGGTGTACAAGGACAAATATAAATCGATGGCACCATTGAAAGATACAAGGCCGGGTTGGTTGCTAAGGGCTACACTCAACAAGAAGGAATAGATTACTTTGATACATTCTCTCCGATTTGCAAAAATAACCACTATAAGAATACTTCTTGTTATAGCTATAAGTAAATTTTGGTTTATACATCAATTAGATATTAATAATGCTTTCCTACATGGGGATTTAACCGAGAATATTTACAAGTTACCCCCGCCTGGTTATTGTGAACAAAATGATTCTAGAGTCTGTAAACTTCACAAGAGCTTATATGGTTTAAAACAGGCTTCAAAGCAATGGTTCACTAAGCTCACGAAAGTCTGATTGATATTGGTTTTGTGCAGTCTAAGGCTGATAATTCTTTATTTACTAGAACCACTTCTCAATGTTTCAATGTTATTCTTTGCTATGTTGATGATTTGATAGTTACGGGTAACTCTCTTTCTGATATTGTTTCTATAAAATCCTATCTTCATGACAAATTTACCATTAAAGATATTGGTGAATTGAAATACATGCTTGGTATTGAGGTTGCTAAAACTAAAAAGGGTTTATCTCTTTGTCAAAGAAAATATGTGCTTGATCTTCTTGGTATTTCTCGATATTTGGGATGCAAGCCTAGTTCAATTCCAATGGATCCTAAGCAAGAATTTTTGGACACTAATGATCATAATTCTGTAGATGCATGCTACTATAGAAAAATTGTTGGTAAGCTCCTTTACTTAACAATTACTAGACCCGATATTTCATACTCTGTTCAAACTTTATCCCAATTCATGAGCAACCCTCAAGAAGCTCACATGAAAGCCGTTTATAGGCTGTTAAGGTATTTGAAAGGCACTCCGTGCCAAGGTATCTTCTATCCCTCTCTTAATGACTTTAAACCGCATATTTTCATTGACTCTGACCGGGCTAGGTGCCAAATAACTAGAAAAAGCATAACTGGTTATACCATTTATCTTGGTAATTCACTAATATCTTGGAAATCCAAGAAGCAAACTACATTAGCAGGTCCTTGGCCAAAGCCGAATATAGAGCAATGGCAGAAGCAGTTTGTGAAGCACAATGGGTGGTGTACATCCTTCAAGACCTTGGTATTAATATCCAACTCCCAGCAGCCTCTACATCGACAACAAATCCGCCTTTTCCATGGCACACAACCCATGTCTTTATGAAAAGTCCAAGCACATTTCGATAGATTGCCACTTAACGCGGAAAAGATTCAAGAAGGCTTGATAAAGATTATTTAGATACCTACAACGGACAATCTTAGTGATATCATGACCAAGCCTCTACCCCTTTGAGGGAGGGGGTGTAAAGTAGTTAGAATTGTTAAAAGTGAATTAGCACTTTTATTTTGTTCAGCACCTTTTCGGTTATTTTTAGTTTGTTTTGAGTTAGTTTATTTCCAAACTGACTTAACTCTCTTCTAGGTTAGTTTTCCCTCTTTATATAAGGAGTCTTCTTCTCCTTTGTAAATCATCTTTCATTATTCAATAATATACTGAAATTCCTCTGAATTCAATGCGTAATATGAAGAATACTTTTGAAATTGCATAAACCTCTAAAGATTATAATCAATGGCCTCAAACGCTTTCCGCCATTTCCAAAAAGGAAAGCAATTGGTGTATTATATATTTATAGATGAGATTGTCTATCATTATAAACAAATGTAAAACTTTCTCAAGATCCTTATTCACCATTCATCCATTTGAAAATTTTAAAATAGCTTGGTTGACCTTTCAAATTCGCTCATTGAAATTGAACAAGTAAACAATTGAATTGGATTCACTTGGATGGCACTAACGAAATCAAATGCTAACTCTCATTTGTTATTGAATTAACCGATCGATGTGTTATCGGACATTTCTTTTTTAATTCGATAATTTTCAAAAAAAATCAAGGAAAAATAAGTTATCCTTTTTTTTAGGATAATTCTTAATTGAATAAAATTTGAACGGATTGATTTGAATTGATGTAAATACAATTATTGGACTACTTTTATTATCGAAGCAATCGAAGCAGAGGTTCAAACTTTATATTTTCAAATCATTATTTGAATAGAAATTAGAAATCCACTTTTAATCAATAAGAAGCCGTGATTTTCACCGACCGATCTGTCTCTCATCCAAAAAGCAAATTCCTCGATCAATTTCAAGTTTTAATTACACCCCACTCATGAATCGCGACTTCAAAATCGTGAATTCTATCAATTTCTTCGCTAATTTCAAGTGATTCACGACAAGGGCAGCATCAAGGTCTATATTATTCTCTACCTCTTTCCAAACACGTTAATTTGGTACATTTTTTTCGTGTCATTTTGTATGTTACAACAGATTTTCGATCATATTCAAATAGTTTTTCCGACAAAAATGACTCTGTCTTTTATATTAAAAGGACCACCGTTGATAAAGTAAACAAAGAACTACATCTGAATTCAAACAAATTTACATAATCATTTTGTAAAATTATCTCGATTTTAATTGAAATGTAGAAATTTGGTGGGTGTTCGTCTAAAATTATTTGAAACTAAAGTAATTATTTGCTTGGAAGAGAGAAAAAAAAACTAAAATTATATTCCTTCCAAAATGTCACATGGATTGATGTATGACTTTCCGTCCCCGTCCCATTCCAGGATTTAAAATCCGATTTCAAATCTTATACTCCATCCACACCTATAAAACTTATTTTTACTCTTCCTAATACAATTTTTTTCCTCTTATTCATCTATTTTTTTCCTCTCATTTATCTATTCTCTTTCCTACTTTATTCTTACATAATACAATAAAATAATTCAACATCAATCTCTTTTCTCCCATTCATCTATTATTTTTCCTACTTTATTCTTACATAATACAATAAAATAATACATCAATCTCTTAAATATTGATTTGACATAAAGTAAAATTTCATCTTACCAAAATCTCAAAACAAACATATACTTTACCTATTCATCAAAGATTTTACATCATATGAATTTAAAGTTATGACTTCCCAAGCACACCTAAATCCAAGCGTAGCCTAAGGCAAGGTAAAGTGTAGTCAAATCTCTCCTCAACTTAAATCTATATATATAAAAGTAGGATGTTTTTCACCACTTACGCCAAGTGTCATCTGAATAGGCTGCCATGTGTTTCTCTAATGTTGTCTGACTTGATCAAGCAATGCGGCGTGGCGCACACCCATTGGATGAGATGAGTCTGAATTAAGGTACCGTTGAGATCGAAAGGAAGATGGAACGATCAAGGTTTTCATAAGATTTTAGGGTTTAGAAACCCATGTTTCATGGCGCGGCTTGCGAAACAGAATCAGATTGGGCATAACCGCAGTTTTCTCCGATCTGTGGCGTAATTTTTTTGTCGATTTACCTCTCTCTCACTACGATTGCCGCTAAATTTTTATGTTTCCATCATCATTTTGTTCCAAGCGGGATTATGGTAGTGCAACTCTTCATTGTGTCGTCTCCCTCTTCTCAAGTGCGCACTTTGGAGATGGTCGGTGCAATAATCATGTCGTCGATAAACAACATCTCGGTGCTGTCTCGAGACAGCGACCCCAAGGACCCATCCAACCCGGGCCCATCGTAGCGCAAGAAATCCGGACCGAGAGGCAGGCCCGATTTCACGCTCCTCAAATGGTAGGGGATATATTTTTGGCATGCGAGTTCGTTTTAGAATGCAAGATATGGATATTCTCTGTAGAAATATGGTCACATTGGGTTTTGCTTCGTTGATGTTAGTGATGATGGTTACTCCGAATGTGCCAACATTCTGGTCACAACATCGAGAATTCGTCCTTTCACTTCCACTAACCCTTAACCCACGAAATGTCTTGTTCAATGTCTTATTTTTACAGTTTGAAGACTTATGGCGGTTTCCAAGTCATGCGGTTGAAAAAGCAAGAGTGAGGAGTTGAAAAGAACATGGGGAAGTTACAAGGAAGTTACCTATTTTCAAGGGAGATGTGGAAGTTATCTTCAAGCATTAAGAGTCCAGATTATCTATATATACATGGTCGCTATGAAGATTAAAACTTGGAGTTGAGAGAAACACAATCTAGCATAGTTTATTGGCATATATTATTGAGTTTATTGTATGTTTCTATCTCGATACTTCCGTTGGTGAATGTTCCAACATTTCACTCAACATTGGGTCTTTATATATATTAGTGATAGGTTAGATTGATCATTGTCTAGTCACTATATACGTAGATCCATTCACGGTGTGGCTTATGTTTTCACCGATTGTATCACTTAACAATTATTAGTGATATTTCGTTGATTGGCGGTATAGACTTATTTATAGTCTATACAAAATTTTGATATCCATCTTGCAAAGTGTTTAAGACTTCCGTGTATTTCTGTTCATTTATTTTCGTCTATGTTGTTCTCGATTGTGCCAACATTCGTGACAACATTCTCGCAAAACACTTACGCACACCTTCACTTCTATTTCACGTCGGAGGAAATGGGCGCATTTATTTTATTGTGTCATGTGGAGGTTTATATATGCTTTGGAATTAATATAGTGACACATGAGATAGTTTGTGGTTTGAGTACTATATGTACGGAGTAGATGCACTTGGAATTCAGGTTTGTCTTGTATATTTTCTGCTCATAAATTTATAGTGAACTGATGCATGTGATTGATTCTTCATAATTTACCAGGATAAAAGAAGCAATAACTTGGATATGGTAGATGATTCTTCCTAATTTACGTTGTTTATATATGATATGAACACTGGACTTATGTGCCTATGGTTAACAAAAAATTGATGGCAACAGAGATACTTTGGAAAAACATGTATATTTATTCCAACTACAAATTTATAATAGAACCTAATATTCAAATCCAAAGGTTTATAAAAAAACATACTCCCTCTGTCCCACATCGGTTTTCACACTTTCCTTTTTATTTGTCCCGCATTAGTTTTCACATTCCAAAAAGGAAACCCCTCCTTAAACTCCACCCTCACAATATTCATATATTTACACAAAATGCTATTACTTTTTACACTCAATCCAACCACCTCCCTTACTTTAATAATAAAAGTTTACAAAATTACACTTCAAAACTCCACTCATTACACTTTTTCTTAAAATGTGTGCCCAGATTAGTATGAAAACTAATGGGACGAAGGAGCATATTTTTTCTCACCAAAAAAGGATATTAAAACTTTTACATAGGGTGGTCGGAGGACTCAAAAGTAATAGGAGCTTACATTTGCTACTTTCAGATAGCCAAGCCATGCATGATGCGTTCATTTTCAAACCGAGTCAGACTCTCTACCTCCTTTCTTCCAGGGTAATATGTATGAGTGTGTGTATGCATGTTATAATTTAAGAGCTTCAATATTTTTTTGGGCCGTGTCTTCTAGTTTTTTTTTTTTTTTTTTTTTAACGCAAATGGGCATATTAATCTAAATATTTGATTGATGTCTTCAAATAAAAAAACGAAGGCTTATGAAAGTGGTGTAGGAAAAGAAAATGTTACCAGCAAAGGGAATGAGAGTAAGAAATCAGAAGTATTTGATGATCCAATTGACATTGAGTGTAGAGAGAAAGCTAAAGATGATTTTCTTCATGCTTGGAGATCATATGAAAAATGTTAAATATACCTTGGGCCATGATGAACTTCAAGTATGAATCTTGAAACATTTCATAGAGGGTTGATGTTGGGAGTCGTGGTGGAACGTGAAATAATTACTACTAATGCATTACAACTCATTTTTATCAAATTTCTATTTTCTCTACTACTATGCAATGGACTCTCCTGTGTTATGCTTTCTAGCAGTGCATTGCCTGAGGAGTAGAGGAGCTATAGTGGAAGGTGAAATATCCATATCAACCATAACAATTTATCCTTTTTTATTTTTTCTTTGTATCTCGAATTTTTCTCATTTTTTCCGGTGTATATATAAGATTTGTGGTTTGAATAGGGGGTTTCGTATCAATGAATATGATGTGATATATAAAGCCCAAAGGATAATGAGAAGATTCAGCTATATATGAAGACAGACTAAACTAATTGCTATTTAAATCAGCTTGGAGAAGAACACCTTTGTGGACAGGTAATTGCTTCATACTATATACCATGAATGATTTTAATATATTGAGGGCAACATGTATAATTATTTAAAGTTATTAAGAAGTGAAATTGTATGTTTAAATCGATTAGGTGTCTGCACTTGAAACAATAATTTCTAAAGGTGGGAAAGTGGTGGAAAAAGATTTAACGAATTTTATTTAGTTGTCGCTGAATCGATTGCTTAAATTGGATGGCATCACTTTGTTGATGGTGATATCAAATTACAGAGGAGAATGAAGGTATGGATTTCATTACAATCTTGATTCATAAAATGAGATTCTTAAAATATTATTATCGGCAAAATATATAAACATAATGTACTAAATTGACAAAATATGTAAATGTAGTGGACTAAATTGATAAAGTAGATAATTAGAGGACCATTTAAATAAAGGTAAAAAGTTAGAGAACTAAATTGAAAAATATGTAAACATATTGGACTAAATTGATAAAGTAGATAATTAGAGGACCATTTCAATAAAGGTGAAAAGTTAGAGAACTAAAATAATCTAAACCCCTCTTTATATCTTCTATAAGGCAGTTTTTTTCCTTTTTTTTTTTTTCAACCGTTATTTTTTTTAATTTGAGATAGTTTCTCGTTTTCTCTAATTTTATCTATCTCTTCCATTTGAATTTGAATTTGAATTTTTTAATCTCCCATCAAATTTCAAATCATCAAAAATAAGAAATACGATTTCGGCGTTCATTCCATTTCTTTCATTCTTCCAATTTATACGGTTTCATTGCTCATTCTATTTCTTCCATTCTTCCAATTTTTGCTCATTCTCTTGATTTGCACGACAATTCACAATGATCGAAATTGAAAGTGTTCTCCTTGCGCATCCTCTGTCGCGATGATCTCTCTCTATCCGCATATGCTTTGTGGTTTTTGAATCAAACATACCGATATTTGTTTTGTACGTTCTTCGGATGTAATATGTTCTTTAATTTGTGGTTACTTTTTTACGTTGTAACTCGAGAATGTGATTACTTCATTTTTACGGTATAACGGCTTTAGATTCCAATTTTATAGGTGTAGATCTTTTTCGTCATAGTATCCCGTATCGCGAGTAAATGAAACCATGTTGGATGATATGTGCCAAAAATAGTGTGGAATAAAAACAACAAAAAGTTGAGATTTTGTGTTTTAATTTAAATTTTGGACGCATACATCTCTTTTATTTTTCTTGATAATTTGTTATTCCCCAATTTCCCGGCATGTTTTGCAAATTACTCAAATTCAATGAACTTATAAATTAAGATTTTCATCCTACATTTAAATCATGCCCTTGACGGTGTGGGGAGAGTTTACAAAGAATTGTGAACCTAAAAGGTCGTCAATTAAATTTATTAGTGATTGTTTTGAATGTGCAAAAATTCATAACTTCTTTAAAAGTTGATTATTATGGGATATTATTCATTATCTAATGTCCATTATTTAGAATAATTTATAGTTTATAATATATATTTTAGAATAACAAATTAACGGAAATCATATTGCAAATAAACACAAATTTCGCTAATTGTATAAATTAAATTAAATTTGAAAGATAAATCTAATTTAAAATATAACATCTCTCTTCTCCTTTACGTCTAAACAAGAATCCACGGAGGTTGTTGTGGCAAACTCTCATCCCTTTATTCAAAATTTTCTACTAGCTCTAAAAATTCTATTTTAAGTATATTTTTAATTAAATTAATTATTTCTATACTTAGCATTTTAAATTTTGAATGCAAAATATATAGAATAATATATTTTTAATTAAACTTATTATTATCTATTGAATTTATTTATAATCCCGCGTATTACGCGGGTTTTACACTAGTATATGATAAAAGCTCAAAAACTCTACACAGGTAACATTTGACAACGTTTCATTTGTCGTAAATGAAGTCCTTTACAGTTAAGGCAGATTTTTTTACTAGGTTCAGATTTCAATTTTTGTTGTTTCGTTCACCGAAAAAGTCAGATTCAGGTTTGGAACTTTAAATTATTGGACATGGATGCAAATGGTTCTTTTAGTTTTTCCTACACTATACAACTAGTATAAATAAAACGGAAACCCATCAACCCTGAAGTGCAGTGGAAGCCAACGAATCATCTCTCTCTTTCCCGCCTTTCTGCACACAGAACACGAAGAAACTCAAACCACACTGCAAAAGCTTCACCGTTAATGGCGTAAACAAAACTATCAGACGTAACCTCGCGTTTTCGGAAACCTCCTAATGAGTTATGCCCACCATTGCAACACAAAATTATAAGTAGTGTTTTGGAGAGCAGAGAGAGAGAGCGCGATAGAGTCGAATAATGATGCATATGAATAGAGTGAAAAGATAATCTGGGAAAACACTGAGATCATCAGTTCTTGGACGGAATTTTCGATTGTATCAATGAAATCACAGCGGCACTTGCGTTCTCTAGAATTAGTGACTCTGCTTACAGGGTTGAAACGACGTCGCGCCTCGCCCAATGGCGGATCGCGAACTTGGCCTCCTGCACTTACAGGAAATCCGATCCTTTCAAGATCGGGAAATGGAATTGGTTAGTGCCTTCACTCGGTTTTGTGTTGATAACGTTCTGTTTCAATATTTTTTTGAGATTTTGATTACAAGTTTCCTCAATTTGAAATAACCAACCGAATCTGATTTTGACAAACTGTAATGCTGCCTTATACTTTTTGACGTTGAATATATTTCTAGTCTATTCATAGCAGAATATTCCACCTTATCATGCATTTCCGTGGCTTCTCGATGAAATTCATGAGTTGAATCTTTTGTTTTAACTGTAGATGGCAATAATTCTAATACTGATTTTGTTATTGAAGGCATTTAACTGTGGAGAAGAATCGGAGCTTGTTCATAAAATTGTACCCGGAGATATCAAAGATGACCAGAGAAAATCCTCCAATTGCATCATTCATGATTAGAGTGGTTTCTTCACTGGGAGATCGCAAGTGTTTGGTTCATCCAGGCAAGTCTTCTAATTACTTTCTTCCTAAAACAGCTGTCCTTATTTCCAATTTTGAAAAGATATAGTACTTCAGTGTAATTTTCCTGAAGTTTTGAACCTATATATACTATAATGCAGAAATAACTGATAAACAGTTTAAGAGCAACAAGGATTTTGTTTGGGCTATTGAGGTTCCATTAACTGGAAAATTCATCATCGACCTGAGTTTCTTGATCTCAAAATTGCATCTCCAAACGTAAGATATTATCAACATCTACAGTTCCTTTTAGGGGTAACCGTACTGATTCACTGTCTATGTATTTACTCTAATTCCACATTTATGATTAATTGAAATACCTTCTTCATTTATTGAGAAAACAGGATAAGTCAAAAATGAAAGAAGACTAAGCGTGTGTGATGGTTTTCATATTTGTGACAGGCTTAGTTGTTAAAAGATTCATTGTATATTTGTGACAGGCTTAGGTGTTAAAAGATTCATTATCTCTCGTTTATTTGGTTTACTTTCACATTCTTGATTATTTTAAAGGACTTAATTGATTGAAAAAAACAGGATATATAGAAATTTAAAACCTGATGAAGTAATTATGTTAGAAAAACTTATCCATATGAAGGAAATTTGGGCATAACTCTAAGTCTGAGCTCGTTGTTCTTGAAGTCACAGGACATAGAACCTTACTCAATTTGGAGCGAAGGATTCACAAACAGACATTCAAACGAAACAGCTCTAACATCCCTCGGTCGAATGCTGTCTGAAAGTATCCACACAGATATCATAATCAATGCCTCCAATGGATCTTGCGTCTAGGTCACCTGTTTTCTGCAGAATGTTCTCACACGATCTTAAGGAGAAAGAAATGTCGGCCATAAACATTTCAGACATGTCGATTGAAGCTTTCCCGGCTTTTCTGAATTACATCTACGGAAGCATAAGGAGTGAAGAATTCTTGGCCCATAGGCTACCTCTACTTAGAGCAGCTGATAAGTACAACGTATCAGATCTGAAAGAAGCCTGCCACGAGAGTCTACTGGAGGATATCGATACGAGGAATGTGCTGGAAAGGCTGGAGAATGCTTCACTTTATCAACTGCCGAAACTGAAGAGGAGTTGAATGCAATATCTGGTAAAGTTTGGTAAGATTTTTATATTAAAGATGATTTCAACGCCTTTCTGTTGTGTGGGGATAGGGAACTGATTGGTGAAATATTGTATGAAATCCTTGCTGTCTGGAAAAGTTTCTGAAGTAGTGTGCATAGGTATTCGTTTTTGTGTTTGATGCCAATTATTTGATTACTTGTACAGGAATTGGATTATACTCCCTCCTTCCCACCCTAAGTGTGTCAATTTGTTATTTTCATCCGTCCTACTCAAAATGCCTCGTTCATTTTTTGGAATACCCACACCATTATAACTATCCCTATACTATATACATATTTACACAATATGCCACTCATTTAATATATTTATGTGAAGATAGTAATTATTCATGATAATGATAGTTGTGCATAACACGATAATAAATTGTGTATGATAGTAATAGTTGTATGATAACCTTTGTAAAAGATAGTAATAATAAATTGAATATATCGAGTCATAGTAATTATTCACGATAATGATAATAGTTGTGCATGAGTAAATTATGTATCATAGTAATAGTTGTATGATAGTCTTGGAACATGATAGTAATAATAATTGAATATGACGGTGATAGTAATTATTCATGATAGTGAAAGTAGTTGTGCATGAGTGATAATATTATACCACTATCATTGAAAAATGCAAAGCTTGATACAGTGTTTTAGGTTGATAATAGCGTTTTAGCTTGATACAACTTGATGATAATTATTCATGATAATGATAATAGTTGTACATGAGTAAATTGTGTATCATAGTAATAGTTGTCACGATAGCCTTGGAACATGATAGTAATAATAATTGAATATGACATGATAGTAATTATTCATGATAGTGATAGTAGTTGTGCATGACAATGATAGTATTATACCACTATCATTGAAAAATGCGATGCTTGATACAGTATTTTAGGTTTATCACTGAAAATACAGCAACAAGAAGAAATACATATCAGATTCGTAGTACACAATGATGGCTGTAGTAAATGGCAATGGCGGCATTAGAATGACGGTGGAAGAAAGCGCGGTAGAAAGACGACCATAAACGCCCTTGGAATACGAAAAAAACTTTGATTATGAATTTTTTTTTAAATATGATCCGTTTATTGTAAGCGGGTCGAGTTGTGGGTAGGGCGACCCGAGTTCATCCTATGAACCAAGTGCATACAAGCATTTCCCAATATTTTATTTACTGATGATAAACTAATTTTTACAAACAAATTTTCCTTTGTAGATAATTTGGATAGGGGAAAAGCAATATAATATAATCTCCCAAACTGGATTAATTATAGAATTATGATAAGCAATAGTATCGAAATAAGATGTTTGTAAAACAAAATTATATTCAAGTGACTATAAAAAGACATATAAGAAACTGTGTTTGAAACTTGTAATTTATTGAGAATCCTAAATTCCAATACCCAATTTCTATGCGGTGTTAAAATTAGAATCGAAAGGCCATAAAAGTGATCAAGGTCTTTCATAGATGGAATATTAATTCAAGAAAGTGAAAGATTTGATAGGGGAAGCATGAACATTTTAGAGAAATAATGAAACCATGTATATAGAATATTCATTTTAAATATAACATTATATGTATCTATCTATAATTTTATAAAGTTAAATCAATGCAAACTTACAATTTTCTATTTTAAAATTTATTTATTTTCATTCATTTTAATTTTAAAAATTGATATTAACCATTTATTTATTTCTTTTAATTTCAACTAAATAATTCATTCTATGTTTTTTTTTTTTTATAAATTCTTTAGCTCTCCATTCATTTTATTTTCATTCCAAATCCTAATCTTCTTGTTTCTTACTTAATTTTTTCTTCAACTCTAATTTTTTTCTTCTTAATATGTGTAGATGGTTGTAGTGTATAAGTCCCGCCAAAAAAGTGTCTC
The DNA here is from genome assembly GCA_030762865.1 of Paraleonurus japonicus. Taxonomy (NCBI): domain Eukaryota; kingdom Viridiplantae; phylum Streptophyta; class Magnoliopsida; order Lamiales; family Lamiaceae; genus Paraleonurus; species Paraleonurus japonicus. Next base: position 43,934,553 of record CM061053.1, on the reverse strand, counting down.
ATTTTATCATTTTCGTCCGTCCCACAAAAGTGTCCCATTCCTTTTTTATTCATACGCTACTTTTATAATTATCCCTATACTATTTATATATTTACACAATATGCCACTCATTTAATATATTTAAATATATTTTTCATCTCTCTCCATCACATCACTTATACTATATTATTATTATACTATCTTTCATCTCTCTCTATCTATCACATCACATGTACTATATTATTATTATACAATATTTCTTAAAACTCGTGCCCAAAAGTGTTGGGACACTTTGAGCGGGACGGAGGGAGTATATTTTTATAACTTTTACGGATTAATAATAACTTGAGAATGTAAGGCCTCACTTGGTAAGGGAGATAAGGTCGAATAAGGGCTTAATACGCCCTCGTCTCTTCCATGAAGATGCCCTATTCACCGCTTGGTACCACCTCTTCCACCGCCGCCGACCCGCCATTAATACGTCGATCCGGGATTGCGGGAATGCGAGATCAACTGTTCTATTCTCGCATTATTTGTAAAGTCTCGAGCCCCTCTTCTTAATCGAAGGTGAGTTCTACAAGCACCTTTGTCTTCTAAATCATCCCTTGTCAATGATTTAAGGACGCGTTTGATTTCAATTTTGAATTCATTTTTGGTTGATTCCTTTTGTTCTCTCCTTTGTAGAAAAACCCTATCCGTCGCGATTTTTTTGTTAGTCGAATTTTTGTAGTTTATCGTTGTCGCCCGTCGCGATTGTTGAATCGTTCGACGAGTGACGCCGTCGCCGTCGCGATTCTTAAATCATTCGATGAGTTGTTCCACGATTAAAATTTATACGCATTATTTGTTCACTGCTAGTTCTCAACAAAATCCTAATTAAAACCCCTCTTAGCTCCCAAAGTTCTTATGGTAAGAAAATTGAGAATTGGTTGGATATGTGCGTAATTTTATATATACTACAATGTCTGCCTTTCCTTTAATTTCATTTATTTTTGTTAATGCATTTCTTCTAAAATTCAGGTCACGGAGAAGCCAAGCATTGCTCTGTCAATTGCCATCGGTTTGTTTGTATGTAAACTTTGTCATTTTGTTTCAAGTCCTTACGTATTGGAAGCACCCCTGTTTCTTGATTGTGAGAATGTATATTTCCTCCATTGTTCAGGAATTGAGAGGAATATGGGAGCAATCCCTTTTCTCTACAAATATCAATAGCTCCTCTATACATCCTTTCAAAAAAAAAAAAAATAGCTCCTCTATACATGTCCTCTAGCGTATACTTGAGCGAAAAATCGATTTCATCAACTTCTTGGAGGAGAAATGTACCAGTGGTATTCCCTTTTCAATGCTTCAAACCTCTCCAAAAAACATTAAATGTTGTCAAGTTAAATTAAATTTAAGGTCTAGGACTTAGTATGAACTTACTCAGTTGGAATATGATATTCTGGCCATTTTTCTCTAATCAAATTAGCTATATCATATAAATGGTTGCATCATCAGAGGAGCAAATGTATCTTCCTTCTGTTGTGGGTTGCTAAACAAAAATATGTGAGCCTCAAATATATCATCCACATGCACAAATTGTCCTTAGCTTTATAATAGAGCAGTGGGCCTCATTCTTTGGTCAATAATCAACCAAAATATTAGTTGAAAAATTTAAAGAAACCAAACCTCTCTAAGTTGAAAAATACTAGATCCGCACATGTATTGTGAATAATATTTGTCTACGTTATTTGTTCACGAATTCTGAAATTTCGGCATTATTGAATCCACGATTTTGAATACAACTGTTTCACATTCCCGATACGAAATACATGGTTTAGTGGTAAATATCGAACTTGATTTTTGATATCGATTAATGTGTTGGAATAATTATTATTTGGTTGCATTTGATTATGAATTTGTGGTAATTGTTATGAATTTGACATTCGCTTTATTATACATTTGTGGTAATTATTGACATATATGTTGGCATAAGTGTGAGCAAAATTGTTGTTGCTCATATTGGTTGGAAAGCTTGATTGTATTTGATTATGAATTTGACATATATGTTGGCATCGGTGTTGGCAAAATTGTTGTTGTTCATATTCGCTTTATAACATCCTTTAAGGTATTGATTTTACTGTTCATATTTTTTTAATTCATATTCTTGCTTTGTTGGCTTGAGTATTCTATTGGGATTTTGTTATGATTTAGCAAAGCCGGCGGCGCCTTCTTCAAGGTGGTGGAGGTGGGGGAAAATTGTGAATGATTTTTGGTCCTACTAAAGATGGGATTAGGTAATGGTGCCTTCAAATTGGAATCTTGGGAAGTGAAGAAATCAAAGAAGGGATTATGTTATATTGATTTTTTTAGCTATATTGCTTGTTGAGTATAAATGTGAAGTATTAAAAATGATGTTATACTTGAATATAAATGAGAGGATGTTCCTAGACCGAAACGATGACAGATAGCAATTCATGGAGGGATAAAGGCTTGGTTTGTTGTTGTTTGACAAGATTTCTTTCAAAAATTATGTTGCAATGGTACTCGCAATGCTTGCTATTTTGTTGATTGTTAATGATAAATCTTGATTCATTGCGAATAGAAATTTACCACTTTAGCATAGATGGTTCAATAAATTATAACCTTGCACTTAACTATAAACTTCTGATTTTTCATAACATGAAAGAAGTATATGTCTTCTCATCCATTATTTCATTTTGAATTTATTAGAGATTAAATCAACAAATGATACAAGCAGAGTTGTCAGTCATACCATCCACCACCACAAGCAATGCTGAAAGTAATTCTTCATTCTCCAAACTTGAAGATGAGCTTAAGGTCTATTCTAGGCCGTGGAAGATTGCATTTAATGACCTTAAGTTGGCCACAAGAAATTTTACACGAGAATCACTTCTTGGGGAAGGAGGATTTGGATGTGTGTTTAAAGGATGGATTGAAGAGAATGGTACAACACCGGTTTAACTTTGGGACGGTGTTTCTTATTTGCGGTCAAAACCACTGAAACTTTCCTTTATTTTTGTTTTGCTTTCTTTCTATTACGTAGTTTTATGATTACATTTACTTGATGCTTGCTTAAGACTTATGTAGTAGTACACAACTAGAGAATATTGTCATCTCACTCATTCAATAAAGTAATATTTTTGTTGTAAATAATATTTCATTGTTTATTCCTCATAAAATACAACCTCTATAAAGTAATATTGTTGGAACTAAAAAAATTATTATTTTAGTTATATATTAATTTATTTATAATTTATTAAGATAAAGAATACTTTTCCAATAAAATAAATAACAATTTATTTTATACTCATTATACAATACATAATAATGTGTAATACCTATTTTTAGAATAATGTGGTTGATGACTAGGGATGACAATGGGGCGGGTCAAAACCAGGACCCGCTACAAACCCGGCCCGTAGGGGGTAAAAAAACCGGTCAAACGGGTCTTGGGGCGGAGTCTGGACCCGGTCAAATGGGTCTTTGCAGTGCAGGACGAGTCTGGTATTATATGGACCCGACCGTATATATATATATATATATATATATATATATATATATATATATATATATATATATATATTAAAATATATATACTAATTATTTAATTATTTTATGTTCTAGGATTTAGGGTTATATTTTATTTAAAATATTTAAAATAAAATATTAAAAGTTTTATATTTTAATTATTTTATTTAAAAGTTATATATATTAAAAGTTTTATATTTTATTTGATGTGTGATTAAATTTATATATTTATATTTGATTTGTCATTTGTTGCATGGTTAAGACACTAATGATATTTTAATTATTATTTGTTACAGTTTCAATGTTTCATGTGAATATGTTATATTTTGAAAATAATGTTGATGAATTTTTTATATTTGTACATAGAAGAGACTTAGAAATGTGAAAATTTAAAAACACTAAAAAAAGTACGTATAGAGTAGCTAAGTGAGAGTGATAGTAGTTTGATACCGTTACCTCCTGCTTGGGTGTGTCTTTTATACGTAAGTTAAGAGTAATAACCGTCATCACGGTTTCAAGGCATTATCCCACACGTTACGCCATGATGTCGTGTGTGGATATCTTTTCTCTCAAGAAATTTGATTGTGCCTCACGAATTCCCCACAGACGGAGGTCGGACCTAGTCAATGAAGGAATATAGGAGACATTCCTTGACTTGGGCCTCAATTATCTCAACTACTTGTGCCTTGACGTTCCTTGATCTTATCGGATAAATAACCGCTATGGGCTCACCAAACACTCACGTGCTCTTCAAAACTCGCTGGGTCCCTCGGCCCACTGCAGTAGGTTTGGGCCTCGCGGCCCATCTACGGTCGGGATTAGGGCCTCGTGACCCGTAATCGGGTTTAGGCCTCGTGGCCTATCTGCTGATCGAGTTTGGGCCTCGTGGCCCTTATCTATACGAGGCCTTGGCCTCGCGGCCCACCTATAGGTGGGTTTAGTGGCTTCGTAGCCTAGTTTCGGTCGACACAGGCTCGGGCCCATCTCGGATTTTCCTCCCTCTATCTCGAGGTATTCGGTTGCATCATCGAGCCCTACTGGCTGGGTGTATTTGGGCCCTACGTGTAGTTGGGCCCGACATTTATCCGCATCAACCACTCCCCTACTCCGGTGAGCGATCTCGGAGCTCACCGGAGTAAGAAAGGTACACGCAGTCCTCCTGCAGATTTAGCTTTGGGATATCCTCACTGCAGTCTTGCTTGCTCTGCAGGACATCCTCCTCGCAGCTTTAGCTTTGGGATATCCTCCACTGCAGCTTTGGCTTCCCGGATACATCCTCTCGCCGGTGCTGTTGGCACCTTGCGACTCTTCGCCTTCTACTTCTAGGCATTTGTCCAAAGATGCATCTGTCCTTCCTCATTAGTTCTTGGCGCACGCTTCCATCAACTCTCCTCTTATTTTAAATCATTCGCATCATCTGTTCCTCTTCCCTCTCATAATTCTGTTCACACTTATTCGCCTTGCTACAAATTTCTCGTCAAAAACTCTTCCCTCTACATTCCGCTCTCCTCTTCGCCTCCGGGTAAATTCTTTTTCTTTTTCTAGTTTATTTCGTATAGAGTAGGGTTTCGACTCATGCCTTCCTCCGGTTCGTCCGTAACTCCATCTCCCACTCGGAACTCCTCGCAAAGTTCTCATCATTCTCCAATTCCACTGCCCGGGGATACCTCTCCGGTATCCTCCTCTTCCCCAGAGGTGGATAGGAGTCGCTTTTGGGATTCTTTCGCGGGCTCTTCCAAACTCAAAGAAAAGCCCTAGGTAACTATTTCTCGGATAACGTTATTTCTTCAAAGCTTCCATTTATCAATGCCTCGATCCAAGTGAGCGTCTAACTCGACTACTCCCCAACCTCGCTTTACGGCATGCCCGATTCGAAGCGGGGTTGAGACTTCCTCCTCCCAAGTTTCTTTGCCAAATCTCGGACCTTTACGGGGTTCCACTCAATCAATTTACCCCAAATGCCCTCCGGATGATGATTTCCTTCTACGTTCTCCTTAAAGGGAATGGGGAAACCATCAGCGGAGTTGTTTTTCTCCCAATATAATTGCAAAACTTCTGGTCCCTTCTACTACGTGAGTAGTAGAGTGAAGGAAAAATGCTTGTTCCTTGGGAAAGTCCCAAATATCAACAAGGAATGGAGTGATCACTATCTTTTCATCACCCCCGATCGTCCTTGGCACTTCAAAATCGAAGTGGATTTACAAGAACCCCTCCTCCCTGCTCCTTATACTCAGTTTTTTCTGCTACTAATCGTCGGATCATTCGGGTGTTAAATGCCCATGTAAAGGCCCACGAGTATTTTTAATTTACCCGAGTTATGCTCCAACCCTCGCCTCCTTTCTCATTTCAAATTTAGCTCGGTGAGAATCCCTCTCGAGCCAAGTGATGGTAATGGCTTTCCTTTGAATGTATTATTATGTCTTACATGTAGCGGGATTGCCTCTAATTTCCGTTTCTTTTTCCGGATATGTTGTGGCTTTCTAAGGTCTTGGAGGATCCCGCCGATTCCTCCGATTCGGCGTTACCTCCTCCTGCCCCATCGATGCTCTGATGCACCCCCATTATCTCCTCTTCACACTCCCTCGGGAAGATCCGAGGCCGATGCCCCTCCTCCAAAGAAGTCAAAGGCTGCCAAAGGCAAAGCTACAGCTAGCCAAGGCTCATTACATTCGAAGGATACTTTCAGGCGCAAGTATCCCACTAGACGCAGCCAGGGCCTCTCCTCCGCCCCAATTGATGTCGACTCATACTCCTCAGTACTTACGCCAAAGAAATTCTTGACGAATTAATCTCGGCCCAAGATTGTGAAAGGCTCGTCATTCTCCCTCCGGACCAAAGAACAACACCAGGTGCGGGCCACTTTGCCAGTACTTCGCGTTTCATGGGAATTATCAGTACCCCATTTTCTAGTTAGTTGCTAACATAGCTAGTGCATTCGTGTTTCGATTAGGTATTCTCTTGTCCAGCTTGTGGAGCCCTTCTAATCTCCTCCTCGCCGCAGCCTTAAAGAATTGGAGGATTCCCTCCTTACGGAGAAGAAGAAGGTCACTCTCGCTTCCCTTCGCGTCAAGAAGGTCGGCCGAGCCGGCAAAGGCCGAGGCAGCTCGGGAGGCTGCAGAGAAAGAGACTAATGACCTGGCCATTCATCACGCCTGCAAGAGTCCGGATACATGCAAATGCTTTGGTGGAGGGAGCGAAATCCTTCCGTGATCATCTCTTCACCTCTGAACCCGGTCAAAGATTCTTACATTCTTTGTGGACAAACTTGAGGACACCTATCTGCAGCATCCCGCTTTCTGGGAGACATGGGCCCCTACATCGGGTACTTCTATGAATACGGCTTCAACGCCGCAGCGGCGCAGAAGCCGATCCTTCTTTCTCCGGCGAGTTCAACAAGACCGGACCTCTCGAGCCATGCCCACACCACCGTGCTTCGGGGGATGCTACCCGCCTTATCAAGGAGGAGTGGTGGCTCCCGAGTAATGAGCCGGGCCGTCTCGACTTCCTAAAAGCCGAGGTGACATTTGCCACTCCGGCCTCCATGACGCAGCCCTTATGACCTCTCGCTTTAAACGATCCTCTTTCTAGGGAAGAGGCATGTCTCCAACGGGCTATGGAGGTGGAGGCGAATCGAGATCTCGCCGTTGAAAGCGAAGGTCCCCAGATTCCCCCGCAATTCTTCTTCTTAAAACAATCTCGTATGATGTAATGAACAATTTACTTTCTTGTCCCTCGTCTTTGGTTTAACACTTCAATTCTGTTCTCCCTCCATTGGGAGTTTATTTTGTTTTTCAAACGCTGTTGCCCCCTCGTCGGGGCCTTTTGCTATGAATATATGCGATCCTCCCTCGCCGGGAGTTAATTCTCATTTATCTTGTATGCCTTCCCTTACCGGGAATTAGTTTTCATAATCGATGTTTATTCTCCCTTGCCAGAGCTCGTTATTGCGTGAATACTTGTGTTCTCCTTGCCGGGAGTTGCGTGCTTCTTATCTCGCACTTCTCACATTCGATTTCTGCTGCATACTTGCAAACCGTCTAGCTTAGTAAGCTGTTAGTTTGAATGCTTTTTCATTTATGCTTTTTCCAAATGCTCTCAAAATCAAGTAGCCTCTAGGCCGTTAGTTTTAAACGTCTGCTTAATCATCGGGAACATAGCGTGCATGTATCCTTTTTCTCCTAGGTTGATAACTTCTCGGCTTGCATGCTCCCTCTTTTCGGGAGTTTTATGCCTTAGGTTCTTAGATTTTTCCTTGACTTCGTAGTCTAGGGTTTTCTTTAGGTAGCTCTTTTAAGCTTCAAGGTTATCCCTTCTCCGGGTTTAGCGTATCCTCCCTTCGGGGAATTAGCTAAAAACCCTATTCTTCTCCAATCTAGGTACGCTCAACCCTTTCTTGTGGGCCCGACTTAGTGTTCTCGAAACTTTCTTGGCTTCTGCTTTAGAAACCTTCCTCTAGGTTTGGAAGGACCAAAACCCTCTTTTCTGTTTGGTTCGGCTGAATTCTCTCTTAGCTTTACTTTGTACACCCTCCCGGGTATACATTAGTTAAACTCTTGTATGCCTAACCTACACAATCTTATCTCGGATATAGGTTTAGTTAAACTTCGGAAGCTTAACATCGGACCTTTTGAGAACTCTTCACGGTCCGGATCTTTGACACCCTCTCTAGGTGCTTATCTAGCTAAGCCCTTTTGATAGACTTGTAGCTATATCCTATATTTCTCACTTAGCCAACTAAGCTCTAATCTGTAGAGTCAATTTGGATTTAGGAAACTTTATATTAGTTCCGCCTTCGCCAACATCCAGGGTTTCGGTGGTTGTATCCCTTCGTGGGTTCAATTTGGCTGGTATGAAGCCAGACGTCGGTTTTCACTCTTTGCCACTCCTTCGAGGAGTGAGTAAGCTATAAGCACTCCATGGGCTTAGCTTTCCTTAACCCTTCGGGATTTTAAGCTAGTCGATCCCTTTCTAGGGGCTTAGCTTTTCTCTTCTAAAAACCTTTCCCTTGGTTTAGCTTGATATTTCGAAACTATGTCTTAGTTTCTTTTCTTAAATTTCACCAGGACTTAGGCGGGTTAAACCTTTGTCGTGGATCCAGGTTTTACCCGTAGCCAAGTATGCAATAGTTTTCTGTCTCGTAATCCCCTTCTTAGGACTAACCTAGTTAGACACTTATAAGTCCAACTTGATAGCTTTAAGACTTTCATAGTCTTAAGTCTAATAGTCCTCTCTGGACACGAGGTTTAGCTAAACTTTTACAAGTTCAACTTAGTATCTTCGGTGCTTGGCAACTTCAAGTCTCAAAACCCTTTCTGGCGCGAGTTTAGTTGAGCCCTCTCGCAGCTGATCAAGGCTTTTACGAAAGCTCTATCTCATGTCTTACACTTAGTCGATTAAATCCTTACCGTAGGTTTAACCAGGTTCTTCAAAGCCATCTTTCAACTTTAACTCTTATACCCTTCCTTAGGTCTAGATAGGTTAACCCCTCTGAGGGTTTAAATTCGGTTTTAGAAGTTATTTCTTAACTTCTTTCACCACATTTTTCCGGATTTAGGTAAGTTAAACCCTCTTTGTAGGTTTAATTTTAGTGTTATCTCTTAGCTTTTTTTCTCGTAACCCCACTCTAAGTTTAGGTGGGTTAAACCCTCTCTGTAGGTTTAACTTTAGTGTTTTGAAGCTATCTCTTAGCTTCGTTTCTCGCAACCCCTCTCTGGGTTTGGGTGGGTTAAACCCTCTCTCGTAGGTTTAACTTTAGTGTTTTGAAGCTATCTCTTAGCTTCATTTCTCGTAACCCCTCTCTCGAGTTTAGGTGGGTTAAACCCTCTCTGTAGGTTTAACTTTAGTGTTTTGAAGCTATCTCTTAGCTTCGTTTCTCGTAACCCCTCTCTGGGTTTAGGTGGATTAAACCCTCACCGTAGGTTTAACTTTAGTGTTTTGAAGCTATCTCTTAGCTTCGTTTCTATAACCCCTCTCTGGGTTTAGGTGGGTTAAACCCTCTCTGTAGGTTTAACTTTAGTGTTTTGAAGCTATCTCTTAGCTTCGTTTCTCGTAACCCCTCTCTGGGTTTAGGTGGAGTTAAACCCTCTCTGTAGGTTTAACTTTAGTGTTTGAAGCTATCTCTTAGCTTCGTTTCTCGTAACCCCTCTCTGGTTTAGGTGGGTTAAACCCTCTCTGAAGGTTTAACTTTAGTGTTTTGAAGCTATCTCTTAGCTTCGTTTCTCGTAACCCCTCTCTGGGTTTAGGTGGGTTAAACCCTCTCTGTAGGTTTAACTTTAGTGTTTTGAAGCTATCTCTTAGCTTCGTTTCTCGTAACCCCTCTCTGCGGGTTTAGGTGGGTTAAACCCTCTCTGTAGGTTTAACTTTAGTGTTTTGAAGCTATATCTTAGCTTCGTTTCTCGTAACCCCTCTCTAGGTTTAGGTGGGTTAAACCCTCTCTGTAGGTTTAACTTTAGTGTTTTGAAGCTATCTCTTAGCTTCGTTTCTCTTAAATCTGCGAATTCATTTCGTGAATGCTCATCGTATTGAATGCTTGTCGTGCATTTTATTTGTTGTTTAACTTTTTCGCAAGTTATTAATTCTCATGTAATCAATCGTGTGTGTCGTGATGCGATTGTATCGAATAGCATGCAATCATATTATTTCAATCGTACTCAACGAAAGAATGAACTCATAAACTCATAGATAATGAAAAAATCGCTTTCATTAATTGATAAACAAATTTGCCCCATTGACCATAATTGATCAATGCAAGTTAAGTATTAACTTGGCGGCCTCTTTAAAAAACCTCCCTACGGTAAAACCCGGTGGAAAACCCGCGGGAAGGGGAAAAAAAGTACCGGTGGAGCGAAATTACAATTTATTCGAGAATTCAAATATCATGAATAAAACAACTCTTGCATAAAAAGAATCACCTACTTGCAACGAGGCGGGTACTTTCTTCGGTATAAAACCTCTTCAAATGGCGAGACATTCCAAGGTGCAGCCGGTTGATTCCCTTCCATGTCTTGTAGCTCATAAGCTCCTCCTCGGAGGACCTTGGTCACCTTGTACGGCCCCTCCCACTTGGGATCGAGCTTTCCAATGTTTTTCAATGTATCACCTTGTCTCAAGACTAGATCTCCTTCTTCAAATCTCCGGCTTATGACTTTAGGGTCATAAGCAGCCTTTATGCGGCTTTTATACTTCTCATTTTTAGGTGGGCAATCTCGCGCTCCTCCTCTAACATGTCTAGGTTTTCCCTCATCAATTCTTCATTTCTTCCCTCCTGGAAGTGGGTTAAGCGATGTGTCTCCATCCCCACTTCGCAGGGTATGACAGCCTGCCCCATACAATAAGTGGAAGGGGGACTCCTCTGTTGGCTCCACGGGGTGGTCCGATAAGCCCACGTAATCGACTCCAGCTCATCGACCCACCTCCCTCCAGCTTTGTCGAGCCGGGCACGTATTCCGTTCACAATAGTTCTGTTGGTGACCTCCACTGGCCGTTGGCACGGGGTGTGCCACCGATGTGAATCTCTGGACAATCTTCGTGTTATCACACCATTCCCGTACCATGTTTCCCATAAAGCGGGTCCCATTATCTCGATACCGGATTCTAGGTATGCCAAACTGCAGCAAATATATCTCCATAAAAATTTGATTATGTTACCTTCTTCTATCCTCGCTAGAGATACAAATTTCGACCCACTTGCTAAAGTAGTCCACTACTACCAATAGAAACTTCCACGGCCCATGCAATCGGAAATGGGCCCACCAAGTCCATCCCCACTTGAAGGGACATGGAGAGTGCATGGTCCCCATCTCCTCTATAGGGAGGTGGATGAGGCAGCCATGCTTTTGGCATTTCTCGCACTTCTTCACCCAGTCTTTGGCGTCTGGGTCATGGTAGGCCGAAGTATCCGGCCCTCAAGGCTTTCCGGACTATTGCCCGAGCCCCTGCATGGTCAGCACAACAACCTTCATGTATATCTTTGATTACGTACCTCCCTTCTTGAGGGGATAAACACCTCAAGTAAAAGTGCACGTGAAGGACAGCGAGTACATCTTGTCTCCGATCATCGTGTATCGATTCTCCGATTAAGAGCTTTTCTTTTATCTGGGCGCTCTCCGGGTTCTACAGCCTCGATATATGCTGGTTCTCCAATCATCTTCAGCTCCGATGACCCCTGCGAGGAAACCGTTGCTTGGCTCTGTAGTCGCCGGGGTGATCTTCCCCCTCCTGCAGGTGTTGCGGAACTCGCCGACTTTGAAAGGCTATCCGCTCTGGAGTTTTCCTCTCGAGGTATTTGCGACCTCAAAGGAATCGAACCTTCCTGCAGCTCGGTTACTCGGCAAGGTAGGCTACCATCTTCTCATCTTTGGCCTCGTACCCCCTGTAACCTCTTTGGGTTACAAGTTGGGAATACGAAAATATGACCACCCGACTGCTCCCGGCTCTGCGGCCATCTCCATTCCTCAAATCGGGGCCTCGTACTCAGCTCCGTTGTTAGAGGTAATACACTCGAACCTTACTGCAACTTGCGTTTCTGGCCTTCTGGATCGATAATTACGATCCCGCTCCACAACCTGCATAGATACAGAGCCGTCAACATATACCTTCCATTCTCCCTCCTCTCGGCGCACGCGTACCCTCCTGGATGAAATCGTAGAGGGCTTGTGCTTTAATGGTCCTCCGTGGCTCGAAATCCACATCATATTCTCCCGAGTTCGGCGGCCCACTTGACCATCCTCCACTGAAAGATCAGCTCTCCCTATCACCTGTTTGAAGGTAGTTAGTCCGAACAATGACCTTATGTGACAAAAATAAGGTTGTAACCTCCGTGCCGTGACCATTATAGTCGGGGCTGCCTTTCTATCTCCGAGTATGTTGGTCCCGGACGAGATGTGCAAGGAGGTGGAAAGTCTAGAAGGGGGTTGAATAGACTTTACCACACTCAAAACTTTTTACAACTTTTCGTGAGGTGAGTGTGAGGTTAGAAGACTTTGAAGTCTTCTGCGGCAAAGGTACTCGAGTGTGCTAAGTGAGATCGGCGAGACTTCGAGCTTCGAAGTCTTCGATGGTGCGGAAGCTAATCTCGTGTGTATTTGAAAAACCCTTTTAAAGAAAACCTTTGAGAAGAATACTTAGCAAGATTAATGCGGAGTTTATTAAAGCGATGAATGAGCGATTATAAGTATGAATGCGAGAAAGGCTGTAAAGGCACAAAGATTTTTATAGTGGTTCGGATATAACGATCCTACGTCCACTCTCCCCGATTCCACGGGGGCCTTACTATCCACCAAACTCGGTCTTGTCTCCTCTAATCTCCTTGAGGATTCGACCACGGGAAGTTTAACAAGTTCCTGCCCTTGGTACAATCGATTCGATCTTTGAGTGTTTAACTCTTAGATCTAAATCAATCAACCTTTTCTCGTCTTGAGATAATGAAAGGTGATTTACACTTCCTTGACCAAAAATAAATCTCTTAGTAAATTCAGCGTGTTCGATCAATTTACGGTATGAAGAGTTAAGCGTGTATTTCGGTGAGTGAAGGAGTTATTCTTGATGTTTCTCGCGTGTGTCTATTTTTGAAAAATCCTTCACTTCGGTTTTTATGTTTCGAATTTGACTAGCCGTTAGGCTAATTTGTCAATCGGATCTTCAAAGAAATGGTAAGTGATCGTTGGAAGATTTGTTTGACTTTGGATAATTGATTTTACGATACCAATCAATTATGTCGTGATTGATCTTGATTGATAATCAAATCTTCACTTGATGACTTGAGTATCTTAGAGTTATCTTTCGACTTTTGTTATCACTGATGAATTTCTTGAAGTCAACTCTAGCAACTTTCAACCTTGCTCCAAAGACATCTAAAGCTTGCTTTGTAGCATGGATTCCAACCTTGCTATCTTCACTTGAACCTTTCTTGACAATACTTCTTTTTGCGTAACTCTTATCATCTCTTCTTGATCTTCATGACGCCCTTCTAAATGACTTGAGCGAAATCTCTCTTAGATCTTTAAGTCTTCTTATCAGTGACCTTTAGTTCTCAACCAATCTGATACGTAAGGTTAAGCCTAGCAAGTTTAAGCTGTACTAAGACATAAACCCTATCTAGATCATCGGTTGACTAACGAGTTCATTTGGTCCTATTACACATAGGTTTTAAGAACATCATCAAAACATACAAATTCAAATCCTAACAAATTCCCCCTTTTTGATGATGTTAAAACCTTCTTGAGAACTGCTCACAAATAAAGATAAGCGAAAAACAAAGAGACCTTAAAAAGATCTCAATCAAAACCAGGTGACAACGAGAAGTTGTCTAGGCGCAAAACATTCACTTCTATTCATATATATATCGATCGGTACAAATTACAGAAGTGAAAAGCAAAAAGAACAAGAGATAACAAGGAAATGCATAAAAAAATACTAACATCAGTGACTTCTCGGCGGTCTAGCTTCTCAACCAGCAACCTTCATGTCTTCCTCGGTCATACCTTGAAACCCTGTTGGAACGTTTAGCCACTCATACACTCTATCATAGAGTTCTCTGTTATTTGTTCCAATAGGTGGGTTGACCTCAGCCAAGCAGATTTTGAGCGTCCTGCGAACACTCGGTGGTCAAACTTCCCATCTCTGTTTGTGGATGGAGTAGGAATCTTTTCAAATTAAGCGCTTGAAGGTTCGAGTTGAATTCCACGAAGCTCTCGGAATATACGCCGAGAGATTCTTTGTGCTTTTCCTCCATCCAAGCAAAGAATGTTTCATTCGGCTGTGGCCCCGACGCCAATACTCTTGCAGACATAGTATGAGCGGATGAAATCCCTCTTTCTTTGCTTTCCGGTCCTCAAATCTCTCAGGAGGACAGCAATCATCCACAAAACCATCGAGAATTGTGGGGAGGATAAAATCTTCCTCGGCCTCTCGCTCCAGTGAGCTTCTTTCCTTTCTTACCACTGCTTCTTCCTTGACACGGCGGAGTTTTGCTTTCTGGCAGACTTTCTTCGGTATGAACTGCTTTTTCTGTTTGCTCTCCAAAGACATCCACATCTTTCCCTTGCTTCCCTAGTAGCTTGATCATCTTGTGACTATCCTTCTCTTCCATCCTTCTAGTTTCTAAGTCGGCAGAAAGGCTTCCTCATGCAAAGCCTCCAACTCTTCTTCATTGAGACTTTCCTTGAACTTTTTGGACATCTTAACCAACCTTCTCCTTTTCGGTGGTTGGGAACTCGACCTTCATCTTCACCCATTCAATGAGACTCTCGCAATGCCCTTTTCAACTCTGCTTTTTCTTTCCGTTCCAATGAAAACTTTCATGACCTCCAGCCTATCTTTCAGATCCTTCAATTCTTTATCCTTAGCCTCATCTCTGTCAACCATCTCGGTTCTCAATCGCTTTCCCCCTTTTAACATCATTCAAAAGAGGGTCCACCGACCTTCCATTTCCGTCATCTTGGCAAGGATATCCCGTCTGTAGGCGATAAACTTTTCCGTGAACTTCTGCGATTCAGCATACTCACTGCTATTGGAGAAGCAATCTTCTCATCGATTTTGAGCATATCTTTGAGCAATGAGATGTCGGCCGCATAGCCGTAGCCGTCTCCGTCAATCTAGCATTTGCCTCGCAGATGATCGCAATTTGCTTTCCCATGTCCGGCATAGATGATTGGATAGCCGCATTCTGATCAATTCCTTCCTTTAAGCCCATTGCTTCCATGGCACTTGAGTTTCTTCAATCGATCTTCCATCTTTGTCCGAAATCTGTCCTCAATCGCCTCTCTTTCGGCAAACACCTTCTCGAGAGTGGCTTCGGCTTTCTCACCTTCAGCCTTTACACTTTCAACGTGCTTTCTCACCTCATTTATGTTGTTCAACATCATGCCGAGAAAGTGTTTCGATGATAGTCTCCTGTTGCTCGAGAAAACATATCGGCGGCGGTTTGACGGATCAAAGAGGGGGCCGTCGAATGGCGGCCTCGATGTAGGACTTGGACGACTCAATAGACTCGGCAAGAGGAGTGTATTTAGCAGCCAAAACGAGAAAACATTGAAGCATACTGTTGTGTTAACTCTGAAACTTTGAGGAGTAAGAGTTATACAGATCCTCATGAACAATAACAGCATAAAATTTGGCAAGCGTACGAGATGTAAAATCGGGAAGAGGAGGAGGGATAGTAGAAACACCTTTCTTGATCTCTTCGAGGCTGTAAAAGGAGGAGCTGAACTACCTTGGCGAGTTACGGGTTCATCCATCGGTCGAGCAACTAGGCATGCAATCGATGATGCAGTAGTTAGATCAAAAGCTTTGGCAACTCCGGCCTTGTTACGTAGTTCGAACTCCCATAGAGAGAACTCATTATGGCCAATCTCATTGGCCGGAAGAATAAGATCATCTATTGCTCCCGGCCTCGCATTTCTCCATACTAGGATGTCTATCGGCGAGCTTCGCTCCTCGACATATCCGTAATCTAGGAAACTTCTTTGTCCACCCAAGTAGAAACCTCGGTAATCAAACACTTCTCAAATGGGCCACGTGGTCTATCATCAAGGTTAACCATCTGCATTGGGACATCTCCAACCACACCTCCACTGTGATCACCCTCGGCAACCTGGGTGATAGGCTCGGCGGCACCCATGCCCGCAACATCATCGCCAATTTCCATCGGTGCGGCAAGCTTGGAAGAAGAGGGAATCTCGAAAGAGAAGGAAACGGAATTGGTACTGTTCCTCCTCACCGGGCGGATTCATGAGAGACCATCTCTTGACATCCGAAATCGGAGAATCATCAACCTCCATTGCATCCACCACCGACGATCCTTTCTTTCCAGGAGATACCTTAGGAGGCATCTGTGCTCCTGCAGTACGATTGCTCACCGAATCTTTCCGGGTTGCCACGGTGAACCTCTTTGCCTTTCTCTGCGGTAGTTGTGAAATCGGAATTTGATCTTATTTGCCGGAAGACTTAGAGTCTTCTCCCTGTACTAGCGGCCTTTGAACTTGCTTTGGTGCACGATCACTAATATCCGAATCTTTGTGAGTCTCATCTTTTCCACCAATATCCATTACCGGGCAATTCCTCGATGGGTGACACATCTGCGGGTTCCCCCTCAATCTCGGCTGGTCTTCTTCATCATCGAATCGGGAGGACCACCGAGCTCCTCATCCTTATTCAAAGCATAAACTTTGCCTTAGTATATGGTTTCGTCCACTTTGGGTCCCACGCCGTGTTGGGCATCACCCTTTCCGGTAACACCGTAATCTTGTTCGACATGGAAGCGTCTTGTTCCACACCCATACCTTCACTTCGGATTTCCAACCACCTCTGTCCGAAAGAACCTATTCTTTTCCTTCTGCAGAATCTCAAAGAATTTCTTGACCCAATCACACTCGACTCCATCCACAATCGCCTTTAAAGCACACAAACACCTCGACTTACTGAATCCATACTGCGGCGTTCACCAAACATCACTTTCACCATGATGTCAAACAACAATCTATACTTCCTTTTTGAGATATGCTTTCTTCAAATCCGACACATGATGCCGACATGAAGTTTTCGCTAGAGAACGAAAGGCTTCGAGATGATTATCGACATATAAGATTAAGGTCAATCCCTTGCGGTGATAACCCTAAATGTTGATGAACATCCTCTCGTCCGATGGTCGACTGCGGCCAAACACTGTCGTTTTGATCCTGTTCTTACCAAAATCACCACGAACCGTAAAAGCGTACTCACATAAGCATCAAGAGTTCGTCGTTCAGAGAATGAGCCGAGCGATCTTGATACAAACCCGATCGGATAGGAGATTCGGAATCTCCATTTGCTTCCCATTGTCCGATTGTTCTAAAATCTACGGATAATTCACTCCGTACTTTCTGATAGAACTAGAGGGTCGAGAGTCTTGTGTTTCCCTGCTGTTTTGAAGAAGATTGCTTTGGAGCCATTGATATTAACTTAGAGAAGGTGAACAAAGATCAAGAAGGAAAGAGATGAACAATAGTATGAAGTAATGAGGAAGAGAGAGAAAATAACACCAATTTATAAGAAAGAAGAAAGAAACCGCTAAAATTTTAAAATTACAAAATAAGATTTGAACGTTGATTGGCATATTGCACGATCGGATCGAGCGGTTATAAATTAAAGCGGTTCGAATTCCGAAAAGTGCGTGTCCTCGGCTCTGGATTTGAAAAGGTAATTTTTCAAAATTTGAGAAATTTTCGTCCATGAGAAATAGAATAGGAAATAATATTTTAAAGGAAAATTATCCCATACCCCATGGTTGAAAAGATTTGATTTGACAATTCACAGCGTTAATTTTGGAGCCGAGGATAAGTAAGGAAATAAAATATTCCGAAAATTAATTTAGCTACAAGAAACAAGGAATATTTTATATCAAGAATAATTTTTTTTTTTTAAAAAAAGCAGTAAATCGAGAGAGTACGAGTAACATATCTGTCGAGTTGATATTGTAATCAAGCTGATACCATTGAAATCTTTATGTGACAAGGTTTTAGACCCTTCTCCAAAGAGGTTTGAAAGTTCGCCGCAGCGAGGCTTTTATACTCTTCTTGACAAGCTTTATACTCTGCTTGCAAGCTTTATACCTTTCTTGAAAGAGCTGTTTTCCTGGATCTAATAGACCTAGTTCCACCGATAGATCTCTAAACCGTGCTTACGCCAAAGGTTTTGTAAAAATGTCTGCTCTCTGTCGATCTGTATGAATCTTTTCCATTCGAATGTTTCTCTTTTCGACATGATCTACGATGAAGTGATGACGTATATCTACATGCTTGCATCTTGTGTGAAATCTTGGATTACGAGTAATAGCAATTGCACTTTGTTGCTATCACAAAAGATAGGAATTTCTTTAGTGATAATGTGATAATCTTGTAATTGTTGACTTATCCAAAGTAATCATGAGCAACAACTTCCGGCGGCCATATACTCTGCTTCCGTGGTTGATGTAGCCCAAAGTTTGTTTCTTAGAAAACCACGAGACCGACTTACTTCCAAGAAATTGACAAGTACACTGTGGTTGATTTTCTATCGATTCTACAACCACCATAGTCTGAATCGGAATATCCACCGAGTTCCAAATTGTCATCACAGGATACCAAAGACCCAAGTTTGTGGTACCCTTGAGATATTTTAAGATCTTCTTTGCTGCATCCAAATGACTTTTCTTTGGATTGGCTTGAAATCTTGCGCATACTCCAAGCGAAAGAAATGTCAGTCACGCTTGCTTTGTTAGGTACAGAAAGAACCTATTAGTCCTCGGTACATAGTCCGATCAACACTTTCACCATCCTCATCTGGATCCATCTTGTAATTTGTCACCATGGGAATTTTTGCATCCTTGCTTGTTATCATTCTAAATTTTTCTAGCATATTTTTGGTATACTTTGCTTGATTTATGAATATTCCTTTTGAAGTTTGTTTGACTTGAAGTCCTAAGAAATAATTCATTTCCCCATCATAGACATTTCAAACTTACTTTGCATCAATTTACTAAATTTTTCACAAAGCTTCTTGTTTGGTGATCCAAAGATTATGTCGTCCACATAAATGCATGCTAAGAGAATATCACGATCTTCTTCAATTTCGAACAAAGTTCGATCAATCTTCCCTTTACTAAATCCATGATCAAGTAGAAAGCTGTGATAATGTGTCATACCAAGCTCGAGGGGCTTGTTTTAGTCCATATAAAGCTTTCTTCAAGCGGTATACTTGATCTCCTTGTACGAAACACGGAGGTTGTTCAACGTATACTTCTTCTCGCAAGAACTCCATTTAGAAACGCTGATTTTACGTCCATTTGATATACTCTGAATTTCATATATGCTGCATATGCAAGGAATAATCTTATAGCTTCTAATCTTGCTCTTTGGGGCAAACGTCTCATCATAGTCAATTCCTTGTTTGTGAGTAACCTTGCAACGAGCCTTGCTTTATTTCTAATAACCTCATCTTTCTCATTTTTCTTGTTCTTGAAAACCCACTTTGTTCCAATCACTTTTTGATGTTTTGGTCTATCAACGAGTATCCAAACATCTTGTCGTGTGAATTGATTTAGTTCATCTTGCATAGCTTCTATCCGGTTTGTGTCCACCGGTGCTTCTTCAATATTCTTTGGTTCTTGAAGAGAGACATAGCAGCTAAACAAACCATCTAGATTTATCCTTCTTCTTGTTTTGACTCCATCTTGAGGATTACCTAAGATTAAATCACTGGGATGATCTCGTCATCCAATTCCTTCTATTAGATGCGTTCAACTCTTCTCAAGGCATTATTGGAACATCATTTTGAGTCATTCCCCCTTGATTTGATAAATTTATATCTGGAGTTCGGGTGAGTCATCGGCGGAGTCTTGAGATTACTTCACAGACTTTGTTCTCGCTTGAGTCTTCTCTTGTCTCAAGAATACCTTTTCCTTTTTCTCGCCAACTTTGAGATTTGTTGATCATCTTGAGAATCGGAATCTAGAATAGGTAAATGAACCTTGACATAATTTGTCTTATCCTTGAGTTCAAGTTTCTCAAACCCTTCGCTAGTGACTCTTCTCTTCCTTTGTCCTTAGACTCAACAATAGATTCATTAAAAACCACATGAGGTGTTTCTTCCACAACAAGAGTTTTCCTATTAAAAACTCGATAAGCCTTGCTTGTCTTTGGAATATCCTAAAAATATCCCATCGTGACCTTGGCGTCAAAAGTTTTTAACTTGGATTTGCCGTTGTCATGAATGAAACACGCAACCAAAAACACGAAAGAAAGAAACACGAGGAATTCTACCTTTCCATAACTCATACGGTGTCTTTCCATATTCTTTGGTCAGCAAACTTCGATTACAGTATAGCATGCTTTGTATTCATGCCTCTGCCCAAAACCTCGACGAGGAACATTGTATTACGCTAGCATTGTTACGCGGCTTCCTTGAGTGTTCTGTTTCTCCTCTCAAAGAACACCATTTTGTTGTGGAGTGCGGGCCGACGTTTCATGTTGAATTCCGACTTCTTTGCAATACATCGCTATGTGAGAGTTTAAGAATTCTGTTCCTTTGTCACTTCGATCCTTACAACACTTTCTCCTTTCTCGTTTTGTAATCTCTTCGATAGTTCCGGTAATCTTGTGATGGTTTCATTCTTCTTGAACATAAATATCACCCATGTGTATCTAGAATAGTCATCTACCACCACCAAAGTGTATTTTCTACCACTGAAGCTCAATGGGGATACCGGGCCAAATAAATCCATGTGAAGTAATCGTAGTACCCTACTTGACGTTGGTACGTAAAACTTCCTTGAATGAGGCCTTAGTTTGCTTTCCTTTAAGCACGAGTCACAAATCGATCTTTTGAGAAAACTTCATTTGGCAAGCCTTCTACAAGAGACCTTCGGCAATCTTGTTTAGCGTTTTGAAATTTATGTGACTCAATCTCTTGTGCCATAACCAGCTTGTTCTCAAGTACTTTTTGCTACAAGGCATGTATTGCTTGGACATTTCAAATTCTCGCAACATAAACATTTCCCTTTCTCAAGCCGATTAAAAGTACCGATCATTTAAGCCACTCAAAACAACACACGAGAGAACTAGAGAACTTAACCGAGTATCCCTTATCACAGAATTGTGAGGACTGAAAGCAAGTTATGCTTTAATCCTTCCACGTAGAAAACTTCCTCCACACGTACATCTCCAATGTATAGAGTCCCAACACCTTTGGTAATACCAAAGTTATTGTCTCCAAATACCACCCGTGGGCCATTTTGTGATTTTATTGAGCTCAAGAGTTGCTTGTTTCCGGTCATATGCTTGAGCACCCACCGTCGATGTACCAGACAGTTTTCCCAGCAACCTCTCTTTCATGTCCCACGGCGTCCCGCACGTTTAGTTAAGTTTTAGGTACCCTTTAGGTTTGGGTCCTTGAGAGTTAGCACAATCTTTAGGAATCCATAGGAATAGATTCTTCTTATCGTATTCGTAAGATCTTATCCTTCTTCCATACATATCAACATAGACAACCTCATCCTTTGGTGCCTTCTTGAATGTTTGTCTATGGGTGTCGATTGTGTTCCTTCCGTAAAACTTTTGACCCTTCCGAGGTCCTCTAGATGAAGTGATCAGCCGTTGTGCAATGGTTCGAGGGTTTTGATGATAAGGGTACGTTCTACTTGAGCCATCAAAAGATTCATATCTCACAGGCACGTATGACTTAGTAGATTGATTAGCAAGCTTTGAAGTTTGCTTAGATTGTGTAGTCTTGGTGAGACTGTCTCCACAGAGATGGTTTCGGTGACGTCTACCTTTCGACCTTCTTTGAGGTTTCTTAAGTTGGGATTCCCCCTTCTTTTGATACCTCATCGCTTGTTTAGGTTGTTGAGTATAACTACTCTTCTTCCCATTCGACCGATTTCTTTGGGTCGGCAACCTTTTACCCTTATCGGTAGGTTTAGGTTTGGAACCCTCTCCTACCAAATCATTACCCTTAACATGTGTACTCTTCTTAAGTACACTTGTTTGAACTCGTGAGGATTGGGCAATGGTAAAACCAATTCCCTTCTTTACGTTAGGTGTTTGAGACGATTCAACTATTGTTTGAACTGCGTGAGAAGCTTTGTTCAGTTGATCCAACCTCAAACTTAAACGTTCCTCACTTGATTTTATACGCTCATGCCGATGGAAAAGTTCATCGAATTTCGCTTGTAGAATCTTCAATCGATCGCTTTTCTCAAGATTCTCGGCAAGCAACCTTTCTACCGAGAAACCTCGCTTCAAGATACTTCATTTTAAGAGTATTTAACTCTTACGAAGTTATCTCGATTAGAATCTGTTAGTGTCTCGGATGTCTTGCTAATAGATTCTTGTGTAAATCGATCAATTTCTTCTTTCAAGCTCACATTCTCCTTTTCCACACGCTTGTAAGCATTTATAGCAGTTTTGAGATCTTCCATTAACTTATCAACAAAGTTATGGTCAAACTCTTCTGCAAAAGACACACGAGAAGCGGACGAAGAGCAGGAATCAAGTACCTCATCTCCTTTGGCCATAAGACACAAATCATTGTCTCAAGAGAAGTCTCAAGATGATGTTGAATCACTTGAAAGAGTATCCTCCTCTTCAGCCACCAAAGCACGTTTGTCTCGCAAACTTTCTTCCTCATCAATCTCTTTTCTTCTCTTTCTCTTGGAGTTAGATCTGGACAATCATAACTGAAATGTCCCGATTTATGACAATTATAGCAAGCATCACTTCTTGAGGATCTTCTTGGACTAGAATCCCTTTTAGGAGAAAAGTCTCTTCTTCTTGGACTAGAATCCCTTTTAGGAGAAAAGTCTCTTCTTCTTGGACTTTCTTCTCTTTTTCTTTCTGGAGTCTTGAACCTCCTATCCTCCTTGGAATCTTCTGGTCTCTTATCCGAAGATTTGTTTCGGACACAAACCGCTTTTCTTAGAATTCTTCCAATGTCTTCTATATTTCCCAAATTTCAATTCATTTTATCAAACTTTCTCGTCAAGAAGGCCATTTGTTCTTTCAAGCTTAAATCCTCTCCAATAGGTTCTTTTGATGGTGATTCGAAGTGACCTTGAAAGCAACTTCCTTTCCGTAGAGTTTGAATTTCCTTCGTCCTCGTCTTCTTCTTGTTTCAAATCATATTCATGAGCTTTCAAATGTGAAAATAACTCATGATGACTTATCCTGCTCGATTCTTTTGTATCTTTGATCACCGTGATCTTGACTCTCCATTTACTAGTTAGAGATCTCAATATTTTGTTGTTGATTTCCTTCTCGGTATAAGACTTTCCTAATGAACTTGCTTTATTGATGATATTTGTCGATCTTAGATCCAACCGATCTATTGTCTCATCGAGGCTTCATCTTAAATGTGTCAAACGAATGTAGAATAGACTGCAACTTATTTTCTTTAATTTGCTCCGAACCTTCACACATGAGTGCTAGGGTTTCCCACATCTCTTTTGCGGTCTTACATGTCTTGACTTTCTCTCGTAAGCTCTCTCGGTTAGAGTCTCTATGATCTCTCGTCCGAGCAATTTGATCAAGATTAAATAGTTTCCTTTCATCATTTGACATTTCACTCCTTTTCTTTTCAATCTTCGCCGAGTAGATGCTTCGCTCCACCGCTCCCCAGAACTTCTTGGTTCAAAGTAAAACTTTATTGGTCCATCTTCAAGTGTTTCAAGCATCCTATCATGAATTGCACCAAGATGATTTTCCATGCGAAATTTCCAAAGTCATAGTCTTCAATGGAGAACTCGTAGCTTTCTTTTCTTGCTTCTTATGAGAACTCATTATTAGTAATAAAAATGATTATGCAATGAATGCAATGAGTTTTATGAAAACGGTTTTCAAAAGATGCTCGGATGACCACAACAGTCTTTCCTCAAAGACTATTGGTAACCAAAGCCGGTGGTCGGTTGAACCACTGCTCTGATACCACTTGTTGGTCCCGGACGAGATGTGCAAGGAGGTGGAAAGTCTAGAAGGGGGTTGAATAGACTTTACCACACTCAAAACTTTTTACAACTTTTCGTGAGCCGAGTGTGAGGTTAGAAGACTTTGAAGTCTTCTCGGCAAGGTACTCGAGTGTGCTAAGTGAGATCGCAGACTTCGAAACTCAAGTCTTCGATGGTGCGAAGCTAATCTCGTGTGTATTTGAAAAACCCTTTTAAAGAAAACCTTTGAGAAGAATACTTAGCAAGATTAATGCGGAGTTTATTAAAACGATGAATGAGCGATTATAAGTATGAATGCAGAAAGTCAGTAAAGGCACAAAGATTTTTATAGTGGTTCGGATATAACGATCCTACGTCCACTCTCCCCGATTCCACGGGGGCCTTACTATCCACCAAACTCGGTCTTGTCTCCTCTAATCTCCTTGAGGATTCGACCACGGGAAGTTTAACAAGTTCCGCCCTTGGTACAATCGATTCGATCTTTGAGTGTTTAACTCTTAGATCTAAATCAATCAACCTTTTCTCGTCTTGAGATAATGAAAGGTGATTTACACTTCCTTGACCAAAAATAAATCTCTTAGTAAATTCAGCGTGTTCGATCAATTTCGGTATGAAGAGTTAAGCGTGTATTTCGGTGAGTGAAGGAGTTATTCTTGATGTTTCTCGCTGTGTCTATTTTTGAAAAATCCTTCACTTCGCTTTTATGTTTCAATTTGACTAGCCGTTAGGCTAATTTGTCAATCGATCTTCAAAGAAATGGTAAGTGATCGTTGGAAGATTTGTTTGACTTTGGATAATTGATTTTCGATACCAATCAATTATGTCGTGATTGATCTTGATTGATAATCAAATCTTCACTTGGTGACTTCGAGTATCTTAGAGTTATCTTTCGACTTTTGTTATCCCCGATGAATTTCTTGAAGTCAACTCTAGCAACTTTCAACCTTGCTCCAGACATCTAAAGCTTGCTTTGTAGCATGGATTCCAACCTTGCTATCTTCACTTGAACCTTTCTTGACAATACTTCTTTTGCGTAACTCTTATCATCTCTTCTTGATCTTCATGACGCCCTTCTAAATGACTTCGAGCGAAATCTCTCTTAGATCTTTAAGTCTTCTTATCGGCGACCTTTAGTTCTCAACCAATCGATACGAGTAGGTTAAGCTCTAGCAAGTTTAAGCTGTACTAAGACATAAACCCTATCTAGATCATCGGTGACTAACGAGTTCACTGGTCCTATTACACATAGGTTTTAAGAACATCATCAAAACATACAAATTCAAATCCTAACAGAGTATCTCACTTCACTCCTTGTATGAGCTTGCGATGTAGTAAACATGCTTCTGGATCGACCCTTCCTCCCTCACCAAAGACGGAGCTAAGTGAGACCCCACCTACAGAGAGGTAGAGGTAGAGTGTCTCCCCTGGAATAGGCTTCGGTAACGTAGGTAATCGGGCTAAGTGCTGCTTAAGCTCCTCAAACGCCTGCTGCATTGCTCGTTCCACTCGAACTTGGACCCCTTCCTCAAGATTTTAAAGAAGGGATGGCTCCTCTCTGCAGATCTGGCTATGAATCTGCTCAATGCTTTGTAATTCTCCCATTTAATCTCTGCAGCTCCTTGATATTGGTGGGAGGCTGCATATCGAGCACGGCTTTAACCTTAGCGGGGTTAACTTCGATTCCCATTTGGGTCACCATATATCCGAGAAATTTCCCGGACCTCACCCCAAAAGAACACTTGGCTGGATTCACCTTCATGCCATTCCTCCCGAGCACCGAGAAAGCTTCCTCCAGTCCGCCACGTGTTTTTCGGCTTTCGTGCTTTTCACAAGCATATCATCGCCGTAGACTTCCATGTTCCTCCCTAGTTGGTCTCGGAATATTTTATCAACCATTCTCTCGATAGGTTGCTCCTGCATTCTTCAATTCAAAGGGCATTCTAATATAGCAGAAAGTTCCACTAGCAATAATGAAACTAACCTTTGGGATATTTGGAGGGAAAATTTGTATTTGATGGTAGCCTTGATAGGCATCCATCATACTTAGCAGCTCAAATCCAGATGTAGAATCGACCATCCGTCAATCCTAGGCAAGGGATAATGATCCTTAGGGCAAGCCTTGTTCGGATCTCGAAAATCTATGCACATTCTCCATTTCCCCCTGGTTTTGCCACCAACACCGCATTGGACAGCCAGTGGGGAATCGATTCGCTTGACATGTCCTCGCTTCCAGCGGTAGCTCGCTTCAACCTTCGTGAATGGCATCTTTTTCTCGTCCAAAGACCTTTAGTTTCTCGCTTCACTTGTTTGGCCTTAGAGTCCACGTTCGGGTGGTGAATCGCCACCTCCTCGGGAATACTGTCATATCGGATGAAGAAAAAGCAAAAATATCTCGCATTTCTTCGCAAAGTCGCACAGTCTCTCTCTAGCTCGCTCCAGCGGCTCCGATCCTTGTTGTGTATCCCTTCTTGCCTGGATACAACTCGATCATCATCGATTCTTCGTCGGCTTTCATTTTTGGAGGATCAATTTCCTCAGTAATCTTGCATCTCTTATATTCTCGGTCCACCTCCTTGTCTCTTTTCAAGCTGCGGTGCAGCTCTTTGTCGGCCATCTTTACCGCCTCCACATAGCATTTTTCTCGATCGGCACTGATCACCAACTACTTCACCCACCTCATCGTTCACCTGGAAACTTGAGTTTCATGTGATAAGTTGATATGACCACCGAAATAAATTCAATACTTGGCCTACCAAAGATCATGTTGTAGGATGAGGGTACATCAACAATCAAAAAATTTGCCATAATTACCCTCCTTCGTGGAGCTTCGCCAGCCCCACCTGGAGGGTTACTCGACGACAAGAGGGTGGACTGCCCCTCCGTGAATCCGCATAACGCTATATCCACCGGTTGCATCTCTATATTTAGATTCATCTTCTTGAAACATTCCAAGAAGATGATGTCTCATGAGCTCCCGTATCTACGAAGATCCTTGCTACAGTATATTCGGCCACATCATTTGTGATGACTAGCGCATCACCGTGGTCCTCCCTCCTCGAGCCTCTATCCTCTGGGCCGAAATGAATCCTAGGTGTACGGTGACCTCCTTCTCGATCCACGTCTCTTGTCATTTCTCCTACCTCTCTCCCGAGGGTCCTCTCTCCAGCCTTTTCTAGCGCGGAAGGAGTCTCCCTCTCGCCGACCTCCGACTATCATCTCGGATAAGTCCTCTCTTCTCGGGAGGGTCTCTCCTCCTGCCTCCCTTCAACCATCCTTCATTTCTCCTCGGTTTGTCATCGGCTTCCTTTCTTTTTGCCCCACGGAGCTAACTCGATCTCTGTAAACAAATTCTTTAAGATGTCCTCGCTTGGATCATCCTCTCAATTTCATCACGTAAGTGAAAACAATTGTTAGTGTCATGCCCATATTCATTATGGAAACGACAAAACTTATCTCGACTTGGGCTTCGAGGCCCTGGATCGTGTCCATGGAAACTTTATTTCGGGGTGGTCGACGCTACCTCCAAAGAGCTCTGCCCGACTCGAGCTTCAGTGGGGTGTATGTGTACAAAAGTTGTTTTATTTTGTCCCATCAACTAGCATATCATTCCTATAAAATAACTTTTGTACACATATTACTATGAAATAATTCTTACACAAAAATCGTTAAAAAGTCAACTGTGAAGATAGTTTCGCGACGGAGGGAGTATATTTTATCTCGCAAATAAAGAAAGTATAAAAAAATATATATATTTATAAATATATGTATGAAGTTTGATTTATTTACAAATTTTGTACACATCTTACTATGAAATAATTCTCACACAAAACCGTTAAAAAGTCAAATGTGAAGATAGTTTCGGGACAGAGGGAGTATAACTTTTATCGTAAAAGTATATATATTTATATACAATAACCAAAAACAAAGTATCAAAGTTACAAATTACATCGTTGATAAAAAGATATTGGGGTTGCATAGCCAATCACGAATATTCATACAAGCGATATTCGGATATTTCAATGACATCCAACTCCAAAGCCGAATTTTGACTTCTAACACCGAATTCTCCCAACTCCTATATTGTATTATCAAAGATCACTTTGTTCCTTTCTTTCCAAATAACCCGGATAATGCACAGCATAAATCAACAACTAGATCCTTGCCAAACTTATTTTGAAAACAAGCCAAGTAATGCGTGAAGTCATTGACTTAAGTTGCTCAAAATTGGCATATAAATATTAAGCCAATGGAAACATTTGTACCATAAACTAGCTGAGTTTCTACATACCATGAATATATGTTCCACCGATCGCGGATCATCTTGACGTAACGCATAGCAGCAGCCCGCATCTCGATACGACGATATTCCGCTTGCGAAGGTTGTCTGGTAGGAAGCCTATTCTTAATCGCTCTCCAAGCCGTTATCGCTACTTTATGTGGCGCAACATTCTTCCAAATTTTCTTGAACATCTTCCGATATTCTTGCGAATTCCCGCCTCCAAAACCGAGCCCTCATGGTATGATATGGTGCCTTCAAAATTAATCACATAATAAAAATTAGTTTAATGAATTAGTTTAATAAAACATGTTATTGTAATCAAATTGAAATTAATTTGAGAACTATATTTCAATAAAATAATTTTGTATTTTTTTATCATTATTCATTGACATTTTTTTTTTTAATTTTTCAAGAATATTAAATATAGTAATATATTGTTTGCTTACAATTATGACTCTTAGGTACTATTTTTTTAGATTTTATTGCTCCGAGATACTATATCAAAATCAAAACACTATTAGATACAAATCTACTTTCAGATTCCTATTTTACCCTCAATTGTGCAAATTGTCACCTAATAGGCACGTCACTTTCAATTCTCTCATTTTTAGTTTCTCACACCTCACTCTCTCTCTCTCTCTCTCTCTTGAACGCCCCAATGGATCTCCTTTTCACAAACAAATGGATTCTTCACATGGTGGAATTGGATCGGGTGAAGAAGAAATCTACAACTCTCAAAGGGAAACAAGCAATACCATCGTCATACCACCCAACAAATCCAACAAATAGAAGCGTATTGTTGAACTTTGAAACTCTCCGATCCGCCGCGGATGGACGCGACGCACGACGGCGGCGCTGGGAAGAAGAGCGGCGACGGTGGCTAAGACAAGTGAAGGCGCGGGAAGAAGCCGGGCGCGCGTATGCCTTCCAGATCTGTGCGAACCGCGTCCCTTCGGCCACCGCCGATTTCCAGATCTGTGCGCGCCGTCCATTCGGCCACCGCCGAATCCATGACCACACCCTCGCACTCTTCTCGCTCCTCACTCATCCGACTCACCGTCGATTTCCTTGTTGTTTATATCGAAGATCCATGTCGAATTCAACATGGATATATGGTCTTTGTAAGTGTTGGTTGTATATGCAAGTTCGATTGTTTCTTAATCGGTTTTGGTTTGATTTTCTTGTTTTTTCTCGCACATGTACAATATTTACCGCAAAGTGCAACATTTATGCACATGTGCAACATTTTATTTGCACAAGTGCAACATTTAGAAGGTAGAAAAATATGAATCGGATATTCTAATGGTCAACAAGTGCAAAAATATGATGTTTATTTGTACCGGTCTTCTTGTGTTATTTTTTTAATCGGATTTCTGCAAAAATTTGAATCGGATATTCTAATGGTGGAATTTTGAATTGGATATTCTCGCAAATTTGAATTGTATATTTCGCAAAATTTCTCGCAAAGAACCCTAGCCGAATGCAAAGAAAACCTCGAGAGGAACTTCGAAGAAAAAATGGAAAGTAAACAACATGAATCAAAAATTGTTTTAAGTCAAAAGAAAGTTACTTGCATTGGGGAACGGGAAAAAAATTCGTACGGAAATAAAAAAGGTGCGTAAAGGCTACCTTGGTAGGGGTAAGAGCAATTGTGGAACTATACATGAAATACTTGTATCCAAGAGTAATTTAAAAAGAGGTAGTATCTTATAGTGTTAGGGTTTACAATATTGTATCTTATAGTTACAGGCCCTACATTATATTATACATGAGAAATACTTTTAGGTAATTAAGTTAATAGTTTTATTCAATTTAAATTATTAACATATATTTTTATATTTTTATATTATAAACCACATATGTTTATATAATTAAAGATTAGTATAATTAAAAAATATTAAACTAATCTAATTTTTCATAATAAATTATAGTTGTTATAATTATTTATTATTTTGATAATTAATTATATTTAATTTATTATAATTGTCAAATGAATTATTTGAGTCAAATTACCTCAATAAAATCATATAAATTATAGTCAATATATATTTATATTTGATAGTTTCTTTAAATTTATTATATTTTTAAAAATTATTACAATTACTCCTGATCAATGACTATTAAATCATGATTTTAATTTATTTATATAAAATATATACTCCCTCGTCCCTAAAAAATTTGCTGAAAAGTTTGCATAGCTAAAAAGGAAATATTTTTACAATCTTCACCCTCACAATACACACCTATTACCAATATACCATTACTTTCCTCAATAATTAAATCAACTAATTGTCTTAACATAACTTAACTATCCCACTTAATAATCCAGCCCATTACTAATCAGCCCATTTTAATAAACAAAATTTATACTCCCACTCACTCATTCGGTCACCAACTAAAACCCTAGTTCTCTCTTCTTCTCTTTCTCTACTTGGTGCCGCTGTCTCTCAATTTCTTTTGAAAGTTCATCTCTACAATTCTCACTTTCTCTCCCATCTTCCACCTTCTCTGAAACCCTACATCCACCATGGAAGCACTCTCCTCGTCTAATATGTGTCCGCCATGGAAGCACTCTTTTCTCTCTCTTCGTGAAATCAAAAACACCTCCGATCTGGTTCTAATCGGCGAAACCCTACATCAATCGATTCACCCGAAACCCTACATCAATCGATCTCGTGAATCAATGAACGAGATGCCCCCGAGCCTCCTTTTGAGTTATCTTCCTTTGATGTTTTGGATACACCAGATTTCGATTATAATGAATCCATAGTTCCCGATCTTAAGATGAAAATTGGTTACCCGTCCTCGAAACGGAGGATTTGCCGATGGATTCGCCGGATTTTGACTTATATAATGCCATGGTTCCATTCAAGATGAAGAATATTATTGTGTCCCCGAGACGGAGGATTCAAGTGCTACTTCCCGATGAAAGTGGATTCGGATCGCTTTGTCATTTAATTTTTTTATTCCTATTGCATCAGAGCTTCGATAATTTTGACATTCAATGTTTAATTTTAGGGGCACTCTTGTGTAAGACCGTCTCATGCATGAGACGGAAATTGTTATCACTTTTCAATTTGTTATCACTTTTATACTAATTTGTATCACTTTTTTAAAAGTGATAACAATTTATTAAAAAGTGACTCCGTCTCATGCATGAGATGGTCTCATACGAAGTTTTTGCCTTAATTTTAATCATCGAATAATATTTCATTAGCAAAAGTAGAATTGACAGCTTTTGCCCTTCAACTTGATGAGTCATAAAGTAAAAATACACTTTTTCTTAAACCGTGTGCCCAAATATTCCCGCAGACTTTCGGGGACGGAGGGAGTATATTTCAAAAAATATGTGGAATATTTTCTTTCTAATATGATGATTACTTTGATTACTTCTCAAATCATTTAATTGTTAAAATATTTTCAAAAATTTCTTTTAGATTTGATTTTGGATTGTGCAAACTTTATTTAGGAAAACAATTTATATTATTAATTAGTTTATATATTGCAATAGCCAAATTTCAATAATAAATATATATTATTATAAATTTATATCAATTTATAGTATATATTTATTTCATCCCGCGTAATAGGAGAGATAGTAATATCTAATAATTTATGAAGTAAATAAATAGTACAAATTTTTTAGAATATAATATTTATTTACAATTTTTGGATTTCTAAGAAATATCACTTCTCCTATTTATACTAATTCACTCGCTCATTGGGCGGTGAAGCTATTTTGATCCAACGGTTAAAAGAAATTCAATAGAGCCTTCAATAATTCTCGACATATCCTAAAACTTTATAAAATGGCAAAACTTGCATGAGATCTGTCTCACATATCTCATTTCATGAGACGGATTCACTTTTTAATAAATTGTTATCACTTTTTAAAAAATGATACAAATTAGTATGAAAGTGATAAAAAATTGAAAAGTGATACACTTCACATTATAATAATAATATATTAAAAAGAGATAATAATTTATTAAAAGTACCCATCTCACGAAATGAGATATGTGAAACGGTCTAACACAAAACTTACTCTTACGAAATTATTCTAAAAATATTTTTAACATTATTCAAGTTATACAATAATTTTAGGAACAAATAACAAATCATATTTTCAAATATATTGTGAAAGACAAATATATCATTAAATTTAATCACCAAAATTAAAATGGTATATGAAATTTTTCAGATAATCATTAAAGTTAAAATAATTCTTATAATATATTAGTATATACTTATCCTACATATTTATTAAGACAAATTCTTATATGAAATATTGTATTCGTGAAATAACTCATTTAATGAAATTCACGGATCCTAGTCGCTCGGGCGGGTTCAATGAATATTTCCAAAAACTCGCGCAATGGCAAAAAAAAAAAAAATTGCCCCACATGCTCCCGGGAGTATTAATATTAGGTTAAACATGTATTACTTTAACTATAAATATGTGTTACTATAAAATAAATAATATGTATTTGTCTAAAAATAATCGCCCAAATGCAAAAATAAAAATGAAAAAATGGTCAAATAAATTTCTAATCTTATATGTGTGGATCAAATAAGTCTCTAATCTTCGAAAACTTTATTTTCATTAATAGAGTGTGATTTTATTAAGATGAGGGTTTATTTGATCTCAATATTAAAGAGAAATGATTTAAATATGTTAACAAAAAAATTCATGGATCTATTTGATCCATGTATAAGATTTGAGGGCATATATGTGTATTAAACTCGTGCAAATGTAAATAATTAAAACTCGGTCTCGGGTGTTTTACTATGAGGTCAAATATGTGTTATTGTATGAAGAAAAATGTGTTACTAATGAACAAAATCAAGATAACACATGGATAAATATTTTATTCTTTTAAGGACTAGTAACACGTACTTGTCCTTACGATAATACATGTTTGATCTTATAGGTACACACATGGGAACAAGATTTTATTTTTGTCTTTACCCGAGTGTTACTATATGAACACAAATGTGTTACTATATAGAGAAAGATTTGTTACTATATTAAAAAAATGTGTTACTATATGAACACAAATGTGTTACTATATGAACAAATCGAAATAGGGTACAATTGCGATATTAATTCCAGTTTTTAAAAAACATGCAACCTGGTAACAAAGATGATCCATACAACAAGACACGTCAATTTGATGTTGTTGATAAACTTTGTTATTCATATCTGTAGCAATTATTTGATCATTTAAAAAAAAAAATCATTCATATCTTCTCTTTTTATCTCGTATCTTTGCTTGTTTCTCTTCAATTTAATGTTTTCGATAAATTTCACTATTGTTTTCGCGGGAGTTCTATGTTGGATCGCCTCCTAATTATCCACTCTATCCTGATTTTTTTTTTTTTTTGCGTTTCGTGTTTCTTTTTCTTCATCGCTATTTTACGCCCTAATATGCATGTTATTCATGTTTTGACCTGCTTTTTCATTGACCGTGAGATTTGTGGAATTGCCTTATATAACTATATTTAATGTAAAATATTTTACAAGAGACTAATTCATTTATTAAACTTGAGCAAGTGTTTTGTAAACTAGTTTCACCGGACAATTCAAAACGGTATTATTTATTTTTATAACACAATATTACTATCAAATTAATACATTTTAATAAAATAATTAATACCAAAACAAAGTAAAAAGTCATAGTTAATCTAGTGCACAATAATATTCTTTCCATTAAAAATAATATTAAAAATTAAAAATTTTGAGAATTGACACATGTTAAAATCAATGAGAGCGACCCATGTCAAAATTATATATATATATATATATATATATATATATATATATATATATATATATATATATATGAGTGTGGACAAGATTTTTTTTTTTTTTGACGGGGTTGGACAAGATAAAGTTAATTACTAAAATGAAATGAATTTTTAAGTCACTTAACAAATTTCTGACTTTGAAAAAGAAATATATTGTAATAGGGTAAACTGAATTATTTTATCAAAATACATTGTAATAGAGCAAACTGAATTATAAAGTTTGATTATATTGTCAAAATACGTTGTAATAGGGTAATTAAACTGAATTATATAGACAATCTTTATATATATATATATATATATATATATATATATATATATATATATATATATATATATATATATATATATATATATATATATTATGTTACAAGTATTAATCAGTTGAGGAAAGATTCAATTGATATGCTCAACTTGAAGTAAGAAGATCATTCGGACCCAAAGACATGAAGATCTAGAAGGTCATCTTGAAGATTTGATATTTTCTAAGAACAAATGAAATAAATTCAAATGTTGATTCTTAGCAAATTGTCTAGATATAATATCAACTGACTAGGGAATCTGCTTATAAGATGGATACTATTTTGAAAACTAAGTTGCATGTGAATAGAAGACAAGAAAAATTCAATAGAGTACGCTAACGTACTTGAAGACTCGAGGTTAAGTCATGTTGGTTAGAAGACAAAATGAAATTCACGCTGCAAAGTTGATGAGCTAAGGTTTAATTCAAAGTCAATTGAATAGAAGCGTTGATAATATTATCTAATCAATCGACGTGGACCAATGAGAAGTTGACAACAAGAGTATGTATCGATAGAAAGTTGAATGCAACAATGCACTCAAAGAAGACAAAGTTGAACTTTACAAAATTTTTGTAATTTGGGGTTGGAACACAAAAAACTTCTAGATAGTCGAATCATTCAAGGAGAAAAACTATGCGTCACTCGATACTTTAAATCAAGATTCCTTGATAAACAATTACCCCAATTTGTATGGGGAAAAGTAGACGTAAAAATTGAGTCTTCGAACTACATCAAAAACTTGTGTGCTCTTTATTTCTTTATGTATTTAACTGTCATATAATTTCAATTTCATAGAGCAAAAGACATGATTATTTAAGTCAGCTGACTCCTTAGGTAAGAAATTGTCCATAATCACATAAAAATATTTATAATTAAGGCTCCATTTGGATGGAGTGGATTTGAAATCAAGGGATTTGAGGATAATATATCGTGCATTCACACAAACTAAAATGGAGAAAAACTAAATGAATGAATTTGATACACTCAAATATTAAGCACAAGTGGGAGAAGTGAGAGGATTTTAAATGACTAGGTTTTGTTGGGTATTTGAAATCCTCTCACTTATAAGTAATATTTGTGTGCACCAAATCCATTCATTTAATTTTTTCCATTTTGATTTGTAAATGTATGGTGTATTATCCTCAAATCCCTTGATTTCAAATGACTCCATCCAAATGGAGCCTAAAAGAATTTTCACAAGCAAATCGAGTATAAACTAATGGTGCACATTTCCGCAAAAACTCAGTTTTATAGTAGTCCGACTTATCAGCTTAGATGAATAAAATAGAATATATTCAACGTTTCAGAATAATAAAACTAACATATAAGAATTTGAGGTTCATATATTCAAAAGTGATAGTTTGAAAAGAAAAAATAACAATAAGCTACATATCAAGTGTTAAAAAAATAAATTTAATGAAGAAAAAAAGGAATGTACAAAGGGAAGATTCAAATTTGGTCTTTCGAGGGCCGGGAAAGTGAAACCATTCTTGAAGTAATAACCACTGAAGCAACTTTATTCATCTTTATTATACGTTCTCGTTGCGTAACATAAGTTAGTAATCAGAGTAAATATACACTTATTTTGACGAAGTGGAATATTTCAAGTGGTTAGAGTCTCATACTTATGATTGAGAGGTAATGGGTTGAAGACCTTTTGCCTCGCTAAAAAAAAGAAAAAAGTAATCGAGCCGAGTATATGCGTATGTCTCTTCAACATCCAAATGATGTTCCACACCGTGAGACAAACACTCTTAGATGTTCTAGAACATCGATTTCTTGGTAGAAAAGATATTCTCTGACGAAGATTATGGTGTTCATTATTAACCACCTATTTTCGATGTTCTTTGAAGACGGTGGTGATTATGATGGACCCTCGGTCTTTGATGAATTGTTCGATGAAAATACTAGTTATGATGGACCTTCGATTTTCTACGAGTATACGAAAAAAATTGTGGATATTATAAATGATGATTATGAGAATTCATCGATTTTGACACAAACTTTGTAGATCACTTTTCCACAGTTGGATCTGATGAATTTAATAGTCCAAACCATGAGGATATTTTAATGGGATACTATTAAAGATTGGAGAACTTCATAGTTGCAGAGAGAAGAATGGAAAAATTGCGTGAAATAAGAATTGTATATTCAATAAAAGGAAAAGAGGTTCTCTGTTTACAATATATACAAACAAGAAATAATCAAGAGAAAGAAACTAACCCACTAACTCCCACTAACTCTAACAAATTAACTAACCAGAGAAAAGAAAACTAAAGAGGTATATCTTGACATCCCCCTCAAAATGGGAGTGGGAATGAATATTCGAAGTCCCATTTTGGACTTTATATTCGGAACAATTGTGGACTTAATGGTTTGGTGAAAAGATCTCGCCAAATTCTCGCTCGGTTGGTATTTGAATAAGCTTCATGGTGCCTTGTTGAATCTTCTCCCAAGTGTAGTGATAATCTATTTGTATATGCTTGCTCTTTTCATGAAGGACTCGATTGTGAACAATGCAATACACAGATCGACTATCGGTGTAGATGATTGCCGGATGAGGATGAGAGACTCTTAAGTCTTGTTAAATGTAGAGAATCCATTGAACTTCCGAGGTGTGGCACTCATTGCTCTATATTCAGCTTTTGTGGATGACTTACTTGATGTACTTTGCTTTTTGGACTTCCGAGAAAATAAGAGAAGTTCCCAAATATACAAAGATACCCAGTGATACTTCTTCTAGTTTCTTCACATCCGCCCCAATCAATCTGTGGAGGCTTGAAGATTTAAAATATTATGTGAACCATAGAAGATTCCTTGTCCAACAAGAGCCTTTATGTATCTTAATAACTTTGTGTGCAACTACTAATTGAGCTTCATTAGGTTGACTCATGAACTGTGATAGAGTTTGAACAGGATAAGATAAATCAGTCTAGTAATAGTTAGGTATCAAAGTTTGTCAATCAGTTTTCTATAATAAGAAGGATCTTTGAGTAAGGGTGTATTATTTTTAATGAAAGTTTGTTTGTTGTCCATGGGAGTTGTGCAAGGTTTCTTGCCAAGATAACCACAACTATCTATTAAATCTAGAGCATACTTTATTTGGCACAAATGAACACCCTTAGAAGATCTTGCCACTTCTATACCTAGGATATATTTAAGGATTCCAAGATCCTTAATTGTAAACTTTTTGTGTAAAAATCTTTTACTCTTTTGATTTGAGCTAAGTCATTTCCGGTTATTATTAGGTCATCTACATAGGAGAGAATAACAGAAAAGAAGTAGCATTTCCTTGTAAACAAAGAAGAGTCAGTCTTAGATTTACCAAAGATTCTGACACTTAGTAAACCATTGCCTAGAGGCTTGTTTGAGCCCATATAGACTTCTATTTAATTTGCAAACTCTCTTATCAAGATTGACACAATAACCAGGGAGGGAGCATGTACACTTCTTCATCAAGATCACCATGTAAAAAAATATTATTAACATCACATTGGTGTATAAACCGATTTTTAGTAACAACAATGTAAAGTAAAATTCTTACAGGTTGTGATTTTGGCTACGAGGGAAAAAGTGTCAAAATAATCAATGCCCTCCTCTTGAGTATAGCCTTTTGCTACCAATCTAGCTTTATACCTTTCTATTGTGCCATCGGGTTTGTATTTTACTTTAGAAACCCACTTACAACCAATACAATGTTTATTATCGTAAAGGCAAAAGGGTCCAAGTGTTAGTTCTTTCAAGGGCTTTAATTTCTTCATTCATAGCCTTTTGCCAATTTTCATTGGTAGAGGCCTGTTTATAAGTTCTAGGTAATTGAGTTTCAGAAATAGAAGCCGTGAATATCCTGTGATTAGTAGAAAGTTGACTAGTAGACAAAAATTCGTAAATAGGATATTTAATACTTAAACTAGCGCAGGATTATGAGAGAGAGAGAGAGAGAGAGAGAGAGAGAGAGAGAGAGAGAGAGAGAGAGAGAGAGAGAGAGAGAGAGAGAGAGAGAGAGAGAGAGAGAGAGAGAGAGAGGGAGGTAAATCGGTTTCATAAACATTTAAATAAGCGTGTGGTTGCCTTGTTCTAGTGGACTGCCTAGGAATAACTTCGTGATTCTTGTTCCTCATGAGCATCATTATCATTATTGTCATAAACGGTTGGTGGATGAAGATATTCATTAAGCTCTTCTACTAATTCACTATGTAAATCTGATTCACTATCATTAGGAACATTATTTTCAGTAGTAATGCTATGTATAGGAGAAAAATCAATGTCGTAAATATTTTGATTATCAATATATGCATAAGAGAATTCGAATGCAAAGGAGAATTGTTATGACAATGTAATTCCTTAATGAGTTTGCTTGTGGATTCTTTATCAAGAAAAGGAAAAATATGTTCATAGAACTTAACATTTCTAGAAATAAAAACTTTTTCAAGATAAATCTAGAAGAGTATATTCTTTTGTTCCGAAAGGATATCCTAACAAGGCACATTTCATAGCCCTAGGATCAAACTTTGTTCTGTGAGCAGTCAAAACAAGCAAAACATAAACAACTAAAGACCCTAAGATGTGAGTAATCTGGTAGTTTATTGTATAAAATCTCAAAAGGGGTTTTGTTACTTAAAACAAGAGATGGAGTTCTATTTATAATATGAGCAGCGGTAAGAATGCAATATGTCCAAAACTTAAAGGTAATGAAGATTGAAAAAGCAGAGGTATATCTCGACATATTAAAGATTGGAGAATTTCATAGTTGCAGAGAGAAGAATGAAAAAATTGTGTGAAATAAGAATTGTATATTCGATAAAAGGAAAAGAGATTCTCTGTTTACAATATATACAAATAAGAAATAACTGAAGAGAAAGAAACTAACCCACTAACTCTAACAAATTAACTAACTAAAGTAACAATTTCTAAGAGAAAAGAAACCTAAAGAGGTATATCTTAACAGATACATCTCTTTCACAATTTTAATCCTGTCGGATAACTCATGTGAAGAGTAAGTGGAAGTTTTTTTGGTTGATTTGAGTTTGGATTCAATTTCTATCACTTGCCAAAATATTATGATTGAAGATCTTTGTCAAGACATCTTTGACTCAACAATGGAAGTAAAAAAATTTGTAATTTTTCCTAATGGTGATGAAAAGCACAGTACTAAGTAACAAAATGTTAAGTTATCATTATTTTGTGGGAAATAAATACAAAAATGCTCAATCACATCTTCGTAGCTTTATAATCAGGTTCAACAGGATTCGAGGTCAATCTCTTCATAAAAGAGAGAATGATGGAAATATGAAAGAAAATATTGGTGAAGATCTATATTTCATTTTTATATTATAATTAAATATTACTAGTGTTTATACATAAGATTAGATTTGATTTCATTATATATATGATTTATTTATGTTTTGTTCTCTAAGTTATTAAAAACAAAAATGTTCTAAATTGTTATAAAAAAATGAGATTTATATCACAATATCTCTTTTGCAATATTGTTTATGAATCAACATATTTGAGTGTGCCACTTTTTTAAATATTCAAAATCAATAAATAAGGCATTTTCAACCACTCTAATCCCTTTAGAACATATAATTACACTTCAACCACCGAATGCAGTCCCACGTACTCTCAATATCCCAATCCTTAGATAAATTTATATCAAAAGAAGAGGAAATTTTATATGACACCGTCTCATTTCATATATGAGACGTAATAATTTTATATATTTTTATGATATTTTTCAAATATAAATATTATAAAATAGACAAAAGATTCATGTCTCAGTTTTTATGTTAACATATTTCTTTATGGAATGATTAATAAAAATAACTTCCAGCATCTAAAACTACATTCACATCTCTTATTACTTTTATTTATCTATTCAAACATGGACCATGACTTACTGGTATTCCATCACAATATGTATTAAACGATAAAAAAAAAAAATAGGTACATGTAATTAGAATCAAGTGGCTAGCCACCTGACCTGGATTTCTCATTTTTGTTTGGGTGTTTGGTGATCTAACTACTAACAACTAACAAATTAATATTTATCGATAATAGGTACCTGTAAAAACGAGAAATTACCTGAAATAGAATAGGATAAGAATGTTAGAAAGTTATTTGATGTCAAACTTGTTCATACATTACATAAAACCACATTCACCAACCATGTCACCATGAGAAAGCATGCCTTTGTAACCCCAAGGCTTTTTAAATCCACTCATCAAGGTGATGAATTGAAAACAAACAACAGACAGATTTTACAATACAACAGTATATATTCTCAAAAGCAGTACAAGTCTCATCTCTAACCTGGAAAGGTTTTACAAAAATGAAGTGACATCTTTAGCATAGTAGAGTAGCATGAAGAAATCACTCTGTTGCAAAAATCCAGTCTAGGCGATGCTATGCTGTTGTCGACCGATTCAATTTTTTAAAAATCCATTTTTCGAGACAAGATCTAAGCGGCGCCTAGACAGGTCTTAGAGTCGTGTCCTGGACAATGAGATAATTAAATTTTTTTCTTTGTAAAATCGAATTTATTAATAAAAGAAACTAAAATGTTGAAGTTTATAAAGTGTTAAACCTTTAAATTATTTTGATGTGAACTTGGTATGTGATACATGTGTTTTGTTGTGTAGTATTATTATAGTAGTTAGAATGTTAACTATTTGACTAATTGCGTTGAAAATATGTTCTTAACTTATTATATTATTTTGTAGTTTAAACCAATTTTTTTTTTTAAAAAAATAAGAAAATGGACCGCCTAAGTAGCGACTAGGCGGCGCCTAGACGGTCTAAGCGCTAGGCGGCACAAAACCGCTCGATTAGCGATTTCCGACTTCTACAACCTTGAGAAATCATGACTCATTAAATTCGGAATCTACATGTTACTACCTTAGCTCCAGTCAAAACAATCTTCCCAGAGACGAAGATAAGCAATACTATCTTTGGTTGTTTCATCCGGTAGATTAATTCCGGGAACAGTCCTGGCTCATACTGAACAAACAAACAATGCAGTAAAGACCATGTAGGCATAAACTCATCAACTCAAGAAATTGGTTTCTACTTTGAGAAAAAAACAACATATGAAATCAAGCAACACTTCTATCTGTTACTTCCAATTTTTTTTTTTTTTTTTTTGAAGTCCTAAAATAAGATAAATGAAATCAAGCAACTTTTCCAGTTATTACTCAGAATCTTTTTTGAAGTCCTAAAATAAGGCCACTTCTCAAAATTTAAATTTACCCCTCAAAGTAAAAACAACATCAATCACCACCACTTTCAAAGATGGTGTTGATCAGGTATACTCAACTTCCATATGCTTAAACTCCCTTCGAATGCATACCCAGTAACAATGGAGCCATACAGATGGAACATTGTGATAAAGTATCTACATATCACACTAGATGAAACAAGGTCCAAAAGGGATCTGCATTACTTTATGTTTGCATATTTGAAGTGTTTACAAAACACTTACCATTTTTCCATATGCAAATATTAGTGCTGTTGTTTTAGGTTCTCTAATCCTCATAATCACTGTTGCAAAACACTGCAAGCCAATAAAGTAAGTATCAAGTACAAACACAACTTAACCAAAAACAAATCCAATAAAAATATATATTTTGAATGTTCCTGCTTAGATTCACTACTATTTCTACTTGAGCTACGTTTATTTAGTGGATTGGTATATTAAAATTGGTAGCAAAATATTAATGCCCAACACTATATGGGAGTACTAGAAAATTGAAATAAATTATGCATGGATAGCAGTAAATGCTTACAAAGTAATTCATCATTTCCTGCATATTCATAGTACATATAGATGAATTTATTCTTATCTTGAACAGCAAACCTTTTTCAGCATTTATTTTGCAAGACAAGAACTGAGCCCAGTGGACTTGTTAAGTGAGAAGCTAATGCAAATATAGAAAGGAATTTGGTAGAGTTCTGACTTGAGTAAGAAAGTGTAGTGGTAAGAACAAGGATTGAAAAAAGATTGAATTGATATAAATTAAGCGTGCTCTAATTTAGAGAAACCAGAAATACATGATTCTTTTATAAGCCAGAACTGTTCTACACTCAACCAAAATCGATGACCAATTAGAGAAAAATAAGGAAGCTTTTCTTGCTTCCTCTTTCCAATATATGTATAGCACTGAAATGCTGAGAAAAATAACTAAAGAAAAATATTATTTTAGATTGTATATTATTATTTATAAAGCTAGTCTGTAAAATTACGTATCTACACTTAACAAATTAGGAGCAAAAGACCAGCTTAGCTTATCAGATTATTTATGCCAGAAAAAATAAGGAATTAAGAAGCCATTAACAAACTTCAACGGAAAGTAAGCACAAAACGCAACAAAGAGGTTGTAAATCCAAGCCCGCACAATGAAGCATTTTCCATGCATGCAGAAAAAATTATAATGTAAAAGATAATAATAGAGTGAAGACGAAGAGAAACACAAATAATGTAATTTTTATAGATAAAGAAACTCCTCAAATGAGGCCACAGAGTGCTACACTCTGCCACAGAGAATATCTCTGCCACAACCGCAGTTGCCCAACAATAATGATCCAAAGATAACCCTAATTCTACTGATACTCATACTTAAATAGACCTCGAGTCTAAACCCTAACTTAAGCTCCAAGTCATAAGGCCCACTTGGCTATTTATTTAATCTAGAATTAATTAAAAGACCCAACAAATAATAATAATAAAGATGTGTATCAGATAAGAATGTCAGACGCTTTCTACAATAAGTTGAACTGCAACTATAAATAGATTAATTTAAGGGTTAAATTTAATAAGAAAAGTTATAGTAGACATATCGGGTCATAGTATACCTTCAGATTGTATTCTGCATTATGAGCTTGCAATGCTATAGATTTTAAGTTCCAACTTGCAGTCCAAATTGACAGTTGACACAATATTCCTGGTTATGGATCAATCAGCTCTTCTCATCAATGTAAAATTTGAAAACTTATAAAATGAACTTCTAAAACCAATATACTGATGCTATTAGTGATTGGTTTCAACTTTCGATCAACATGTTCCTTTCACAGTCATCTCAAGCATTTTCAGCAACAAAGGCATGTTTTTCTGATGTCCCATCTAATCATAAACTCATATGACATGATCATCGCTTATTTTTTATGTTTCTTAGAAACTATTCAATATGCACTATTACTGTTTTTCACTATTTAACCCAGGGAACCTACAAAACTTACCCAGTACTAATATGTTTCAATAGTAGTTAACTGAAGAGCACTGAGGCCACTATCAAATCTACACCTG
The DNA here is from genome assembly GCA_030762865.1 of Paraleonurus japonicus. Taxonomy (NCBI): domain Eukaryota; kingdom Viridiplantae; phylum Streptophyta; class Magnoliopsida; order Lamiales; family Lamiaceae; genus Paraleonurus; species Paraleonurus japonicus. The sequence continues at coordinate 43,890,901 of CM061053.1, read as the reverse complement.
TCTCGCGGTCTCCAAGATTTTACCTTTTGTTTTGCCCCATTTTAAATTAAGTAACAGAAAATGAAATGAATGAACAATCTTTTTGGAACAAGATTTAAATTTCTTTTTATATTATTAAAATTGGGCATCGCGGAAATAAATGAAATTCAGTCTGAAGCATAAATCTCCTCTTCACATTGCATGCTTCACTAGATGAGTCGAGGGTATGTCTTTGGTTTAGCCATTCAAATTAGAAATTAAGTCCAAACAAGTATTTTCTTCACATTGACAAAAAGAAATTAGAGTCTTGTGATCCAGAAAATAATTTTATCAGATTGCATGAATGTATAAGAATTTGAGTCTTCCTAATTAACATCCACTATTTATAAAGACAAAGGAAGCTAATACGCCATGTGATAATATTTATGTATTTGATGTGGATAAAGTCTATCGAAGAAGAGGAAAGGCACGTGAGCATAATAAGTAATTAGTGTAGTGTATTTTATCTTTGTTTAGTTCTGTTAGGTGGGACCAGGTGGTTAATTCTCTAATAGTACTTAAGGCTGTTTGTTTAGGGAATTAGGCATCTTGGATTCTATCTTGTAAATTCGGCAGTAGGCTTGGGCTTGACATTATTCCTCAAGTGTTCATCAATAAAGATTTGGTTATACTTTTTCAAGAATCGGCTTCTTGAACCTAACAATTTGGTCCGACCTACTGGATCGTTGTGATGGCTAAAGGAGATACGAGAGTGGATACCCTGGAAACAGGGTTATCAGCGTTAGGTAAAGAAGTTGAAGAAATCGCCGCAGGCATGGAAGGATTAAAGGAGCAATTTTCGCCGAGAATGGAGGGAATTGAATCCCTCTTGAAACAGTTGGTTAGAGAAAAAGGGACTGATTTCGCAGAATCCTCAAGCGCAACGCATCTTCGCCAAGATTCCACACACGAATTGAGGCAAGAAAGATATACTCCAACACCGACACAAGCCAAGTTGGAATTGCCTTACTTCACCGGGAAAATCCCTCCGCATGGATCTCTAGGGCGGAGCAATATTTCCGGGTTGATAACACCCCGAAGATATGAAAATACAATTGGCTCTAATTGCAATGGAAGGAACCACCTTACAATGGTTACAATAGCTCTTGACCAGAATACCCGAGTTAGGATGGAGAAGGTTGACGGTAGAATTGTTGCGAAGGTACGGCGAAGATCCAAGGATGAATCCATATGAAGCTCTGGCAGCAACCCGTCATACAGCGACGGTTGATGAATACATCGACCTCTTTATTTCAAGATTGTCATCGGTTAAAGGACTTTCCGATCCCATCGCCCTCGGAATGTTCTTGAATGGATTAAAAGAAGAAATCCGGCTTAAAATACGGTCCAGAGAGTCGGAAGATATTCTTTCTACTATGCACCTCGCAAGGGAGATAGAAAGAGAGCTTAATCCTTCGCGTTCAAAACTTCAGATACTCCTAGTCGAGAAACCCATTTAGAACCGTTCGAACTGAATTCCCTATGAAGGCGGAAAACCAATGTCTGTTACAAACTCAAATCGAATCAATGGGTATGGAAATGCTGCATCATCCCATCCTGGGCGCGATGCTGGTCGTCGTTCTCCAGCAGAATCTAAGGGGTCGGTGGCGCCCCAACGAAGCAGAGGAACCAATTACAAGTCCCACTCCGAATACGCTGACCTCAGAGCACGCGGACTGTGCTATAAGTGTCGCGAGCCGTACTCACCTACCCACATTTGTTCCAATAAGTCCGTACGTATAATGTTGATTGACGACGATGAGGATGTAGAAGTCTCCGGGTTTGATCAAATCGATGGGGGAACCGGAGGAACAATTAGAAGTTTCCAACCTTGCCTTGTCCAAGATTTCAGCATGTGGGATTGATGGGCCGCGTACAATGAAATTAATGGGAATAATTAATGGGTGTCCTATTGTGTCTATGATTGATAGTGGCGCCACTCATTGTTTTATATGTCAAGCCCAAGCCTACGGCCGAATTTACAAAATAGAATCCAAGATGCCTAATTCCCTAAACAAACAGCCTTAAGTACTATTAGAGAATTAACCACCTGGTCCCACCTAACAGAACTAAACAAAGATAAAATACACTACACTAATTACTTATTATGCTCACGTGCCTTTCCTCTTCTTCGATAGACTTTAACCACATCAGTATTAAACTAAGATATATAAATCTAAGAGACTTTCCGAAGAAATTCAGGAAAGGAAACAATCGTAGACATCTCAGTGCATAGCATACCTTGGGATTGTATTCTGCATTACAAGCTTGCAGTGTTGTAGCTTTAAGATCCAACTTGCATTCCAAATTGATAGTTGACAATTCCGGTTATAAATCAATCAGCTCTTCACATCAATGTGAAATTTGAAGAAGTATTAAAATGAACTTCTAATATCAAAATACAGATGCCATTAGTGATTGATTTCGCTCAACATGTTCCTTTGCCAGTCATCCGAAGCATTTGTATAAATAGTAAAAGCAACAACAAAGGCTTTCTTATGTCCCATCTCAATCATGAAGTCATATAACGTAATCATCCCTTTTGTTTTATGTTTCATAGAACTTTTAATATGCACATACATGGCATGTTCACAGTCCTGAGAAGTTTAAAGAATGGGATAACAGACAAAGAGGGTAAGAAGGAGATAGATGTTACATCACTTTGAACACAGCATACAAACAACATGAGGTGATTAATAGGACCATAAATTCCTATCATACAACATATTCGGCTCAAATGATAAAAAACTCGTCCCAGTTCACATGCATATACTTCCACAAAAACCAGCATCAGTGAGAACAACGTTTTAACTATTAAACCCGCGAATCTCCAAAACTTCTCTAGTACTAACGTGTTGCAGTAGTTAAAATAACATTTGTGTTATTTAGAGGGTGTTTGCAAACTCTATTCACAGCTTAGAAGCAATTTCCAAAAGCTGAAGTTGTGAGGGGGCAGCTTTAAAAATAAGTGCTTCTGCCCTCCACTTGAGTTGACAAACACTCCCTTAATTCTGAAGGAAACTGCTTTCTGTTAAACCAACTAGCACAAGAACAAAACACCTCATCCACAATATGCTGCCAAAATACCTGACAGAAACCAGGATAAAGCCCCCAGGTCCTTATCCGGATGCATTTGGAAGGCAACTCCTTTTATTTCTTTAAGAGTCAACTGCCATAGGAAATGTCATTGACTAAAGTGTTTACATGAGGCTGTAATTGTGTAATAATATGATTCAAATAATTTGAATTAATTGTGTAATTATATGATTCAAATAATTTAACTTCCTACCAAATGGAGCACAGAGAGCATAAAAATAATTTGAAACAACAATACACATACTCATCTGAATACAAGTTGCCATATGAAATTGGATTTAGGAAATTATAAGTTCATATACAATCACACTCCTATACTCCACTAGTAGCTTTCTATAAATATTTTTCATGCAATTTTTAACCAAAAATGAAAAGTATGGAGTGAAAATTCAACCAATTATACCCTGATAAGAATTTATAAGATACTCTAAATAATATTTTCGATCTCATTAGCAAGACAATAATGTATTCAATCTCTTGGTTTTATTTTTTTAATCCACCTCAATACTCTGGATGCTATATGCAGAATATTCAACTTGCAATTCAAAACAATTAGAATGTATTATATATTTACTGAATTTTCAATTTCTTGAATTTGTGCAAGAGAGACTCAATTGATCTCTGTATTCGGGAACTCTCTGCTTGCCTGACGAGCTGCGATGCCCGGTGTAAACTTTCGATTCCACGGCCCAAACTGGCAATCGAAGGAGCTGCAGGAAATGATTCAGCAGCACATTCAATTCCATCACCATAAACAAGCAACCCTGAACATGTGGCAACACTACACCCAAAAGTAGCCCAAGGTAGAACTCCAATTCTTCTGACTTGGCGCTTTCTCATTATTTCATAGAAAGCTGTCCTCATAGCAGAAAGGCTGGTCTTTTCTGCAGAGGCTATAACACTGTGAGCCACCACACGTAATTTCTCAGCAGAAGCAGCTGCCTTAACCACCGAGCCTTTCATTGAAGAACTCGTCATCCCCGGAACTACCACTTTGGTTGGAGCAAGAACTTTGCTAAGTGTAAAAATAATGGCCTTTTGCGTCTGAGTCAACATCAGTTTTAGAGGAGCTGGAATGTGAAATGTTGCAATTTTGATAAAGGTTGATGCAGGGAAGAATTTGGAAAGGGAAGAGACTCCTAAAGCTGCTGTTGCACCAGCCCCTACCGCTACCACAGGCTTATCAGCTAATAGCCATTTCCTAGTGCAATCCGTTGAGAACTCGCCATCTTCTCCCAAATTGATAATAAGTTGATCAACCATATCTTTAACTTCTACGGGAACACTAGTCTTCCAGTGTTTCCTTAACCCTGCTAATCCACTAGCATCAACTACTGCCACTATTGATCTATACTTGTTAGTTTGGCTTCAAGAGCCTGCGCAAGTATGGCATGTGACTTCTCATTCATAGCAAGATCAGAAAACTCACAACGAGGAGGAACTGAGTTCCTTAATAACCGGCCTGCATTATTCAAGGCAATTCTGAGCCCCTCCACAGCAATCTGAAAAGCATAAACTTCTGAAAGGAGACCATTGTCAATGATTTCTCCCTTGTTAACATCTTGAAGCATCTTCTGTGCACAAGCCAGAGCAGTTCCCATAGAAGGGATATCAAGAAATATATCGTGCAAATCAACGAGTAAAGGATAGACGTAATTCGCAAACTGAGGAACCTCATAATCAACTAGAGGCCGAACATCCTCACCAGAAAACTTTGAAGCTGGATTTGCACGAACCAAGTATGAAGATAATGCCCTCACCATTTGAGAATGAACTTCATCTGTCACATGGAAAGCCCTTGAATTCGTTGAGACAATCGAACTTCCAAATTTTCCAGGAACCAAATTATTAAGCTGCAAACTAAACGCACTCCTAAAACCGCTTTTGGAATTCACATCCAGATTGCATTCATCATTACAGCTCATGTTGCATTTTACAAAAGGCGACTCGAGCATCAAAAATGTAGAGCCAACTTCCTCAGCAGCTTTCTTGGCTGCAATAAGGTGCCCATTAAAACTCACCCCAAAAATCTCCCTTAACACCAAACTCCCTGCTGCGTTTTCATACCTCTCCCTACCAATCTTATGCATAAAACAATTCTTCAACACCCCCAAAACAGATGTTGGAACAGTCTCCTTATCACCAGCTTCCTTCAATCCTGAGTCATTTAATTGCACGACAACTGCATCGGGTTTAATTGCTCTTATCAAACACTCAGCGTCTAAAGCTGATCTTTCTGACAAATTCTGAACCGACAGCACATAAATCACAGCGTCAGAATCGGGCTCCCGAATTGCGTAAACAAAATTCTTGGTGCTTTCTGGAATCGCTAATTTTCCAACAATCTTATCTGATGCTCTCAAGTCATTGAACATTAAAGCAGAGAAAGGCCAGGAGTTTTGAACATGTTCCACTATAGCCCACATAATAAAGAATCGAAATCCCAGTTAAACTTTTCAATCAATCAAGTCGCCTACGATGATCAAAGTTTAACGAAATTAGAGCGATACATACACCAAGAGTAGGGGAGAGAGCCAGAGTGGTACCTGCTAAACAAAGAAGAGACAAGGGCGCAAGAGTAATCACAGAATTTCATTGAGAATCGTCTGATTTTTCTCATCACATCTAAAAATCATATCTACCTTGTCACTGATATTCCTAGAAAAAGGAAAAGGATTAGATTATATATACCACCAAAATTAATAAATACACCAATTAAATATCTTCATAAAAAAATATGGGTAAGTAACTCTAGGGTACAATATTAGACACCCTATTACTATTAGGTACAATTTTTTTCCAAATTACTAGGAGATACAACATTTTGGCAACTTTTTTCTAATTTTACCCTTTCTTCTCAATTTTGTGCGAAATTATCTACTTTTCAATTTGTGCAGAAACTTCTCAATTGTGATGTCACACATTTTTGCCTACACATTTTTACACATTACATTATTCATATTTCTGGTTTCATTATTAATTATTGTGACCAAAATATTTTGTCCCCATTTTTTTCATTTCTTCCATCGTTTCAATCATTTTGTCGTTGATTTTTTTCGCTACATATTTTTTTCTCGCTACATTTTGATTCAAAATTTAAAATTCCAAAATTCAAAATAACATGAAAATCATCATACAACAATCAAAAATAGTTCCACAATTATTCCCGTAAAAGTAATTCGGCATGTGCGTAAGAAAAGTAATTCAAAGACAAGTGCGAGAAGAAAAATAATTACTGCACATGTGCAATACAAATGCATATATCTCACGGAAAAACAACCCAAATCTTTCACAATACAACCAAATCTTGCAAAATACAACCAAAGCATCTCGTAAAATTGCTAAATCTTGAATTTTTTCGACACGCATTTCACAAAATCTTGAATTTTTTATCTCATACAATACAACCAAATTTTTCTCGCACAATACAACCAAGAAAAACAATACAAAATCTTGATGTAAAAACAAGAAAAACAAAAAAATCTTGAAATCGGAAAACAAGAAAAACAAGAAAATAATACTGCACATACAGTATATAAAAAATCGTAGAAGATACAATACTGCTACAAGATATAAAACAATTCTCAACCATTTTTTCGCACAATACAAACCAATCGGACGGTGAAGGGGCTCGAAATAGATAGAAAATATTAGAGGGAGAGATGGAAAGAGAGAGAAAATGAAGATCGGTAGAGAGAGAGGGTCCGTCGTGGCCTTCGTCGGTGGAGGGGCTCGAAATCGGACAACATACCTCTCGAGATCCGGTCAATCGGACGGTGGGGACCTCATCGAACATTCCACGTCGGTGATGGTCGCGTTCGTTCATCTTTCTCGAAGACCTCGTGAGGGCGGCGCGGTGGTGTGCTTTGCCCAGTGAGGGGCGGCGCGGGCTGGATTTGCATCGAGAAATGGATTCACAAATGGAGAGATACGTTTTTAGTGAGAGAGGGAGTGGTTTAGAGAGAGAGGCGCAGCAATGAGAGAGAGAGACGCAGACAATGGGGTGAGAAACTAGGGTTTTGACCCATTTAAGTGTAACCGAGGGTAAAATGGATAATGAAAAAGTTGACTTGTACCTATTAGTATTTTGACTTTAGACTTGTATTAGATAGTAATAAAATTCAAAATATGGTATCTAAGAATAATAAGTTCAAAAATATCTAATAAAATGATTATATTATCCAAAAAAATATAACCCTAAATTATCATCTTCTCTTTGCCACTTAACCTAATTGAAATCAACATATTTTTTTCAATCTAAAAAAATCAACATATTTTTTCGGCCAAAATAAGCCCAAAATCACCCCAATATTCGACCGTAATTGGTCGAAAAAAGAAAAAGGGTTGGCTCAGAATAGGGCGGCACTGCGCAGTAGGTGGTGAAGTATAGAGGAAACGGAAAAAAGAGGTTAAAGGAGGAATAGAGATTTTTTAAGGGAAGGGTATAATTGGTACTTCTCGCAGTGTATCTATTAACTTTTTCTTTCTTTCTTTTTTGACGGGAATGTATCTATTAATCTTGACTAAAGTAGGGAGTGTATTAATTTAATGGCAAAAACTTGTATGAGACCGTGTTATGCATGCGACCTATACACTTTTTAAAAAAGTAATATAAATTAGTATAAAAGTGATAACAAATTGAAAAGTGATAACAATTTATAAAAAAATGATAACAATTTATTAAAAAGTGACTCTGTCTCATGTTCATCTCATCTCATGTCCATCTCATGCATGAGACGGTCTCACACAAAAGTGCTACATTAATTGGTGTATCTATTAATTTTAAGCCCAATATGTGTATACGGTATAAGAAAGAATGTATTGGATGCTCATACTATATTATAGTCTAATTTATTAAAATATTGCAGATTTTTATTTTAATCATATTCAATTTATTATTTTTATAATTTTATTTTCTTATATTCAAAACAAGAAAAAAACTAACTCTATCTTCTCAAAGTAAACCCTTATAAGCATCTCTTACTTACACCTCAAAAATTAATTTTGTTGACTTTTATAAGAATAAAGGGTAAGAAAGAGAGAATAAAGTGTAAGGATAGTTTGGGTGATTTAATGAGATAAAATAGGAAAGAGAATAAAATAGAATAGAATAAGAGTGATATTTTTTTAAATTTAAATAATAGTATGAGGGTCCGATTGGTAGCCTTTATAAGACTTATACTATGGTTCTTTGTAAGGTCCAAAAGCTGCTTGGTAAGATGTACAAAATAAGTATGGATCCATTTTTATTACGTCGACCCGATAAAAGATGGGAGTTTATCCGCTTGAATCAAGACAAAATAATCTCACCTCCCCTCTCTTACTATTTTTATAATTATTGAACAGTATTATTTCTTCCCAAACTAACCTCACCTTACTCCACCATCTACCCTCTTCTCTCCTCCCATTTCACCATCGCCATTCTTGTTGTCCTCACAATTCTTGAAGAACACAGGCAAAACTAATTGTCCACTCTCAACGGTGAACTCCGGCGAAGCTACATAGAGACGTCTCTACGCGCACATGATTTTTGTGTTTGCAGCACATCATCTTCTTTTCGAACCTCCGTAAATCACGTCGAAGCTCTAAAAATAGCCGCCGCATCTTTGTGTGTTGCCACGGGTTGTCCTCCTCTCACCGAGTTTGCAAATTGCATCGAAAACTTACCATAGACATTGTTGGTTTGGTGTTATTTTTTAAAAGTAAAAATTTATTTGCTTGCCACATTGAGCATTTTGATTAATAGTTGATTCATAAGATTCAATTTTTTTGTGTAACAAGAGTGATTCCAAATTGAGATTTTATTTGCATAGATCTTACATCTATAGCTACAATAGAACAAGAAGATGTTGTTAGTGTTAGGATATCATAGAATATAAATTCTACTCTTATGTAAATAATAGTATTGTATCCCACATCGATTGTGTTTAATCATTTATCTCTCATTGTACGTGTATTTATAATACACTTTTGATATCAATAAATCATCATTCCCCCATACCTTCTCTATATGGTATCAGAGCCATATCTGGCTAACGCCTTTTTTTTTTCTTTTGATCCTCACGTTCAAAAATTAGATTTGGTAAACCCAATATTTACCTTATCTCCTAAGAATTCCCACATAATCAGGAATCTTCTTAGCCGCCCTCTGATTTTCTCTTCCTTTTTTAGTTCCTATTTTTTTGGAAAACCTCATTTTCCCATTTACCAATTCAATCACTCCATCAGTCTTCACACCATGTCAAACTTGGATAACATTCCCACTGCCAACGTTGGAAACACGGCTGTGTCTCCTTTCATTGCGTTCAACGTCAATGCGCAAGCCCCATTGAAATTGAATTCGGCCAACTACACTGCCTGGAGTTTTCAATTCCAGACCTTACTCTCCGGATACGATCTCTTTGGCTTTCTTGACGGCAGTCGCCCTGTCCCACCGCCTCGGTGAGCACTAACACAGTCACAACTCCGAACCCGGACCATGCGAAATGGGTTCGCCAATACCAATTGATACTCTCTGCTATCATTGGATCTCTCACTCCTACCTTGATACCATTCATTGCATCGTCCAACACTTCTCGTGATGCGTGGCAAACTTTGGCCACCATCTATGGGAAACCCACTCGTGGCCGAATTATGGCCTTGAAAAACAAGCTTCATAGCCCATCAAAGGGTGCAAAATCAATTACTGAATTCATGATGGAAATTAAGGGTGTTGTTGATGAGTTAGCTCTTCTTGGTTCTGTGGTTGATCTGGAAGATCTCACTCTCAAAATACTAAATGGACTCGATGATTCTTATAAGGAGTTGTCGCATGCAATTCAGGCAAGGGACACTGCTATTTCATTCGATGAACTTCATAAAAATCTCCTAAGCACTGAATCACAACTGGCTCTTCGCTCATCTACACTTGTTTCTTCTACGCTAGTAACTGTCTTCCATACTGCGAAAACCAAATCTCGTGGCCACTCGTCGGCACCTTCGTGGCAGAAACCTGAGACTTCTCCACAGCCTCCACAACGTTCTGCTTCTGCCACGACTCAACTTCAAAATGGTCCACACCCTTACTTGGGCCGTTGCCAGCTTTGCGACATCACCGGTCACTCAGCAAAACGATGCCCGGACTATTCCTACACTCCACAACCTGCTCGACAGTCTCAGCCACGCCCTGCATATGTCTCGCCAAGTGCTCACACAGTCATAGCTGCCCCAGCAGCATCTGGAGTGGATTCTTGACTCCGGTGCTTCACACCATATTACCTCTGATCTTGCAAACCTTTCTCTGCTCTGTATGGTGGTACAGATGAAGTTATCATTGGTAATGGTTATGGTATACGTATCACTCACTCTGGCTCTTTCTCATTCTCTGATATGCCTTCTCTTATTTTTACGGATGTACTTGTGGTTTCAACAATGGCGAAAAATCTCATATTCGTTTCAAGCTTATGTCGTGTGAATAATGTTTCTGTGGTGTTCTCTGCCTTTGATTTTCAGGTGATGGATTCTTGCACGGGGAAAACGCTACTTCACGGTCCTCGGGTTAATGGCTTGTATGTTTGGCCAGCGTCTGTGTGTGCACTGTTGGGTCCCTCTGCTTTTTCTTCGGTTAGGCAGTGTCTTCCCATTTGGCATGCACGTTTAGGCCATCCCTCTGCCAAAATATTAAACTCTATTTCATCTAGTCATAGTTTATCGTTTCATAAATGTTCTGAGTTTGTATGTGATTCTTGTAAATGCATTAAGAGTCACAAGTTACCTTTGCGGATTCTAGTATTATTTCCTCTCGTCCTCTTGAAGTTGTTTATTCAGATGTTTGGACTTCTCCAGTGTTCTATTGATGGCTATAAATACTATGTTATTTTTGTTGATCACTTTAGCAAATATGTTTAGCTTTATCCTCTCAAATGCAAGTCGATGTATTTTCCACATTCACCGTGTTTAAATCTTTGGTTGAAAAGTTCTTTGTGTCTAATATTGTTACTCTTTACATTGATAATGGTGGTGAATATATCTCTCTTCGTCCATTCCTTGCCTCTCATGGCATCACACATCTCACAACTCTCCCTCATACTCCCGAACATAATGGTGCCTCTGAACGGCGGCATCGCCATATCGTTGATACTGATCCGCTCTCCTTCATCAAAGCTTCCATGCCCCTCACTTATTGGCCCTATGCCATGTCCGCTGCCACGTATATCATAAATCTTCTTACCAAACTAGACTTATCACTTGTTTCTTCCTTCGAGACTCTTCTAAAACATCCTCCAAACATTCTTAAGCTTCATGTATTTGGTTGTCGCCGCTATCCTTGGCTTCACCATATTCTAGTCACAAGTGGAAAATCGGTCTCTTCCCCGTGTCTTTATGGGCTACTCCCTCACTCAAAGCGCCTATCTATGTCTTGATCTATCTTCTAATAAACTTTACACCTTTCGTCATGTCGAGTTTGTAGAAAATTCATTTCCCTTCGCCTCTCTTAAATCTCTCGTTCCACCGGTGTCCACACTGATATATCTTCTATGACTACAATTCCTACTCCTCCTCCGGTCACTCACACGTTGCTGCTCCGCTACCTAACCCCGTCTCCGACTCCGTCCCTCGCTATGCCACCTCCACCGCTCATCATCCGATGACTACCCGCTCAATGAATAACATCCATAAGCCTAATCCGAGGTACTCTCTTACTTTGTTTCTCTTGGATTAGATATTGAACCTACTGTTTCTCAAGCTTTATCAGATCCTCGGTGGCGTGAGGCGATGTCTCAGTAGAATTTAATGCCTTGTTGAAAAATAGAACTTGGGACTTGGTTCCCCTAACCCATCTCGAATGTTGTGGGCTGCAAATGGGTTTTTCGGATTAAGCGAGAATCCGGATGGTTACGTTGACAAGTTTAAGGCTCGTCTAGTTGCTAAGGGCTTTCATCGCCGTCCGGCATTGATTTCACCGAAACATATAGTCCGGTCATTAAACCTGCCACTGTCGAGGCTTGTTCTCGATCTTGCCATTACCCGTGGTTGGCCTCTTCGCCGATTCGACGTCAATAATGCCTTCCTTCATGGTTCACTTTACGATGAAGTATGTCTCAACCACTGGATTACGTGACACAAATTTTCCTCAATATGTCTCGCAAATTACAAAAGTCTATCTATGGTTTGAAACAAGTACCCCAAACTTGGTATAACGCACTTCGTACTTTTTATCATCTATTGGCTTCTCTAATACCAAGTCCGATGAATCTTTGTTTGTGTACAACAAGGCGTACATCACCGCCTACTTTCTCGTCTATGTTGATGAACTAATTCTCACGGGTAATGATACTAAATTTCTCACTCGTGTCATCACCGCCCTTGGATCTCGTTTTTCCATTAATAAATTTGGGTCATCTATCTTATTTTCTTGGCATTGAGGTCCTTCGGGGACAGACTACTTGTTTCTTGTTGCAACGAAATATCATTGACCGTCTAGCTCGTCATAACATGCTCTCTGCCAAGCCTGTTCGGACTCCCCTAGCTACGGGTCAGACCCTTACTTTGCATGATGGCACATCGCCACCGACGCCTCTTTATATCGCTGTGTTTTGACAGCCTTCAAGATCTGCAATTTACACGCCCGATATTGTCTTTGCGGTCAACAAACTATCTCGGTTCATGCATGCTCCAACAGAGTGTCATTGGGGTGCAGTGAATCGTCTTCTTCGTTATCTAGACGGTACCCAGGACTTTGGTATTACTCTTCGATCAAACTCTCCACTATCTCTTCATTGCTTCGGCGATGCCGAATGGGCCGGTAATAGTGATGACCGAACTTCGACTAATGCCTACATTGTGTTCCTTGGATCGAATCCCATCTCTTGGTCCTCTCGGAAGCAACGATCTATTGCTCGTTCCTCCACTAAAGCAGAGTACCTGCTCCATTGCCTCCGCAATGCCTCGAGCTTCAATGGGTACGTTCCATTCTCTCCGAACTAGGGGTGGCTCTCTCCTCAACCCCGTGAATTACCGTGATAATATTGGTGCAACTAGCCGAGGGGGTGGCTCTCTCCTCAACCCCGGATGAAACACATTGCCATTGATTTGCACTTTGTTCAAGATTTGGTTAAATCATCCCAACTACGTGTTTCTCATGTTGTCTCTGCCGACCAACTAGCCGATGCTCTCACCAAACCGCTTTCTCGTACTCGATTAAAATCGCTTATGGACAAGATTGGCCTCACCTCCTGCTCCATCTTGAGGCGTGTTAGGATATCATAGAATATAAATTCTACTCTTATGTAAATAATAGTATTGTATCCCACATCGGTTGTGTTTAATCATTTCTCTCTCATTGTACGTGTATTTATAATACACTTTTGATATCAATAAATCATCACAAAATTCCCCTACACCTTCTCTATAGTTAGAGCGCTTTGAAGGTGTTCGTAAAATGCCCGTTAGAGGATTGAATTGGATTCTTTGAATTTTTCATTGAATTCTGGTTCGATTTGTATAAATGTTGTTTGATGGGCATAATAATAGGCGTAATGTGATTTTTTATTTCATAATCGTAATGTTGGTTATAAATTTAGGTATGAATCAAAAATAGAAGGATGGTGCACAGGAGGTGGGCGTAAAATTTGGTTAGAAGTTGAGTATCAAATTAATTATAATTAAAATTTTATGTTTAAAGGGTAAAATAGTATTTTTCATATTTTACTTACCTTATCCGAGGGTATTAATATTGTATGATGTTTCTTTTTAGAAGTATACGTAACTTGTTGGGACGGACCGAAAATGAAAATGCGCAGAACTTCCCGTGAAGAAGAGAGTAATAAACACTTTTATTAAAACTCGTAGAATGACTCAAATACAAGAGGAAAAGGGGTATCAAGGCCACATACTCTTGCTACTCGAACTTCTAACTGCCAAAGTATTCAATCATGAAAAACAAAATAAAAAAGAAAACTTCTTCACATGCTAATAATCATGCCTAATTTCTACCCATCCAAAATCAATTTAAGCAAAAGGTGACACCCCATCTTGTCCAAAGAGCTTAAGCTGTGAATCTAAAACCTCCAAAATATGGTGAATCTTTTGTGATGCTGGATGATGATTATCACAAGCAGCAAACTGATGCATACTCTTTTCAACTTCAATCCAACTCGACCCCGGCGATACCTTCTCAACTCCACACTCCCTCATCGTCCCCCTAATCCTCGCGACTTCATTCCATCTATTCGCTTCCGCATACATGTTGATTATAAGTGTGTAATACCCGCTATTATTTGGTTCCAAAATCATTAATCTCTCCACAGCTACTTGAGCGATCTCCAACTTCTTGTGAAGCTTGCATCCACTCAATAAAGCACCCCAAATAACAGAATTTGGTTCCATTCTCATGCTTTCTATCAACACTAATGCTTCTTCCAATAAACCAGCTCTTGATAAGAGGTCAACCATGCAGCCGTAATGTTCAATTTCAGGAAGGATTGAATATTTTGTGGTCATTTCAAGGAATCTACGCTTACCTTCTTCGACCAACCCTGCATGAGTACAAGCTACAAGAACACTGAGAAAGACGACGTGGTTTGGCTCAATCTTCTCCTTCTCCATTTTGTCAAACATAGCTAATGCTTCGTTTGCATATCCATGATACGCAAGGCCATCAATCACAGAACTCCAACAGAAAATGTTTTTCTCTTGCAATTTGAAGAACACCACTAGTGCTCTCTCCAAAACCCCACACTTGGCATACATATCAATCAATGCCGATCCTATATAAACGTCGATATTAGACCTGGTTTGTGTAACATACGAATGCATCTCCTTCCCTTTGTCCAGAGCTCCAAGATGTGCACAAGCAGATATCACAGTGGCCATAGTCATGTCATCAGGTGTAATTCCAGTACTCTTCATTTCATCAAAAAGTTCTAAAGCTTTTTCATAGAGCTCGTGTTTACAGTAGCAATTGATCATGATCGTCCAAGAAATCACATCCCTTTGAAGCATTCTACTAAACAGCGCCTCTGCAGCCTTCACATCCCCTGCCTCCACATACCCATGAATCATGGTATTCCACGCAGCAGTATTTTTTCGGGCATTTCATCAAACACCTTCCTTGCATTGTTCAATTCTCCAGCTCGGGCATGAGCAGATACCATAGTAGACCAAGCAAAACCATCCCTTTCAAGCATTTCATCGAACACCTTCCTGGAATCAAAAACCCTGCTCAAACTTGAATAAAAATCAACCAACGCAGTTTGAACATGAGTGTGTGATCCCAGCCCATTTCTCAAAACCTGACCATGAACACATTCACCAAATCCCACAACGGATAAAACTCTGCAGCTCTTAATTACCGGTGGAAACGTATAACTGCTAGGGGGAACGCCATTCCTCAACATAGCAACATAATGCCTCAAACCTTCAAGGGGGCGAAAACAATTTAGAAGGGCTCCAATTATAGCATTATATACGAATACATTGGGATAATCCATCTGGGTAAAGGCGAAGATTGCTGAATTTATACTGCGAACGTTGGAACAAGCAGTGATGTATTGATTCATCAAGAAGCAATCTTGTGATGTGTTGCTCTTGAGCAACAAGGCGTACCATGATTCCACTTGCTTCAAAGTCGAGCATCTTTTCAACTGGTAGGCTACAAACTTGACTTCGAATCTTGCACTCCATTGCATGGGAATGAATCAGAGACTTCTTGCAGTTGGCCGAGAATTCCTAGAGTTGCTGACAATGAGTCATTCAAGCAAAGTCAAAATAAAGACAACACACATCAATTTAAATCACAACAACAAAAACACCTCTAATGAGACAGCTTGTAAGCGTCCTACATTCATATTAGGCCAGTTTGATAAATGAAATGAGATTTAGGAGGATAAGATTTAGTAAGTAATATAATGGGGGCCCAAGATAAAGTAATAATATGTTGTTTGATAGATGTATATAAAATTGAATAATTTAATACATTTGTTTGGTAGGAGGAGATAAATCTTTAAGAAAATATGGTAAAATACTATTTTGGCCTTATACTAAAAGATTATCATAATACAAGTACTAGTCCACCCATCTATGTTCCCATGTATCATTGAACATCTACCTTATAAGTTCTGCCAACTCAAACAAGAAATTGAGGAGTACATAACAAGATTAATTTTTGAAGCTAATTTCAGACTATATATACATATATCTGTCTATCATTGACGACAGCAAATAGAAAAATCTAATCATTGATGACAGCAAATGTAGGTGCCAAAAATGTTAGCATACCTTCCAACAAAAAGTTTACATACACGATCGCTGGAAGCTAGTATTGTTCCACCACTGTCCCAACAACTCCCCAAATGGTTAAATTAACAACTACCATGATGAATCCATACTTGAACACATCCAGAAGTTCTACAAAACCAAAAAAACAATATTCAGCTGAAATTTTAACAAAATTAAATCTAGTTTTGTGACTGAAGCATGAAGAGAAGAATCATACAAAAACAATATTCAGCTGAATTTTTAACATAAATTTCGTTTTGTGACTGAAGCATGAAGAGAAAAGAATCATACCCCCAAAGTATACACACCCAGTAACAAGCAATAAAGCCAAAAATAAAAAATTAATTTTCTTTCTGAGATTGATCAGAGCCAAAAAGTGCAGGAATATTCCAAACCAAACCAATAAGGAATCTAAATTGCTGCGTCAAGTCAAATAATCTAGAAGTAAAGTGAGTATGATTCTGTGAAAAATAAAGAGCAGGAAAACCTATTTATGGAGAAATGAGTAACATCTATCTTCGTGTGGAAGAAGAGACGTCGGCAGCGTAAAATGGAGGTTCGGCATGAGGCGGCAGAGCTTCCCTGTACATATAAATTATAATGTAACAGATAAGAATACCAGACGCAATAAGTTGAACTGCAACTATAAATAGATTAATTTAAGGGTTGAATTTAATAAGAAAAGTAACAGTAGACATATCGGGTCATAGTATACCTTCGGATTGAATTCTGCATTACGAGCTTGCTATGCTATAGATTTAAGTTCCAACTTGCAGTCCAAATTGAAAGTTGACACAATATTCCTGGTTATGGATAAATCAGCTCTTCTCATCAGTGTAAAATTTGACGATGTATAAAATAAACTTCTAAAACCAATATACTGATGCTATTACTGATTGGTTTCAACTTTTGATCAGCATGTTCCTTTCACAGTTATCTCAAGCATTAGTAGCAACAAATGCATATTTTTTCTGATGTCCCATCTAATCATAACCTCATATGACATGATTATCCCTTATTTTCTATGTTTCTTAGAACTATTCAATATGCACTATTAAAGGTTTTCACTATAAAACCCAGGGAACCTACAAAACTTACCCAGTATGTTGCAATAGTAGTTAACTGAAGAGCATTGAGGCC
The DNA here is from genome assembly GCA_030762865.1 of Paraleonurus japonicus. Lineage (NCBI taxonomy): Eukaryota > Viridiplantae > Streptophyta > Magnoliopsida > Lamiales > Lamiaceae > Paraleonurus > Paraleonurus japonicus. Next base: position 43,873,390 of record CM061053.1, on the reverse strand, counting down.
ACTATGAAATCTATACCTGTCTCGTGGTCTCCAAGATTTTACCTTTTATTTTGCCACATTTTAACTTAAGTAACATAAAATGAAATGAATGAACAGAAACTACATTTTCTTTTCTGGACCAAGATTTAAATTTCTTCGTATATTCTTAAAATTGGGCATCCCGGAAATAAATGAAATTTAGTCTGAATCATAAATCTGCTCTTCACATTACACACTTCACTAGATGAGTCGAGGGATGTCTCAAGGTTTAGCCATTCAAATTAGAAATTAAGTCCAAACAAGTATTTTCTTCACATTGACAAAAAAGAAAATTAGAGTCTCGTGATCCAGAAATAGTTTTATCAGATTGCCATCAAATAATGTATTCCCTTCTTTTCCCAATACTCACCAACTGTTCAAAATACTGGGGAGAGAGGAAGAAAATAAAAAAACAAAAGTTAATTTTATTTTTTAAAATTCAAGTCAACTCCACCATAGGAATGGGCAAAACTAATCTTTGTTTATCTGTTAATTTTCATTTTTAAGTAACAAAAACAACACAACTAACAAGCCGAAGAGAAAAAGCATCGAACTGTTAAGATGACCAGGAAAACAAAAAGTAGACAGGGTATTCATCTGTTGCATCCCCAGATCCCCAACCAAAGATAGTAAATCGAATAGTTCAAAATTATAGCATAAGGCAACAAAAGACATTCGAGATTTGCAGGGTCAAAAAGTAATTAAAGAAATCAGAGATCGGACCTTTTACGTGTGAATTCGAATGATCAATGGTTTTTAAATTGTTGGTTTTCAGTCGATGGTGAGAGGAAAAATAAGCGGAGGATGGGGATTAGAAGGGTAAGAATTTGAACAGGAAGTGTTTTATTACTTTATAGGATCTGCGTATATATATGCAATATGAGAGATTTATAGGGGGAGAGAGAGAGATGGATGAATGGGGGAGTGTGCAGCGACATCTCCGGGAAAAGGGCTAATGGATGTGAGGCGGTGTCAAGGGGGCTGATATCACTAGGGGTGTGCATTCGGTCGGTTCGGTCTATTCGGGCCAGTTTTGGACCGAACCGAGTAGACCGAAATTTTTAAAAATTTACCGAAAACCGAACCGATTATTTAACAAACCGAACCCGAATAGACCGAACTAATTCGGTTCGGTTATTTCGGGTTATTCGGGTAAAATCCTAAAATAAGCAATAAATCCATAAAATTGAGAGATACAAAAGACATCTAAAAATAAATAACCAGATTGATCAATCATCTCAGGGAGTTTATTTTAGGATATAAAAGGGAGTTTCACAGTTTTATAATTTGGATCTTGTTTCATTCTGAAATAATAAAAATAAACACTGCTAAAATTCTTCTAAAATCACCCCAAGATACAATAACCAGCCGCTTATAGATCTTACATCATCAATCATCTCAGAAACTGGTTGATTTTTGCTAATACTTAAATAATAAATTCATAAAAATTAAGAAATCATCCTCCTACGAACAAATTGAATTTGAACAGAGTAAAAAAATCCATACCTGTGCTGTGTGGCGACCGGCGACCGGCGACGCAACTCCAGCAGCGGCGATGAACGTGCGCGACCAGCACTCCAGCAGCAGCGACGAACGTGCGCGACCAGCACTCCAGCAGCGGCGACACGGCTGCTACGAACGACTGGGGAGGCGTGAAAGGCGGCGACACGGCGGCGACGAACGGCTGGGGAGTGGGGAGGCGTGAGCGGCGACGAACGGCTGGGGAGTGGGGAGGCTTGAGCGGCGGCGAACGGCTGAGGAGTGGGGAGGCTTGAGCGGCGACCAGTGACTACGAGCGAGGCTTAGCGCCGTTTAGAAATTTAGGGAATTAGGGTTAGGGCAGCACCAGCAGGCAGCAGTATATTAATTTTAATATATATTATAATACGAGAATTGACAATTAGACATTATCTCTCAGAATTTCATCAAAAACAGATGCAACACCATAGTGGCATAACATCAAACAGTTGTCAAATAAGTAATTGCACCTATGATTTCATAACAGGGCAATTCTATCAGCACAGATAATTAAGTTGAAGGTTATGAACCCATAAAGGATCTAGAGTAAATAATAAACCCTACGACTTTTTGGCCTGTTCAAGGGAGCGAGCGTGACCGAAGTGGAAGAGATCGTAGATCCCATCAGCATAGACACGAATTGGGCAGTCAGAAGGGTCGGAAGAGTTGCAAACGGCGTCGGTCTTGTCAACGGCGGTTTGCCTCTGCTCCTCCGCTACGGCAGCACCGCTCTCGACCATCGCAACCGTCGGCGTTCTCTTTTCCTTTTCTTTCTGGCTTTAAGGAAACGAAACTCGGAATATGAATATTCCTTGATATAATATTTAATTTTAATATATAAAATACATTTCGGACTATTCGGTTATTATATGACTAAAATCGAACCGCACCGAACCGAACCGAACCCGAAAATCGAAATAATTTTTTTTTACCAAAAATCGAATTTTGCCCCGAAAACCGAACCGAATAGCCCGAATTTCATCGGTTCGATTCGAAAATTCAGTTTTTCGGTATTCTGCTCACCCCTACATATCATTGTCTCACACTTTATATTATCCCTAGACTGAGGGGATGCTTGGTTGAAGGGTTTAGGGGGTGAGGAATGGGAATGGGAATGGGAATGTAAATGTGAATGGAATAATAAAAATGTGATTGATTAATGACCTTGATTTCCTATAAAAAAATAATTCTAATATTTTACTCCTCTCATTTTTAATAAAATAATGAGACTATGAGAGTCATAGCTTCACATAAACTAAACGTGAAAACTATAACTAGTACATTTATTATTATTCCTCCCACTATCACTATCATTCTCATAATTATTTCTCACTCATATACCAAGCACCCTGTGACCTCCCATTTTTCGTCTCTCTAAACACCTCCTTTGGGGCATTTTTGTCACAGGTTCGGTTATATACACCTCCATAATAGATAGATACACTTAATAAAATTTTTATTTAAGAAAAAAAAAGACAGAAACACCATTTGTTCTAATTTTTGTATCGATCCGTTTCCAAAACAAAAACAAAAAAAAAAAAAAAAAAAAAAACCAGCCACCATCATCAATTCTTGCAAAAGAAGTAGCAAGTCCACCATTTACTTCCTCCATACAATTCTTCCAGAATATTGTACCAAATTATGAACAGACAACACAATAAATTGTTCCAGATATGAAAGAAAGATGGAAAAAACGTGATTCTGAACACAAAAATAAGAAAAGACTCGCACAAATAAAACATAAGTAAGAGAGAAAATAAGGGAGAGAATGAAAAATAAATTAAATAATCATAGTGAACAAGTACCAAATCTGAACAAATACCACATTCATTCCACCAAAATTAAAAAAAAAAAAATTAACTACTTTTTTTAAAATTGGTTTTGAGATATTTCAATACTTGTTTGACAATGGTTTATCCAAGAGTAGGGGAGAGAGCCAAAGTGGTACCTGCTAGACAAAGAAGAGACAAGGGCACAGAATTTCATTGAGAATCGTCTGATTTTCTCATCATCCCTAAAAATCATATCATCAGAGAAGAAGAAATGTATCTACCTTGTCACCGAAATTCCTAGAAAAAGGAAAAGGGTTAGATTATATACACCTCCAAAATTAATAGGATACACCAATTAAATATCTTAATAAAAAAATATCTAATAAAAAGACTATATTATCCAAAAAAAAATATAACCCTAAATTATCATCTTCTCTTTGCCACTTAACCAGAATTGAAATCAACATATTTTTTCGGCCAAAATAAGCCCAAAATCCCCAATATTCGACCGTAATTGGTCGAAAAAAAAGAAAAAGAGAAATGATGGCGATGAAGAAGAAATCGGACCAAAAGAATCGGATGTGAGATCTGAGAGAAGTGCACCAATCCAAGAAGAGCTCGACGGCGGCGGGATGGGCGTCGCAGGTGGAGTTGATGTCGTTAAAGGAATGGAGCCGTGGGTGGAGGTTGTAGCGCGGTGGAGGTTGGCTCAGGGATAGGGCGGCGCTGCGGCGGTAGGTGGCGAAGTATAGGGGAGACAGAAAAAAAAGAGGTTATAAGAAGAATAGATTTTTTTAAGGGAAGGGTATAATTGGTAATTCTGTGAGACGGAATCTACCTCGCCCATCTTAGAAATCTGTCCAGCCCAATTAAAAAATACAATCACGAAAATCACTGGATCTCATCGGCAATGACTCGAGAAGGAAGGTCGCAGACGTGCTGACGGCGGCACGAGAAGAAAATGCGAGAAGAAAACGAAGGGATCTGCCCAGTCCAATTTTCTCTTCTGTTCTTCTCTTATCCAATGAACTCCCCTGTTTCATTTCTCTGACTGAAATCGTTTCTCTAACATACAATATAGACCGAATCTAGAGCCCACATAAACATAGAAATTCCGTTTTGTTTAGTTAAACAGACGCCTAATTGGTAAAGGTTGCTGGTTTGCCTATATAAATAGACGTCTAATTGCCTTCTCTCTCAAGGTTGTTGGTTAGCCTATCTTACTTTTTCTAATTGTCTTCTGTTAATTTTAAAGTTTAATATGATATGCATTTGCGTGTATGTATTTGTTGTAGAAAGCAAAATTGGTGTTTGGTCCCATTGTTGATGACAGTGAAACAAGTAATTCTAGTTTGAGATTCGTGAAATAGATTTACTTTTTAATAAATCATTATCACTTTAATAAATTATTATCACTTATAATGTGAATTGTATTTTTATCACTTTTATACTAATTTGTATCACTTTTTAAAAAGTGATAAAAATTTATTAAAAAGAAGTTTCATCTCATGAAATGAGATTCGTGACGCCTCACACAAATTTTTGTCTTATGGTCAACATTTTCTTTAAAATGTTACTTTGTTGCATTATATTGACTAGTGGAGTATCATTGATAATTATTTTGTGTTACATATCCGAACAATAGGTGTTGCTTGATTATACTTAATGATCTAAAAGAATATGATTGTACCATTGATAATTATTTTGTATTACACTCGTCACTTTTCACAAAAATACCGTCACTTTACTTTTAATTTAAACACAATCACATTTTAATATACTTTTTAGCATATTAAATGTGATTATCATTATTCAATAATTCACTATCACTTGTATGTTATCAATTTGTATCACTTTTTAAAAAGTAATAACAATTTATTAAAAAGTAGTTTTATCTCACAAATGAGATCAAGTGACACGGCCTCACATGTAATAATTTAATTTCCACAAGCTCACAGATTTGCACGTGAGTTGTGCACCCTGCCAAACATTGAACTAATTGGACAATTTTCTTTTGTAGTTATTTATGTAAAAGGGGTTAAATTTGCAAGAATTTATTTTTGAATGATTGTCATTCTTGATCTGCTTCATAAATATGACTTGTTACCCCAATATAATTTATTTTGCAAAGGTAAAATAGAAACCCCTTTGTTAAATTTGATAAGTGACATATTTTTTGTAGTATGTTAATGTGATGAAATCAAAATGTTTTTTTCCTTACAGACGGACACCTACTTCTAACCTGGTGCAAACTCTTTAGATACAAACGGTGAAGTTATTTTGGATGTTGACATTGGCGACACACAAGGTAAATCTATCTATATAAGTTAAAAGTGACATGTTTTAGTTAAAAGTGATAAAAATCAATTGAAAGATGACAAGATAATAAAACTTTTAGATTCAATTGATACACAAACTAACAATGAAAAAATTGATGTTATAAATTTGTGGTTGTTGATTTAGATGGTACAAAATATCAAGGTAAAATCAAACTATTTAGATGATAAAAGTGTCATTCTTGATTGCTTCATAATATGATTTGTTACCTCAATATAATTTATTTTGCAAGGTAAAATAGAAACTCCTTTGTTAAATTTGATAAGTGACATATTTTGTGTAGTATGTTAATGTGATGAAATCAAAATGTATTTTTCTTACAGACGGACCCCTACTTCTAACTGGTGCAAACTTTTAGATACAAACGGTGAAGTTATTTTGGATGTCGACATGGTCATGACACACAAGGTAAATCTATCTATATAAGATAAAAGTGACATATTTTAGTTAAAAAGTGATAAAAATAATTGAAAAGTGACAACAATAAAACTTTGATTCAATTGATACACAAACTAATGATGAAAATTGATGTTATAAATTTGCAATTGATTTGGATATTACAAAATATCAAGGTAAAACATAAAATTCTTTGTTAAAATTTGATAGGTGGCATATGTCTTGTAGTATGTTAATTTGACAATGAAAAAAAAAAAAGAGTTTGTGTGATTTAACGGATGGACACTCACTTTTTTTTCTAATCGTGCAAACTCTTTAGATACAAACAATGAAGCTATTTTTTAAGTTGATACAAATTTGCAAGGTAAAAAGAAATCCATTTATTAAATTTGATAAGTGACATATTTTTGTAGTATGTTAATGTGATAAAATCAAAATGTGTTTGTTCTTACAAATAGACCCCACTTCTAATTGGTGCGAGACTCTTTAGATACAAGTAATGAGGTTATTTTGGATGTTGACATGAGTTGGTCCCGCGAATTGAGTATTTATTAAAGAACTTAAGACAACCTTCTAGGAAAATCTAGAAGGGGGTTGAATAGATTTTCAAACTTTTTCAAAGATTAGAAAATCGACCAAGGAATCAAAGTTCACCACAATGAAAGTGAATTTAAACTCAATCTTTTATGGATAAAAACAGTCGATTAAGAGTCCTAAATTGAATTTAATTGAAAGTTGATTAAGAATAGATAAGTAAGGAAAACAAGAAAGAACACAACAATTTATAGTGGTTCGGATATAATTGATCCTACATCCACTCTCCTTCTTCAACTTGAAGAAGGGTCTTGACCACTTACTCACTTACAGTCTTACAATTTACAACTTTCTCAAGATGATCTTCTATCTTCAAACCTATCTTCAACTTCTAATCTTCTGGGAGTTCTAAAGTACGGTCTGCAAAGTGTGTTGAAGATATACGAGGATAAGTGTTTCTACAAACACTTAGAACTTATGAAAATTATTTTGAGAAACTTTTTGTGAATGCTTAGAAAACTTGTGAATTGTGAATGAGAGCATCTTTGAATTGTTAGTTTTTTTTAAAAAGCGTGCCTAGACCTATTTATAAGCTCGAGAGACGAGTTAATTTGTTGTAACAAACTAAAAGCGCCTAACAAACTTAATCTTGATAAGCGCCTCTTCAACAAGTGATCTTGCTTCCGATCAAATCTGCGGTGACTTGGTGAAGACTTGTCTTTCTTATTCTACTCGGCTTGTCTCGACCTCGTCCGAGCTCTTCATAGTTGTCTCCTGCAGATGACTTGTCTCAAGCTTGTCTTGAGATAACCTCCGCTTCTTCGGCCTCGGTGACTTTTCCAGCTTCTTGAGTCCGATCGGCCTAGTACTAGATCTTTACCTCACTGTTCTTCGCGATGGTGGTCATCTTACTTTATCCGAGTTGACTCTCGACTTCTTTTAACCCATCAAAACTTCTTCTTGATCTAACAACATGGCCGACACACAATGTAATCTATCTATATAAATTAAAAGTGACATATTTTAGTTAAAAATGATAAAAATTAATTGAAAGGTGACGACAATAAAACTTTCAGATTCAATTGATACACAAACTAATGATGAAAAAATTGATGTTACAAATTTGCGACATCGGGTTCTCTAATTGGTATGATGGAAAAATCACACAAATATGATTCTTGAACATCGATTATGCTTGCGAAGATATTGATTTCTACCTTTGAGTTTTTAGAATAAATTATCTCTGTAAACACATAATTACAACAGGCATATAAAAGAATAAGAGGTCATGCATATTATTGTACATTTTCTTCTCCTCACTATCCTCAATTTTTTTATGTTTTTTCTCCTTGATGATTTCTTACATCAAATTTTTTTTCGACGAGCCATTACCTAATCCAAAATAAAAAATGTAGGTGAGAAGAGAAGAACCTAATACAAAAGGCAAACAAAAGGTACGTGAATAACAGATCGACGTCGGCTACCGATCGACGTCTACCACTTGAAACATGACGGATTCGGATGGTGAAAGTGAGCGTGAAAATCTGGGAGGTGAAAGTGAAAGTGAAGATCGGTGAAAGTGAAGAACGGTGAAAGTGAATTAACGAGACAAGGCTAGAGGCGAAAAAAAAAAAAAAAAGATTTGGGCTTGGGCCTTGTTTGGATTGAATTAAAAAGATAAAATCTTAAATGGGTTGAACATTTTATTTAAAGGTGTCCAATCGGTAGGAACCGCCGGTTCTCCAGCGGTTTTTTTCTTTTTTCTTTTTAAATGTTTTTTATTTTTATCTTTTTAATAATGTTATCATGTTATGTGCATTGCTACAACTTAGAATTAATATTAAAAAGGGGCACTCTTGTGTGAGACCGTCTCATGCATGAGATGGACATGAGGCAAGAAGTCACTTTTTAATAAATTGTTATCATTTTTATAAAATGTTATCACTTTTTCACAAATTGTTATCACTTTTCAATTTGTTATCACTTTTATACTAATTTGTATCACTTTTTTAAAAAGTGATAACAATTTATTAAAAAGTGATTCGGTCTCATGCATGAGACGGTCTCATCTGATTTTTGCCTATTAAAAATAGTATTACAAGTTACAACTTACATTACATGTGCAAATTAATTTATTTTACATTGAAGTTGAATTTAATTTAACTTACATTGCAAGTTTGCAACTTAAAATTAAATATTTAAAATTGAAATATAAATGAATTTATTCAACTTAAAATATAAATGAATTTACAACTTACAAAAAAATATTCAAAATTGAAATGTTACAACTTACAAGTTACAACTTTAGAATATCAAAATTAAAAATATTACAATTTAGAATATTAAAATTAAAATATTACAAATTTACAACTTACAAATTACAACTTTAGAATATTGATCAATTACAAATTAAATACAATTAAAAGGAAGGGGAGGGATTAAAGAAATTTGACTTGAGCTTAATTTTAAGAAATTAACTTAGAAATTCTAAGTCCATAACTTAAAATTAAGGTGCTTATGTATCCAATTAGGAATCAAAATCCACGTAGTTCTCTTTACCTGAAAATATACCTTTTTGGTTGATACGGTTGAATGATCGATTCTTTACTCTTCACTTCCGCGGTGGATGTCGTCCATTCTTCATTATCTTCATCTTCTACTAGCGCTAGTTGAGCTCTATGCTCGGCTCTTACCTAATCATCGAGCAAGGATTAGTTCTCAATATTTCCCACCGTCATGTTTGATCTCGTTGCATCCAACGTATAACCCCCAAGCTAAAAGCTTGTTCACAAGCAACGGTTGAGGTGGGACATGCAAAAATGTCTCTTGCAACCTTAGACATCACCGGAAGTATACTTGCTCTCCTCCCCACCACTTTAGCACGTCAACACCTTTCTCACTTTGTTCGTCCGCTTCATACTCAACATTAAGTGACAAATATATTTCAAAATCTTAACAAGTGTTAGAAGAAGATCGTGCCCTTTGGTAACGATTATCCAAAAAAGTATTAATTCGACTAAGAATAGGATCGGATGATGAAAAAGTTGAAGTAGAACTATAAGATGATGAAGAAGAAGTAGCACTAGTTTGAGGTGGTCCAAAGATACTCTCTAAGTAAATCTACTATAATTTGTCTAATTCTAGCAACTATCTCACCTATATTAGGACGTATATCACTAAATTGATCAAATTTCGTTACATCACCGCATGGATATAAAGTGCCATGATACAAATTTAACAAATCTTCTAAACCATCTAATTTAAACATAGGATCAAACACTTAGCAACTAAAAATAAATCGGGAATAATATGAAAATATTTTGTCCATTTATCCATCATAGAAAGCACGCAAGAATGCAACATAGGATCATGCAAATTTTCACGTAAAATACCAACAACTTGTAGACAATAATTAACTGCAATATGACTAGTAGGCTCATAAATTTTAGACATCGCATAAATAACATCATTAAAAATATCCAAAATTTCACATATTTTCACGCAAGGATCCCAATATTGAGGATATAAACGAAAAACAATACTTTCATTAGCAAAAAAATTACATAAATACAATTTATATTCATTAGACTCATTTAATAATTTATAGCTAGAATTCCAACGAATTGAAACATCAAGAGATTTTTTTTTTTGGATGCACGTTGTTATTTCTACAAAAATGTTTCCATTTTTTCATAAAACTAGTACGACGAGTCATATAATAAATAGCATCTCTAATAGGAGCAATTTGTTCTCTTAAATCATGCAAACCATCTTGAACACATAAATTCAAAATATGACACATACATCTAATATGAAAAACTTACCTCCAAGGCACGGTTGACAAATTGCCTTTAAATCTTCAATACTAGCGGCATTAACACTAGCATTATCAAAACCAATGGAAAAACTTTATGTGTCAAAACATACATATTCAAAATATCATGCAATTTATCTCTAATATTAACGGTGGAGTGTTCGGTATCAAAATCTTTATAAGCAATTAATCTTTTGTTTAAAGTCCAAGAATCATCAATCCAATGACAAGTAACTCCAATATAAGAATGTTTTTGAAAATTATCACTCCAAATATCGGCACAAATTGAAACTTTACCATCAAAATTGGCAAAATAGTTAATCAAAGCATATTTATATTCCCCAACAACTTTAGCAACATCATGAGTGCAAGTAGAACATGAAACTTTTTTTGCACATGGTTGAAGACCAAGTTGAACCATTTGAGTATACATAAAATTATCGGGATGACTAAAAGGAAGATATTGAACACAAATCATTTTAGCTAAAAGTTTTCTATAAGCAATTTGATCATATTTTCAAATATTAGGGTTAGAAGTATTTACCTCACCTTGAACTCCACCACCGAAGGACTCGGTAAATCCATGACTTGAAAGTTGTGTTCAACTCATTTCAATTCCCCACTCCGCCGGATGCTTCGTCTTTGTGTGACCATTCAACGTTCCATATTTGTTCCCTTTTATAAATGAGTCATGCCACAATAGTTGCAAATTGCCTCGAACTTATCCCTCCCTTTTGGATCCTTCCCCACGTAATTCTTCTTAAAGTGACGAACAAAAGTCATGGACTTCAAAACCTTTTTGATTGGTTTGAATCCGGAGTTGACATTTCTTCTTGATCGTCACTTTCTTCTTGAAGTAGGGGCGAGGGCCGAAGGGGCTCATCGTGGTCGTGGTGGAGGCATTTGAGTGGTAGCGGGTTGATCATCATCCGAAAATATATAATCTTTGTAATCAACACCAAGAGTTTCGCGAATAGCATCATCGCGATCATCTTCAAGATAAAAAATTCGAACATTGCTAAGAGGAGGAGGAGGAGGAGGAGGAGATGGTTGAGAACCGGAGGTGGAAGGAGCTTTGCCTTTGCCCTTTGAAGAAGATGATTTCTTGCTAAACATTTTCGGTTGAGATAGTAAGAGGTAAAGAGGGTTTAGGTTGATATTAGATATAAATAAAGTGTAGTGTATAATATAAGTAAAGTAAATATAAATGTATAGTATAAGTGCATATAATATAAGAGTGACCTCACCGGGTTGACGTTTTCGGTAGCATCGGCCTATCTTGCCGCAGAGAAAGAGCATAATTATCGGTGGCACTTGGATTGCTCGGAGGGTTGTTGGGAGACACCTCTTTACCCACCGTGATTATTATAGATCGTGAGAAGGCTCTTATGAATCTTGTAGCGGTTCATTTTCCCGAGGCCCGACACTTCTTATGCACTTTTCACATTAATCGCAATGTGTTGGCAAAGTGCAAGGAGATGTTCGTGTCCAAAAATAGTGGGACATATTCTACCACCACTTCAATCATCTATGGAGAGCTGATACCGAGGTTGAATATGAAGAAGTTGTTGCTTTGTATTCCGCTCAAAATTTCCAGCCAAGCCCGTGAACTATGTGATGAATCAGTGGATCGATCCATATAAAAAGAGGTTCGTTCGGGCATGGACTAATGAGGTGATGCATTACGACAACACCACCACTAATCGGTATGAGATAAATTACTAATTTTTGTTCTTTAAGTTCTTACATATTATTGAAATTACTAATACATATATTCATTGTTAATCGTAGGGTTGAAAGCCATCATTCGGCTCTAAAGAGATTGTTGGTGAACTTGATGGGGAACTTCGAGATATCTTTGGACTAAAATTCATGCAATCGTTTAATGCATGTCACATTTCAATCAAAGCCTCATTCGAGAAGAGTTTGAGCGTTGCCCAACACAGGTTCTCCTCAAATTTCTTTAACTACTTGAGAGGTGTTGTGTTTATAGTTGCCATGGAGCAATTATTAGAAGAGATTAAGGTTGTAAAGACTCAGGGATTTAGGGAGACATAGTGCACTTACATTCTCGCGAAAGGTGTATGGCTTACCATGTGCCCATGAGATTGAAGAATATGTTTTGTGTGATAAGCCATTACCTGCTAATACGCTAGACTATTTTTGGAGGAAGTTGGACATGGAGGCTCGGAAGGTGGAAGAGGAAATTATTGAGCCGAAGGGATCTACGTATTTGAATTTCGATTTGAGGATGCCGTAGGTGACATGGCTCGAGCATATGACAGCTACTCTGCGGAGGAACAGCTTGTTGTATTTGAGGAGAATGCGAGAGCTTGCTAATCCCGGCACTACGGACTTGGTAGAACCTACGCCAAAGATGGACACACGCGGTCGGCCGAAGATGGATAAAAGGAAGGCCAAGAAGGACGAGACATCCACGAAACGAGAGCCAAGATTGTTTGAGATAAAAGAATCGATGGTTGAAAGTTGCTCGGTGCAACAAGAGCCAATATTTATTGATGTGGATGACTCACAACCATCCGTGGCCGTTAAACAACCGGTAAAAATTAAATTTTATTTATTATTGTTATTTATTGCTAGGAAAAAATGTATTGATTCACATTTTATTGTACTAGACACACGAAGGGCATGGAGTTGATTAGCGGTGTTCCAAAGATAATATCATCTTTATATTGTTGCTATGAAGAATGTGAAGGGTGACGGACACTGCGATTACCGGTGTGTTCTTGATTTGATGGGCTTTGGCGAGGACAAGTAGGTAAAGGTGAGAGGCGGGACTTGAGCGTTGAACTGTCAAAGAATGTGAAATTGTATGAGAGAGTCTCTTTGAAAGACGGTGGAGTTGCACGAATTATGCACGTGCTTAATTGCTACGATAGTTTCGCGAGAAGGCGCATTGGTTCACGTTGCCCGAAATGGGATTTCTTGTGGCGACGATGTACAATGTGTGCTTTGTGGTGTTTGACCCTCGGATAAATTTGATGTACCTCTCTTTAAGGAAAGTTGTGTCAAGAAGTCTAAAAAGATTGTAGGTGCATTAATCAACGAGAATCATTTCGTCGAGGTATTAATTTGCTTAAATGTTTATGCATTATTTATTTTAAATGTGTTCATATAATTAATTTTTTGTAATATTAGGTGTTTTTTTGGTGCCGGATGCACGTTGCCGCAAATTGCTAACGAATAGTATGATTTCCGCCTACACCGCTAATGGTTGGCTTACGGCTTACGAGAACAAACAACTTGGTTGAATGGTGAATAAAAAGTTATTTAGATTAGGATGAAATGTGGATGATTGTACTTATGAAATGTGGATGATTGTACTTTTTTTTAGTATGAATATGGATATATGTTTATTTAGCATATGAGAATATTTTAAAACAAGTGTTGGTCTAAACAAAGAAAAAAAAAGATTTTTTAAATCGAAATATAGTAATGCGAAAAATAAAGCCGCACAATTGTAATGTGTTCGAATAAACATTTCGCACAAAGGTATGTGTACTTGTAAAAAGATGAAAATATGCGGATACCCCTATGTGCGAAAATATTTTTCGCACAAAGGTGAGTGTACTTGGAATATATGTGCGACCTTTTTCTTCGCACTTTAGTTAGTTGTGCGGTTATTTTCTTCGCATTGCAGGGAAAATCCTGAAAATTCATATACAAAATTTTAACTATAGTTTGACAAAAATTACACATAAAATCTGTAAACTATCTCATAAAATTCAACCATAGTTTAACAAAAATTACACATAAATTCACAAACTAACATTTTTTTAAAGTAAATAAAAACAACTAAAGCCGACTCACTAGCAACAATTGAACTTGGTATTGCAAACACATCTTTCTCAATAAGTGAAAGAATTGGATACCTAGTTTCACTTCCTTTTCATCCGCTAAGTACTTATCCACTTCATTAGATATTACTTGTAGTTGCTCAACTTCATTTTGTGCATCCGCCTCATTGAACTTTTCATTACAAAGACCACCACCGCCACCAGTACCATCTTGCCCATCACACTTTATCCCCATATTTTATTTCTCAACATTCAAGGTATCATTTACTCCTTTGTATTCCAACCACAAACTTACCAAATTCTTTTTAACCTTATCCACAAACTCTTGAACGTCACTACGAGTACACACAATTTCTTGATGCTTACTTTGATGATTTGAAGCTTATTTCTTGGATCCAAAACATTGACAATGAAAATTAAAGCATTCATATTGTTCCAATCCCCCAATACTTGGTAAACTTGAGTTTAACACCAATTTGGTCCCATAACTTTTCTACTTTATTGATTTTGTCCCATACAAAAATATGTATCACGTCTTTAACTTTTTTCATGGCCTCACACAAAGTCAACGTATTATCGTGTTCATACTTGTATTGTCGTGCTCGTATTCGGCACCAAATATTTGGTGAATTTATTGGGAAGAAGTTACAATAAAGCAAAAGCAGCAAGAGGGGGTAGACATGGCTCGTCGATAAAGTTAACTTTGGTTGAAGGATACTTTTATGCCTCTGATGAGATCGGATGACCACGATGAGGTATAATATGCAGCACGAACTTATGTGTTGTACATGTTTGGCACCGTTTTATTTCCAGATAAAATGGGTACCGTGTAAACACATCGTGGTTGCAATATACCTCGGACATGAAGGCATTTGGAGATTATGCTTGGGGAGTCATTGTACTAGCCTACCTATACCAACAATTAGGTAGGGCATCGCGATTCAAGGTGAAGCAGGTGGCTATCTCACTTTACTCGAGGTAAATCATTAGTAATTGAGAATTTTAGTTGTTTAAATTATTCACTATTAATTGGTGTGTGATCATTGTTATTTGCGGCGTGGATTTATCTCGCATTTTCCATCATTGATTTTACCACCACAAAATGTAAATTTGAGATACCCTTTGCCACTTTCAAGCATGTATTCACCGGAAGCACACACATGTGCAAGGTTGGATCATGTTCGAGACTTAAAAGAGCGCCTAGACATGTTACAACCTACCTGAGGTAGTATTGTATTTTTAAATTTGTATTGTGTGTTTATTTAGTTGTGGCACATGTGTAATTGAGAATGATTGGAGTTTTGCGAGTTAATTGGACTCCATAACGTGCACTCGAGATCATTACTCGTTCAAGCTTGTCTCGTATTTTTACGATTGTATTGTTTGTGGCGATATTATCGAGCCATACATGCGGGACAGGTCCTAAGGCAGTTTGGAGTGCGTACAAGCATTCCCCGAAAAGCCTCTCTCTTGTTACGGGCGTCAAGCATACGGGGTCAGCGTCTAAAAGAACGAGGGCACTTTGGGGTGCAATTGGTCAAAGTTTTGGCACGTAGGAAGCTCACTTGTTGACCGATGCAAGACTTGGTGAAGAATGTGTCGGTGATGATTGATTGGAGTGAATTGATGCATGATTTGAGGGGATATTTTTAGTGCAAAAAGTGGTGAAAAGTGTTAGAATTTGTGCCTAAATGTGTAGAGTATCACTATTTTGCTTGAAAAGTATTACTTGATGGTTTTTTTATGTTTTTCGTCCCGTTTTCGGGTAAATCGGTAGAATTTGACCAAACCGAGAGTACCGGCATTCATACGGTGAAGAGGCGAACGAGACGGGCAAAAATAGGGGTCGGAGGCGGAAGTCGGGTCAAGAAAATTCCCTAGACTCGACCTGCAGTCGAGGGCCGAGACCTCGACCCGAGGGTGCCGACAGAAAGTTAGAATTCCAAAAATTGAAGGAAGCACGACTCGAGGGTGAGCCTCGAGTCGAGGATCGAGCGAAAGTGGCAAACTCGACTCGAGGGCTGAAGCTCGAGTCGAGGCTGGGGTATTTTTGAAGAAGCGTGGATGTGACATCACGAGCCTCGACTCGAGGGCCCCAACCTCGAGTCGAGGGTGCCAAAATTTGGAATTTGGTGTTTTTAAGCCAAAACAGAGCATAATCTGCCCCATAGCGGTTATTAGCGGTTTTTAGGCGATTTTCTCGGGTTCCATAGCTTAATTCTCATTGTAGATTGATTAGATTGTTAGTTTTTGATATATTTTCATTAATTGTACCTTAGATTAGCTTTTGATCCATTAGTTTTTCCATTCAAAGTTGTAATTCAAGTGGAGAAGAGATTACATTTGAAGATTCATTTGAAGATTGAAGCATTCCTATTATCGCTAATTTTGGATTCAATTGGTGATGTTCTTCCTCTTTTCTCATTTCAATTCCTTAATTGTTGTGATTAGCTTTTTATTTTGCAATTAGATTTTTCACCCATGAATTTTGCACTTTGCTCCATGGGCTAATACTCTTGTGCTTTGGATAATTGAAATTGAGGATGATTTGATTGTCTTATGCTATGATTGTTGATGATTGATGATCAATTGTGATAGATTGTTCCCTAATTGTGATTCAAATTGTGCTTCATGCATTTTTATCTCTTTAGATTAATGTTTGATCACCCTAGCAAGAGGCGAGAGTTGAGCTAACGTGATTAGGGATTAATCGGGTTATAATTGTGTATGATTGTATGAATTGGATGCTTCTTAATTGAGAGATTAGTTGCACTAAGGGTACTCACATTAGGCATTGTGTGATTAATGGAGACTTGATTACATGATGGTTTTATGCTTTCTATCTTAGTTGATTAGCAATTTGATTCAATCATGGCTTGTTAATCATTGATTCCTTGATGGATATTATCCCTAGTACCTCAATCCCCAATTGATCTTCGTTACTTGTTCTAGCATACCAAGTGTTTGATAAATTGCTTGCTTAGTGTTTGATTTTTAATTCTAGCATTTGTATTTTGATTTTAGAGCCAAAACCACATTTGCAACAATGGTCATAGAGAACTTGCATTTCCAAGGACTCACGGCCATACTTTTTCCCTTGGGTTCGATATACTTGTTTGTCTTAAAATCGCTTACCCGATTACCGCAATTAAAATGGCGTCGTTGCCGGGGAATTAGTTTTTACGCCTTAAGTGAGACTTAGGAATTGTTCAAGTGACTACTTGTTGTTTTTGTATTTTTGTTTTGTTATTTGTTTTTGTTGGATTTTGATACTTGGATTGGTGGTTTGTAGGTGCATGATTCCAAGGTCTAGTGGTATTCCACATTTGCCACTCAATCCGAAATTGAAGCTACCATTCGTAGGAATCGTGGGAGAAGGAGAAGAGAAATGATGAAAGGTGAAGAGTTGATGCATGAAGAGAGAGTTGGTGAACCTTATGTTGTGGAGGTTAATGGCAATGGAGAAAGGAGAGTGCAAGAGAATGGTGGAGGTAATGGGCACATTTTGCCTTATAATGCTCAAGTTGGCTCTTTCCCTCAAGGATGCCACCACATCAATTTATGTTGGTCCCACGCGTCGAGTATAACAAAGAACAACTTGAAAGCTTGACCTTCTAGGAAAATCTAGAAGGGGGAGTTGAATAGATTTTCCAACTTTTCCAAAACTAGAAAATCAATTCAAGACACCGAAGTTTACAATGGAAATCGAGTTTTAAACTCGACTTTAAACGGATCAAAAGCAATCGATAACAAGTCGATTGTGATTCTGAAATTATACTTGATTAACAGGTTACAAAAGAATAAGAACAAAGAAGTAACGAAAGCAATAAAGAACACAAATAATTATAGTGGTTCGGATCAAACGATCCTACGTCCACTCTCCTTCTTCAACTTGAAGAAGGGTCTCTACTTACTATCTTTCTTCTTCCTTCTTACTTGCTTACAACGTGAATCTTCACCTTACAATAATTCCCTTCTAATTTCTGAGTTTCAATGGCTTGAAGATGTTCTTAACAAGTGTTCTACAAACACTAAGAACTAGAAACATATAGAACGTTTGTGTGAGTAATTACAATACTTCGGATTCTAAGCGTGCGTAGTGAATACAAGTGAATATTTGTGAAAAGTAGCAAAAGTTAGTTCTACTCTGGTTTCTATCCCTATTTATAGAACTCTCTGTTGGTAGTTGTAACTTCCTTGAATATTCTGTTTGATTGGTTATAACAACCTAATCGAATCTTTTAACTTCTTCTATGTTGATTATAAGCTACTTGAAACACTTGAAATTTCCTAACACTTCATTGTGTTCTCTTTGATTTACCTTGTCTTTGTCTTAGTCTCTAGTCTTGATGATTGTCTGCTTATCATTCTTGACCTCATCCTGTCTTCGTCGATATCTTGTCCTCGTCGATTCCTTGTCCTCGTCGATTCCTTGTCCTCATCTCGACTTCATATCCTCACCTGATAGTTTGTGTATCCTTATCTATTATTTGTACTTAGCTTTATTTACATATCATTATTACATCGATTGTCTATACAAGATACTCAATGGGTCATCCTACTTTACATTTTAACTCATCAAAGCCAAATACAACTTTCTTCCTAATTTTAACTCACAGACAACTTAGTGTTATTAATTTTTAGTCAAGTTAATTAAACCAAAAATTGATTAGAAGACGAAGGTTAAAACAAGTTAGTTAAACAACCAATTTATGAGAGTAGTTCAACCATATATTCACATGTATTTGATTTTTCAAAAACTAGCACATTCTTCCATATTAATCACAGCAGACAATCGGACAAGGAGTATAAGAAAAGGCCTAGTCTTACCACCCGTCTTCTTACGGTATACTTAACCGATCGAAGACCCTCTTCTTCGAGAGACACTGTTTCCCCTCCTTCACTAAGTCGGCTTCCTGCTTTTATGATCGGCCTTAATTCTTTCATGGTCCAGTTACCATCTCTTGTTCTTGGAGGTTCCATCGGTGCATAGGCGGGTGCGACCACGTCGGCATTGAATTCTTGGTGAGCAAGGTCGATTAAGTATTGATAGAATTTTGAGTCCTTTTCTTCTAACCGGACATGGAAGGCGATGTTCTCTTCAAGCCCCCACTTGATCTTTTTGCAAACGTGGAAGGCAAAAATCCACTCTGCCTCATAAGATCTCCACATCTCCCGATCTTTCATCGGCAAGATCTCCTTGGGCACTACATCGCTTCTATGAAATGGTCGGAAGATCTCGGCTCCATGCTCATCTCGACTTATAGAACCCACTTTCTCTGTTTCTGTCATAAAATTTGCCACTGTCTTCTCCTGCTCCCTTCTCTTTTTGGCATCCCTTCTCTTATATCTCTCCTTTTCTTCCCTCTTCCTCTTGAGAATTTTTTCTTCCTCTTCTATCTCGGCTTGGGTCTTTGTTTTTCTTACGGCTTTGGCTTTCCCGGTGACATAGATGACGATGAGGGAGATATAATTGATCGAATGGGGACAGTCACAGCAGTAATTCTTGCGATTGTTTTTACATTTCGAGGCTCGGATTCAAAGTGGATTGGTGCCTTTGTCCTCCGTCTGAGTCTCCTCAAAACTCTCGAGACTTCTCATCTGTTGTCTTCTTCCTTTCTTCCTCGAGACTTCAAAGCAATTCTTTATATAGTTCTTTCAAACTTGAGGTTTAGTGCAAGGATCTTGTCATCTTGAACATCTATTCTTTTCTTGAGCTCACTACCTTCCCCCTTTTTGACATCAACAAATCGGGTATTGCAGATAGTGGCTACTTGTTCAATTTGCCCCAAGAGCTCATTCCTGACAAATCTTGTTTTACTCGCTCTAGCCGATCGTATCTCTTTTTATGTGCTACCTCGGCTTATGCGAATTCTCCTTCCAGATATTGCTTCAAAATGTTTGTATGCCTATCATTTTCCATGGCTGAGCTCATCTTTAACACTGAGAAAAGGACGCCTCCTTCGCGATCCATGACTCTTTAACTTGGTCCTCGGCAGTGTCTCGATTTACGAATATGCATTTAAGACATTACATCGACCCATTCTCCTTGAGCCTTCTCTTCTTCAAGCAATCTGCTTAACCTTGGCCATGTTTTCCTCGTGTACGATGCCGAGAAAAGTAGAGGTCTATTTTTGTCTTTTCATGAATAGCGGCCTCTACGTTTTCTTTGATAGACGATGTAATGACACTTGGAACGAGCTAAAAGCACTCGAGACGAGGCTCTTTTCGGACTAGCTACCTCAACTTTGAGCTTCCACCTCGGATACGAGACGCAGAGGTAGAAGGCAAGGCGATTTCTTCGGACGGAGAAGATAGAGTTAAATCTATCTCCTCGATTGGAATTTCAGCCTCAACCGCATCCGGAGGAGAATCGCCCAATGCATTGATGAGGTTGGCACTTGATTCTACCTCGGCTGGTACTTACCACGACACCTGCTCTGTTTGTGTCTCCTCGGTTGTATCCATTTCAGTGGCTCATCGGCGGCTCCACCAATCACTTCCTCGAGTTTCTCCACCATTGTTTCTTTCCCGAGGACTCCTCTTCACCTGTTTTCTCCTTAACTTTACCCTTCTCTTCCTCCTTCTCCTTTACCTCTTCTCGGTTGCATATCTCCAAGGTACACCCTTTGCGAGGATGTAGTCAAAGAAATTCTTATGCGAAAGGATTTCAATGAATGATTTTAGACGAGCCTTTTTAAGAACTTGTTTCTCCCATACGAGACATGTTGTTTCCTCCTGCCTCGGCTACAAGGATAGCGATTTCTTCGAATGACCCCATCCTTATTCTTCTCATCAACCAGACGTCAACAAGTTCTCCTAGTAGATCGGGTTCATCTACTAGGGCATATTCTTTCCTTAGCAAAAACTTCTTTCTAACAATCCTCGAGAAAGCTCGGTTGCTCCCATCTCTCCGGAGGATTTAGGTGATGTAGGTATAGGTTTTGTTCTATTTGGGATGAGGAAAGGAAAGAGAATGGATCGTTTGTAGGTTGTGGTTCTTGTCTTGGACTTTTGGGAGTGGACCGTTTTAGAGGCTCGGAGGCGGCGGTCTTGTCTGCCTCTTCATCGCCGAGTTGGGATGTGGAGGGTTGAGGTTCTTCATCCTCGAGGCGAGGAAGATGATGTTGATGATTTAGCCGGCTCCTCTTGACTTCATCTCCCGAAGATATATCTACCCTTTCTCTTTGTCTAGACACTCTCCTGCAGCCTCTGCCGAGACACTTCCCCCTTGGGAAGCTGTCTTCATCTCCTCCTCCTCTTCTTCCTCCGTCTCAGCGAGATGAGGACTCATCCTCCAAAGACAGCCTCAACTTCCTTTTTCTTGGCCTTGGAGGGCTTCTTCTTCTCGAGCAGGTGGTGGAGCAGGGCGACCTCATCTCCTTCAGAGTCGGATGGTCCAAAGATCTTTTCATCTTTGATCAATAACCCCTTCGCTTTGGTGTACTTCTTTACTCCTTCCTTCCAATCAAGGTTGTCCGAACCCGGTTTGTGTTTAAGAATGATGGTGATTCTCGCCATCATACTTGTGATTTTTGTTAAAGACCATCTCATTAGCTCCGTTGAGATTGGGGTTTTCACGAACCTTTTCTTCTCCTCCATCAACCTCGAATAGACCACCTGGCCCAATTAACTTCAACTCCATCAATTATAGCCCTAAGGCAACAAAGTCTGGGCTTTGTCGTGCCATAGTGGCTTTGCCGCTCACCCAATATGCACTTCGTTAGGATCGGCATCGGCAATCTATATTGTCGTTTCAACATCGGTTTTTTTAGATTCGCAGTAGTATTTTGGTGTGTTTTCCTTGTCATTAATCGGAAACTCTCCAAATACTCGATGCTTTGTAGGTAAACGGATTTTCCCCAACCGTGCTTAACCCGAAGATTTCACCCAAATCTTCAATCGATACCACCACCTTCTTCTTCTTCCCTTTGGTTCGAATTTGAGATTCTAAACCGGTTTCAGTGGCTTTTGCCCTTGTTAGAAACTCAGCAGAGAGATCATCAAGGGTTAAATTCCTTGAAGGCTTCATCGTGCACATCTTGTTTCAATCCTCTAGATTCAAGTAATCAAGTATTTCTCTGGTCTCGGGATCGGTAGAGATGTCCCATTCAACATACATTTGTATTTTGTCCTTTCTCTTATAGAGGAGAGATCATACTCAAAAGTAATGTTTGATTTCTTTGTTTCCGCCATTGAAGAATGTATAAGGTTTTGGGAGGGAAAGGAAAAGTTTGAGAAAAGTATGAAAGAGTTTTTATGTGTGCGTAAATGAAATTATGCACACGTTCTCCTATTTATATGGAAAGACATAATAATAAACAATTATAAAACTCATTATTAGACTGAAAAAGTGTAAATGTAGGCTTTCGAGTCTCCATTAATGCAATTATGACAATTGATTTGAAAAGCGTAGAGAATAATATTAAATATGTCGCGTGTGACTTTTCGACGGTTCATATTTTAGAAACCGCCTCCATTTCCGCGCAAAAAAAAGATACTTAGTGTAATTCAAAACTTTATTTGATAAAATTTCTGTCCGTAGTAACTTCTTCCTGTTAGATCAAGATTGTTTTGATGAGTTAAAAGATTATTTCGGATGAGCGGATGATAATAAAAGGCGAGTTCTAGTACTAAGGTGATCGGACTAGGTCAAGGATAGTTCAAGTCGGTGAAGACTAGGAATCACAAGTCATCCTGGAGACATGCTCAAGTCTAGTCGTCTGCGGGAGACAAGTATGAAGAGCTCGAGGCGAGGTCAAGACAAGCTGAGTAGAATAAGAAAGGCAAGTCTTCACCAAGTCATTTGCAGATGAGTAGATTAAAATCACCGAGGAGCAAGCGGTTTTCAAGATTAAGTTTGTTGAGCAGCTTTTTAGTTTGTTAGAACTAACTAACAAACTAACTGTCTTTTCGAGACTTATAAATAGGTCTAGGCACTTCATTCCGGATATAGAGAATACATAGAACACACAAGTTTTTCAGCAAGTTATTTTTCACAAAGTTCTCAAAAGCACAAAATAGTTTTTCACGATTTCTTCATAGAATTTTCTAAGTGTTTGTAGAACACTTCACTTCACATCTTCAAATACACTTCTTAGTCTTAGAGTTAGATTGCGTAAGTTTGATTAGCATTTTCGAAGAGTTGAAGATCAAGTTGTAATTTGTAAAAGATTGTAAGTAAGTAAGCGGCTAGTAGAGACCCTTCTTCAAAGTTTGGAGAAGGAGAGTGGATGTAGGATTGTTATAATCCGAACCACTATAAAATCTGGTGTTCTTTAATGCTTTCATTTATATTTCTGTTCAAATTACAATTTATTATTCAAAGTTTAATTTCGTAATCGAAGCTAAAATACTGAATATCGGTGTTGCTTTTGATCTTGTAAAAAGTTGAGTTTAAAATTGCTTTCCATTGTGTTAATCGATTCTTTGAATTGATTTTGGGAAGATTTGAAAAATCTACAAAATCTATTCAAACCCCCTTTCTAGATTTTGTTCTAGAAGGCTAACTCAGGGTTTTAATCAACTCAACATTCCGGGACCAACACTTCACGACACGAGTTACTTATTTGAAAATTACTTTTCGATTAATTGGAAAGAAAAAATGAAAAGTTCACAAATTTTAATAAAAACAAAATCCGAACTCCTTATCTTTTTATTTTGTAAAACAAAATATTTTTACTAAACTGAGTAAATTCATTTTTGAAGAAATAATATGATTATGATATTAAATTCACATATTAATTATATGAACTAATATGCATAATTTTATTATAAGCGGCAATCTTAGAAGATATTTCCTGATAATTTTACCTTGTCTAGAATGATCGCATCATTGTCCGTTTCATGATTATTCGGATAAGGAGTTTTTGTCATATGTTGAAACATGTTTATTAAACTTTGTTTCTTGTTCCTCTGAGATAAACTCAAAGAGCCATTAGAAGCCGAGGTAAGTCGGATAGGATGCGGATAGTCATCTGCTTTAAAGAGAACAACCGACTATTGTGTCCTTGTCGATTTACCCGATGTCGATAAGTAACTATCAAGTCGAGATAAGGTCAATATGACTAATCCTTGATTCTTGATTCCTAAAAAGAAGATCAATGATATCGGCTACTGATTGTCCTTTGACACATATCTAGTCCGATAATTCTTTCTAGACATGATTTAAAGAAAAGGAAAGAAGGAAAACAAATAACGAGATGCAAATGTAAGCTTAAAAATCAGCTACAGATGCATCAAGTAATCCTAATTCTAAACACAATTCTTTAAATCTAGATTCAGCTAATGGTTTTGTAAGAAGATCTCGCTCTCTGAGATTACGTGGCTATCTTCTCTATCCTAATATTATTCTTTTCTACATGATCTCTAATGAAGTGATGTCGATGTCTATATGTTTACACCTAGAATGCAAGACAGAGATTGTATGTCATGGCTATTGCACTATTACTATCACGGTAAATAGGAGCAGATGATGTTTGAATGTTATAATCCCTAAGTCAGTTGACTAATCCAGAGGAGTTGAGAGCAACAACTATCACCGCCATGTATTCGGTCTCGATTGTGGAGGTGGCAACAGATGTGTGTTTCTTAGATAACCAAGAAATTAATTTGTTGCCTAAGAATTGACAAGTTCCAGTGGATTTTCTATCAATCTTACAACCTCCAAAATCGAGTCTCGAATATCCTGCCCGCCTCCAAGTTGTCATCAATCGAGTACCACAACCCAACTTGTAAAGTCCCTTTAAGATATTTAAGGATTTTCTTAGCAGCCTCCGAGATGAGTTTTCTTGGGATTAGATTGGAATCTTGCACATACCCCAACTGCAAAGGCTATGTCGGCCTACTTGCGGTGAGATAGAGAAGAGATCCAATCACCCACTATACTCCGTTGCATCCGTGGGTATCCCCTGCTCATCTGAATCCATAGAGAAGTTAGTTGCCATAGGTATTTTAACTTCCCTACTAGTAGTCATCCCAAATTTCCCTATAAGGTCCTTAGCATATTTAGTCTGATATATGAATATGCCCTTACTCGTCATTTAATATGTAGGCCTAGAAAATATGTCAATTCACCCATCATAGACATCTCAAACCTATTTTTCATGAGAACACTGAATTCCTCACATAAAGTCGATTAGGTGAACCAAATATAATGTCATCCACATAAATTTGAACCAACAAGATGTTGCCATCTATTTCTTTTCTAAACAGGTCCGATCTTACCTTTTGAAAAACCATTTGAAATAAAAATTCGAGATAGGGTATCGTACCAAGCTCTGGGTGCTTGTTTCGGTCCATATAGGGCCTTATTGAGTTTATAGACCTTGTTATTGATCTTGAACCCAGGAGGCTGCTCTACATAGACTTCCTCAAGTAACACACCATTTAGAAAGACAGACTTGACATCCATCGAAAGACTTTGAAAGATTTATAAGCGGCAAATGCTAAAAACAACCTTATTGCTTCTAATCGGCAACCGGAGTGTAGGTTTCATCATAGTCTATCCCCTCGGATCGTGAGTAACCTTGAGCTACCAATCTTGCCTTATTACGAACAATAACATTGTTTTCATTTGTTTTATTCTTAAATGCCCATTTGGTGCCTATAATCTTTCTATGTAAGTCTGTCCACCGGTTCCCAAACATTTTGCCTTTCAAACCGATGCAGCTTCTTCCTGCATGGTCATTACCCATTTGGATCGGATGGAGCCTCCTCAATAGACTTAGGCTCGAGAAGTGATACATAGCAGTGAGCAGGACTTTGGGAATCTAACATTGTTCATGTCTGCACACTACTATATGGGTCCCCAATGATCTGCTCGGTTGGATGATAACTTCTCATCCTCTTGCCTATTTGAGTAGAAGGATCCTTATCTTGAGACTCGGCAGTAACTCATCCGACTCTGCCCGAGCAGACGTTCCCCTTCATCTACTAACCCAGCCGATCACCGATGTTAAAGGTATCTCCTTAGATGGAGTGCTCGGAGTGGGGTTGCCTTCTCGATTTTCGGATGGGGATTCTTCATCATCCGAATCTGAATCAAGACTAGGCAGATAGACTGTTCTATGTTTAGTTTTGGTTAGTTCAATTTTATCTAGATCGTACGTAATTTGATTCACTTTATCTCGAGAATGAATGCAATTCATCAAATACCACATGAGGAGTTTTCTCCACACAAAGAGTTGTCTTGTTGAAGACTCGAAAGCTTTGGAAGTGTTGGAATATCCCAAGAATATTCCATCACTGCCTTAGCATCAAAAGTCCTCACTTAGACTTCCCATTGTTATGGATGAAGCATTTACAACTAAAAGCCCAAAAATATGAGATTCTTGGAATCTTACCCTTCCAGATCTCATATGGAGTCTTACCCTTACTTTTACTTGGCAAGCACTGCTCAGGTATAGCAGTAAGATTGATGGCCTCACCCTGTAACCTGTGAGGGGTTCCATATTCGGCTAGCATGCTCCCGGCTGCTTCTTTGAGTGTTCTAATCCTCCTTTCAACAACTCCATTTTGTTATGGCGTTCTAGCAGATGAGGTCTCATGAACTATGTCACTCTCATTCAAAAAGTTAGATAAACAAGAATTTAAAAATTCATTGCCCTTATCACTCCTAATTTTAACAATATTAACACCTTTCTCATTTTGAATGCATGCCAGACAGATCAGAATCTTGTTCACCGTCTCATTCTTCTTGAAAAGAAATATGACCCAAGTGTATCTAGAAAAATCATCAACCACAACAAGAGTATATTTCCTTCCACTAAAACCGAGAGGTGAAACAGGTCCAAATGATCAAGATGAAGGAGTTGTAAAACTCTTTCGAGATGAGGATGTGTTAATACTTTTAAATGAGTGTCCGGGTTGTTTACCTTTTTGACAAGCATCACATTTCGAGATCGGTAGAGCATAATTTCTCGTAGTCCTTTAACAAGATTCTTGCTAGCTAGCTTACTAAGGGTTTTGAAGTTCGGATGACTAAGCCTCTTGTGCCATAGCCTAGTTGAGGTCATCTCCACCCTTAGCTACAAGACATGTATCCTTGGGGCAATTGTTAAAGTTATCCACATAGACATTATCATGTCGAAGTCGGTTAGAAGTACCTTGTCGAGGAACTATCTAAGATATCACACTTATCTTTAGAAAATTTTACAAGAAATCCTTTATCACAGAGTTGAGAAACAGATAACAAATTATGTTTTAAACCTTCTACAAAATACACCTCGCATACCTGGACATCCCTTATAATCAAAGTACCAACTCCCTTAGTTTGTCCACAATTGTTGTCTCCAAAAAGAACTCTAGGACCATCAATATTTTGAAAATTTGATAATAGCTTCTTGTTACAAGTCATATGTCGTGGAATGTACCACCGTCTATGTACCAAATTGAAGCTAGAATCTCCTCCTTAAGTGATAGTCCCTGTGATTCCTGAAAAATAGATTAGGTATGAGGTACCCTAGTGATCTTGGGTCCTTGAAGGTCAAAAATCACTTTGGGTAACCAAACAAACATCTCATGGTTCAATAATAAATCGTAGTTGATCATCTACCAAATGCATGCAAACAAATCACTTTTAAATGATAGTTTATTGTATTGATTTAGTGATTTCTTGAACTTAGGAAAAATAGGATAGCATCTACTTCTTCCATCAAAAGAGCTGTAATAAGAATTTCTTCTTATCTTAGTTCTTGAAACCCTCTTAGTCTGGTTTGGAGTCCTCAATCGAATTTTGGTTTTCGATTAGGAGATGCACTCCTTATCCGACTTAGTGGTTTTCAAGGACCAATCTTAATTTCTTTTGAGGTTTCAGATGCCTTTACAAATTTCCTTGGTTTTTGAATATTTGATTTATTATTCTTATCATAACCAAGCCCTGTCTTATCATGGGATTTTTAGAAGTACTAAAGATGTGGTCTATAATCGATTGTGAGTTATTAAGTGGCTCATTTTGAAGATAAGCTTCTCATTGTCCTTCTTAATTAACTCATTCTTAGTGCAAACCATTTCAAATTTATCTTTTAAAGATTTTAATTCATTTTCTAGTCTTTCGAGCATGTACTAGATGATGTACTAGCCTCGGCACAGGGTAAACATTCCCCTTGAATGTTCCCTCGGACTCGGAGTAGTTCACAACTTGCTTGCCTTTGACTAGAATCTGAATTTGATCTTTTAAAGTCAAATTTTGTGTCTCTAATTGTTTATAAGCGATCAGAGACATCTTTAGATCTTTCAATAATCCTTGAATGACAGTTTGGTCACTATCTGTGATGATTTATATGAATCATTATTAGAAGAAGAGTAATAGACTACCTCTTTGGTCATAAGACAAATTTCATCGTCGATCCAAAATCGGATGAAGATGATGATGACTTTCTAAATTCTTTTTCCTCACCAGTAAGGGCTCTTTGATCTACAAACCTCCTATCTCTTTTCTTTCTTTTCTCCTCTCTTTCCTTGGGAGTCACCGGGGACAATCATAATCGAAATGTCTTGGCTTGTTACAAGTGTAACAAGTATCACCCCTATCCGACTTAGGACAAGTAGGATTCCTTTTGCAGGTGATCTGAACCTTCTTGTCTGCTCTTTTCTTATCATCATCGGTTGAGTCATCCTCCTTTCTTCTTGCTCCCGATCTGGATCTATCCTTTCCTGCAAACCTCGGCTTATTACGTTTATGTTTCATTCTCAATTTATCATACATTTTGGTGAGCAATGCCATCTGCTCCTTAAGAGATAAGTCGGCTCCTCTCGATTCGATTCTTTGTCTTGTCTTCCTTGTTGACAAAAGCAACAGACTTGGATGAGGTGCTTGACTCCATCTCGCCTTCCTCATCTTCTATCCGAATATCATATTCCAAAGCTTTTAGATGAGAAAATAAAGTATGATGAGTAATAGAGGATAGGTTTTGAGTTGCTTTGAGGATATTTGACTTCTCTCTCCATCTTTTGGTCAAAGATCTTAGTATCTTATTGTTAATCTCCTTCTCTCGTATAATTCTTCCCTAAATCTGCTGCTTTATTGAGAAGATTTGTTAATCTCACATCCAGCCGATCTATTGTCTCATTCTCCTTCATCTTAAAAGTATCAAAAGCATGTAGCATGCATTGTAGCTTGTTTTCTTTCACTTGGTCATATCCTTCACACACATTTGCAAGTGTCTCCCACATCTCCTTAGTTGATTTACACCTCTTGACCTTCTCAATCCAATCTTTGCTAAGAGTTTCAATGATTCCTGTCCTAGCCACTTGATCCAAGTTGTGAATTTTTCTTTCATCACCGGTCACTCGAATTTTTCTTTTCTTGTCCGACTCTAGTCTCAGCTGATGCAGCATTCATCGCCGGTCCCTCCATGATAGAATTTGATGGGTCCTTCTTCAAGAACTTCTTCCATTCTCGTCATGAATAGCCTTCTATGGTTCTCCATCCTAATTTCCAATAATCATATTCCTCAATTGAAAATTCGAGAGTAAGCTTTTAGACTTCTTGCCTTTCACGGATGACATGATGAAACAAGGAAAAACTCAACGAAACTTGTTAGTAGCAAGGTTAGTGAAATAAAGAAGAAGAAGATCAAGAAACAATTTCAGAATCTTTATCAAGACCTAAAATCAATATCGTAACGACTTAACACTACTCGATACCACTTGTTGGTCCCGCGCATCGAGTATAACAAAGAACAACTTGAAACAGCCTTCTAGGAAAATCTAGAGGGGGGTTGAATAGATTTTCCAACTTTTCCAAAACTAGAAAATCAATTCAAGATACCAGAGTTTACACAAATGGAAATCGATTTTAAACTCGACTTTAAACGGATCAAAAGCAATCGATAACAAATCTGATTGTGATTCTCAAATTATACTTGATTAACGAGTTACAAAAGAATAAGAACAAAGAAGTAACGAAAGCAATAAAGAACACAACGAATTATAGTGGTTCGGATCAAACGATCCTACTTCCACTCTCCTTCTTCAACTTGAAGAAGGGTCTCTACTTACTATCTTTCTTCTTCCTTCTTACTTGCTTACAACGTGAATCTTCACCTTACAACAATTCCCTTCTAATTTATGAGTTTCAATGGCTTGAAGATGTTCTTAACAAGTGTTCTACAAACACTAAGAACTGGAAACGTATAGAACGTTTGTGTGAGTGATTACAATACTTCGGATTCTAACTGTGCATAGTGAATATAAGTGAATATTTGTGAAAAGTAGCAAAAGTTAGTTCTACTCTGGTTTATATCCCTATTTATAGAACTCTCTGTTGGTAGTTGTAACTTCCTTGAATATTCTGTTTCGATTGGTTATAACAACCTAACGGAATCTTGTAACTTCTTCTATGTTGATTATAAACTGCTACTTAAAATTTGCTTGAAATTTCCTAACACTTCATTGTCTTCTCTTTGATTTACATTGTCTTTGTCTTAGTCTCTAGTCTTGATGATTATCTGTTTATCATTCTTGACCTCGTATGTCTTCTTCATACCGTCTTCGTCGATATCTTGTCCTCGTCGATTTCTTGTCCTCATCTCGACTTCTTATCCTCACCGATAGTTTGTGTATCCTTATCTATTATTTGTAATTAACTTTATTTACATATCATTATTACATCACTGCCTATACAAGATACTCGGCAGTCATCCTACTTTACATTTTAACTCATCAAAACCAAATACAACTTTTTCCTAACAATTTCCCTACCAAAATCCATACCCCTACCCTCCAAAAGCTCACCAATATCCATACTATCCACCTCATCCACAACAATTCCCACCATACTATCCTCATATGTCATACACCCATGAGCCAAGATATCAAAAGCCACCTCATATTCCACAAGCCCAACCACAACCGATGCAAGAGCCTCCACCTCAAAGGTAGGCCATTAAGGGAATTCTTTGAGCCTTAACTTCATGAGCATTATGATGGAATTGCAAGGCCAAGGATTGAAGCGAATAATTTTGAGATAAGTCCCGCACTTGTGAGGATGTTGAGAGAGAAGCAATTTGAAGGTAAAGATGAAGAAGAGTGCCCTCATCAACACATGGCACAATTTTTGGAGATTTTCGACACCACGAAGTACAATGGAGTATCCGAGGATGCGAAGAAGCTAAGGCTATTTGCCTTTACTCTTAAGGGGAGAGCCAAAGCATGGCTAAATTCAATCCCTCCCGGAACCGTTCAGACGTGGGAGGACCTAAGCAAAGATTCTTAATGACGTTTTATCCGCCATCAAAGACAAGCAGCAAGCCAAGGAGGCGATTTCACATTTCCGCCAAAAGAATGGAGAGATCTGTATCGGAAGCATGGGAGAGATACGGTATGTTGCTTATTAATTGTCCCCAACATGGCTTTCCGGAGGAACAAACAATCATGTATTTTTGCAATGGCTTGATGGATGGTGATCGATCCTTTCTAAATGCATGTGCTAATGGTTCGATTTGGTCAAAGACGGTGGGGCAAATGAATGAGATTATGGAGAATATTGCTCAAGATTCTTTCCAAGTGTCGGTGAATCGGGAGCTCATCATAGAATGTCCCATGTAAAGGAGATTGAGTCTATGAAGACTATGATGATGACTATGATGGACCATTTGAGAGCCCTTACTACTTCTCAAAGTCAACAAAGTGTGAGTCCATCCATCCCTCAAGTTGATTTGTGTCCAAGTCCTATGCCTATTGAAGAAGTGAATTACATGGGAAGGCCTTCATACCAAGGAGGATATCAAGGCAATTTCCAAGGTGCAAGGCCATATCAAGTGCCTTATCAAAATAAACCTCAAGATAATTTTCAACCTCAAGCTCCATCCAATGCCAACAATTGGAGAAGACATGAAAATTTCACATATGCTAATCCAAGAGCCGCCGTTCAATTTCCTCCCGTATTTGATCCGGTGCCAAAGCACCTAATAATGAGGAGAAGGCAACTACGGAGGAGCTCCTTGGGATGATTGTGAAGAGGTTAGAGGCTAATGATTCGAGGCTAGATGACATTGGGAAGCAAATGGACACAAGGTTCAAGACTATTGAGCATCAAGTGGGACAATTGGGCACAACGGTTAGAAAGCTTACATCAACGGTGGATCACTTACCAAACAAGGGGAAGTATCCATCTACCACCGAGCCTAACCCAAAGGAGTTTTGTAGTGCTATTCAACTAAGGAGTAGTGCTAGATATGAAGGCCTCAAAATGCCCAAGGAAGGTGAAGTTGAGAAAGAGGTGGAGAAAGAAGAGGTGATTGAAGAAAGTGTGGTTGTTGAGAAAGAAGAAAGTGAAGAAGTGATCAAAGCAAAGAGAGAGTCAAAAGAAGAAGAGAAGTCCAAGGATACATGGGGAGTTCCCATGGGACCCACTCCGGTTCCCTTTCCTCAAAGACTTGGGAGGAAGAAGCTTGATGAGGAGTTTGATAAGTTTTTAGAGGTTTTTAAGAGCTTGCATGTTGATATTCCACTTTTGGATGCCCTTGAACAAATTCCCCATTACAAGAAATTTTTTAGATAAATAATGTCAAAGAAGAGAAGATGGGATGAGAAGGGTATGATCAAATTGGTGGAAGAATGCAAGGAGATTCTTGAGAGACACTTACCTCAAAAGCTAAAGGATCTGGGGAGTTTTATTATTCCGTGTGAAATTGGAGAGAATGGGAAAATTCAAGGCTTATGTAATTTGAGAGCTAGTATAAATGTTATGCCTTTATCCATTTTCAAGAAGTTGGAGTTAGGAGAGGTGACTCCTACCAATATCAATCTTCAATTGACGGATCAATCTTA
The DNA here is from genome assembly GCA_030762865.1 of Paraleonurus japonicus. Taxonomy (NCBI): domain Eukaryota; kingdom Viridiplantae; phylum Streptophyta; class Magnoliopsida; order Lamiales; family Lamiaceae; genus Paraleonurus; species Paraleonurus japonicus. The sequence continues at coordinate 43,840,409 of CM061053.1, read as the reverse complement.
TGCTCATCCTTTTGGGATTGTTGAAGATGTATTAGTAGGAGTTGGCAAGTTCATCTTCCCGGTTGATTTTATAGTGCTTGATATGAAGGAAGAGCTTGAGGTACCTATCATTCTTAGTAGATCTTTCCTTGCTACCGGCAAAGCTATGATTAATGTTGAAAAAGGGGAGCTCAAATTGAGCTTTAATGGAGAAGAGGTGACATTTTCGAGAGCTCCATTGAAAGAAGATGCTCCAAGTACTTTGAAAAAGAAGACGTGTGGATACATTGAGATCATAGATTTATACCCTTCAATTGATAGGGATGATTCTACACTTTCTACTTCTTCTAATTCTTTGATTAATGAGCATTTTATTCCTTCTTGTAAAGTGATTGCTAATAAGTCTTGTGTTTCTCTTGATGATCTTAGGAAGGAGAAAGCTCTCATTAAATTTTTGCTTGATCCGGAGATAGAAAGCTTGAAGAAGGTGAGAAGAATTTGACCAAGGTTGAGCAATGCTCAAGTTTGGGGGTGTTAGACGAGAGAAAGATACCACTTGAGAAGAAGGAAGCAAGCTTCATAGCTGGTGATCAAGTGGTTTGGAGTGAATCGAATTGGAGTAGATTGCTAGGCGTGGAAAGACTCAAAGAAGTTTTGATGGTGAAGGAGATCAAAGAAGGAGGAAAGCTCCTATTGGAAGACAAATGGGGATGTTGCCTTTTTGCAAAGGAGAATCTAGTAAGGCACAAGGATGATCCTCATGTCTTCATGGAAAGGAAAGTATGAACTCCTTGAGTTCCGTCCGACAAAGGACGTTAAACCTAGCACTAGATGGGAGGCAACCCATCCTTTTTGTTGCTTTTGTGTGTTTGTGTGCTTTTTGTTGCCTTTTGTGTTTTTGGTCTTTGTTTTGGAGAATTAGCTTGGAATTCATTGATCATGCTTAGGGGATTATTATATCTTGCTATGGGATTATTGGAATTAATTGAGCTTATTTGAGACCATTGGGAGTTGCATATATATTTGTATCACTCTTGTGTCAAACTTTAAAATCATGCTTACATTTAAGTTTGGGGGTTATGATCGTTTATTGGTTACGTGTATCTCTTTATGGTAATGATTTGATGATTCTTATGCTCGATTATAGGTACACTTGCTACATTTGATCGTAAAGTGATTGGAATTGCAAGGAAATTCAAGATCAAAGAAGGGAAGTGCTTAAAAGTTGGTGAAAATTGAGCAAAAGGAAGAGACCCGGTCTCCTCGATCGAATGAGCGATCGGGCTTAAATTAAGAGACTAAAAAGGTTAGTTTTTGCATATTTGGGTTCGTTGGGGTCGAGAGGGTCGATTTTAGGAGTTTCGGGGTTGGGATGGGTCCGAGAATCCGTAAAAATTCTGGACTCGACCTCGGGTCGAGGTGGCCGATCCCCGGTCGAGGGATCCATACTTAGGCAAACGAAAAATCACTCATCCCTCGAAGTCGAGGCCTGAGCCTCGAGTCAAGGCAAAATTTCAAATCGGCAGACGACTCGAGGGCCGAGCCTCGAGTCGAGCGGCTTAATTTTTAGATACCTCGAGTCGAGGGCCGGAGCACGACTCGAGGTTGGCACCAATTTTAAATAAAACGCAGCAGCTTCGATTCGTTTCACGAGTTGAGCTTGCCGTTCCCGATCCCCTTTGCGATTTTGATCCATTTTCACCCATTTTGCATAATTTCACCATTCAATCATTATTTCCCTCACATTACATTCATCCATTTCATCAAATCATAACTTTGAGGGTTTTTAAGCATCAATTTGGGGTTTTGAAGAATTTGAGAGGGTGTCTTCCATTTGCATTTCAAGTCCGAAATTCTTGACATAAGGTACGAATTCACACTCCATGGCTCTTCAATATTCGTTCTTGTTGTGATTATTGCATGGGTGTTGTTAATTTTGCCTATTTAATTTTGTGAATGTTGATTTTCATTTGGGTATTTTGACGAGCACCTTATATGCATTGTTCTTGTGGATGAATTTTAGCCTTTTGAGGGTTAGTTTGGATTGTTTATCGAATTAGAAGACATGTTTAGGATTGTTGAGATATGTTGCTTATGCCTTTGTGAAGTTTAGCCTTGAAGAATGATTTGCTTAATTGTGTTGGAGTTCCTAGTGAAGTTCATATAGTGATATTTGGTCATGTTTGCTTGATTGATGATAGAAGTGCATGATTAGTGATCGTTATTGTTAATTTACTTGATTGAGTGGCCTATTATTTTGGACAATTTTGTTGAGCCTAGTTGCATATTTGTGGGAGCTTAATTGTTGATATTGATTGTTGTGAACATTCTATTGAGTATGCATATATGTGGGGATTTATTGAGCACTTCTATTGCCTATTTGCTTTAGTTGTGATTCTTGACCAAATTGATTGAGATACTTTATTATTCATTTAGGAACTAATTGTTGGAGATTGAATTGTGATGATTGATTCGTTCATGCTTTAGTTGCTATCATAGTTTGCTCATATTGCTACTCTTATGTGTTAATTGTTGCCTTGGGAAATTTTGTAGGAAAAATATTTAGAGGAGCCGACGGTCACGACTATTACGATGAGGACTTCCACAAGAGAGAGAGGGCGTAAGATTCGCCAACAAGATGTCGGCTCAGTTGGGTATTCTATGGGATGACTACAAGTGGAGAAAGCACTCCATTTTGTATGCCTTGAGATTTATAACAAGGTGGTGAAGACCCGCCTTGTAGACCATGACTGTATGGTCTCGATGGGGATTGAGGATGATATCCCCGGTTGTTCGAGCAGGTTGGCATGTTCGAAGTTTTTGGCCAAGAGGCCACGGACGTATTTGGGGCTCACTCTCGAGTTTTTGTGCACCGTGACATTCGACAAGGCTAGAAAGGCAAAGTTCCCACGAGCGATTACTTTTGAGTTGGTAGGGAACGAGTACACCTTGATAGTGAACGAGATCAACGAGATATTAGGTGCACCGATTGATTTGGACGGCTCATTGCTGAACATGAGACGAGAGTATAATGCCAAGAAGTTACGGAGATGGATATCGGATTCGGAGTACCAGAGCAGCCACGATTCACCCCAGGGAAGTCTAAGAGTACCCGGATGCAACCCCTGTTATGAGATATATGGAGTAGATCTTATCCGCACGATATTTGCCCGTTCGGAGGGAGGAGCAGATTGTTTCGAGGAATTATACGTTATGTGGTGCTTCCTCCACAGTGGTCCGATTCAATGCCGCCGCCTACTTGTGCTACTTATTTGAGAGGGTGAAGAGCACCCGGTTCGTGAAGATACGATTCGGAGGTTTGATTACTCGATAGGCAAGCACTTCGGTATTCCGACGCATAACATCGAGCATTGGAGGGCCTGATCTTACTACCGACACGATGAGGCGGATGAAGACTCTAGACCTCATCGGGAGGACTTGGTGTTTCCAGCGGCACCTCGGAGGCCGATTCCCTCTTCCTAATAAGAGGTGGAGCCACAGGCGGTGTGACTATCAACCTCCTGATGTGGTCGCAGCGGCATACCGAGGCGATAGATGCCTACACTCGAGAACACGAAGTGAATCTCCGTGATGATGATGAAGAGGAGGAAGAGCAAGATGGAGGATCCGGATCGGAGGAAGAGGAAGAGGCCGGTGATGAAGAGAATGAGGATGAGGATGCTGAGGATGAGCCGGGTGAGGAGCCGGTTAGGATGGAGGAGGACTAGGAGTATGAGCCGTATATCAACTACTACCGGGCAGGATGAGATGAGGAGTCGCCGGTTCAAGGCCGGGAGCTCGTCGCAGAGGCAATGGACACTCACGGAGGAGATGTGGGCTGATAGTCGAGGATGCAACTTGAGTGCCTCGACCCGACAGACGAGTGCTTCCGAGTCATAGAGGAGACCCATCGATTTAATGAAGAGACTCGGAGGATGCGCAGGAAGAGTATCTCGAAGAACCATCAAGATATGTACTCTCTCCTCCAGATATGAGCTCGTGAAACCTCGGGCCCGGCTACTACTCTCCTCCACCGCCTCCGATTGATGATTAGGGCGATTCACCCTATTTCCTTATCCCTCTCCTCTTGTCTATTTAGCTATCTCTTTGATTCCTCGTGGTGATTAATTTGTATTGAATTGATGATTTGTGGTTGTTTGGGTTGTACTTGATGGCTTGGTTATTGATGGATTTGGATACGTGATGATTTTTATGATGATTTGATGGTTATGGATTTGTTGAGCTTATTGCTTATGGATGATTATGCTATATTGATGCCTTGGATTTCTTGCATATGATTTTTGTTGGATTGATTTGCATTGAGCTTAATTGTGGATTTATTGCATATTTTTAGGGATCTTTGTTGACATAGTGAGTGTGCTTGAGATTATGTACGTGTGCACTTGTGCTTGATTTGAAATACATATTGAATTTTGATTTGATCATGAGTTGATATGTGGATTGAAGCTAGCATGATTGATAATTATGTGATGATGAATGTGATTGAAAAAGTTTGATTCATTGCTCAATTTAAGCCTCGTGAGCTTTTGTGCCTTTAGAATCGTACATCTTATACGGTTGATTTAATTCTTTGTGAGTGCATCATTCATAGATTTGTATGCTAGAACTTGCCTTTGGACTTGTTGAAATTGATCTTTGTGTGATTTCATGAATATGATAAGAGGCCTTGCTTGATATGATAAGTCACTTAACCAAATTTTTCCCCACAAAAACATTTGATTTCCTTAGCTAGCCATTTTGAGCATAGTATCCTTATTCTTTGGCAAGCCAAGTGAAAGTGAAATCATTTGCCTATTTTTATGAGCCTTATTGTCCTATGTTTAGTAGAGCTTGATTGTTGGCTAATAGATGGTGATTTGCATGCAAAGTGTGGTGAAAAGATGATGTTCTAAGTTGATGATTGAGAAGGGAAAAAAAGCTTGAGATGTTAATTGAATTAAAAAAAAAAAAAAAGTGTGAAAGTGAAAAGAAGAAAAATTCAATTGTGAGCTTAGACATGAAAGAAAGCTCAAAAGAAGGGTGGTGATTGAACTTTGAAAGGGCATGAGAAAAGTGTTTGTCAAAGATTGGAAGAGAAGTGTAGTGAAGTGTTAGCTATCATTCAAGTTCTCTACTATTTGAGTCATTCTTACCTAAATTCATCCACCCATTCCAAAGAGCCTACATTACAACCTTGATGAAAGACCTCTTTGATTCTTGATTGAACACAAAAGATAGTGATTGAGATTGAGTCCTTTGGCAAGCTTATGGGGTACATGTTTGTGAATTTGATGATTGAGTGCATTTTACCTTGATACACTTGAGTGATGAGAAAAACACTCCATGGAAGGAGCAATGATTTGAGTATTTGATGTTGCATTTGTTTGAGCATGATTAATCTTAATTGCTAGTTGAGAGTTTGCATTGATATTTGAGATCATTGGTGAGTTTGATTGTCTTATAATTCTTCTATAGTGCCATGAGACATAATTGCAATCAATTCACTCTTTTGTGCTTATTTGCTACGTTGCTCGAGGACGAGCAACACTTTAAGTTTGGGGGTATTATGATTGGAGTGAATTGATGCATGATTTGAGGGGGTATTTTAGTGCAAAAGTGGTGAAAAGTGTTAGAATTTGTGCCTAAATGTGTAGAATATCACTACTTTGCTTGAAAAGTATTACTTGATGGATTTTTGATGTTTTTCGTCCCGCTTTCAGGTAAATCGGTGGAATTTGACCAAACCGAGAGTACCGGCATTCATACGGTGAAGAGACGAACGAGACGGACAAAAGCGGGGGTCGGAGGCGGAAGTCGGGTCGAGAAAATTCCCTAGACTCGACCTTTGGTCGAGGGCCGGACCTCGACCCGAGGGTGCCGGCAGAAAGTTAGAATTCCAAAATTGAAGGAAGCACGACTCGAGGGCCGAGCCTCGAGTCGAGGATCGGGCGAAAGTGGCAAGCTCAACTCGAGGGCTGAAGCTCGAGTCGAGGCCGAGGTATTTTTGAAGAAGCGTGGATGCGATATCACGATATTAGGAGAACCATGTCCTCTCGTGAACTGATATTTCCAAGCAACTAGACAATTTTTTTCATTCCCAACGCATACAATCAAGACTTCCCAACATTCCTAGAAAACCATGTCATCGCTTGATTGCAGCTTTTTCGTAGCAAATATTTTTAAGAAACAACCAAGTTATCGAACCCAATGAAACTAATAGAGCAATGATCCCTAAAGCTAAGAGTTGTCATGGTATTATAGAGTCGGGCTCGATTTTACAAAATTAAATATCAATTAAACTACTAAATCAAGCAACAAGTAACTAACCGAATGATAAAAATATGAGAAAAATGTGCTCGGGTGCAAATTATTAAGGAATCATTAATTACGAATCACACATGATCGGGGTTCCATTTAACGAGGAATAATGTGAGTTATCTAACAAAAATCACATATCAACCGTACTTGATAAGCCTAGGTTTAACATATCATATAAATATGTAAGATAGTTTGGAGACGACACTCTAAGTCTCCTAACTTAATCACTTGACGTAAAATTGAGCAATTAATGTATCCTAATGTAGGTTTCTAATGAAAATTAATCAAGTCTTCTTGAGTTAATCCAATATTTACTTCAATCATAAAATCAAGCCTAACACCTAAGCATCAATTCAATAAACCAAATCTCTTTGTACAAATCAAATCAATTAACAAAGGATCAAAGCTTAATCTAGCAATTAAATCATGCAAATCACATTAGAATAATTAATTACCTCAATAAATGAAGCACTCAATCACATGATCATCAAAATTAATTCATCCAAGCGTCAATACACCCAAGCACAAGAGAATTTAGCTACTAATTACAAAATTAAACAAACCCATAAAAAAATAAGAAAATTAAAAGAGAAGAAGATATGCTAATTAAGAACTAAACCAACAAAAAGATGTAAATATGATTGAAATCACCTTATTTGTGTGTAATACTTAATACACACAAACAAGGGGACTACCTTGTTTAATTGTAGCTATCTACCTTCTATGATTGCGAGAAATTAAAAACACCTAATACTCTGCGTGAGTGTGTAGAAAATAAGGGGAAGAAGCCCTAGAAAATCTAAAACTAAAAATGTTGCCTCTCCCCTACCGTTGCTTCCTTTTTTTTTTGTTTTTTTGCATAAGTCACTCCCTCTTCTTAATTCAAAAGTGTGGCCCCTTTTTTCTCTTTCTTTGTTGCCTTTTTTTTCTTCATTTTTGTTGCTTTTTTCACCTTTTCTACTAATGCCCCACTACCGACTTTTCTTTCTTTTTATGTGCACTTGGAATTAGAATGCCAATTAATTTGGCTCTCATTCTTTGCATGGGCTCTAATTAAAATAAGTCCATTAAATACAATTAATCAACTTGTGATGATCACATCTTGGGCTGCCTGCAAATGGACCGAAAATCATTGAATAAAAAAATAAGTCCAATTCATTTTCTTCTCATATTTTGCTCGATTCTTGAATTCTTCTTCAATTGATTTCACAAAATAATAGGCACATATTTTGCTCCAAAATATGCTCAAATTACCTATAAAATAGCAAAACAATACCTATCTCACTTCATGTGCAATTAGTCAATTTAGTGCAAATAATGCAAAAATCCTATTAAATTAAGCAAATAAATCACATGAGTTTCAAACAATTTTCACACTAATCATCGCTCATGCAATTGAAGAAGTCGTTGAATGTCAATGTCATTCGGCTTTCTTAAGTAATGATTGCCCCATATTTCAACCACATTTTGACAAAAATGAAAAGACAATTGATCGCAGCTTGTTTCTCCCATCCGTAGGTACTTGTCAAGATGATCGGCGGGGACTCCATAGACCAATTGGCGAATGGCCATCATGCATTTTTATAGTGGTGAAAAACCTCTTCTATTAGTTGCATTGAGCCTCTGCTGAAAGTATGGTGAGTGGCTCTCAAGTGCATTTCCTATACGAAGAAATAAGTCTTTTCGCATTCGGAATCGCCGTCGGAATATGTGGTCGGGATACATCGAGGTCTCGGTGAAATGATCGTGAACAAGCCTTTCGTGTCCAGCCTTCACGTTCTTGTTCGATGTACCTTCTCCTTTGAGCACCTCTTTGGAGGCACCTTCGATCATATTCCTCCATTATAGAATGTGTTTCCAAAAGTATTGTGACATCAAATCTAGCTCAATCGTTGATTTCATCTTCATGGTCGTTAGATGAGCTGGAACTACTTGAATATTGAGTTATTTTGTGTATATGCTATATTTTTGTATGTTGAAACAATGCTTGAATATGAAATGAAGAAGACACATTTGACTTCAATATATAAGTCTTTTGTATTGCAACGGCTAGTTTGCTACGGTTAATTACAATGACTAGTTTGCAACGGTTGAGTTACAACGCGTCTAGTTTGCAATGGCTAGTTACAACGGATAGTTTGCATCGACTAGTATTGTATATATGAAGAAATAATTCTTGGTAGAAATGATAAATAAAAAAGAGTTATTATTACATTAATAGAAACACATATTACAACATCCTAACAATAATATAAAATTACAATAATTAAAGTTCAAAACAACAATTAAAAATTACACAAGTAGAAACTACATGAAGTTGACTTAATATGATGATTTTCATTTCGCTTTAATCTCATCACACATTTGATCATGGATGACACGTTGCTCAGTGTCATGTTGTGTGTATCCTTGAAAAGAATGTCGTATTGTTTTATTCGTTGTTCTCCTTTTGCTTCAAGTTGAGCCTTTTGTACTTCAACTTCGGATTTCTTAATGCATGAGAAATTATTCAAATCTTTGATAATGTTATTATACCTTTGTCTTAAATCATTGTTGCCATCTTTGTCGTAGTCGGTAGGTTTAACTTTTGTTTTCGCCTTTCTTTTTGCGGTCTTTTGTCCAATTGGACGTGTTTCTTCATTTAAGTTAAAATCAGCACTTTTGTCTTGTGTTGAAGATGTGTTGCTCGCACCCGACCGAGAGGTCCTTGACTTCTTCGTGCCAAAGTAGGCATCATCGGATTGTGGTTGGAACTGCTGGGCGATTTTTAACAATATTTCACACATGTGGAAGATTAAATGTAGCTTGATTATTACGATCGCGGTACATTTGCAATGATATTTTTCATATGTCCTCATCACTATGCCCACTTCTATGCGTATTATTTATGATTACGTAACACGCATTGAATTTGGACACAAGAGGCTTAATGTAATGCCAATGCGATCTCAAGTTGAATAGCGTACGTGTAACAAGACTATTACTTTTATGTTTGTTGTAATACCAACCAATACGATTCCAAAAAGTATTGTGTTATTCTCGATCATTTTCGATGATTGGATCGTCAAATCTCGCATATTGCATTTGCTAGGCGCACATCCTCTTCATTTGTCCAAGCAATCCGCCACTTCGTGACCACTTGCATTGGCGGCCGCTTGCTCCTCATTCTCAATAGAAATGGGTAACTCACGATCAATGAATTGAGTCTCTAGGAATAAAGTCGGAGTAGTGGTTCTTTTCTCTAGAAGATCTAGATGGTTTGCTTGTTGATTGTGCGGTAGAAATTTCAAACATTTGTGGTTGCTTCTCAAACTCGATTGCTTGTATTTTGTCATATGTTTTGAGCTCCATTAGCAAAATTCGAATATTTACCATATTGTTGGGAAAATTTGAATAGTTCACCATATTCCCAAAACCTTGTAAATTTTGGGAATATTGGTTATCAAACGGAAAATTTGGAGAAATTTGTAGATGAAATTGTGTAGGAAGATTAAATTGAGAGTAAGAAAATTTTGGAAAAAATTGAGAATTTAGGGGCAACTCATCTTCATCCGAATTTTGAGAATTGAATGCATGACTAAAATTAAATATGTTATTTTTTTCCATTTCAAATAAAAATTTGAAAATAAAGAGTAATTGAGATTGAAATGAAATTGAGATAATGAAGAGAGTGAATATGATAAATATTTGAAAGATGAGAATGATAAAATGATATACAAGTACATTATATTTATAGACAAAAAAAAATCTTTTTTTTTTAAATTTTAGAATATAGGTATTATTTTTGTAGAAGCTGTTGTAATTTTTTTGGGTTTTTGAAAAAAATTATGAACATTATTCATCTTAAAGATAACATTAATATGCAAATCTATTCATATCAAAACAAATATACACTCACAGTTAAAGTCTAAACGGTTAGAATGAAAAAAAAAAAAGCTGAAAAAGCTAAAAAAGTGGAGTGATGCGTCAATTTTGCGTTTCTCTCTCCCATCCAAATGTTTGGATGAATTCTTTTCTCTCTCCTATTTAATAAAATCGACAATGGGGAAATATACCCAATTCATAACAAAAAATGTTTTTTACTCATATGTATAGCAAAATATTTTTTACTCACTACCCAATTCTATTTCTCAAATACCCCTCTTTTAAAGTGGTCCCCACACCATAACCCTCGGCACTCCCCACCCCGTCGCCCACCCCTCCCCAATTCAAAAAAGTTACTTTTGCGGTCAAACCTCCATTTATGTCCCTTAAATATCCCATCCACCCACCCCCATTTACTCCCCCACATAAATCCCCATACTCCTTTGTAGTCAAACCACGTCATCTCCCAACTCTCTCCCTCTCTCTCCCTCTAATTTTCCTCTCTACCACCACCGGTTACCACCACCACCACCGTCCACCAACTTTCTCTCCTCCTCTCCCGCTCCAATTTTTAAGGTTTTTATTTTATTTAATTTATTTTATTATGTATAATTTCATTTCATTTGTTATAACTCTAATTTTGTTATATTTTTATTGTGCATATTTAATAAAGAATCATCCTTGCATTTGTACAAAATGAGTCGTCTAATTGAAGAGCAATATAATTTCTCGGATGTAGACGAAGCTCCCGCCGGCATAACTTTTCCGGTAAGTTTTCCGGAGATTTTTTTAATTTTTTGAATGTTACAAAATTTTTTGAACAAATTTGAATTTTAAATTGTTTTGAATGTTAGTATAATTTTAATTTAATATTTGTTGTTAGTTGATTTGAATGTTACAAAATATTTTGAACAAATTTGAATTCTAAATTTCATATATGTACACATAATATTTGTTGTTAGTTGTTGAGTCACTCTCAGGTGAAGCGGTTTCATAGTATGAAAGCTGGTACCATTAGAATCACTCTACGATACCATTAGAATCATTCACGATACCATAACCATTTTATCTTGTGATATCGGTTTATAAGTGTAATGGTATCACTAAATAGATGTTATGGTATCGGTAAATGATTCTAATGGTATTAATTTCATACTATGAAACCGCTTCACACAAGATTTTGCCTTGTTGTTAGTATTTGTTGAATGTTAGTATAATTTTAATTTTAATTTATTGTGAGTTTAATTTGAATTTTAGTATACCCATATTAGTATTGAATTTTAGTTTAATGTTAGTATTAGAAATTTGAAATATATGATTATTATTAGTATTTATTGTTAGTTGGTATTAGTAGATGTTAGTATTATTTTTAAATGAATTTGTTATTGTTAGTACTATTAGTTGTTTAGTGAATTGTTGATGTTATTATTGATTTCATTAATGTTATGGTATTAGTAGATGTGTGTTATGATATTGATTTCATTAGTGTTATGGTATTATTAGTTTTCTTAATTAATAATTTATAATTATTAGTAGATGAGTATGTTATTTTTTATTTATATAATATTAGTTTTTAATTTTTAAAATATTTACACAAATTATTAATTTTTTTAATGTTACAAAATATTTTAAATAATTTTGAATTTTAAACTCCATATATGTACACAAAATATTTGTTTTTAGTGTGTTAGAATAATTTAAACGAATTTATTAATAATTATTAGTAGATGAGTATTCATTATTTTTTATTATATAGTATTAGTAAATTTTTAAATTATTTTAAAATATTTTTATACAATTTTATTTTATTGTTTTCCAGAGATTTATAATTTTTAAAAAAATTTACATAATTTTTATTAATATTTAATTAATTAAAATATTTGTTACACAATTATCATTTAATTTTAATTTTTAATTATTTTATTTATTCCTTTTTAATTATTTGCGTTAAATCAATTATTTTTAATTTTTTTATTACGAATGAGCCCTCGCCACGAGTAAATGCGAGGCTCGTTCGGAGTATTTTAAATATTTTTATTATTTTCTTAATTATTTATTATAATAATTAATAAATTTAAAACAATTTGTTAATATCGCACGACTCGTGTGAGGCTCGTGCGGAATATTTAATTATTTTTTATTTTCATATAATAATTTATTTATTATTTAAAACAATTTTTAATACCGCACGACACATGCGAGGCTCGTTTGGAATATTTATTTATTTTTTTATTTTTCAATTTAATTATTATTTATTTTTATATAATAATTTATTTATTTATTGTCTTTGTATACTCGGGTTCTTGTTGGAGTTGGATTAGACTAGCTTTTCAAGGACACCGGTTTTAATTAACCAATATGTGCAGCTCACCATATTGGACGATATCAAGAGAGTGCTACGAGACATTAGCGAGGATTGCTACAACGCTTTTTATTTTGGTTGTTTTGGAAGATTCTGTTAATGGAGATGTCGAATTACTCGGTCAACGATTGCACTCATGGGCAATTTGCATACCAAGTGTGCATTCCCAGTCTAGATCACAATATTTTATATTTTAAGTTTGGGGATCGCTTCATCTAATCCTTGCGATACGAGGTTTGATCTCATCATGGGCCTTAATTTCGGAGATATGGCCTATGGCGAGAACATTGGATACTCGTCGCTTAGGGACGAATGGGTTATACATGCGCCACTTCGGTGACACGAAGAAGGGAATCCGTCCACAAGATCTTCGCAAACGATTCACTTCGAACCATTTTGCGCGATCCGTTAGATGCAACCGGTATCGCAAAGGTACTATTCGTCTCCTTCATTCTCATCGGGAAAGATCACCTGAAGTGCCCTATCACCAATTGGCGAACATCACTAGTGATACACGGTATCACCTTCATGGGTGCTCGTTAGCACTAGTGGTATGTATAATTAATATATTTTATTAAAATTATCGTAATCTAAAATTTTATTGCATAATGCGAGTTTGGAGTTTCAAGGCTATTCACAAAATGGGAAAACTATTTGGGATAAAAACAAGGATAATCCGGATAAGCGTATCCTAAGGGTATGCCGTTGGGGGTTCGTAAAAATATTAAAGATCACTCAATGACTATCGATGAATTGTTGGTGTCATCAGTGCATGATCCTACAACTCGTTTATTTTAATTAAATTGAATTATTATTATTTAATTTTAATATTTTTTGTTCTTTGTATTGTAGCGTCAAGTGATATGTCGGGTGTTTTTGCCACCCACCGAGTCCGAGCTTCAGCGGTCATATTGGTTAAGTGTTTGAGAACCTAGGATGTCGAGTCCAAAGACCGAGGAGTCTGGTTGTCCATGAAGAAGCCGAGTATGGTCATTATCTTTGTGATGAAGCACGAGAATGTGCTCCACGACGACCCTCGAGGAGCCCACTGCTTTTGATCAAGCTCATATAAGTCTGTCTTTGGAATATATTACCCGGGAAGCCCGGGAAATGGAGCAGAGGATTAAAGACATGGTGCACACCGAGGTGCAATCTACAAAAAATGAGTGATGAATTTCTTAATCGAGAGGGATCGAAGGAACATGCATTCCATACACAACATGCATGAAATGCATGTTGTGCATCCATATCTCGAATGTTTGACCCGAAACTCTACCTTATTTACCAAATGGTATTGTGAAACAACTTCCACCATTTCGCTTTTACTCGAAAATGAGTTGTTCGATTGTAATCATTTGAAGAGTATGAAGGAAGATGTTGTTCCGGACGATCGGGACTTTCACACGAAACCTGTGGAATATGCCATGCATTTTCTCTTGTAGATCGCTCATGAGACATATATGCCCTATATGCCTGTTCGTGCCACGATTCCTCCTCATCTACTCGATTCATCTTCCTCATCCGAACTAGGGCTATTATATGAATCCCCAAAATTAGACCCGAATTCAGTTTTATCATCCAAACCACCGGTATGATCATCAAAAAGTGGGCTAACTGGAGCCCACGTGTGAGGTACCGTACTAGGACCAGCATCACCTACACGTACACGAGTACTGCGAGGGGGTACACGAGTACTTTGAGGGGGACGCTCACCATTAATTTTTTTAGTGAAACATAAACTACGAGATCCTCATCCTTGTACTTATTCAAAAATCGTGCAACATCATTATTTGTATTTAGCTTCCACTTAATCATGTGGCCCCTCGACTCATTAAGAGCTACAACCCGATAGCCCCATTCGTGCATATCTGCTTGCACTAAACAGTGTATACTTTCCAACGATTCACTATACCTAATTGGTGGGTAAATCGAAACTAGAATGTGCTCTTGTTCTCCATTAGTATACCGCAAACCTTCCAAATAACCTCCGTGATAAACCATAAAAAATCTTGAATTCTCATCCATCTACATAATTAACAAATACTAAATTAACTCTAAAATTTGCTATAATGGCTAAATTAAATTTTCAAAATAATTATTTTAAGCAATTATAAATCATAAAAACAACTATATTACTTAAAACAACTACATTAACCACCATTTATAAATTATAAGTCATAAAATAATTTTAAAAATTTCTAAATAACTTATAAGTCTTACATATAAAATCATTCATAACTCCTAATATCATTCAATAATATCAAAATAAATAACAATGCATTCAAATTACAAAAGAAAAAAGCGGTAAATTGACACAAACAATACAAATAGAAATAGAAAAAATTATCTTGTTCTTCTTTCTTCAAAGCGCAAGTAAGAGAAAAGCGAAGAGAAAAAGGTGGCGAATGAAGTGAACAAATGATACCGATGAAAGAGTTCCCCGTTTATAGATGAATTCAAATTTAAAAAAAATAGATTCCCTACATTATGTGACATAAAATAGGGAATCAATTTCCCCTTTTACTTTTGGGGAGCATGCACGGTGGGAATCAATTCTCTGCATGGTGACTTGGACATTGGGGAATGGGGGGCTGGAGGGGAGGGGAGGGGGATGGGCGACATTGAAATGGGGAGGGAGGGGGCAGCTGATATTTTGGGTGGGTATGTAGGTGTGAATAGAAAACATTTTTTTAACAAGGGTATTATAGATATTTTACAAAAAGTGGGTTGAAAACATTTTTGTTAAGTAGGTGGGTAAAAAATATTTAGGGTCCGCTTGGTTGAGGGTATTAGAAATAGGTAATGGGAATGACTCATTAATCATTCCCATTAATAATGTTTGATAATATTTACAATTTGCAATTAATTTAAAAATAAAATAATCACTAATTTATTTTGATTACATAATCACCCTCTTATAATCAATCATTTAACAATCATTCATTTTTCCTCCGCTCAACTTTTTTCTCGCTCAAATTTTTTCGTGCTCAATTTTCTTTCCAAAATTAATCAATGGGAATGAATCACTAGTCATTCTCATTACCTAATTCTAATACCCCCAACCAAGCGGCCCCTTATGTCTTATGAAAGTGGGTAAAATAAATTTTCTCTCTAATAAAATTCCACAAAATGACACTTTCCATCCATTCAATTATTAGACAGACAATTAAATGCATCATTGTGGGTGCTCTAAGGAAGGGATCGAGCTCGACACGAGCTCGTGTCATGGCAACATAACTCCCCGATCAGGGTAGCATTTAGGCCAAGCTCCGTACTCGGCTCCTGCTTGACACTTGAAAAATTCATACAATAATTTTGTCCCAAGTTCGACCGAGCTCTGTGCTCAGCCAAGTCTACACCAATTTTAGCAATTTTGTAATTTGACCTAGGAACATGTGCCCATTTGATTACATAGATATACATAGGTTATTTTCGGACTAAAAAAATTATTTTGGAGACTCTTCGTTTATACACAAACACATAGTAGATAGTTTATATTTTTAGTGTAATTTTGAGTAAATTTAAAAAATTTAAGTTGTAATCAATGGTTTATTTCAATGTTTGAGTTTAAACTTTCTATTTCTATTGGGTTTGCTTGATATGATTGCTGACTAATTTTTTATGTTTGGGTTTTGAAATTATGTGGCAATTAATATTTGACGTTGATTTAAATCGTATATTCCAATTGAAGGTCAAATGGTTAAAATAGTTGGATTTTGAATTATTCAATTGCATGATTTCTTCTTTTAAGTTTTATGTAATAGATTGTTTGTTGCAATGAATGTTGGGTGAGCAAGTTTATTCATATGAGTATTAGTGAGATTGTGTAATTTGAGTTTATATTGAGTCATTGCAACAAGAGTTGAGTAATTCCATTATAAACCTCTTCAACCTATACTTGTTGTTTAAATTAACATTTGGATAGTGAATGACGAGACGAGAGGAAAGGGTGTCCTAGTATACAAGTGGAAAAGTACAATTAAAATAGTTAGATAAAACCCCTAAACATGTGCGATTTTATACCCCAAAGTGGGAACGAGTAAACTCGCTCTAATAATTTATGACGAAATTTAAATTTTCCCACAAAATTGAGCATTAAAAGCACAAATTTTAAACTGGGGTATAAATTAATATCCCTATGACAGGACAAGTTTTGCTATCACCTAATATAATGAACATATTTTGCAATATTCATACACACACACACACACATATATATATATATATATATATATATATATATATACACATGTGATTAAAGTATTTCCATCATACATTCCTACTTCACTTGCAATATTAAGAGATCACACCGCAATTAGGGATGGCAAAACGCCCGCCCCGCCCCATCCCGGTTGGGCCAGTCGAACCCGCCCCATCTCGTAAAACGAGGCAGACAGTCGGGCATAGGTTTCACCTCGATCCGCGCATACTTATTATATATATATATATATATATATATTAATATTACTTCATAAGATATAATAATTAATATATTTTTTAATATTCATTTTGAACTAATTAAAAATATCTGTAAATACTAAAAATGTGGTGTATTTGAATTTGATGTTTAAGACTAGTTTATTTTGAACATGAATTTGTTAACGTTAATGATTTGGTGAATTTTTAATGTTTATTTCATTAAAATTTATGATCTTTATATTACATGCTTTAAAAAAAAAATGGGGCGGGCGGGCGGACCCGCCCGCAGGCGGGCATGGGGCTCAAATTAGTGACCCGCGGCGGGCGCGGGCGGGCCTGGGTCTATAGGTACCCGCCTGTCCCGCCCCGTTGCCATCCCTAACCGCAATCTTGCATACAACTCAAGTAACTAGACTAGTCACCAATAACTATACTTACTCGTTCCATTATTTTCGGTAGCATTAAATCTTTACAAATTCTTCTACAAGACGTGTAAACGAGCCATTAGATAGATTCAAATTAAATATATCTTATTCGATCATATAGTTTTTATGACTACATAATACTCATTTCACATAATTGTTTACACACTTACCTTATTAATAAGTCTCATAATTGTTTAACCAAAAGATAGAACTAGACTGCTTTTAAAAATCGCACGAGGTACTTTATCGACGAATTCATAACTCTATCTGCTTTTGGAAAAACCCTTATACGAAGTAAGGTAACCCTAGGCCGACGCCGTATACTTACGTCTCTGCATAAAGTAACCCTACTTCGGTCAAATCAACATCTACAAAGTAGCTTTTACGTAATTCAAAGTTTAGTGAATTGCACGCTGAATCCCAATCGTTTATCCAAGTTTTTAACTGTTGATTCAAGATAAATCATTTCAAATAAACGGCTTAGATTATAACTCAATTTTCTAAAACGGTTTCTCTTTCCAATTTTCCCTCCTATAAATACATCTTCTTCCTCGATCAAATCTTTTCACTTTCGTAAATCATACTTATACTCTGCAAAAAATTCTCAAACACCCTTAGCCAAATTTTATGAGCCAATCTCGAAACCTATCACAATGACTTCAACAATGATAGAAATCAACACGTAGACATTCAATAAAAAGATTAAATCAATAATGTATGTTGATTTTGAAACCACCACCGATGAAGAATCGAGGCGGGTTCTTCAACCTGTCAGATTGAAGACCTTTGTTCCAAGAAGTCCAACACAAACAAGACTCTTGACATGAGAGGAGTCGAATTCTATGTCGTTGGGACATACGAAAACGGCGAGTCTCGTAACCGCAGTTTGTGGGGAGGAGTTAGTGGTGACAACGGCGGAGATTACTCGGATTTTCGAGGTTAGCAATGAGGGCGTTAATCCCCTCACATACAAATTGGAGGATCGGGTAGAATCATTTGAGATGATTGCCGTACATCGATGAAGGAGCGGAGGTCGGAGCGGAGGTCGGAGTAAGAAGAACATGCTTCACCGGAAATATCGTCTCACGATGATGATATTGAGGAAGGCGATTCTAGGAGCGAGAACTCCCACGACGGGTTGACTCGACCTCGACCGTGCCGCCTCGCAGCTATTCTTGATAGGGTTCGGGTTAACGGGGCCGAGATGTCTTGAATCGGTTCGAGACCGAGAAGAATCGGCTGAGATGAAGGATGGGAAGTGAACAACCAAATCCATTACCGCCTCTTCAACAAGATAACGGTGATTTTGGAAACCTGTGACCACCCATTTCAATGGAAGGATGGGGTGAGGGCCTATACTAAATAAAAAGGCCTTCTCACCAAAGATGAAGTGATCGGCGGGCCAACCGATTTAGATGTGGAGGCAAACGAGGTCGTGGTTCGGGACCCTCACCGAGGAGGAGGAAGAAGAAGAGGATGAAAGGATAGAGGAGCCGACGGTGAGCTCACTGAGGCTTCGCGGCCCAATGAAGTCAAGGAGAAGGCCAAGAAGAGGAGGAGGTTGGTGAAAACCTCGGAGATGGGAGGTTCCTTTCTTTGGCCGATCGGCTAGCCTACTGGGCCGAAGAGGCACTTGTTGGAACCACCGATCGCCGACTCTATGAAATTATCAGTTCGAATTATAGTCACAAAAACGCAGCGGATAGGATTGTACCTTTATTCACCGTAAAGGTGAAGACGAACCAATTCTAAGGTCGAACTGCGATCGAAGGATGAGCCTCGTACCTCACGGTCTTCCGCCGTATTCCTATCCCTTTCCCTTGGACGTTAAGTGGTCGACGATCCTCCAAGGAATGAGAATCCGCCTCTCTCGATCTCACGTATTTTTCACACGTCCGGAGGCCTGATGTTAGGGTTTATTTATAGGCTACAACGGGGACCCTAAGGAAGAATTAGGGTTGGGCCTCTGATGGGCCTAAATATCCTGTGTTCGGTCGAACACTTTACTTAAGCCCATCAATTATAACTCTGTCCACTAAAGAATTATAATTGAATTACCGCCTTAATCCCATATTATAATATGGGCTCCTTTATTATGTGTACGTTTATTTCCCGTGTTTAAGATATCGAATGTCCATAAATTAATTAAAAAAAATATTTTCATTAACTCCACCCTCATAATATTCATATATTTACATAAAATGTCATTACTTTTTAGACCCATACTACACTCAATCCAACCAATTTATTTACTTTATGTATAAAGGTTTACCAAATTATCCCTCAAAACTCTACTCATTACACCTTTTTCTTAAAAAGTATGTCAATGTAGTGTAAAGACACCTATGGAATGGAGGGAGTATAATTTAATTTTATGCATCACGTGAGACGAACTCATAAAAGATTGTGATATCATAATCTATGTTGCAGTCTATGGTCTCAAGCAGCATGTCTAGAATCTAGGGTAATGCTTAACGTCAAATGAAACAGGAAACTTGGAACCAATGCAAGCTTAGATTGTAAATATCAAGATACATTCTAAAAAATTAAACGTGGTGGGTTGGTACAAACAATAACGCTGCAAAATTGTGTTCCTAATATGTCTATAGCTATGTGATAAATCGTCATAGACCATCCAAACAATATACAAAATCTTCAGATGTAGCAATTCCGAGGCCCTTGTAAATGTTGATCCTGTAGATACTATTGTTTGAAACATTTAAAATTGGCTTTTTGAATGAGACATTTATACGGATTTGGATCTTGACCTGCACAGACCGTGTGCAATAGATCAATACAGATGAGTCTATTACACAGACGGTCCTGTACAAGACAAGATCTAATCCCCATAAATTCATAGGAAAGGAGCACGAAAGAGCAAGCTTACTCAACCATAGCTTTTTACGATATGATAAAGAGGGTTGCGTTTTCATGAGGCAACCTGAAATAAGGCGATGAATGTATTAAACCAGATGTGAAGAGCTTAAAGATATGTTTGAAGAGCACATTCATTCAATTTTGCAATTTATAGATTGAACTCACTGTGAGAAGCATATCTTCTAGTTTATACATAATGCAGCAACAGGTCAGCTGAAGAATTCTTTAATCTGCAGCTCTGTCCTAAATGAACATCTCCGAAAAGATACCTATATGTTCGTATTGCAAATCAGCAGTTATGCACATTGGAAAGAGATGATATCTGAGATGAAAGAATTAGACCTGTATTCACAATGCTCAGCCCATGCGCATCGAGCTTTTCCATAATCCCAATAGCAATCTTCATCCCTCAGAGGTCCACGAGTAGCTGTATGAAAAATGAGGGTTGAAAATAAGATGGCAATAATGACTACAATAGTTGGAAAAACAATAAGAAATGATTCCACCTTTTGTGACAAATTTTGACGTTTTGTCAGGATGAATATCATGCCACATCTCCAGCCACAGCTCCCGCATTAGTACAGGGGTCCTAACAATGTTCCTGTGATTTGCTGCAATTGAGATAATTTGATCAACTGAAATAAAAATTAGGAAATTACTCGGACAAATGGGCATTGGTTTAGAGTATTCGGTTCAGTATAAAGGAGCATTTTCTATCTTGAATTCACTCACAAGAGCAGCATGAAAATTAGTTGGATTGTTATAAAAGTTTTCATAGAAAGGAGGACACACAAATTAAGAAAGTAAAAGAGTGAGTAAATATTTATATATAAAGTAAGGAAATTAGTTGGATTGTTTGTATATATGGGACCAAAAGTAATGACATTTTATGTAAAATTGAGGATATTGTGATCGTGGAGTTTATGGAGAGTTTTTCATTTTAAGGGTGTGAAAGGTATATGTGGGACAGATGAAAAGGAAAGTGTGAAAGGTATTTCAGGACGGATGGAGTATTATTTTCTTTCTATTATGCACTCATCAAACTGAATTAAGCTTCGGTTACATTAGTGACAAACAGTGCTCAAATAGCCAATGAAAATACTTTGTTTACCAAGCACTGATATCAGTGCAATAAAATTCCACAATCAAGAAAAATACCACAGCCTACAAAATATATACACAGACACACACACATTTAGCGTTCAAGTTAGCGAGGTATCTCATGATCTTATGAAAATAAATGTGTCAACATGCTCTTGGCATATAACGAATTATAGTCCAGGTAAACCATAGAAAAATTCAACCAGGAAAAGTCTTAGTGCTCAGACAAATTATTACCTTTATCAATCTCCCAAACTGCTGTTCTCTTTCCTGGAACACTTTCAGAGTCTTCATAATAGGTTATATACTTCACTCTGGGAAATCTTGTCATGTTGGGGATTATATCCATTTCAGGCTGATGTTCAACATCTAAATGCACTTGCACATCTGAACCATCATGTTCTGACTGCATTTTTCAATATTACCAGTAAGAAACCAAATATATCAATGTAAATAAATAATATTTAAAATTCCTCATTTTGAAACATACATAATTACTTTTTGGCAGGAGAGCATAAGAATTACAGAAGAAAGATCGTGAACCAGCTGATATCCTAGTTAGGTTATTCTTATCAGACAAGTAGCTTGGTAAACTTTAAAAACAGGTGACCAAGGCCCAAGGATTATAGTTATTAAAGAGACAACATTAACTTTTTGTGCATTTCATCAGTACCATAAAAAAAGCATTATTGCAATACCATCAAGATTGTAGTTACTTAGAAGATTGGACAAGTAAATGGAATTATGAATTTCAAGTGTCATAGAGAAAAACGCAAACTATTTCTCTTAAGGTGTAGAAAGGCAGTAGAATTTTCAAAATTGAGAAGAATCTAATAATTAAAGGCAAGTAACAGCAGAAGATGTAATTTGAAACTGCAGCAGCAATTAAGACAAATGATGAATTTCATGATGTAACCGAGATATTATTGCTTTGCTTATTAACACCTGAGGAGTCCTTGTTATGTTCACTTGTGGTCCTAGCCAGTTCTTGCACCAAGAGAGGGAATGGTATGCTACCTACAGACCAGATCATCAATGGGTGAAGTAAAAACATGGAGTAAACAATAAAAGGTCATAAAATCTCGAGACTATAATCTCTACACTCTATGCTCATCATACCGTCTCATCCCCACTTGCAGCACCAGGGTTTCCTTCAACCAAGTTTCCTGACCTAAATCAATGACATTAAAAAAAAAGTAGCGTTAAGTTTTGTCAGGTGATAATCAGTGCAAGTTAGAGAAGAGTGCAACACAAAGGAATTAAAGCAGCTGCACTAATTGGTGGTTGTTTTCTCAATTCTTGTGCATCTGTCTGCTAATTGCAGTTTATGTACCTTCACTTTGTTAAGCAAAATTTTCAAACTTACCACATAAAGGGTTTTGGGGAAAGTAAATTGAAAAATGAGGAACAATCAAAATTCAACTTGTAAAGGAAAAAGAGGCACTCAAGCTTTCGGTCATTTTTATGTCAATTCAATCTTCTTCTTTTTCATGTGCTCAAACTGAAGTAGGGTGTAACACAAATGTACAGTTCTAAGATCTGAAGTTTAACCTTTATTTTACGTAACATGATAAAATATAATATTAAATAAAAATCAAGATGTCCAAGTAGTTGATTTTCTCATCTTCCAACATAAAAAAGGTTCGCAGTACATTGAATGATTCAATCATTTTAACATTTAGATTACAAATTTAATTCAAATGAAAATAAAAAGGTCTAATCATGTGATATTTCACCTGGAATACAAAGATCCTTCTAGCTCATAAATTATATCAGTTATTATCCAGTTATCAGGATAAGGCTTTCCACTTGGTGCAAAATAGTAACCAACCTGTTTTCTCACATGTCGACATAACAAAACCCAATCAGTATCAAAATTGATCACATAATTGGTACACGTTAAAATAAACTGCAGAAATTGCACAAAATTACCTCAGTTTTTAAATCAAGTCCATAAATGCAAAATATGTTTTTCAGAGGTGGTCTGTCCCATGGTGTTAAAGGATTTAGAACAGGATCACCATGATATGATCTGCATATCAAGGATTAGTTACAAAAAAATGATTTTGTGTTAAGGCCCATCATACAGATCATTGATCTGCTTACACCTTTACTTCATAGTTCAATCAAGAAATCAGATAAAAAGATGAAAGTTATTATTCAGGGACAATGCCAAATTGTGTTATTTATCAAAGATTCATTTAATTTACAATTGTCTTAATCAAAGTTTTGGGTAAAATAAGATAAAGAGAAACTGAATCAAGTTAGAGTTTCATGATATTGTTACTGTTAAAAATGCTTGGCAAGAGGACCATAATGGATAAAAGAGGTATCCAGCATTTTTATGTAGGAGACGTGCAGTATATTGACTGAGCAGGATAATAGAAATCCTTATCGAATCTTCAGAAAGAGACTACTTACTCTTCTAATTGGTGCAGGAGTCGTTGACTATCAGGGTCATAATCAGCTATAGTTTTGAAAAATGTCCCATCTGAAACTTCACGGGCAGAAAAGGATAACTGAGTAGGAAATCCATATTCCATGTCAGACAAATTGACCTGTGCTGCTCCTATCATTGAAGGATAAGCTTCGTCTCCTTCCAAGGCAGTGAATGGAGCACATTAGCATAATCCAGCACACAATTCAAAGCACTATATAGCATTGTAATTGAATGGTGCATGCAAGATCAATGTCATACCTCGAATAGTTGGAACTTCAATATTGATTAAGTTTGTTGGCCATCCAGAATAGTTTACTCTAAACTCATGGTCGTCACAGATATAAGCATGACGCCCCTTTTTATTTGCACCAGAGAAATGTTTCAAGTATACATTCTCTGTTCTACAGTGTTTTGAAAATGGCATCATCCATAGTGAAGAGCCAAATGAGTTGAACATCAAGCGAGCTGTTCCCTGATGACTTGCCAATATTTTAATGTAATGGAGTTAATGCAGGTACACAAAGCCAAATGGTAAAAAGAATGGGACTCCCAAGCCACCCCCACAAAAAAGAAACAGATCCTCCATTTCATGACTTCCAACCTACTCTACAAATTAACAATAAAATTAACAATCCTTTTTCAGTAATCCAGCAGAAAAAGATGCATCAGAAGACAAGTTACGATTAAACTATTTTTTATTAAAATCAGGAAGATTTTTTTTTCTTTTACTTTGTTCACAAACAATTGATCTTTTTGGTAATTGTTGCATTTCTAAATCAAACAGATTGCTTAATTTTCTGAAAACATGTATTGCCACATTTATCCCCTCTCCAAGTCCTTGCACAGCTGATAAGAACCTAAAGCAGTGATAAAACCAAAATAGACGAAGTGGTATAGCTCAAGTTGTTAGAGCTCCACTACCTATGGCCTAAAGGTCATTGGTTTGAGTCAACATTTTTCCGATAAAAAAAAAAAGAACCTATAGCAGTGATGAAATGGAGAACAGAAAATTTTGGCTTCAAATGCCTAAAACTCACAGGTTATATAAACAAATCAAGTATATTTGTATCAAAGAAAGGTATCTGCACATAGACTAATTTGGATTGTGGAGATAATATAATACCTCAGAAACAGGGAGACCAAACGTAGATCCTGATAATGTAGCCTTAACGGTCTCAATTGCCCCAAGAAGAGGAGCTCCTAAAGCCAGCCAAAAGAAATTTTAAGTACTAGCAAGACATAATCTATTAGTCAAGCGAAGTTCAGGCATACCAACAGCGAAGTAGGCATGAATGTGTTCATCCAACCATTTTATATAATTCTTGGGAGCAACTTCTAATTTCAACCACTCCAAGAAGTATCTGAATACATTGTTGCCCAGTGAGTGAGCTAAAACTAACGAAGGCCCACCGCGAAGCTTAAGAGCAGTTTCAAAAGTTAGCCTGAGAATGTCAAAGCACATCCAATCTTTTGTATTAGTTTTAATTATGCCAAAACATCTCTAACAAGCAAAAGGGACCAAACTGAGAAATAACTATACGAGAAGAGCAAGGTGAATACTTTTAGTTTGTGAAAATAAAGGTCCCGCCTCCTCAAGTTTTGCAGGTGACAATCTCCAGTCATAAGGAACAGCAATTATTGCATTAGCCTCAATGCCAAACTCAATGCACCACTTAACCCATTCTTTCCACACAGAAGAAAGAGGACCTGCAGAAAAATGCAGATGACTCTCATTTATCAACTTAGAGAAATGCATTCACATCAGCCAGCACACAAACAACACTGAGGAAGCAGGAAAAATGCAATCAAAAGTCTAGTTAGGCATTCACAGAGAAAAGCTAAACATTTGTCTAACTAAAATTAATATTTCAACAAACTTAACGACACCAATAACAAGGGGTACCAGAATGCATCTCTTCATAAATGACTATCACAAAGTAACTTGTAAAATGTAAACCAAGCTACAATTCAAATTCTAAAATATAATACCGTCCAAAAGCATACCCGTAATATAGCCCGGATCAAGCTCTGTAATAGCAGAAAGACCACTATCAGGTCGCGACTTGCATTCAGGATGATCAGTTTGGTTGTAAGGATCTAGCATAATACACTTTAGCCAGCAATTTACAGCAGATAGAAGCTGAGAAAAGCACCGCCAAATCCATCAATCAGCACCGGAAAAAAGGATCATTACGTGAGTCGCATAAGACAAAAAGACATGCATTATACATATGCACCAAATATGAATAAATTTATCTCTCTCACACGAATATTAACAACACATTAAACCTCAGAACGCCATCACTGCTTCAATCGACAGCCAAATTATACACCCATACTAAATATATTCGTACTCCTTCGCTCGCTTATATTCGAGAACACAAAATTCAAAGCCGAAATTGAACAAAAACAAAGGCCGGAACCAAAATTCCTACACCAATTAGTAGAATGGTGCAAACATTTTTACGATACGATTACAAACCTTGGTGGTGTCGAGCCAAACTAAATCGAGGGGATTGAAATCGAGAGGAGAATAAGGACAGTCTAAAATTGACCAAGCTCTTAGCTGAGTGGATGCGAAGCCTGGGATTATTATTCCGGATAGTTGGCCGGGTACTCCGGTAAACTCGCGGTCGTCCGTTCCGCCTCCACCGCCGCCGTGAGACGCCGACGGGAGGAGGAGGAGAAAGGAAGCAACTAGGATGGTGACGTGGTCACCTCTCATGGGCCGGAGAAGGCTGCGTTTGAATGCCTGTGTGGCTGACTTGACTGGTTGTTCAAGTTCAGTTGGGAGTTGCGGCATTAAATGGTATTGGTTCTTCTTTAATTACCAGATTACCCCCTATGGAGCATATTATTACCAAGAGGGTCTATATGGTTCTTGCGTAGCTTGATTTGATTGGATGATTGGGATAGGGTCCACAGTTCGCGAGGGGAAAATGACAATAGGGAAGGCAGCATTTGGAATTTATGCGCTTCCACCCTGACAAAAGAGACTGTATAAAATAATTCATATTACTATCAAATAATTCATACAAAACAATTTTTCAGACACATATTACTACGAAATAATTTTCACACAAAAAGTTAAAAAGTCAATCAGAAAATATGTGGGACAGAGGGAGTAAATTTTATATCCAATTTCAATTTGAAAAGACTAAAATGTTCTTTTTTACTAATATTGTTTCGTTGGTGAAAATATTTATTTCGTTGGAGAAAAAATTTATCTCGCTAGAAAAAATATTTGTCTCGATGACAATCGTGTCTGGGTAAAAACGTGTCTTGTTGATGAAAAACATTTGTCTCGATGGGGAAAAATATTTATCTTGATGAAAAATGTTGGGTGAGTTACATCCCACTACAATTTTAAGACCTTTATTACTACTTAGGAAAAAGGTACAACCAGACCTCGAACTATTGCTCCCGTATACAAACAGACCCTTAAAGTATATTTAGGCTCAAATAAGCCCTCTAACTTTAATTTTTGGAACAAAGAGGCACTTCTATTTAAATTATTTAATACACTTGACAAATTGATTGTCTTTTGACTTAATTTCTATTAAAAAAACACACTCAAATATTGAGTATAAAAATATTCACCATTGAGAAGAATAAAAATATACAATGCAAAAAATTATTAAAAAAGAAAGTAAAAAGAGAGAAGGATCGAGTAAAGAAAAGTCCAAAATAATGAAAGTACAAAAAGAGAATTAGTTTGAAAGCATTTTAATTTGTAATGTGTCATTCAAGAATATTTTCTTAAGAGTCATTTTAATTAAATAATTTGAAAATTGAAAATTTCAAATATTTTAATTTGTAATGTGTCATTCAAAATATTTCCTTAAAAGTCATTTTAATTAAATAATTTGAAAATTAAAAATTTCAAGTTCAACATTATGTGATAATGATATCTAATTTATTTCATGAATTTCAAAAATAAGCAAACAATTAAGTGTTCGTTTGGTTTCCCTCATTAATTATTCTACAGACACGATTGACTTCATTTTAACACTTATCACCCCATGTTAACTTATTTGTCATGCCCTAATCATGCAAACCAAACGAGCACTAAGAAAATAAATAACAGAAAGTGTTGTAACAATAAAAAGACGACAGAAGGTGTAGAAAGGGTGGCGACTTTATTTTTTATATTTAATATTTGAGGGTGTTTTTAATAGAAATTAAGTCAAAAGACAATCAATTTGTCAAGTGTGTTAAATAATTTAAACAAGTGCCTCTTTGTTCCAAAAATTAAAGTTAGAGGGCTTATTTGAGCCCAAATATATTTTAAGTGGTCTGCTTTATACCTAGAGCAATCGCTCAGCCGGTCGTACCTTTTCCCTTACTACTAACTACAATCCAATTTTAAATTACTTTCACTACAATAATAGAGACCAATCTACCAAACCTACCCTTCTTTTTTACTTTTTTAATATTTTGTGATTTGACATCTTTTGCGGCACTATTGATTGTACTTTTTTTTTTTTTACTTTCCATGGGATCACCTTTCATATCCATTTTTAAGAATTTAATATTTGTGCTTTTTTTTACTTGTGCAAATCACTTTTTATTATTTTTTGGATGCGGCTATAGTAATTAATTTTTATGGCTACAATTGTAAGTTTTTCATATCAATTTTTTCCAGGATTATTTTTTTCACTACATTTGATTCGTAATTAAAAAATAACTCAAAAATCATCACACAACCCAAAATAGTTTTCGAATTAATATTATTGTTGCACATGTGCGGTTTAAATACACATATGTAGAAGAAAATAATTCGCACATGTACAAAAGAAAAAAATTCGCAAATTATTGAAATGTATACAATCAAACTTTCAAAAAGAAAATTACGAAAAATACAAGAATCAATAAACAAATTTACAATCTGCAAGAACTGCTCAAAAGATTGATAACATAGGGGATGGGAATAAAAGTTGTCTTCTTCTTCTTCCAGAAAATCGCATAGTTGATAGATTCAACTTCAAGTGAGTGGAATAATTTTGTTGATTCACTCCCAGAGAAATCGAATCTATACAAAACATAAAAATATTCCAAAAATCAAGTAATAAAAATACAAGAAACCAACAAACTCACGAGAAACCAACAAAACATAACAAACTCACATGAAATTGGATTTGTGCCCTCGAGAGCTCTAGCGGCCATCGCCCGCGTTGGAAAGGTTCTCACTGTCGCGGTGGGCCCCCAATCGGCTAGGGTTTTGCAACCCTCTGATTTCGACACGGGCTCGATGAATCGGCGATAATCTTGACGGCAACGGCATAGATCCTCCTCAAACGGCGGCCGCCGCTATGCGAGCGGCGGCTGACACCGAGGTCGACGGACAAAGAGAAAGGGTGGGCGACGGACGCTGGCACAGGTGAGCCCTTCGTCGGGCATCGCGCCTTCGTTCTCTTCGTCATCATCGATTGAGAGAGAGAGTCGCCTTCATCTTCTTTATCGGTTGAGAGAGAGAGAGAGAGAGAGAGAGAGAGAGAGAGAGAGAGAGAGAGAGAGAGAGAGAGAGAGAGAGAGAGTAGAGAGAGAGGAGGGTGGGAGTATTGTGCGATAAATTAGGGTTTTGTTGAATAAATGGGAGAAGGGGTATTTTGATTAGAAATTGTAGTGGGTAGTAATTTATGTAAAGTGTTGTAGTGGGTAGTTATTTTTGTTTAAATATTGTAGTGGATAGTAATAAATCCAAAAATATTTGTCTCCCATCGAGACAATATTCGAATCTTCAAGTTATGAAGATTTAAATATTGTTTCGATGGGTTCAATCGAAACAAAAAATTTACCCAACGAGACAAACATATTCACCAGGGAGACATATTTTTTCCATCGACAAATATTTTTCAAATCGATAATTTTTTTCGTATAGATTTTTTTCCAAATCAAGAAATCTTTCTTTCAAATCAATTTTTTATTCATTGCCCAAAAATGACCGAAAATACAAGATGGAAAGAAAAAGATAAAAAAATATAAATAAAATACTAAAGTGAATTACTTGTCGAGCCTTAGAAGGAGATTGTGAAAAGGTGAAAAGAGAAGTGTGAGAATATGAGATAACATTCTTTTTATTTATTTTTCTCTAAATTATGAGTGTAGATGAAGACATGAGTTTTTTTTTCTAAATTAAGTTTTTTTTTTTGTTTTTTTTTTAATAAAAGGGTAGACAACTATTCTGGTTATCCATATTGAATAAAAACATATATTTGGTTAATGCACTATAGTACATGTTGCAAACTATAATTATCCCTTAATAGAATAGTATGTCCTAAAAACCTAAATTGAGGATCCCAAACAAAGTAGGCTACATAAATTCACTCAAAATTCAAATAACAATATGTGTATCTTTATAACGTAACACTTTTTTTTTTTTTACAAAGAAAGAAATAATTTATAGACAAGTACAATCAAAGTGATCAAGACAAAGATCCACCAAAAGTCGAATCTTCAAGAGTCGTGACCCACATGCAACCTTCATAAGGGAGGAAAGAGCACACAAGCCGAGAGAAACCGCACACGCAACGCCGAGACTTCACTACAAGAAGACGAAACAAATAAAAATGTTGAGCAGATTAAATCAAGAAAAAATAGAGAAAGAAACAAAACAAGACTAAAAAACAGCACAAAAACCAAAAAAACAAAGAAAGGGTCAACGGACGATCCTTCAACTAGTCGTAAATCGCATACACGACGTTGTTGGAGGAATCATCCGTTGGCCCACGCACAAAGTCGGTGGATGAGCTAGTTGACAGAACGGCAGAGGAAGAGGCGGCGCGCGACGGGGAGAGGGAGAGTGAGAAAAAGGAGTGGAAGAGTGAAAGAGAGAAAGGAAAAGCCGAGGAGAAAAGAGGTAAGAGTTTTAGGAAGAAGAGAGTTAATAATTCTAACACATTCTTTTATGGGCACAAACAACTTTTAATTCATCATCTATCCACTATCACATGTTCATTATTATATTCACTATAAAAATATTGGTTCCAATCTTATTATATAAAAGTAGGATCACCCTACTCCAAATAACGCCACATGTCACCCTTCTTATGTTGAATATGCCCTTTTAAATATTTCCCCACTCTCTGATCTTATTAATTGTTATTAATTACATTAATTATATTCATTTTTAGGTTACCTCTCCTTCCCCTCTCTCTCCAAGGAAGCGAATGTACTACGAGATTAAGCTCCCGCCCGGTCCCTATTTTCGATCCTCCATAGTCGTTGTTGTGCGCATTCAATGTGTCGTCTCTATTCCGTAGGTCCGCTTGTCGGGCAACCATCGACTCCTTTTTAACTGCTTTTGTTTTCAATTTGCGACATATATCGACTCTTTTTTATCCACACTATGCCAAAATCGCTACTTACGACGGTGAATCCCCGTTGTCGTAGGGGTTTTTTCACCGCCGTCTATCAACCCGATGTCTTAGGTCCGGGTATTTGACAATGGTTTTTCACCGTTGTCGTAGGTATTTACCACAACGGTTAATGAAGTTATGACAACGGTTTTTCACCGTTGTCGAGGTGTTTACCACAACGGTTAATAAAGTTATGACAATCGCTTTTCACCGTTGTCGAGGTGTTTACCACAACGGTTAATGAGGTTATGACAACGGATTTTCACCGTTGTCGTAGGTATTTACCACAATGGTTAATGAAGTTATGACAACGGTTTTTCACCGTTGTCGTATGTGTTTACCACAACGGTTAATGAAGTTATGACAACGGGTTTTCACCGTTGTCGAGGTATTTACCACAACGGTTAATGAAGTTATGACAACAGCTTTTCACCGTTGTCCTAGGTGTTTACCACAACAGATTAATGAAGTTATGACAACGGTTTTTCACCGTTGTCGTAGGTGTTTACCACAACGGTTAAAAACCGTTGTCATTACTTCATTTCACCATTGTCTTAGGCTTTTACCACAACGGGTTACTACTACCTACGACTACGCTTTTTTCCGTTGTCTTAGCCATTATTGTAGATTTTTTTTTCCTTGTGAATTATCTAATTGGACAATAATATAAAATTAAAAATAAGCATTAAAATAGAAATCAATTCATTATCATACATTGTTTAAACATCAAATTAAGTCATAAAATGTAAATAGTCTAGTGTTAAACTACAATAACATGTTCAAATGTCACAAAAACTAAACTAAAATAAAAATAACAAACTTCTAATCATCACCCATATACTCCGAAAGGCACTCGGCCCACTCTTCCCGCATGTCGTCAATTTCTTTTCCACAGTAATCCTTTTGTGATAACCGTGAAAGTACAAATAATAAAATTAAATAAGTATTATCTTTTAGACACCTATTCAACCATCCAATCAAATATTCACAAAAACCACACACATAATTATGATCAACATAAATTATTCTTACAACCGATTGCATCGAACTGCTCCCGCCATTCCATTAAACTCGATTATATCCTTCATGTAACATAGTACAAAAATAACCACATTGAAATACATTAGGTCAGTTTAGGTACCTAGGTAAGAAAAAAATTCGTTTAAACACTTAGACCTTTTTTCCAAGAAAACACAAATAGATATATATATAATTTTTTTGTACCTTAATTATATTCCATGCGATATTTTTCTTTGGTCTCTTACTTGAGACACCCGCATTAAAGATATATAATGCCCTACAACAATAAATATTAACCAAAGAAATATGTTACAATTTCCAATAATATGTTTATTGCATTATATGAAAAGGAATGAACTTACATGTCAACAACTTTTTCCATTCTAGAAAAGAATTTCATTAAGCAGCTATGTGGCACAGAAATTCCTCAAGGAAATAATTTGAGCTAAATCTGCAATTGCAGTTGCTTCATCATCCTTGTATCAGAAAAGTGTTTGACATCAGAAAATGAAATAAATAAACCTACACTCAAATATCATTGTTAGTTTAAATATATCAAAAGTTAAATGAAGTTAAAATGACAGATATTACCTTTCAAAGCATAAGGGCGTTCTGAAGATCTATAGATATTTTAGAGATATTTTAACCTTTTTAACAGGTTTGACAAGGTACACTAAGTGGCGTGTAAATTTAGAAATTCTGGAGGACCAATAGCACAACCCTAAACATGGGATACCCACCTTCCTTTGCCTTTTTCTGAGAGGCAGACTGATCACCTTTGGTGAAATGGGCAAATAACTCTGTTTGCTGTAAGAGATAGTTCAGACGGCCCTTTCCTTTGTTGTTCTGCCCAAGAAAAACCAGTTTAAATGATAAATCACAGCAGATAACACGCAGTACAAAATATGTCTAGTAACAATCCATTTTCAGATTACATACCATGTCAGCATCAATAGCAGCATTCTGCGCATCTAATATTTCTTGTATTCTGCATTTCTTTGAGCCTCACTTTTTCACGCTTTGAACTTCATTCGGAACATCATCATCTTCCTGTATTTTAAGTTTATATAGTGTTTGTATTAGTTTTTGTCACAATGTACCAGTGTTGTCATGCGGCGCTAGGCACACTCTTGCTCCTTGGAGCCTTAACAACTATGCTACATAGCAACTAAATGCATTAAAAGAACTAGAAGAGAAAAACTTAAAGTTAATCTAGAATTTTATACCCAGTTTTTATTCTAAAACAAACTAAATCAGTTTACACCATTCCACTAATGAAAAAACTTTCAAAAATCATCAAAACTTCACTATGCAGACGATCCATATCATTAGGCAAAAATTCATAAGAAAATTTAATTGCTATCTTTCTCATTGATGAGAAAATAACAGAGTTTTTCTAGAGCAATATTTCACCATTATGGATTTAAAAAAAATACCTGCCCCAATTCTCTCCTTGATAACTAGATCACTCCAGCGAATCTTCAGATCTTCAACATCATAGGACAATTCTGCACTTGATCTGGACTGAAATGGTAAACCTCGCTCACCAAACCTCATATCTTTATTTGCATTTACTCTTGGATCCGGTTGCCCTATAAGTGGCTGAACAACTTTATGCCCAATTGGAGGGAGAAGCATTAAAGGCATTGATCCTTTGAGTATATCTGTGGAGTTAAAAGTATTAAATGGTCATGAAAGCAATTCCAGCTGTCACAAAAATGAATTCTCTTTATGAACTTGCAAGTTCAAGTCAACTATATAAATTTAAAATTACATATACTTGATCAATTGCATATCCACATTACATGGAGTATTGACACAAACTAGGGAAATGCATAAATGCTGATTTGAGCACAACAAGACAGCATTATCAACTCAGCAATGTTTACACCCTGATTTAAATTCAGGAGCTCATTCAGTATTCACATCAATGTGCGAATTTTGCAATATATCTCGAACAAATTTATCTTTACTTTCAAGGTAGTTGTCACTAAGTATAAATGATTATATCTGCTGGAGATTCATCAACGCACGGGAGGATGAGTGTAAATTTTCAAGCAGAGAATATATAACACCAGAATATAGCATCATTTAGCAGATGATGCTGAAGTGGGGCTAATGGATTTCAGAAACATGAAGGAAGTTAGTTATTATGACAGCTGAGACTTTTACCATTAATACAAAAGGTTAATGTACAGGAACACTCAATTTACGGATAATCACCTGCTAAAGAATCATCAAATATGAGATTAAGTAATTGTGGTAGTCAATAAGAATAAAAGATAATCAATTCACCTTCATCAAACTTTGTACGTTGTAATGAGATTTAAAAGAAGTTGATCGCTACCCACGTTTTGATTAACTACCCCCTAATAATTTCTCCTCAACATTCCATTATTTCTCAACCAACATTATTAGGGTCCTAATTACACATGATCCTAAAAGAACCCAAACTTAGTTGGAATTTCAATCTATGTCACAAGAATAATGTTACCCCAAATGATGACAATATTCAACAAAAACTATATATATAAAAATAATCAGGTCAAAACTGACAAGAAATATAGAAAAGAAAATTATACTACAAAAGATCAGAAAGTGTATGGAACCTCAATCAAAAACATAAAAACAGATGCATAAAAATAACAAATACTGACTGCCCCAAAAAAGGAAACCTATTACAACTTATTTTGGTCAACTAATTGAAGGTACAACCATTAATAAGTCATCACTTCTCACTTATGAATTCATTTATTTGTTAGTTTATCTAATTTAATCACACTTAACTCGTAAGCACTTTGCAGTACGGGTATATTATGGAAATTTCACAAAATAAGAATCAAATTTTTAACCACATTCCTTTTTGAGAAAAACTATTAGGAAATCCAGTGTGCTCAGAAAGAAAGTAAACCAATTATGAGCTATAATGCCATGCCAGATGGTGAAAATATAATGAACACCATATGAACTGTATAGTATAAAGAAAATGCCACAGCAAAAGGGAATTGTCCTATTAAGTTAGGTTTATCTGGTAAGAGGAGAAACTGAAAGACAATAAAAACACATGAGAAATGTTTTAACATAATAGAATATAAAATGCTATTTAAAAGGAAGATTTGAGATGGTGATAAATTTTTTGACATTAATTAAGCTCTGTTTCCCAAATTATCAATCAGGAATAGAGGCACTATTCCTTTTTACTTTTTTCCTTTCTAACTCTCTTCAGTTTCTGCCCCAGCCCTCTTCATTCCGTTAAATTTACTAAAGAGATGTACAATCTTGCATTCTCCAGTAGTGGTGAAAACAATATGCTACTTGTAAATATAAGTTCCTACTAGAACTAAAATCCAAATAATTTAGACCATCTAAATACCTGTAGACATGACAACAGAGATTTATGAAGCACTTTATTCTCCACCACGCACCTAAATTAAAATACCAAAAGTATTATCTGCGTAGACAAAACTGTATAGATTCTGGAAGGAGTCACGTGCAAGCATTACTCTTACCCCAGTACTTCTTTGTTGATGTCTCTTGCGTTG
Source organism: Paraleonurus japonicus (assembly GCA_030762865.1). Classification (NCBI taxonomy): domain Eukaryota; kingdom Viridiplantae; phylum Streptophyta; class Magnoliopsida; order Lamiales; family Lamiaceae; genus Paraleonurus; species Paraleonurus japonicus. The sequence goes on along the minus strand of CM061053.1, from coordinate 43,804,704 downwards.
TACCTCGTATACCCAAGACCTGTGTAGTCCCAAACCTAGAAGAACACAAAAATAAAATAGATTTAACTCTTTCTGACAACAATCGGGAACCTTTTTCAATATTAATAGTTAGGAGACAATTTTGCTCAGTATTATGCTATAAAGGAATTTACGAACATTAGGATTACCAAAAAGGTAAAATCAAGGTTATAGTGTTAACTTAAAATAATTAGATGGACAAATTTTACTGGTTAGACTTCTACCATTCAAACAATCTTAAACTTTAGGACAAGGAGTTCAACTCTAAAGTTTTCCCAGAAATAATTTATCAGGCGAAAATTTTCAATACTTAAAGTCACTATTCTTATCAACACTCCTATCTGTCAAGTTGTAGATGATCAATTACTCTATTTCATTTTCGAAATATCACTTTAGCTGGTAAAGCAGACAGTTCAACGCCCATCTTACCACATTTAATTTCATCGAACAGCAGCCAAACCATCTGAAGTAACACACCATTGCAAGAGAAGCAATATCAACTAACATTAGAACTGGAAAGGATTTTAAAGGACACATCTATATGTACATTATCATAGTTGCTGTAAAGCAAATATGGCACCTTAACATTGACATTTTCACAAACACGTTATGGGCAGAAAATGAGAAAATAAAATTCTGAAAAAAAAACGATTATAAAAAGGGAAAACCTGGCGCCGGTGGGGAAGGAAACTGATAATGGTGGAGCAAGGAAGCGGTGGTGATGACGCGGCGGGGAATAGCGGTGTGGCTTCGGCGGCGGGGGACGCGGTGGATCGACGCGAACTTAGGGCACGGTTGAGGGCTCGCGAACGGCGGTGGCTCTAATGCGAAATTAGGGCACAGAGGAGCGTGGTGACAAGCAGTGGTGACGAGCGGCGGAAATTTGGAGGTGGTGGCTCCGGTGGTGGTGGATCTGGTGGGTGAACGCCGGTGGCCGGTGGTGAAGGTTGAGCGTGAGTGGCTGAGCGATTTTGATATATCTGAGGAATAAAAAATATTTAGGTGTTTGTTTAATATTTTTAAGTGTTGTTTAATTCCTCGTCAAAAAGAAGTGTTGTTTAATTAAAAAAAAAAAAAGATGACGGCAAAAAGACAACGGTTTTTTACCCGTTGTCTTTTGTTGCAGATACTGAACCTAAGACAACGGTTTTACCTAAGACAACGGGTTTTATACTTAAGACAACGGTTAGAGCAAAAACTGTTGTCTTTTCACGGTTGTCTTAGGCCTTTTTGGCATAGTGCCATTTTTGTTTTCAATTCGCAGTACATATAGATGATATCTTTTTGATTAATCTGTTTTGGTTTTCATTTCTTGATTCTCTCTCTCTTGATTATTAGTTTCTCTCTAATTTCTTGTGTTTCGTGCACCGTTGAGTCACTCTTTCTCAAGTTCTTATAGAGTTCGAATTGACTTGCACGTTGATAACAGTTTACAAACAACAACTAATATTCTTAAAAAAATTTATATTTTTTCCTTTGCAGTGAGTTTGATTTGTAGTTCTTTTTTATCCTTTTTCCCTTTTGATTTTTTATTTATTTAACAACATTAGGTAGAAGAATTCAAGAACTACAGGGGTTTTTAGTTTGATGGTTTCAATCACGAATTCAATGGAACCAAAACAACAAACATTGCAAAAGCGGATTATGCATGTTTTTCAACACGTTAATTTCTTGACGATTTATTTAAATCAATGCGGATTCCATTTAGACAACAAAAGTAATTGTGCATCTTGATGCCTATTAGTTGAATGTTTGTACTTCTTAAACGTATCTTTGCTAGATCCTACTGGAACTTGATTTCAAGGGCATCTATGATTTCACTTTTATAAAATGAGATTTTATTGTTTTGGATTCATTTATGGAATTAATATTAGGATGATTTTACGGTTTGTATTAGGATTAACTGCAAAAATAGAGAGTTATTTGTATATCGGTGTTAGAGTATTATGTGGACTTTGGTGCCATTTAATAATGTGTTTCTCATTCTATAACTCTTCTCATTTAAGGAATTGAAAAATATAATCAGAATCTTCCACCATGATTCTTGAAAGTCTTCTTGGTGAAGGTGACTCTACATATAGGTTCGGTCGGTGTTCTTATGGATGATATGATTTGTAAGTTGTTACGCATTATGTATGCCGAGAATCAGAGAAATTATGATGATGCTAATTTTTTTATTTCTTATCCTGCCTTACTCAAATTCTTTAAATTTATACCAATTTTTACCCTTTGTACAGCTTGTAGATAAATCTTGGCACCGTGAAGCACAAAGATGGAAAGTTGTTTTCTCAAATGCATAAAAGTTCTAGGAGTTCCCATGGCACTAATATTTTATTTTGTTGTGTGGATATTCACTCTTATCATGGTGGAATCTTCGCTCATAGAAGGACAAATATATAGCAACAAAAGTTATTAAGGCAAATGGAAACTTCAAATGAAGAATCCATCGGGCCTCTCCAAATCAAAGTCAGAACTTCCCAAAATGCCCCGCAGATTTTCAGGATTACACACCGTGCACCGATCCAAAGGTAGTTATGAAATTCTATTGGTAAGAAATGCTCAAATTATTCATGAGAATGACATTAACATATTTTTGCAGAGGTGGAAGATATACCGTCTTTATTGGCATTCTTTTATGGAGCGTCATTGCCCTCTAGTTTTAAAAAAGAAGGAATGTTTAGATCCCTCTCGATGGTTACAAATCCTATTACATGGACAAAGAGCAATGATGAATGTTGGTACACGTATTAAGTCTTATCGCTATGCAATTCTCATTAAAAAGTAGTTTATGACTTCCTCTCTCCGTCCCATTTTAAATTGCTCAAGCCAAATTAACACGGTTTTAATGAGAAAATTGTTTATTAGCGTTAAAAGGTGTAAAGTTGTGGGTAAATGAGTTATAATAACTCTATTGAAGGGAGGTTGTTTTAATTTGAAAGAATATAGTGAATAATTGAGTGACATAAGGTGTAAATAAGAGATGTTTAGAAGGGTTTAGTTTGAGAGTTAAAGTTGTTTTTTTGTCATTTTGTATATGGGAAAACAAAATAAGACATTTATTTTTTGATTTAAAGCAATCTAAAATGGGGCGGAGGGATAATAATTTTATTTGGATTTTCTCAGAATGTTCCATATGATTGGATTAACAAATAAAAATCAAATAATGAACATTGGTCAAGAAAGAAGGAGAGAAGTCCTTCTTTCCCGGTGGTGCACTATGTTTCCCTAATGGTGTCAATAAAAATGTTGATCTAATGCACATTTGATTCCGGGAATGAAGGATGGGACATTAAGTACAAGCCTATGTGTATTGAAATAGTTTGTTAGACTTTTCATGACAGAGTGAAAAAGACCTCTTACGTAAGATCATACAACTTTGAGAGACAAAACTTGATCAACATCAAGCACGGGAGTTGCGGATTGTTGTATATTACTTTATGATTTTAACCATTCTGTAAAGAGAGATTTTTATAGTAATTTATCTTTATCAAGTTTTCACACACAAATTTTTTTACTATGTATTACCGTAGGCTTAAGTTTTAGGTTTTTGAGGAACCTTGAATACATCATGAGCCACTTTTTTACTACGAAGGTATAAATAAACATATATCATCGAGATTGTTCTCATATTATAACTTGGAGAAGTGAATCTCTCTTTGCTCTCAAAATGGGAGTGTTTGAATAAATGTAAAATTATATGTGCATTTATTTTTTAAAAAGTTATGACAGATTTCGCATAGCACGTGGAATACTAGTATATAAAGGTTAAGAATCACTCAAATTTCAAATAAAAATACATGTGTTGTTATGACGGAATATATTTCGCCATGAGATTTCATTATAAAATTTATATATTTATATTTTATATGTATTTTTAATCGTAAATATTATATATATATTTTTCAATTTCATCCTTACACTATTTAATGTAAATATCATTTTAAAATGCAATCGTAAAACTAGTTTATATATAGAAATATCACTCCTTCCATTCCAATTACAGCTTTTCGATATTTTTAGCTCAATATTTAAGAAACTATAATAAAATAATAGTATAATACTAGTAATGTGATAGAGAAAGATAAAAAATGTATTAAATATATTATTAAAATATAAAAAAAAAAGGTGAAATTTTTTTAATTAAAATGAACCAAAATAAAAAAATGATAAAAATAATATTTGTGTGAATCACTCTCGTGTCAAAATCTATATATATAAAAGTACAATGTAGCTTCCTAAAATCTTTCACATGTCATTTCTAATATATTGACAAGTGTCATTTTAAAATTAAATAATTCTAAACTTTAATTTAATTTTATTTTTTGTTTTAGTGTATTATTATTAATTGAAACTATTTTGTCTCACAATTATTTTTGAATCAAAAGTCTTTCCAATTACCATGTTTATCTTTTCATCTTCTTAAGCACCCTTAGTATTAATTAATAATTATAATTCACACATCATTTGCAATTCCCAATCATTATATTACAGGATGGAGACAATAATTTAGCTCGCAATTGTCTTTTTTTCCTTCCGATTGATAATTCGATTTGAGTATTTTTCTATTATTTTTTGCAAAAATTGGGTTGCACAATTATTTCTTTCCAATTTTACTAATCTTTTAGCATATCTCATTGTAAATTATGATTTGAATATTTAATTTACGTTATTTTAATAGGACAAAATGTTGATTCGAACTCATAATTTTAACGATATAAATATTGACATTCATTGAATCGGTTTAAATTGTGCAAACTAGATCTACATTAGTGTGAATAATTTTTGTATATTTTCTCCTGAGATATATTATATTTTGAATCCATTGTGGTTGTGATGAGGTTAAACTCAATTATTTTAATATAAGAAGTTACATGATTTATTAAAATACAATTTATTATACAAAGGATTAAGATGAGATGTCTCTCTATGTAAGTGTATTTTAATGTATTATGTATAATTCATTTATTCTTTAACAAAGTAGATAAAGTAAAATTACAATAGACTCGTGCATGGCACGGGTGAAAATCTAGTGATAATAAAAATAGAGTGTGCTCATCGTGAACCAAGTTTCACTGCAACTTGATTCATATTAAGAAAATAGATCAATTTACTTTTAAGTTATCCGACTAATACATTTTAGTAATATAGGTAATACTCTTCCGTTATCGTGACCGATACTCTTTAATAATATAGGTAATATTTTTCAGCTTATCACGACTAATACTCTTTAACAATATAAACCATACTCTTCAATACCCTTTTATTAAATAATCAAGTTTTACCTGGATCCTTGTTCATAGCACTTCACATTAAACTTTGCCATAAAAATATAGAACAAGGCAAAACGCGCAGGAGCGGCAGCCAAACTGGCTGGCCTGCTATTCATTCCTTAAATTTGTCTTTCAACGAACAAATCAAAGCTTTTGCATATAACAATGGCGGCAGAAAGCGACACCCCAGTGCTCCAAATGCTTAATTCTCTCTTCAGACGACATCTTGTCGAACACATCATCCCAAAATTGACAACCCATGGACACAAGCTCCACCTCCACGTCGAGATTCCGATTCAGAGATCACAATCAAGAAATGATCGACGACGAATCATCAGACGGCCACACTACCGCAGATTCTTCCTCCGTTTCCAGCGATGAAGATCAGGACCTCGAGCTTCAGTCCATGACTGCTAGGGTTTCAATTCATTTCCAACACTTTCTTTTCCATTTGTTGAACAGTTTTAGTCAATTTGTTCTATTTCGTGATTATATGGTTTTGCTTTCTTCTTTGTACGACAGGGTGTTCAGCATCTGTGTTCTGAACTTCTCGAGCTTAAGCAAGAATCAGATGAGGATTTTCAGAAGAATATCTTCTCTAATTACTTTGATTTTCTTGCGTAAGTCCCCAAACTTTTTGCCTTCCCTTTAATATTAGAGTTTTTGAATTTCAGGTTTAAATTCATGTAGGCAAAGTATTGTGTGAACTTGTTTAGATACTATTAGTTATTTCACTAAAAATATGCCCTTCGTCCCATATTTGCATGGTTATTAATATATGAGTTGTTGTATTAAATAAATAAAATAAGCTATAATAGTTTATTCCACTTTATTGTAAAGGTGTAACTTTTGGTTAGTATAAATAAAGTAATGACATTGTGACTAATTTTTAGGTGCTTGAAGGGTATATATGAAGATAGTTATATTATTTTATTTTCTTTAAAGAAAATGTATCATTGAGTTTAGGATGAACCTATTTGGCAAATGTATCATTTAGTATGAGACGGAGGGAAGTATTAATTTTGAATGATATTAGTTGTTTCGTTAAAGTGTATTAGTTATTTCACTAAAGGCTACTCCTCCGTCCCAAAATAAGTGTCCCATTTTATCCATTCACACAAGCTAATATTTTCATTTATTAGAATATCAAAAGACATTCATACCCTTATTTGATACACCTAAGTTTATTCTTACAAGATAATCATTATCAACAATTTATTAGGGACATTATTGGAACAAATAGGATAAATTTGCATTGATTTGTGTAGAGTGACATTAAAAAGGGACAAGAGTTTGGATAAAATGTGACACTTATTTTGAGACGAAGGGAGTATTAGTTGTAAAACATATTTACGGTGAAACTTGTTCACACAATAGTCAATACCAACTCTTTCTTGAATAATGTTTTTCAACCATAAGCTGTACCTTGAAGGAAATATTCTACCAATGGACTATTAATAGAATCTGTCTTATGTGATAAGTTGTTAATTGTTGCTCTACAAGAAGGAATTTTGATTTGCTATAATTTTGTGCTCCCTCCGTCCCGGATTATCGTTACGTGTGAAGAGACACGTTTATTAAGAAAATTTAAATTAGTGTAGGAGAGAGAATAAAATGTACGGGTATTTTTGGTGGTTTTATGAGATAGTGTAGGAGACAAAATAAAGTAGAATATATTAAGAGTGACATTTTTAAATTTAAATAGAATTGTGAGGGTGTAGTTTATGGAGGGTATTCCATTTTAGGGGTGTGGAAGTTAATTGTGGGACGTACGAAAAGAAAAATGTGAAGTTAGTTGCGGGACGGAGGGAGTAGCTGTTTTCCCTTTCCATCTGTTCAACTGGTGAATAGAATTGATCGATTCGTGTTTTCAGGATACTGAAAGCGTTAGAAGCCCTGCAAAATGAAATAATAGGATTGAAAAACCAGGCTTCTTTGCAGAAGGGACTCATTAAAGATGTTAAAGATGGAATATCTTTACCAGAGGAGACTATAAACTCCATGCTCGGAGAAACTCTACTTGTTCAACCAAGTAAATTGGAGAAACACGCGGAAAAAGTTACAAAAATCTTCGATACACTCATCTCTGAACACAGATTGGAAGATGCCCTGTCTCTACTGCAAATTGAGAGTGATTTTCTTGAAAATTTGCAATCAACTCAATATTCTTCAGACCAGATAATGTCTTATAGTTCCACTGTATCTGAGAAAAGGGCCATGCTTTCTGATCAATTAACATCTGTGGCAAAACATCCTAGAATCTCCGCGCCAGAGTTGCATAAGGCACTGTCTGGATTGTGCCAGCTTGGTGACAATCATCTTGCAGCCGAGCTATTGCTTCAGTATTATAATTCGTGTATCACTTCTGGGATATACGATTTGCAATCCTCAAAAGAATTTCTAGATGTTTCATGTATCTATAAAGCATCAAAATTTGTGTGCTCAATGATTTCACAAGCTGTGAGAAGCTATGCAGCCTTGAATGGAGACACTTATCCTTATCCTTTGGAACTAACTCTGTGGGCCGTTAGAGAAATCAAAGTGTTTGCTGTTTTTTTCAATAAGTACATCGAATCAGTATCTGATACAACTGGTAGACTATCAAGAGCTGTTGATGCTTTGAAGATTGCAACATCGTTTTGCTCTTTGTTAGAGAAGCAGAGAATCTTCCTCTATTCATCTTTGACAGAATGCATTCGCCCTTGCATACAAGAGGTGCTGAAGCTCCATATAGACCATTTGAGTAAAGTTGTTCCTATTGTTGCATCGAGTGATACTTGGGTTCTGAGTAGATGCTACGCATCAGGGATCTTGAAGGGAACCAGTCATACAATCATTGATCAACAACCAGAATATTTCTTCCTCACTAATAGTGGTCAGAAGTTTATGACATTGTTTCAGGTTTGATCCTTCCCTTAATTCTTTTGAATTCAAGTCAAATGTAATCTGTTTAATCAACTGTGAACACTAAACTGATGTTTATTTTAAGTTTTAAGTGGTTTATAAAATATGTTATTTGAAATTTAAGATGATTTTCGTTTTGAGTTTTAAATGACTTTTAAAAATTGATTTGTGAAATCAAGTGATTTTTAAAATGTGTGTTTGCTTTAGGTTTCTGAATAGGATATAAATTTTACTTTATGATTTAAGTGTGAATGATGATATATTATTCTATTATTTGTTAAGTGTAACTTTGGTTAGAATTGGTATTAGATGGAGCGAAAGTAGAATAATAGTTAATTGATATTAATTGAGAGGTTTTATAGGTTATTTATAGGGGTGTAGTATTAGGTTTTTTGAAACTAGAATTTAGGGATGCTTGGTTGGAAGGTTTTAGAGTGAGAAATGAGAATCAAAGTCGTGTGTTTGAAATTATACCGCTATAACTTTGATTTCCAAAAATTAAGGAATTTCAATCTCCATACTCACTTATTTGAGATGTATGACTTTGATTCCATATTCTTTCATTCTTAGGCTCCATTTGGATGGAGTGATTTGAATTCAAGGGATTTGAGGATAATATACCATACATTTACACAAACTAAAATGGAGAAAAACTAAATGAATGGATTTGATTCACTCAAATATTAAGCATAAGTGGGAGAAGTGAGAAAATTTCAAATGACTAGGTTTTGTTGGGTATTTGAAATCCTTCCACTTATAAGTAATAATTGTGTGAACCACATCCATTCATTTATTTTTTTCCATTTTGATTTGTAAATGTATGGTGTATTATCCTCAAATCCCTTAATTTCAAATCACTCCATCCAAATGGAGCCTTTTAGTCTTTTCATTCCTTACAAATTTTATCAAGTTCAAAACCGAAATCCGATTTTTAAAACCCAAAATGTAATCTGTTAATTAACTGTGAACACCAAAGTGATGTTTGTTTTGAATTTTAATTGGTTTTTATAAACCGCTTTTTGAAATCTTGAGGGATTTTGAATCCTAATAAATAATAAGGTGTATGTTTATTTTGAGATTTTGAGTAGAGTTGGATTTAACTTTATGTCGATCAACGTGTAATAGTGATTGATGTTGTATTATTATATTGTTATTAAGTATAATTATAATGATTGGATGATGTGAGTTATGATTTGAAATATTATAGTGCAAGGAGAGAAAATTGATTGTATTGAAAAGTGTGATGGTAGGTTTATAGATGTGGTAGTGGTGGTTTTATAAAACCGGATTTCAAAAGTAGAACCGGATTTAGATTTGTAAATCCAAAACCAGGTTTTAAAACCCAAAACAAGCATCACCAGGTACTTGGTTCAAATTATTCAATGATAATGGTAATTCGATTCATCGAACAGTGAATTACAATGAGAACTATAGTTACATTAGTAGTATATTGTTGTAAACTTAGAATAATTTAAAGACAAAAAAATTATTAGTTGAAGAATAGTGCAATGAATTAAGAAGTGATTATAGAGGAAGAGGTAGTTAATCAAATTGAGAAATAGTTAACTTATTTTTTTGATAACTCGGTATCCGGTCCAAGGACCGTCTAATTCGAGGACCAATCCCACCGTCCACTAGAATAGTTAACTTATTTTTAGTCTCAGTATCTCGTACGAAATATGATGAAGGTAAATTGACAATCTTTTACTTACTAACCATCACGATTACCCTATATTCATTTCTATTACCATTCCAATCTAAGAATTGTAAACCAAACGTCCCTAAATTCATGCTTCTGTTCTCTCATGATCTCATATATGCTTAAGATACAAGGATAAATAGCACAACAATGAATTCATTCCATTTTTTCACCATTAAGAAACATCATATACTGACATTCTTTCCTGATAATTTTTACATTACATGTTCTTAGATCATAGCAGAAGACACATCGCCTTTGGTTGCACATCAAATGGAGAGTTCAGTTCTGAAAGGACTCATGGATGTGTTCACATCATATATCGTCGTACTCGAGAGCGCCGTCACTGGTGACACAGATGTTATGGAGAAACGGGGTTACGAAATCAATTTACCAGAGTCCTCAACACAGGGAGTTTTTGTTCTTGCTAATCTATCAACGTTAATGCAGTTCTCCTTCAGCATCATCAGAAATATCTTCAATGGCATCCATCACTTGACTTTTGAGATTGATAATTATACAGTGTTCATTCGAGATGTTTATAGTCGACTTGAAGCCTGCTTTCTTGATCAATTCATATCAAATATCTTCTCTTCGAAAGTTGAACATGAATCCAGTCCAGAAATATGGATTTGCAATCAAGATGATTCTAGAGTTTGTGATATGATTCCTTCTGTTCCATACGTGGTATGATCAAGATCTTTAAATTTAAAACATGTACTTCTTTCACACTTTCATTTTTAGTCAATTTCCACTAATTTACACAAAATGTCATTATTTTTGACTCATGCATTTATACAATCCAATAATTTTTTTAATTTATACATAGAAGTTTACAAAATTACCCCTCAAAACTCCAATCATTACTCTTTTTTTTTTAAAGCGTGTGCACTCCCTCCTATTAAAGCTTCTATGGGATGAAGGGAGTACTTATTCTTTTTGTTGTTTGTCCATATCTGCAATGGACTATTTTTTTATTATTGATTAAATGGTGACTCGAACCTATTACCTTTGAACATAGGTAGTGGAACTCGATCACTTGAGTTATACCACTTCGTCATCTACAATGGACTAATAACTTGCACCGTGCAATTCAAGTGCATTTTGAAATGATATTAGTTGTTTTACTAAAATATATTAGTTGTTTTACTAAAATATATTAGTTGACCAACATTAGTTGTTTTCACCTGAACATTATTAGTTATTTTATTGAGTAGTATTAGAGAGTGTATCATGTGTACATATGAACAATGTCATGAATTTCTCCATGATCAGGACTGTATTTAGAGCTAATTTTTTTATTTTTTTGTCCATATCTGCAATGAACGAGTAACTTGCACCGTGTAACTCAAGTGCATTTTGAAATAGTATTAATTATTTTACTAAAAGGTATTAGTTGGCCAGCGTTAGTTGTTTTCATTGAACAATATTAGTTGTGACTCAATAATGGAGTATATCCTGTGTACATATGAACAAGCTCATGAATTTCTCCATGGTCAGGAACTGTATATAGAGCTAAAGAAGCTTGAAAAGCTTGCTGAGGAAGACTGCCTCGATACGAACTGGTTGATACGTTTATTCAGGGAAATGATGGACGTCGCATTCGAGTGGATATCAAGTAAATCTGAAATATGGAGTATTAGTGACGAGAATGTAGCTGATAATCAAACCAAGTTCACACAGGTATTACTCGTTGTTACTTGTAATGTTCATGGTCACGTCCTGAATTTTGTCTGGTTCTGAATTTTGTCTGGTTGTGTCGAAAACAGCTTACAGTTGACACTCAATTTCTGGTGGAAATCGGAAGAAGCGGGAAATACCTGTCTGATAACGCGATAACAATGTCGAAGGATATTGCATCTCGCGTGGAGGCATCATTTATTTCTGCTGGATTGAGTCCTCTAAGGTGAATATACTATGAGGCGTTTGGTTGCAAATTCTTTAATGAGAATGAGAATTAGTATAATGCAATTATGATGGTTAATGAGAACAAAAAATGATCATGACACCATTTTTTCTTCCTAAATAAGGTAATCACTACTCATTCTATTAACCTATTCCCTTCTACAATCATTTCTCCTCAATCATTCCCTCCACCACTACCAACAAGCTTATTTTGTTTCATTTTTTCCAAATTTGGAGCACAACACTAATGATATAACCACCATGAAGACATTTCCTCCTTCAATATATACAAGGGCATTGAGGAAAAATACAATTTTATTCTCATTCCATTGAATAGCTTGAAACAAGTGCCTCTTATATATGTTTGTCTAATTATATATATTCCCTCCGTGCACCAAATGCATGTTTGTTTGTCTTATTTATTCGTTCGTAAAAGGCATGTTCGCTTGTCTTATTTATATGTTCATAAAAAATATGTTTATTTATTTTCATCCTCCAACCATCACTTAATTATTCAAATTGTCATTAATTTTACACTTATAAATAATTATTTTATTCTTAAATGGACCCCACAATGTTTTTACTTTTTTATTTTTCTTAAACTTGTGTTCAACTCTGTGAGTATTGTTTTAATGGATGGAGTAAATATGTAATATGTACGGACAGAAATGCACAAAAATCATCAATTCCACATTTGGTGTTTCACTTTATGTTCTATCTTGTGGATGAATGACACGTGGAGAGTGAAAAATTAATGGAGTGATGATATACACTACATTGACATGTGTTAATAATCCAAAGAGGATGAAATACCAAGTGAAATAGAGGAATTGAACCGACAAAAATGATCATATATCCATCGGTAGACACTAATTTTATATACCCACTACCAATGCGGTGATGACATGTAGGTAGGGAAACCCACTATTATTTAATTGATTACTTATATGTATTTATATATCATTACCACATTAATGGTGAATATATAAATTGGTGTTAACATGGACGTATGATCATTTTGTGTATGTACGGACTGATGGGAAATTAATGGTGGTTTTGGTGCAGAGATTGGAATGATGGAAAATTGGGTGCAAAGGCTGTGGAAAAGTTGCAACAAGTTCATGCCAAAGAATGGCTTCAAAATGATAGAGATGACGAGGAATGATGGATAAATTCGAATGAGAATAAATATAAAATAATTATAGTGGTTAATAAAAATAAAAGATAATCAATGATATTATTTTTTTCTAAATAAAATAATTATTATTAATTTTAATTAATTATTTTTTTCTCAATTTCTGCAAAATTAGAATACAAAACTAATAATATAGTCAGTATGAAAATGATTCTTCCTTAAACATATCTAGGAGGAAAACTAAATTTTCATTATCATCTCATTGAAAAACTTGACATATTTATTACCATCTTATCACACGACACTTATTCTTCATTTGTCCTAATATTTTAGCCTATGTTTTTTTTTTTTTTTGGTTTTACGGGTTTTTTTTTTTGAAACAAAAAGAACCTTAATACTTAGCCGCAAGAGCAGGCAACGACGGGAAGTCCAACCACAAAATTTGGTGGATCAACCCAACAAAGGGCTCTCGAAACGTCGAGAAGCCTTAGCAAAAGCGTGAGCCTCATAATTGGCATTACGCTTTACAAAGGAAACAGAAACATTACTAAGATCATTCAAGAAAGAACGACAATAATAGACTATGTCTCCAAACGAGGATAAGCAGGAACTCTTCCCCTTGATAGCCTCAATTGTACTCTTAGAATCCCCCTCCACAATAACGTTTTGGAGGCCGAGATTTTTGATCCATGAAAGAGCTTCAAGGAACCCCATTGCCTCGCCGATATCGACTTCCACACACCCTCAAGGACCATAGTTCTCCCAGCGATAAACGAACCAGCAGAGTCCCTAAGCACCATTCCTAATCCCAACTGATTTGAATCTTCAAAAAAAGCGGCATCGACATTTACCTTCATGAACCCGAGGGCGGGAGAATGCCATGCATAACAGATTCTACTACACGGCTGCTTATCAAAAGAACGTTGAACCTTCAACCATTCATCAAGAAAGGACCTAGCTGCATGGACAGCTTGTGCAGCTGTCTTACAAGACCCATTCCATAGCAAAGCATTACGTTCCTTCCACAACTGCCATAATATTGCCGCAAAAAAACCAGAAATTGCATGAGGCTGGTCGGCAAGGATTGAAAGCACCAAATCCTTAACCGAATCACTATGCTCAATAGCGGATTCTACCATATATGATAAACCAGCAGCCGACCAACAATCAAGAGCGTACTCACAAGAAAAGAAAGTATGCCATGTCGTCTCCATATCCGAGCTAGACAAAATACACCATTTGTCATCTACAATCTTCTTTCTAAAAAGATTAACGTTGTTGGGTAGCACATTGCGACAAATTCTCCATAAACAATCCTTGATTTTTGGAGGAATTTTGAGTTTCCACAAAGCCCTCCAGCGACCTCCCTCTCTCATAGAATCACTCATAACTAAATCCGAAGCTAGTCTATAAGCAGATTTAACCGTGTAAATCCCACCCCGATCATAATGCCAAATTAACCGGTCCCTCGAACCAGCGGGCGAGATTGGAGTGCGAAGGATGGCATTAGCATCAATAGTAGTGAAAACATCTTCAATAAGGCTTCTATTCCAAAGACCAGTAATCGGATTGATAAGCTCTTTCACAGTCAAATCTTCACAGCCTTCAATAACAGGAGTTTGAATAAAAAAATTTCCTGATCTACTAAGCCAAGGAGCACCCCAAAGCCGAATAGACTGACCAGACCCCACTTTCCACCTTACTCCTTTGCGCAATAGGCCTTGGCCCTCAATAATACCCGTCCAAGTAAAGCTGGGGTTATTACCCAAGGTAGCGTCCAAGAAATGACAATTCGGAAAATATCTAGCTTTTAAAACACGGCTAACCAGAGCATTAGGATCATTTATAAGCTTCCAACCAATCTTCCCTAAGAGGGCAACGTTGAACAAGTGAAGATTACGGAATCCCCGGCCCCCATCATCCTTGTGAACACAAACCTTCTCCCACTTCAACCACTTGACACCCTTTCTCGCATTGTTGCTATTACCCCACCAAAAAGAGTTGAGCATCCTCTGCAACTCATCTAGCAAAGTAGATGGCAAAAGGAATGTACTCATACAAAAGGAGGGAATAGCATGAGCAGAAGCTTTAATTAACACCTCCTTTCCTGCTTTAGAGATCTTTTTCGAGCGCCACCCTTGCAATTTAGAAAACAACCTATCTTTGATGTAACGAAAGATATGCTTCTTATCTCGACCAATCAGCGATGGAAGTCCAAGATAACGACCTGTATTAAGATGGTTATGCACTCCCAAGACCTCCCTAATTTGAACCCTTCTATCCTCTGTAACATTGGGGCTGAAGAAAATTCCCGATTTATCATAGTTAATAGCCTGACCTGAAGCTCTTTCATAGCTATCCAAAAGTGCCCGAAGAGTCACGCATTCTTGCATAGAGGCCCGACAAAACAAAAGACAATCATCCGCAAAAAGAAGATGCGAAATCTCAGGAGCCGATCTGCATACTTTGCTACCGTGGAGCATGCCCTCTCTTCGAGCTTTCCTAATAGCAGCAGAAAGACCCTCCGCACAGAGTATAAAAGATACGGCGATAACGGGTCCCCTTGCCGTAAGCCACGCCCGAGTATAATAGGACCGACAACCTCCCCATTGACCAAAAAGAATACGTAACAGTCCTAACACATTGAAGCATCCAATTCGTCCACTGATTAGAGAACCCCAACTTTAACAGGATGGCCGAAAGATAACCCCAATCCACCCTGTCGTAAGCTTTGCTAATGTCAATTTTAAGAGCCACATTACCACCTCTACCAGTCCTTTTATTCTTCATCATGTGTATCATTTCAAAAGCTAAAAGGATGTTATCCTGAATCGAGCGACCCGAGATAAAAGCCGATTGAGCTATGTCAACAAGCTCTGGCAGCACCCTCTTGATCCTATTGCAAAGAACCTTGGATAGAATCTTATACACTACATTACATAACGAGATGGGCCTAAGATCTTTCATAGATTGAGGAGACTCACATTTGGGAATTAAAACAACATTCGTGTTATTTAATCCTTCTGGGAATGAGCCTTGACGCAGCCACTGAACACAGGAATGAAATAATTCCTCTCCAACAAGGTGCCAACATTTGTGGTAAAAGCTGGATTGAACCCATCCGGCCCGGCGCTTTCACCCCATGCATTTGCTTAATAGCCAAGGTAAACTCTTCCATATTGAAATCTTCAGTAAGCAATATATTTTGCTGCTCATTGATGATCGGACTAACATCGTCAAGAAAATCCAATCTGTCATTGTCCGTATTACTTGCAATAAAAATGTTTCTAAAATAAGAATTCACCAAGTCACATAACCCAGCTTGGGACTCAACCCAATGACCAGTGTCATTTTTCAGCTTAAGAATACGATTACGGGCTCGATGGGAAGAAGCAGCTTGGTGAAAAAATCGTGTATTGAGGTCTCCATCTTGGAGCCAAAAACTTTAGCTCACTGTCTCCAAAAGCATTTCTCCTGAACAAACAATTTGCCCAACTGGACTCTCATCTCACTAAGCTGATTGCTA
The DNA here is from genome assembly GCA_030762865.1 of Paraleonurus japonicus. Lineage (NCBI taxonomy): Eukaryota > Viridiplantae > Streptophyta > Magnoliopsida > Lamiales > Lamiaceae > Paraleonurus > Paraleonurus japonicus. Next base: position 43,788,247 of record CM061053.1, on the reverse strand, counting down.
TCAATACTACCCTCATTACGTTGAAGAGAAGCAATCGCCTGCTCAAGCTCTCTTTTCTTGAGACGAAATTCAGAGTCAGTTCGGTTGCCCCAAAGGGACAAAGTCTCTGCAATAGCCGCCAGACGATCTGTAAGTGACAAATTATTGAAACTCTCCCAACATTTCTAGGCATGTCTATTTTTGGATTATAATGCTAGATTTTTTTTTTTTTATTATTTTTTGACAGGTCCTCCTGTGAGGTGAACTTATTTTTTTCAAATGTTAGTTGTTGTGCATATAAAATGTCATTGTTGTTGTGTATATGAAGTGTTACTATTTAAAAATATATGACTTTGTAAATTGTTTATTCCAAATTCACATAATATTGATATTTTGTGTGCACAACAATAATATATTATATAACAATGATATTTGAAGAAAAATAATTCACATTAACTCAAGTTTACATAAATTTTACAAGACTTCATATTTTCATAATACTCCCTTCATCCCATTTTCTATTGCTAAAAAAATGAATGTCTTATTTTTGTTTTTTCATACCCAAAATAACAAAAACATAACACTACCCTCTTAAATTAAAATTCTTACAAACATCTCTTATTTACACTTCAATGTCATTTAATTAATTTTTTCAATAAAATTGACTTTAAAATAATTCTTTTCAATAAAATTGAAAATATTCATTTACCATTTACTTTATACTTTTAAATATTAATAAATAATTGTTTTCTTAATATTTGTACCACTTTCTTTTGAGCAATCAAAATTGAGACAAACGGATAACCATACTACTATTATTTTGTCATACAAAATATATACTCTCATTTTTAAGAGCAACTCCAGAGATACCTAGAGATGCTCACACGGTTTAAACCGCCGGTCCGAGTTACAATTTTTCAATATTTATACCCAAATTAAATATTTGTGACTCCGTGCAGCAGTTGTGTTGAGTTTGTTATTGTATTGTTGTTTTCGAACAATATTTTAAGAGTTTTTCATACTGAATAAAAAAATACACCTTATTATTTTGATAAATAGATCTTATATGGACCGCTTATATGTTAAGTTTATCAGTGAACCACTTTTGAAAATTTTAAAGTATTAAAATTTTAATCAAAAGTATTAAAAATTTATCAAGTATAAAAAATTAGGTTCAGTGTTATCATATTAATTTTTTTAATTATTTAAATCATTCATATTTAATATAAAATATAATATTATAATATTTAAGTTTAAAATATCAAATTAAAAATATTTTAAAATATTAGATAAAAGTATTAAATATTTGACCAAAAGTATAAAAAATTAAATGAAATTGAAAAGTAATTCATGGTAATCTTTACCATTTTTTGATTCATTTAATACTTTGCATAATTTGAATAGTACCAACCAATTATTTTTAACAATGTTCCAATTTTTCCTTAAAAAAACAATGTTCCAATTTTAGAGTCCACGACAGTCCCTTATTAGTCATACCAATTACGTGATGTAAAACCCGACCGGACAATCTGTTCAACCAAAAACTGGTCTGGTTAGAATTTTATTTATGGCAAATATTTGTGTGCACATTGTGCACACTACAAAAATAGTGTGCACAATATTTTTATTTAATACTACACAAGAACTAAACTAATACTATACAACGTTGCTAACTAAATTAATACTATACAATTTCTGAAATAATATTATACCGTAATCAAACTAATATTATACGATATGTAAATAATACTACTCCTCTGTCCCAGATCGGTTTTCACACTTTTCTTTTCGTCGTCCCCATATCGGTTTTCACACCCAAAAAAAGGAAAGTTTTTTCATAACCCTTACCCTCAAAAGTTCCACTTATTTACACAATGCCATTACTTTTCTTACACAATTAACTCACATCACACTAATTAATTATCCGATCAATCAAAATTAATTAACTTACACCTAACTAAATAAACCGTCCGTATAAATACATAGGCCATATAAAATACACTAAAATCGTATAAAATACATATTTCGAAGAAAAAAATACATTCAACCCCAAAAAATACATTCGGCCCAAATACAACACACAACCCATATTTATTTAATTAAAAAATTAAAAACCTTCAGCCCAATACAATACACACCGGATAATACAATATAAATACAACCTAACCCTACTAAACTTTAACCCTAATCAAGATACTCCCTCTCTCTTTTATCCGCCTCTCTCTCTCGTTTGCCTCCCTTCTCTCTAGATTCTTCCCTCTGCCACCATCCGCCGCCCTCCGCCACCCTCCGATCGACACCCTCCTCCGATCTCCCTCGGATCGCCACCGTCCTCCGATCTCCCTCGGAGAGCCACCCTCCGTCTCCCTCGGATCGCCACCCTCGATCGCTACCCTCACCGTCTCCGATCAAAATACACGGCCCAAATACAATACACGGCCCGATGAATTTCAAATCGTGGTATTATCGGGTAAAAATGATATTTCTACTCGATCCGTAATTTTTCGGTATACTTCTTTGTTGATTTACTCGATCTAATTTTTGATATATTTATTTCGTATTTTCGAGGATTCTCCCGAATTCGATCTCGAGAGGGTTGTTGTCCCCGATTTGGAGGATGACTCCTTCGTATCCGAGATAGAGATGGAGGTGACGGAGGTGACGGAGATGGCGGCTCAACCGGAGGCGGCGGAGATGGTGGCGGCGGAAATGGAAGCGGCGTAAATGGATGTTCCACTTGTTAGTTTCGTATTATGTTTATTTTGTGAATTTGTTAGTTTTTGTTTCGATGGATGCTTGGGGAAAAGGGTTTGCTAAGTGTGATTAGCAAAAAGTAGAAGTACCCACTTTACCCCTCCCTTTTTCCTCGGTCGTGACAAGTCAACCAAATAAAGTGAATTTTCTTAATAATCGTGCCCGGATCGGTGTGGAAACCGATGCGGGGACGGAAAGGGAGTATATTGTAATCAAATTAATACTATACAAGATCATGAAATAATACTACATTGTAACCAAACTTTGTGCACACAATTTTTAATGTACACAATATGCACACAAATACTGCTCTTTATTTATTTCATATCATATTGTATAAGTTTTAAATTTAATTTTTATAAGTATATATTTATATTATATTTTAATATAATATACTCCCTCTGTCTACAAAAGGTTGCATACTTTCTTTTTAATTTGTCCCATAAAATTTTGTATACTACGAAATGAAATAATCCTCACAACCTCCACCCTCACAATACACATATATTTATTCTTCATGTCATTACTTTTGAGACCCCACACATACACTCAATCCAATTAATTATTTTAATTTATTCATAAAAGTTTACAAAATTACCCCTCAATACTCCACTCATCACATTTTTTTCTTAAACTTTGTGCCAAAAGGCTCCCGCAAATTTTTCTCGGGACGAAAGAAGTATATAATAGGGTTCAAGATAAGTCCCGAAAGATATGTTAATTATCAATTTGGTCTGAAAGATAAAACTTATCAATTCGGGACGTGAAGAAATTTAAATTAAGAGATTTTATCAATTCTGACCTTAATTTAAATATTTTTCAGTCTCGGATTCTGCATATCTCTTAATATAAACATCTTTTAGATCCCGAATTAATAAATTTTATCTTTCAAGGTCCGAATTGATAATTAACATATCTTTCAAAATTTCATATCATAAAAACTCTAAAATATTTAATAAAAATAAGCAGAAATCATTTTGTAGCGAATATGAAAACCCCAAGTCAGTCAAGTTTTTAGCTTTCATATTTTTCACCTCCACAAATTACCAGTTATCCGGAACCAAATTAGCAGCAGTAAATACTGCCATGGCGGGAGAGCAAAATTTGAGGCTGGTGAACCGCCAAGTGGTGGTTCCCGCCAATTTTTGAAAGCAGTCCACCGCGCATAAAGCGAAAACACTACCTTCATTTTTCTCTCCACCACTGCAAAGTTTCGATTAAACCCTAAAGAAAAAGAGCAAGGAAAAGATATCGCAATGTCAGAGATGCAGCAGGTGCTGAATCCATGCATTTTCATCTACAGAAGCTTCGCATCGAGCTGAATTGCCCTCTGTGGTATGATTTTAGTTTCAATTTTGCATCTTTAGCATATTAGCGGCACGATGTGTTCAGAGTTCCCCAGTTTTTGGGGGTTTCCGTGTTCCCTGTATTTATAATATTCATTTTTTTTTCAGTTTAAACTTGATGAATAAGCCTGTGCTGCTTCCCTGCAATCACATTTTGTGCAAGTGAGTCGATCTTTCCATTTTTTTTCTTTTATTCTTTTGGGTAGATTCTGTTACCAGTTGATCTGTGCGGATGACTCTTTTCCCCATTTTTAGGGCTCCTATATATAATTTTATGATTTCTTATGTCAATCAATGCAGTATTTGTGTCCCTAAGTCTCGCCAATTTAGCAGCAAGTGTCCCGCATGCCAGGAGCAATTTACCGATCCAGGTACAATTTTTACTGGTCCATTTGACAATTTCTCCAATTATTTCGTTCAGTATAAAGTTTAGCCCCTTGTTAGTTGTTTAGGTTTGGGGTTGTTGACTTAACTATTGATTGAAAGAAATTTCATTCAATTTGCAGAAGTCAGATCTGCTTCTTATATGGAGAACATTGTTTCCATTTACAAAAGTCTGGATACTACTTTTAACTCCGCCATCTTGCCACTTTTACGCACTGGTGAGTTTTAAAAAAGGGGCTAATGGAAAATTTATTTATATTATATTGTTGAATCAATTTTAAGTTTTATGGTTGATTGTATCCAAATATTTACCATAGATTCCCGAAGTCAAGTCTCAATCTCAAAGAAACCTAGCGAAACAGCACTTAAGGCGAAGAATAATCATATTGATACTTCGCAAATTGACTGTGTTCCACGTGGGCATCAGTTAACTAGGTGCTCCACATCAGAAGAATTAGATGTGAATCATGTTCCAGAAATGTCGCCTGGCAGTTCTCCTTCCTCTGTTGATGCTAAAGATGCAGGTCACAATAGCAATCGAGGTGGCAGAAATGGGGTGAGGATTCAAAATATTCAGTTTTTCTCTCTAGAGCTTTATTGATAGTAGTGTTGCTTATCTCAAAATATTTTTGTGTGTTTTATTGTCTCATTGGTCAAGCTTGAGCCTGTATTGTTAGGATTCAGTGTCAGTCAGACAACTAATCAACTGAATAAAAGTTCAGTTTTCTCTGATGTTTAAGCTGAATAAGTACAAAAATTCATAATCCTAAGGTATTTATGTTTATCTTAATATTATCTCTGCATGATCACAAAACAATCATAAAGCCAGTTTATTGGCATATGTTTCATCTTTATAATCTCCAAGTATAGACTGCCTTCAAATGTTCCTGATTGCTTCCATGTTTCAAATGTGGAAACACTCAAAGTTTGAAATTTGACCAGAAAAAAATTTGTAGTGCTTTCAAATGAGAAGTTCAGAGCACTATATTCATATTTAGTACAATGGTGGACATATAAATGCAAGACCTATGATGTGCAATCTGTGCTTGAGAACTAATTTTAAACTCGTCCTGAAATTAATGTCTTTCCAGGCTTGTTTACATTGACACAACTTACAAGGCTATCTTTTTAAAGTAACTAGTACTTGTCTTATAGTAAACAAAGTGTGTGCTTTAAACTGATCGATTATTCCCCTCCTGTTTAATGGTATGCCATCATCACATGGTAATGCATAGTTTAATGCTTCAAAAAATTTCTGCTGCTGTCTTTAATTATTATAATGGGTGCTTGGATTGCTTATATCCTACCAAGGCTTATTCTCCAAAGCATGTCTGTTTATGTGATTCCAATAATCAACTTCTAACGATGTGCATATTGATAACCTGAGGCATCCTTTGTTCTTTATTTCTTTTCAACTAAAAACAAATCATAAAGTTTATTATTAGAAGATGAAGAGTGACAGATTCTGCAAATGAATTAACTTGTCTCAGTATGTAGGCAATATTCTTTGCCTACCTTTTAAACTTTTGAATATTGCAATTCTGGGTAATAGGCTAATAGTTTGAAATCTCTTGTTTTGATAAATTTTATGTAAATTGAAACATCACACATGGGTGTTTCAGGGACCATGATCTCAACTTGCCTTTTCATAATATTGACTTGCTTAACATTTTTATGTCACTAAACGTACTAAATATTTCCAGGGGTAGACCATAAACATTCTTTGGAAGTTGTTGGTATATGAACTGCTGGCTGTTTGATTATTCCCTAGATTATCAAACAATCAATTTACACCTTTCGCAAACATTTGCTAAATTGATGTGGTGCCTCATTTATAAACCTCTTTTCACTTATACTATTTAACTCACATCTGCAGGGTACTGAAAGCAATGGAGGCAGGAACTCTGTTGGAGGCCATTTAGGTACACTTGCAGATGGAGTGGATGCGAAAAACACTTCAAATACAAGGGAACCTAAGAAGCAAAAGAAGCTGAATTATGGATCATCTGATGCAATTCTGCGAGCCCATGAACACAGCCAGAAAATAGTTTCCCATTCTGAGCATGCAGTTTCCAATTATGGGGAATGCAAATCTAAGGATGACACTTCCTTTAATTCTTCAACTATACCCTGTGATGCATCATATGGGAATGAAAGTGTGTGTGCATTTTGCCATTCTTCTAAGATAACAGAAGTAATTTCTTGACCTAATTTTTTTGCTCAATTTTGTCATGTGAAGTATATTAGTTAATGATTTTATGATTTGTTTTGTATGAGTGATTGTTTCTAGGTTTTCATCTTGATTTAATATCTTGATATCTTTATTGGTGTTGTAGAGGACTGGACTATTGGTGCACTATGCAAATGGAAAGGAGGTAAAACAAGGTGAAACTGATTTTTCCAAGGCCATTACCGTCCACAGTAGATGTATAGAATGGTACGCAATCCCTTCTCACCCGCCTTGGATTGTGCAATATTTTGAAAATTGAATGCATTCCTAGATGGGTTGGACTTGTGTATAGGAGACCTTTAGATGCCCCAATATGATGTATATAAAGTGTAATGTCTTCCTGTGTTGAGCACATGAGCTGATAATGTGTCGAGACTTCAGACAAATATTTTTCCCCTTGCATTTCCGATAAATTATGATTCGTAATTTTATTGGTATGTTTATTGTGCATTTTAAAGGTCTAATAGAATCTTGAAGGACAGATCATTTTGACTCCTGTTGCATCTGGAGTCTGACTTTTGTTTATTTTCTTTCTTAGTTTATACTATGTCTCAAGAGTTTGCAACAAAGAGTTCTTTCACTTTCTGGCGCATTTTGACATTATTTGCAGATTAAAAGCAATGAATGCTTGCAAATAGATGGCCATGATCTAATATGTGGTCTCGGTTTTTATAATTACAGGACTCCTCAAGTTTATTTTGAAGGAGAAACTATTAAGAATTTGGAGTCTGAACTAGCACGAGCCTCTAAACTCAAGTGCACTAGCTGTGGATTAAAAGGGGCAGGACTTGGTTGCTATGCAAAGTCCTGCCGAAGAAGTTATCATGTGCCTTGTGCTGTGGAAGTCCCAGAATGCAGATGGGATTGTGTATGTTTGCTGTATTTATTATCCTGCTGGTTTGCCTCTTTTTGTGCTTTCAAGCTATCCCACTTTTAAACTTGTACGTTATTGCAGGAACACTTCATAATGCTATGCCCTTTCCACAAATCAACTAAATTTCCAAGCGAGAAGTCCAACTCTAAAAAGCGTAAAAGTGGAGAAAACTCTTCCTTGTCCAGACAAATGTATGGAAGTGTTAGAATCATCATTACTATTGTACTTTGTCGTCTTACGGTATACATAAATGTTACTTGACTAGAATGGTAGGCTGCTCTTGAGGTTATCAGTCAATCTCTTGTTTGCAAGCCACTAAAATGTCCTTGAGGTTTTTGATTAAAAATCTTGTTTACTCGTACACACAGAAAAGAAAGGGAAAATATGTTTTCGCCTGTGATGTTTAAGATTCCCATTAGACACTATGTTGAAAATCTTCTTCATTTTCTATGTATCTTATTTACAAATGTAATGTTTGCTAAGGTGATGAATGTATGATTATTGGCTTTGCTAGCAAGATCAGAAGTCTTTTTAAAAAGACATATTTTAAATGAAGAATAGTTGTTGATCAGATATTTAGACTCATCTTATTCATCTAGATGGCTAAATATGCACTTGTGTTTACTTTTATAGCTAGGGCGTACTCATCAATATTGTTTTCATATGTGCAGCACCTCTGAACAGTTGAAATTTTGGGCAAACTACGTGAGTGGACCTCAAGAATGGGTTTTCTGTGGATCGGCTCTGTCTTCAGAAGAGAAGGTTGATTTCTATTTGATTTTATTTTTTCATTTGATATGCAGAGGCTCCTTGGATGAAGTGAATTCGTTTTCTCTTGCACTTTTGTGAATACTCAAGCAAGTACCATGCAGTCCATTCAAACGACTAATTTCCCTTTTTTCTTCCCAGTGTCTGGTGGCCATGTTTGCTACAAATTGTGGTGCTATGATGCACAAGTTCTGGAATCCAAAAGTTACGCATGTGATTGCAGCCACAGATTCAAATGGTGCATGCAGTAGAACTTTGAAGGTTCTCATGGCAATCTTGAATGGGATATGGGTTCTTTCTATGGATTGTAAGCTCTATGTTTTCTTCTTCTATGTGTTAACTAGCTTAATATGGATTGGCTACCTTTTTAACTTGTATAGTTTGAGTCTACCTAATGATTTACAACACATCTTTCGTTTTAGGGGTAAAAGCTTGTGTGGAAGCAAATCAGCATGTGGATGAAGAACCTTATGAAGTTAATCTGGACAATCATGGGTGTCAAGATGGCCCCAGAACTGGCAGAATAAGAGCTTCGGAAAATGTAAGTTCCCTAACTAAATCAAGGAATTCTTGCTTATTGTTCAGGTAACATTTAAACAGAAGGAATCTGTGAAAATGTACACTTAATAGATTGCATATCATTGCATCAGAACTGTGTGCTCTAATCTTTTGGTAGCCCAAAATAAAATAAACTCTAAGACAGTTAGGTCAGTGGAATGATCAAAAGTCAGAATAATATCAAAAATAAATCTAACTGATGTGATCTAAAGTAGAAAGTGTCATCATAACGTTTTATTACTCCTATTTTGTTGCACAGGCTCCAAAGCTTTTCGATGGTTTGAACTTCTTTTCAATGGGGACTTTGCTGCAACTTACAAGAAGGATCTCTTAGATTTAGTTAAAGTTGGTGGAGGAATCATTGTTGAGAGCCTGGAGCAGGAAATTGCAGAAGGACCAACTTTTGTTGTTTACAATCATGATTGCCCTCAAGGATGCGCTGCGGCAAAAGAATTGAGTTCGATTCTGTTGCAGAGAGTAGCAGGAGCCGAGGATGTGGCCAAATGCATCGATGCTCGGGCCATTCCACACACATGGATCTTGGAATCAATAGCAGCTTGCCGACTGTTGCCATGTCCTGTACGTTGATCATGCTATCTGTTCTTGGCAATGTTAATGCAGTCGAATTTTTGAGTAAAAGGAAAAAAACCTTTTTGGAAGCATGTGTCAAGTTTGAATTAAGATTGTGTATTTTTTTATATCTTAGTGCAACTATGATATCAAGGTCTGATTTTGGTTTTCTATATTTGTAATTTCACAAAATATTAAAGGTAAAAATTTATGTGTACTGGTTTTGCGGTGAAATTGATTTTGATATTAGTATTAATTGTTTTATTAAAATATATTAGTTATTTTTTTAATAATTTATTAGTTGTTTTTACTATAAATGTGTAAGGTACTAGGTTTAAATGATATTAACTGTTTCATTAAAAAATATTAGTCGAAAGATATTAGTTATTTTTTTAAAGGATATTAGTTCTAAATTAGTTTCGTGTATCACACATGACCAACTCAATATTAAATTACTCGAATGAAAAATGCTTAACAGTGATTTAAATTTGGAAATCGAAGAGATTGATATGTATATAATTCATCATTAAATTTGGAAACAACAGTGTTATATATATTAAATTCATCATTATTAAATCTGAACTCCACGACAGTGAGGAGGAAGATAATTAGAATAAACTAACGTTGGGTAGAAAAGTTGATAATGAAATATATAAAGGGTAAAGTGGTAAAAAGTTTTCAAATGCAAGACACTTTTATATTTGTTATATATTGTAAATTATAAATATAATAATGTATAAGCTTCAACTTCCTTAAAAAAATATATATATATATATATATAAGTTTCAACTAAATTGCAAAACCTCACTAAATTCATATATTATAGGTTGTGTATCGGCGGCCATGCCAATTTTAGTAATGCCGAAATATTGACGGTGTCTTGAATTGCAACAATTAATTAGATGGTGTGTCGAATTGTAAATTTTAAAAGATCATATTGTAATTGATATTCAACATAAGAATCGTGTATTTTTTTGCAATTAACCCCGATTAATATTAGTTATTTTCATTGAACAATATTAGTTATATTAAATAAACAAATATTATTTATACATCAATTATACAATCCAACTGATTTACTTTGAATCATATCCTGTATAGGTCCGTCTTGTGTCTTGTCTTGTGAAATAGACCCGCACGAGTCTATTGAACATTTTTTTATCTACGAGAACATTTGTAAAAATACTCACTTCGTCCTTCTTTATATTTAACGGTTTGACATTTTGAACGTCTCTCTTAAAACTTAATATATTTTTTAAGTTGTGCCCCACATTTACAATAAAGTACTCAATTTTTTTTTTTACTTTTTTTACACTTTCTACGGATAATTTTACAATAAAATACTCTCGGCATCCCATTTTAGGTCAAAATCCAAAATGAATGTTTTATTTTGTTTTCTCATACCTTAAAAGGCAAAAAAAAAAAAAAATAAATAAAAATAAAACTCTCCCAAACATCTCTTGTTTACACCTCATGACACTCAATTATTCACTTTACCCTCTCAAATTAAAACATCGCTCCAATAAAATTGAAATGACCCATCTACCCCAACTTTACACCTTTAATACTAATAAATAATTTTCTTATTAAATCCCATGTCATTTTAGCTTGAACAATAAAAAATGGAATGTAGGGAGTACTATATTCATTAAAATCCGTGTCATTTTGGATTGAGCAATAAAAAATGGTATAGAAAAAGTACTATATTCATTAAAATCCGCTTCATCTCTCAAATGTTAAACTTGAAGAAAAAAGCGAAGGAAATACACAGTATCCCGTACAAATCTATTACACATGGCAAATTATGTACAAGACAAGTTACAGAAGTTTGAATTCAATCTAAGTTGAGTTGAATTTCCATCATTGTAAGTCACTAGTCAATTATAATAACTAAATTTCATGTCGAATAAATGGTCTTAAACATATAAATTGACTACATTTTCCATTGATAGAAAATGAATAAATTAGTTATTATGTTAGATATTATTGTTTTGTTGAATTGATTAGACATAATTGTAAAGAAGATTAAACAAATAATAATACAGGCTGTCCGTATGACCATGATGTCAAATTCTAACGGTCACTTGCTTTTTTAAAACAAAGCGCTCACACATAAACCCTACCACCCAAAATCGACCGTTTTCCCCCTCACCAGCTTTCTCTCTCTCTCTCTCTCTCTTTTTCTCTCCAGAAAAAGATGGAGATCATCGTCATTTGAACACATAATTCTCTGAAATTAAGAAAATTTCTCAGCCTTTTTAGGATTTTCTTCTTCGATTTCGAGAATGGGTTGTTTTCTTGGATGCTTTGGTGGTGAAAAGGAGAACAAACGCCGCAAACACAGGATTAAGCGAGCAAGTCCCCAACGCCAAGTATGGATCCTTTTTGGTTGATTCAAATTTCACTCTCTCTGTCTCTCTCTCTCTCTCTCTCTCTCTCTCTCTCTCTCTCAGGTTAATTGGAAAAATTGATGGAATTCGTAGTTATTTCTGGTGGATTTTGCGGTGTTATGTTGATGAGGTTTTTGAATTTATTAATTGACGAGTGGGTTCCTTGATGCATACTTACTAATGTCTTCAGCCATGGATATGTAGCTTCAGTAATTGCCCTAATTTTTCTGATTTCTTCGTTCTGCCCTTTAATTTCCCTGTAGTGTAATATTCCAGACTTCCAGTGGTTTTCATTGAATATTGTTTATGTTGATGTATTATTAGTTGCATCTTAGCTGAATGATAAAATTTGTGATACAGAGAAACAGAGTTCAAAATTTTCAGCAGGAAAAAGCAATCACTGAAGAACAGGCAGGGATAGAAACAACCATCCCCACCCCTACTCCTACCCCCACCCCCACCGAATTGGTTCCAGAGTTGAGGTGAGCTTTGATTATTTCTCACCTGAGGGTTTAGATTCATCTTGTGAATTAGATGTTTTTGGCCTAAAATCGAAGCTTATTTTTTGGTGTGCAGAAATGAACCCGAGGGAGTGGAGCAACGGAGTCCGAGCCCTAAAAAACGAGTTACATTTAACTCGAATATCACGACGTATGAGCATGTTTCAATCCACGAAAGTATTGAGTCGTTGCCAGAGTGTTTAATAAATGATGAAGAAAAGCAGGGTGATTTGAATGCATCAAGTCATTCACATTCAATATGTGAAGATGATAACTCCGTCACATCAAGTGTTGGATCGTATCCTCCAAATCATAGGTACCATAATGCCAGAGAAAGCGATGATGAAGGTGAAGTGTATGGTGATAGTGACTTGGATAATTTGGATGATGAAGATGAAGATGAAGATGAATACTCTGATTATGATGATGAGGATGATGATATTGATGCTAGGATTTCCAGTCAGCAAGTGTGGACTGAATCGGTTTTAACTGAATCAATGGAATCAAGAACCGGAAATTCTTCACCACAAGGCGTTACTCAGGAGGTCGAGAGTCTGCCTTATCACGAAGTTGGGTCGAAATGTAATGCCAGAGATAGAAGTGGTTATGTTAATTCTGTGCTCAACCCTGTGGAGAATATTACTCAGTGGAAAGCTGCAAAGTCGAAAGGGACACATCTTTCAAAGCCTCAACAGAAGGAGAACTTTGAGGCAGATGCCACATTTAGTTTCACGAAGAAATCAAGAAATCAAGAAACAGCCGTTGATGCAAGTCTTTCGAATTGGTTGGCTTCTCCTGAAATCAAGAAGACTGCATCAGAAGGTTGTACTCCTGTGAGGAGCTTTGAAGATAGACCGATTTTGGGTGCATTGACGGTCGAGGAACTGAGACAGATTTCAGCATCTACTGCCTCCCCAAGGAAGTCTCCTAGCAGAAGCCCTGATGAGATGCCCATAATAGGCAGTGTAGGGACCTACTGGAATGATTCGTCTTCAACGAAGCGCTCTAATTCCGCCTCGTCTTTTAAAGGCATACCGAACACGACCAGCAAGTACAGAGAGGTATCACTCAAATGAGTCTGGTTAATGCCTTTTGCATTTGCAACATTTGGTACTAAAGCCTTTGATATGCAGGATAAGAGAGTGAATTGGCACTCAACTCCTTTCGAGACGAGACTGGATAGAGCTCTCAATCGAGGTGACTGCTGAAGTCTTTTGTTTCTCATGTTTGAGAAGTTTGTTTCCTGTTTGTGAATTCTTCTACTGCAACCTGTATGCATATTTGATATGTTTATTTTTTCATGCCTTTTTGTGTGTATCCTTATTCCTTAGACGATGTTAATACCTTCCATATGAAATGAATTGGTTGATTGGATTGATTTGTTTATATGAGGGCGATATAAGTTGTCTACATTTCATTTTATAATTCTTCTTTCTAGTACACAAAATTAACACTCAAACCTCATGCACACTATGTTCACTCTCTTAGCGTGGTTGCATATCTTACCAACGTCACCAACTAAAAAATAAAAAATATAATAATAAAATAATGGAGGAGGTGGCACCAGCCGTGACATTGGACGGGTGACCACTCCAATGTCGTCACCAAAACTAACACAATCTCTTATTTTGCACATGACAAATTGGCGGTCGTTTTTTTTTTTTTAATAGTTAAATTTATAAATATTGAAGATAATGTTTATTAAAAATATTATTAACATTCGTAAAAAAATTCTCTATAAATGGAGTCCGATTTTGAAATATTTTGAAACATAAACTACTTTTCTTTCTCTTCTAATATTTCTATCATTTCCTATTATTAATCCAAATAATTCTAATTATTTTTCAAACTCTATAAAATATCCATACTCGAAGATTATCCAAGTATTGAATTTTATTTTAACTTTTTTTTTTTTCGAATTGTAAAAATTTTCAAACTCACAACATAATGTAAATTTGTATTTTATGCATGTAATTTAATATTTGATGCATCTATTTGTTAGTTTGTGTATTTCTTTTCAATTTCGTGTTTTCAAATCTTGTAATTTTAATTTTATTATTGAATTATTAATTTATTTTAAGCTGTATGATAATTTTTTTGTAATTTATAGTTATGGATTTAGAATGTCAAATAATTTTTATATAATTTTTTACATATTACTCCCTCCGTCCCAAATTAGTTTTCATACTAATTTGGGCACACATTTTAAGAAAAGATGTAATGAGTGGAGTATTGAAGGCTACATTTGTAAACTTTTATTATTAAAGTAAGGGAGGTGGTTGGATTGAGTGTAAAAAGTAATGACATTTTTTGTAAATATATGAATATTGTGAGGGTGGAGTTTAAGGAGGGTTTTTTTTTTTTTTTAGAATGTGAAAACTAATGTGGGACAAATCAAAAGGAAAGTGTGAAAACCGATATAGAGGCGGCGAGTAAAATATAAGGAAAATTGATTATACATAATATATATTAAAAAATAATGAAGAAACAAATAATTATTTTACGTTGGGTTGATATCAATGATAAAGTATGAAAAAGTTGAAATTGAATTGGATTGTAGATTGTGTATGTGGACGAGAGAGATGAATATATATTGAAAGGTTGAGTTGGATAAGTGTTACGGATAAACATAGTCTTATAAACTAGTCTCACTTCTTTAAATAATTCAATGTGGAACAACTCACATGTGTAATTTTTCTATAATGATTTTAGAATGAATCCTCAATAATAATCTTATGTGAGACAACCTGATATGTGTATTTTTTCATATTCTCAATATGCTCCCCCACATCACATGTGAGTCCTCGTTAATCGAGGCATGATCAATCATGTCTAGTCATTTTGAGAGCCCATCTGGCTCGAGTATTGAGCCGCTCCGATATCATGTAGAAATTAATCAAAATGTGTTTGATGCGGTCCCACAAATTAAACGCACTAAATATGAGAAAGAGACTTGTCACTCCCTAGTGAAATTACATCCTAAAATCAATTGGTAATAAGAGGAATAACTCATTAGAAACTAATCTCCATTCTTTTAATAATTCAATATGAGACACTCATACGTGTAATTATTTGAGCTAGTCTCTTATGAAATATTATGCAGTGCAATATTAATAAAAAATAAAAAGATTTAAAATTCAAGCGGGTCATCCATATAAATTCGGGTCAAGATAAGAAAACATGCAGATTTGCACGAATTAGGCGTAAATCGCGATGACAACCACCAGCACAGAGACGACGGCGATCAAGAGGCGATTCAATAGAGAATTCGACGAAAACAACAACGGAGTTCAACAAAAATATCAAATTGAAAAGAAACACGCAAATATACAAAAAGAAAAATGAGAA
This sequence comes from Paraleonurus japonicus, assembly GCA_030762865.1. Taxonomy (NCBI): domain Eukaryota; kingdom Viridiplantae; phylum Streptophyta; class Magnoliopsida; order Lamiales; family Lamiaceae; genus Paraleonurus; species Paraleonurus japonicus. The sequence continues at coordinate 43,772,546 of CM061053.1, read as the reverse complement.
GATATGAATGTTTTTTTAAATTGTTAAATAAATGCTACGTATATTACCAAAACAATAACAAAGTTTATCAACAACATCAAATTGAAGTGTGTTCTTTATGCGGATCATCTTTGTTATCGATTGCATATTTTTCAATAAAAGCTGGAATTAATTCGCAATCAAGTTATCCCTGCTTTTGATTTGTTCATATGGTAACACATATTTCTCTGATAACACGTTTGTATTCAAATAGTAACACATTTTTTTTTCATGTAGTAACACAACTTTCTCTATACAAGAACATGTTTGTGTTCATATAGTAACACATTTTTTTCATATAATAACGTATATTTCTATATACAAGAACACATTTGTGTTCATATAGTAACACTCGCGCAAAGACAAAAATAAAATCTCGCTTCGGTATGTTACTATAAGATCAAACATGTGTTACCGTAGAGAAAGTACGTGTTACTAGTTCTTAAAAGAATAAAATATTTGTTGTCTTGGTTTTGTTCATTATTAACACATTTTTCTTCATAAATAACACATGTTTGACCTTTATAGTAAAACACCCGAGACCGAGTTTTTATTTTTACCTTCACACGAGTTTAGTTCATATATTTGATCTTACAATAACACATATTTACCTCAAAATCTTACATGTGGGATCAAATAGACCCACAAACTTTATTTTAACATATTTAAATCATATTTCATTAATATTGAGATCAAATAAGCTCTCACCTTAATAAAATCACACTCTATTAATAAAAATAAAGTTGTCTAAGATTATTGACTTATTTGATTCACACATATAAGATTAGAGATTTATTTGATCATATTTTTTCATTTTTATTTTTGCATTTGAGCGATTATTTTTAGGCAAATACATATTATTTATTTTACAAGAACACATATTTATCATTAAAGTAACACATGTTTAATCTAATAGTAACACTACCTTGGTAGCACTCCAGGCGAAAATTATTTTTTTGTCCTTCCGCGAATTAAATTTTTTTAGAAATATCTACCAAACACGACCTACCTCGACCCAATCCGCTCGTGATCCACGAATTTCATTATATGGATAATTTCACGGATATTTCATACAAGAATTTGTCTAATTTTTTATATTCTCAAACATAATTTTGGCAACGTTATGATTTTTTTAACAAAAGTGAACCGTTGGGATATATTTGTATGTTTACTGTTGAAACAATGATTTGGTTGCTTTATGCAATCTATTCATTTATACCATGATGAAAGGAAATTATTCATGTTATAAAAGTCTAACTCTAACCATTACCATTCCATCAATTTAATAATAGCACTTAAAATTATTAACCCTTCACAATAATTACACCACCTAAACCACCCTGATTTTCAAAGGCAGAACGTGATAACCATACCCCACATCCCATGTGACATTAAAATCCAGCTAGCACACATAATATACTGCCAATTCTCTCTCTCTCTCTCTCTCTCTCTCTCTCTCTCTCTCTCTCTCTCTCTCTCTCTCTCTCATGGCAAGAAACACATCACTACTCCTATTGGTTTGTTCAGTGATCTTGCTGATTGGCCAAGCATCAGCTGACTGGAACATTCTGAATCAGAGAAAGAGACATCTTTCTGGCAGTAGCCTGAAGAACTACTGTGAGAGCTGGAGATTCAATGTGGAGCTAAACAACATTAAAGGCTTCGAAGTTGTTCCACAAGAATGCACTGACTACATAGGAAAATACATGACTTCATCTCAGTACAAAGCTGATTGCCAAAGGGCTATTGAAGAATCTCAGCTCTTTCTTAGCAACTGCTGCCCCTGCTCAACCAAAGACGATGCAAAAAATGCATGGATCTTTGATGTTGATGACACCCTGTTATCCACCCTCCCTTACTTCAAGAAACACGGATTCGGGTTCGTTTTTATATTCTAATCGTCTTACGTTTATTGGAAAATAAAAAAATAGTAACTTTGGGGGTTGCAAATTAAAGAAAAACATCGTGAACACGAGCCTTTAAACTAAGGACGTTACTTTTTTATTTATGTCAAGTCGGGCTAACTCGGGTCAATTTTGTTTATATATACATAAATTAAAAATTATTGATCTTAATATATAGGCAAAGACGGATCCAAGGATTTCGTCTCGAGGGGATACTTCATATAGCAAAGGGGAAAAAATTTTTATTATTCAAGGGAAGCGAAATAACAAAACATTATAAATTTAAGGTATAACTAAAAAAAAATTCATACATATAGTAGAGAAATTTTAAATCCAGGAGGCGACCGTACCCCCACGCCCCTTTAAATCCGTCCCTGTATATAGGGATCAAAGCCTGATTTCCAGTCATGCGTGAGACTTGAACCCGATCTGGGCTGCTTTGGGTCAATCTGACCTACATTTACTGTTACGATATCCCACATTGGTTCCACATAAAAATGTAGAAGAGTATATATATATATATATATATATATATATATATATAAAAAGGTGGGAGTCAACTCTTGCTTAACCGTTAACAATAGGTTTGGATTAAGTTAGGGCTCCCTAGTTTATATTTCTAACATTTACATAAATTAAAAAGTATTGACCTTAATTTATAGCCCGTAAACATAATATTCTCTTTTACAACCCCCAAAGTTCTGAAAAAAACATTTTTACCTGCATTTACCATCATAACTTTTTGAAATATATAATTGCATAATTTAGGGAAATAAGCTAAACATTACATCTCTAGAAAAATGGATGATGAGTGGGAAAGCACCTGCGCTTGACCATACACTCAAATTATTCCATGAGATCAGAGAAAAAGGTTTGAAGATATTTTTGATCTCAAGTAGAAGAGAGTCTCTAAGAGATGCCACTGTCAATAACCTCATCAAAGAGGGCTATCATGGATGGTCTGCTCTTATACTCAGGTATGCTTGTGACCAACTAATTTCATTTAACTATTTCAATTTAGTTTTAATATTAAAAATTTGTTTAATTTTGGTATAAAATAGCTAGAAATTAATGTCTAATTCGGCTACATAACTTGACTATTATCTAATTTTGACACAAAATTAAATCCTCATGTGACATAAAATGACACAGCTTCAAATATTCCGGCAATTTAGGAGCTAAAATTGGAGAAAATTTTAATACAAGAACTAATCGAAATAACTATTTTTTTGGGACCAAAATTGGATATTAGACAAGTTATGAGGAAAAAATGTTTTATCTACGGATCTAAAATTTTATTTTCCAAAGTACATGTATAAAACTTAAAATAATTTCCAGCATCTAAGTTACAAGTTAGTATTTGATTAAGTCAAAGTATAATGTGAATTAGTTTCACCATGAAACTTGTTTATATTTATGTGTATTTTTAGTAGTATTTTTTTTTTATTCGAATCCATGACCTTTGGGCAAAGGTAGTGAAGCTCTAACCACTTGAGCTACCACTTCGTCGTGTTTTTAACAATACTAATTCTTTCTTTAAAAAATATTAGTTTGATAATAATACCGTATACAAAAACAACTAATACTATTATGAATTGTATGATAAAACTAATTTACAATAAATTTAGTCTTTGATTAATAATCATCAAAAGAGTGTTACATAGATTTTCACAATGTGATTGAATGGTAGGGATGTGGAAGATGAAGATAAGCATGTGCAGAAGTATAAGGCAGAAGCAAGGAAGAGATTGGTTAAGGAGGGGTACCAAATATTGGGCATCATAGGTGATCAATGGAGCACTTTTGAAGGAAGCCCAACTGCCAAAAGAACATTCAAACTCCCAAATTCCTTGTACTATGTATCCTAATTTTATTTTTGTTAAGATAAAAACTTATGTGAAACGATCTCATGGTGTGACCGTTTATAAACTAGTGCACTTTAATACTCATCTCTTTCAAAGTGTTAAAACGTCATTACCAAATTATATTCTATCTCACGCAGACCTACTCTTTCGTTAATTGTACGTAAAAGTTGTATTTCATGTAATTTTTTTTTCTTACAAGTTGTAATTCATGTAAATTATGCTCTGTCTCGATGTGAGACGGTCTTATGCAGAGACCTACTCATTCGTTAATTGTATGTACAATTTATATTTTATCACTTATCAAGCAATACTCCTATGCTAATAAAATAATATCCCACTATTTTTTAAACAATTTGACGTTTTTCTTATACTTTGTACTACTTTTTTGATCGAGGAAATGACAACTCGAGCCCATGACCTTTAAGTCATAGGTAGTGGAACTCTAACTACTTATAAACTATACCGCTTCGTTATATTGTAAACTACTTACATCGTATTTCATTTAGGGGACACTCTTGTGTGAGACCGTCTCATGCATGAGACAGGACATGAGAGGAGTCAATTTTTAATAAATTGTTATCACTTTTTCATAAATTGTTATCACTTTTATACTAATTTGTATCACTTTTATATTAATTTGTATTATTTTTTTAAAAAGTGATAATAATTTATTAAAAAGTGACTCGATCTCATGCATGATACCGTCTCATATAATTTTTTGTCTTCATCTAGTAATATGTTATAATACATATAGTATTACTGCAGTATAAGTTGTGCATTATTATTGTTTAACACTCAAACTATTACTAAATTACATTGTATTACATATAATAATATGTTTTACAATAGGCTTAATTGCAAATAAAATCACTACTTTTTCGCAAATTGCAATTTAATCTAAACTTTTGAATCTTGTTAAAAAAACTCCAATTTAATCTTTTTTGCAATTTAAGCTTACGGGCGCTTTATCCTTGCCCGAAAGCTAATGTGTACAAAAACGTCATCATCATCCCAAGAAGCATCCACATCGAGAAAATATGCATAAAAAAAAGCTTAATTGCATATTAAATCACCACCTTTTCCGAAAATTGCATTTTAATCTAAACTTTTGATTTTTTTAAACAAAACTTCCATTAATATTTTTTTACATTTCAATCTTACATGCATATTAGCTTCTCCTCAGTAGCCATATTAGCTTCTCCATGTAGCTAATGTATCGTTGAAATTTAAGGGTTTTATTTTCTTTGCTTAAATGAAAATCGACTATAATTTTAATTTTTTTATTATACTTTTACTATACATTGTAAAATAAATCGTATAAAAATAAATCAAAACTAAAACTTAAAAATTAAACTAATTTTATTTTATTTAAATTAAAATATTTTCATAAATTAAAAAATAACAAATTAAATGACGTCATTTCACTCACGTGTCGGTCACGTGCGTACATAATCCGACGAAAATGGATGACAATGATAATTTTTATCTGTGACATGTTGGTGGGTATTTCAATTCATTGGGAACTTAACAAAATTAATTAAATTGGAGTTTTGTTTGCCCAAGATTTAAAAGTTTAGATTAAAATGCAATTTCGGAAAAGGTGGTGATTTAATATGCAATTAAGTCTTTTTTTTATGCATATTTTCTCGATGTGGACGCTTCTGGGACGATGACCGTATGTTTTTTTTTGTACACATCACCTTTCGGCAAGGATAAATCGCCCGTGAAGCTTGAATTGCCAAAAAAATTAAATTGAAGTTTTTTTAACAAGATTCAAAAGTTTAAATTAAATTGCAATTTGCGAAAAGTAGTGATTTTATTTGCAATTAAGCCTTTACAATATTAGCCATACAATATTTAATTATTCGGTTCAACAATATTTAAACAAGGCAAAGTGTACTATGAACAAGAGTTCATGGTAAAATTTGATCCATTTTAAAGAGTATCGGTTGTAATAATCAAGAGTATTACTTATATTAACTAAAAGGTATCGGTTGTGATAATCAAGAGTATTACTAAAGAGTATCAACTGTGATAAATGAAAGGTATTACCTATATTACTAAAGTGTATCAATGGAAATAATTGAAAGATAAATTGATTTATTCTTTCAATATGGATCAAGTTTTTCACCGTGAAACTTGATTCATAGGAGACACACCCTGTAAACAAATACCTTATAATGTTCCATGGACCATTACACTACAAGGCATGACAAGATTATAGTATTAGGTTCAATAGTAATACATTAATAATAACACTTTTAAGATTTAAAATTAACACCTGCAAACAATCCAACTTGTTTTGACCGAATGCTCCATTTGAGCCTAAAAGATATGGGAATTATTTGGAATTACCTAATTAAGCAAACATCGATGATTTTGGGTGTAGGCATTATTTAGGACAACAAAACACTCAAAACTAGCAACAACTAACGGTAAAAACATGAAATCACGAAATACCACAATAAAAATTACTGTTACAGATAAAGTTAAACACAAGAGTTATATAATGACAAGGGTAAAACGAGGATAAATATTTTGTTTGAAAAGGCTAGGATTACTATTTATTCGCCAATGATGAGAGTAAGGCGAGATTAAGCTGTGGACTAAATTAACCCTATCTTTAGCGAGTGTTAAATTAAGATACATGTGGGTCTCCTATAAATAAGTTTCATAGTATGCAACTTATATTTGACCAATTTCTTTGCCCATTAAACATAATCCTAAACCTCGACCTATTGATTTTTACCCATAAAATTTGAATCATAACAAGGAAAAAAGTTTCATACCATGAAACTTCTTCACACAAGAGTCTCACAAATATTAAATCGGTTAACGAGACTAGTCCACTCACAAGGATTGAATTTACTAGTAGGTTTCTTGTGCAATAGATGTATCATGCAACTCAAATGCACTTTTTTTTTTTAACGGGAACTCAAATGTACTTTTAGTATTATTGTTTTTAGTGAAATTTGCACTTATTTTCATTTGCTATATATTTTCCGTAAAAACAATCAATACTATTATTACCGTTTGGTAGACATGTTTAGCAATAAGATAAGGACCTAATTTAGCCTAAATTAGGTCCTTATCTTATTGCTAAACATGCCTACCAAACGAGCACGAGTCACTACTACACATTTGGACTTAGACAGATTTACTTAGAGAGCATTTAAAAAATCGCTCTCTAAGTGGTGGCTTAGAGAGCGGTTTTACGAAAATATATTTAAAAAAATGGGTATAGACAATGGTTTTTTACCGCTATCTAAGATTAATTCTTAGACAATGGTTATTAACCGCCTAAGTGGTCAACTCTTAGACAGCGATTATTAACCGCTATTTAAGTGGTTTAATATTAGACAACGATTTTTAACCGCTATCTAAGAATTAATCTTAGATAGCGTTTAAAACCGCCGTCTAAGAGTTTGAACCCTATATCAGCAGCCTTCGTCCCCAATTATCAAATTCGCGATTACACACAGCCCTCCCTCTCAAATATCCTCCGCCGCCGCCGACCCAGCCCACCGCGCGCCGCCGCCGTCGACGCAATCTCAAGGTTTGACTTAAATCCTTGTCAGTAAATTTTTCCTTTGTTGATTTTCATTTTCATTTTACTCGTTTAATCGATTCAAATTTCTAGGAGATATGTATATGTATTTATACGCTCAAACCGCTTCGTTGAAGATCATAATTTGTTTAATTGCAACTCTTTTGCTTCGTTGTTGAAATAATAAGTTGCTCAAGGAAATGGATGCTTCACCAAAATGTTATGTTTATTTTCTTTGCATGAAACGTGTTTGATAAAATATCATTAGAAATTTAATTTATTTCAATTTTAATTTTTATTGAATTGGTTGTTCTTGATTTCACAGCTTAAATTAAAGTTATTAGTTTGCTATTATTGTTTTCAAATTTGCTATGGTGAAATGATGAAGTTGCGCGATGAAAGAGATGGAATTTTGTTTTAAGTTAAGGGATATGTTATGAGAAGGAGGGTTTATGGTTAATTTAGTTTAGATAATATGGGTGTTAAAGTTTCCATTATTTATTGCATTAATTGATGAGTTTAGATATTTTTTATTAATTTTTATATAATTTAATTTGTTAATTTTGAGTTTTCTAATGCTTAATTTGTGTATTTATGTTTAATTTATTAAATTTAAAAAACATCTAAATAGTGTTGAAGGACAAAATAGTATTTTGATGGTTTGGATTAATTTGTTTATGTATTTATATTACACTTGTAGATAAAAAGTACCAAAAATCGCGAACAAGCTAAGAATATGGAGGCGCGATATCGTGGATCTTCCGTGAGGCTATGCACGCATTAGGGAAGATATGGTGAGATCAAAATCCTAACTTTTAATTTTTTATATATTCACTTTTAATATATCTAATAAGGGGACATGTTTATCATTATCGTAGAAAGAAGAAAAAGGAAAGCGAGAGAGAGTGCGCCTGTTGTTACCCGTTACGAGTTATTTCGTGCTACAAGAAAGAGCCGAGATGGGAATATTCCCGATTACAGAGCACAACGTATCATTGAAGAAGCGGTAATTCATCTATTATTTTATCTTTGAATTATAAACTATTATTTCATTTGAAATTATTTAATAATAATTTCTTTCAATTCAGGAGCGCAAATCTCAGTAGCATGACGCCCGACGTCCTCCGCACGATCGGCCCCGATGATCTGCTTGCACGGCAATAGATCGTCAGAGCATCCCGGACGCATACGAGGTAATCGGATATGGCGTCACAAAGACATCTCTTTCGATGGCACCCGGTATTGCGGCCATGTCTATAGTGGATATACTTTCGGTGCAGGTTGCTAACTTGGCTAAACAAGTGGAGTTCATGAATCGAGACGGATGAGACAAGGGGCGCCATCGAGTGGTGCTAGTCATGTGAAAATGAGCTCCATCTATATTTTCTACCGATGCTAGAAATGACTTCATTGATCCACTTCAAAACATCTCCTGTGTATTAGATGTGTCTTGTATTTATTTTAATTAAAGACTAGTATATTAAAATTTTCTAACCGAATATCCTCTTTGAGCATACGACTCTTTGTTACCTTTATTTGGATCATCCAACTCGGTTGGTGGCCACCGGAATGTTGTATGACAGCTCTCGTGGAATGATCCATGGTCGCCCCTCACTCCCGATTTTATGAGAGTCACCCTCGATGTACCCGAAATCGGAAAAGAGGATTCACCGGTGCCAAAACCAAGTAGAGGCCACCACGGTTGGAGAGACAATCGGACACTTTCTCGAATGGCCGCACCACTTGGTCTCTCACAACAAGAAGGTAAAATAAATGTTATATTAAAATTTATTATCTTATTTGTTCTAAATAATATTACAATTTGATTGTAGAAATTGCCGACTCCAAAAAAAGAGCGCACAAAAATCAAGGGATGTCGTATATAGTGAGAGAGAGAGAGACCGAGGGAACCCACCGTTGGTGTGCGCAGACGGTGATTAGGTTATCCCATGCCCGAGACTTATCCCACGACATCACCGTACAAAATACGGTGTGCTTAATGGTAGACTCCCGCTTTCGTGCCAATTGCGGTTCCCATTCATGCTCACTTTCATCGATCGATTATGAGGAATTCATCCAACGGGATTATGTATATGAAGTCCTACACAATAAATGGTTGAGTGCAAGTACTATGACTTTTTACCTTAGGTATGTGTTTATTAATAATTCTCAAAGATTTACTTTATATATATATATATATATATATATATAGTTTAATTTTCTTATAAAATATTAATTTGCATATGTTGGTTAAAGATATTTGGGTGAGGTATATCTCTCCATAGATATCGAGGCAGTAGAAAGTATTCCTTCATCTCCCCAAGTGTGTTGCATGTTTGGTCATATGGAACAGCTTAATGAGGGACGTTGTTCAACATATTATGAAATTTTCTCGAGAGACCATTTCATTTTTTGGCCAACAAATGTGGGGTGAGTACAATAAATATTTCATAAAATTTTCTATTTATATAAACAAATGGTTAGTTTTAATATTGTTAATATAATGTAGTGAGCATTGAGTCTTTGGTGGCCATACACACGAGTACACTTGTTGTGTATTATATGGATCCAAAGGGTGGAATGTATACACATCATCCCGATCTCATTAGATTTATGGATGGGTAAGTTAATTTTTAATATTCTCATATTATGATTTGTTTTACTTTTAAAATTATGCATATCTAATCTATTTTTATTTTTAAATATAATATAGTGTGATGAAAATGTATCGGAGTAGCCTTCCAGTCAAAACTCACAAACTATTAGTAAAGTGTTGTGGAAAAACATTAAGGTAAACTTACTTTAGAAAATTATCAAATCAATAGAAATTAATAATCATAGTTGTAGTACGTGACTTTAATTGCTAATCAATAGGTTCCGAGGCAAGAAGATGGCATTCACCGTGGACATTTTGTGTGTTGCTTCATTGAAGATATAATCCGTGCTTCTCACATTTCCACCATTCCATTCAAGTAAGTCGATTATCGATTTATTTAAATTATTATTGATTGAATAAAAATTCATATTATTTAATTAAATTTTCAATGTAATTTGCGGTTATGATACACCTCGATTGATTTTTACAACAACGATAGAATGGACAAATGGATTGGGTATTTTTACAATCGATTCTTGTAATAATATTGTTCTTGTATGTAACTTTTGGTAACATGTAACTTATATATTAATTTTTGATGATATATAATATTTCATGTTTTTTGTATATTTAATTATATTTATTTATTTGATGTTACCAATTAAAATTAATATTAGTATAAGTATTGGTAATTTTTGTATATAAAAGCAGGTTTATAAATATAAAAAAATTATATAATTAAAATGAGATTAGATAGCGGTTAAAAACCGCTGTCTAAGTGAGCTTATATAGCGATTAAAAACCGCTACCTAAGGGGGTGAGCTTAGATAGCGGTTAAAAACCATTGTCTAAGGGGTGGATTTAGATGGCGGTTAACAACCGCCGTATAAAGTTCCCCACTTAGATAGCGGTTATCAACCGCTATCTAAGTCCGCCCCTTAGACAACGGTTTTTAACCGCTATCTAAGTTCCTCCGCACTTACATACCGATTCTTAGAGAGCGGTTATAACCGCTATTTAAGCTCAATTTTAACCGCTATCTTAGCCCTTTTATGTACTAGTGAGTGCTACAAGAATTTGTTTAGGCTTATATACTTCAAATTAATAATTCGAGTAAAAAAATCAAAATCTAAATGGATTAGGAAAATTAGGTCTAGTCTTAAAAAGAAAATTTCTATTTAAAAAAATGGGTCCTACCGATCACAACCCTTTTAACATCCTAGTGTGCTGGTTTTTGTCTTTTTTTTTTTTTTTTTTTTTTTTGAGAGGTGTTTTTGTCTTTTTCTTTACTAACAAGTGTTGGTATTTTTGTTGGATGGTCCGTCAACATATTTGTCTCATGTAGATGAATGAAAATATAGGTATATATAGAAATATCGATATTTAATTTTATTATTGATAAAATAAATAAATAAAATTATAGAATTTATTTATTAAGGGGACACTTGTTTGGAAATTCTTTAATCGCAATGAGAATGCGAATTAATATAAGACAATGTGGTGTTTAATGAAAATAAAAGATATGGATGCTATTATTTTTTCTCTTAAGGTAATCATTACCCATTATAATTAACCTTTTTCACATTTACAATCACTTCTCATCAATCATTCCCATCCACCACCAATAACAAGCTTCTTTTATCTCATTTTTTTAAAAATTGGAGCACAACACCAATGATGTAACCAACATGGAGACATTTCTTCCTAATTTTATTCCCATTAAAGATCTCGTAATAAGCGTCCCTAATAATGATGGAAATTGACATAAAATTTCAGATAATAATTATTACTAACTTTATTAAACAAATTTAACTTAAAATTTCAACAAAATGAATTATTTATAATAACATATTAATAAAAATACATAAATAATGTAAAACGATACAATAAACTACTAATAATACCAAAATAATGTCATATGAACCTCAAATATATATATAAAAAAATTATCTTAGTCTAAACATTACCGATATATTTTTATATATATATTTTTTAAAAAAATTGATATTTTGAAAAAATCGATATATTACCGATATTTAGAAAGTTTTGTGCTACAAATCACCGATATTGATACAAATATATTCCGATATTAAAAAAAAAGAATTCTAATAAATATCCATATTGAAAATCTAAAAGATATATAAATATCCATATCGAAAATCTAAAAAATAGATGAGTAGTATTTGTGTGCATATTGTGCACAATAAAAATTATGTGTACAAAGTTTGGTTACAGGTGTAGTATTATTTCATGTACCGTATAGTATTAGTTTGATTACGGTATAGTATTATTTTAGGTAATCGTATAATATTAGTTTTGTTACAATGTAATATTATTTGACATTGTATAGTATTAGGTTAGTTAGCAACATTGTATAATTTTAATTTAATTACAGATAATATTAGATAAAAATATTGTGCACACTATTTTTTTTTGAAAGGTTGTGCACACAAATTAGAGATGTTAAAAGGGCCGCGGATCGCCCGTTTAGCCCTGAAAAATGAAGGGTTAGGGCCGGGGGTTTAATGGCCCGTTTAAAACCGGGCCTTTTGGCCCGGGCCGATTAGCCCACGGGCTAAAAGGGCTAGCCCGGTTTTCTCGGGCTGGCCCACACCCCGTTATTATTATTTTTATTTTTTATTTTTAATTTTATTATTAGTTATTTAATAAGGAAAAAATTGGAGTTGAAAATTCTTAGAGGTAAAAGTTAATAAAGAACAAAATTTTACTAAAAGGGTTTGAGATATTTCAAGAAAAAAAAAAAAGAATAGAATGTTCGCAAATAAGTTGAGTTTATTCCCGATTTATTTTTTTTTCCGGAAATGTAAAATGCATTTGACAATCTATTTTGTTGTAATTCCTTATTGTTTAACTATTTTGATGTATTTCTAATGAATTTATGAACAATATTTATGTTTTAAGTTTGTATTATGTTATATTATAATTATAATTTAAGATTTTATATTAAAAATTAATTTTTTTCTTCTGAGCCCGTTAGTGGCCCGTTTAGCCCGTAGCTCGCTAGGATTAGCTTCCAACAATTGTCGACCCGCTAAGAGTGAACCGGTAAGGCCCGAAACCGTTTAGGGCCCATGGCCTGTAGGCCGGCCATAATGGGTTAGGCCAGTAGGTGTAACATCTCTAACACAAATATTTGCAATAGATATATATCGATGAAACTAGATGAGCTCCGCGTATTACGCGGTATTTTCGTTAAATAAACTTTACAATATAATATATTATATATAATATTTTCAAATAATAATATATATATTAAAATAATGTATATGTATAAAAAAATTGTAATTATAATATTAAATTTAAATAATGATAATATTAATTGTATGACAATTCATGCTATGGATTAGAATTATTATAATTATGTGAAAGAATTTGCTATAAGATTTGTTTCAAATTTATTTTACTATTAATAAAAAAAGAGACGATTAGTAGAATTTTTTTATATAATTGATGCATAAATATTACTCCGAATAATATATATATATATATATATATATATATATATATATATATATATATATATCGTATATTCACAATAAATATCATATATGATTATATTAAGTTTTTTTTTAATAAAAGTTGATACAACCACAATTTTTCTTACATACATTTATAGGCTTAAGTTAAATATAATTTTATGTTTAAAAATTGTCATATGATAACACTTTTTAGATATAAAATAGATATTTAAAATATTTAAAGATTTATATATTAACTTATTTATTAAAAAATATACATATTGTGCAAGAGGTCTAAGGTTCAAACCTCCTTAGAAATATATTTTTTAATTAATTTCTATATTAAAATGCCACATAGATGTCATATATTAATTATAAATTATTCAGTGTTAATAAAATCTATTAATTGAAAATTTCGATCAATCAAAATGTTAATAAAATCTATAAAATGAAGTCAACCTAACTAAAAGACAAAGAATCCAATTTGAATAATTAGTATTAATGTGATTGAGAAAATAAAGGGAATGACACGCAGTGATTAAACCAAAGGAAATATTAAGGAAAAATACTAAAAAAATTGACACACGTCCTCAACTTAATAATTTTGGCGACACCTACGCCAAACTCGTCAGATTTGTGACACATGCGATTGATCAACTCCCTATTAAGAATATATGGATTTCGAGTTTTGCATACACAAACGCGTTAAAATGCGCGTGGTAAGATGTGAACTCCGGCGTATAAAATGATTGGATATTTGGAACAAGCCAAACTCAAATAGAAGACAGCAAAAAAAAAAAAAAAAAAAAAAATCGCACTCTTCAGTCGTCACCGTAGAATTCCTTTTGGCCTCTCGCCGGTGACGGAATCTCCCCCTCTCACAACTCTTCAGCAAGCAAAAATACGTCGTTTTCGAAATCGTACTTGTTATGCTCAGCCGTCAAAATTTTACGGCTTAGATTTTTACTAGCTCAATTCCCCTTGCTTTTGTGATTTTCAGGTAATGATTTCATGCCTTTGCTTCTGATTAATGCTTAAAATAGTTGATTCTAGCTGAATTTGCTGTAATTGGACCCTTTATAGAAGTTTCGATTATGACCCTCATCGGTTGAGAGATTATCTTTGAATCTTACCCACTTACACGTTTAGAGGTTCTGTAATTTTTCTGATTTCTGATTATAGGCTAGTGATGTTCACTGGTCCTTGTCCATGATTGAATTCACGATGGTTCTGGTTAATTTTCCAAAATCCTTTTAAAATTGAGTGCCTGGAATTTGGTTTAGTTAGGACTCGTGGTGTTTTAATCTTGACTTGATTTCTTTTGAGTTCACTGGATTTGAGCTTAACAAGGGGTTTTATTTTTTAATACCATAGATGACAATGGGGCTGTGTAGTACTGCAGGTTATTTTTTGTGCAAATGGACGATTCACATAAATTGCTAGCAATAGTGTACTGCGGCAGCATGATATAAGCCAGGATACTGCTATTGTGAATGGATATGTTGCATGTATCAAAATCGATATAAGTATCTGTGCTAGACAGAATGCAAATCCAGCCGAAACTTATGATCTGTCAAGTTTTTATTACCTTTTCTTCTTGTTTTAAAAATTATAATATTTGACCCATGGTTGGGTGCTGCAATTTATTGTCTTTGATGTGGGGTGTAAGGAAACCAACACCACTTACTAACTTTATGAAAATTTATTCGCTGGTAAGGATTAGAAATGTTTAGTTTTTGGAAAGCCGACCGTCCAGACAAAGGATAGCTTGGTCTTTAAGTTAATGCTTGTGATGTACAATTCAGATTTTACATGCAACATGATTGGTTGGATTTCCATTACAGAGTTCTGATTCACTGCTTAGGAGCCAAAAGTATATTAAGATTCTGGGTGCTGGACATTCATTGTTAAGAATTACTTAACAGGACGTTGCCATGGAAGTGGAGCCACCAGAGTGCCCGGTGTGTCTGCAGGTATACGATGACGTATCTGCCATCCCACGCGTGCTCAGCTGTGGCCACACCACTTGTGAAGCCTGCCTCAAGCAGCTTCCCGGCCATTCCCCAACACTATCCGCTGCACGATGTGCACCCTCCTCGTGAAATTCCCAAATTCGCCTTCATCCCTGCCAAAGAATATCGACCTCCTCCACTTCTCTTCTGCACTCCAACACGGCCACCCAGTCAAGGAGAAAAATGTTATTTCTCCATCAGCGCCTTCGAGAATTGAGGAATACCCATCAGCCGTATTTCCATCCACCCTAAAGTCGTGGTCGTTTGAATTCTATCGTACATGGAAGAAATGGATCCTCCCAAAAGACTGTATATTGATTGAGAATACGATTTTGGATCATGATGGTGGGGTAGTCAATGGAAAAGTTTTCAAGCCTTTTGAGAGTGATCATATGATTGGGTGTGCTTTGAGGGGGAAAGAAAATGTGGGTCTCAAGTTAAAGTTGGGATTTTTGTGGAGAGAGAAGAAGATTCTAAGAATTTTAAGTCTAGCTATGAGTCAAGAATTATGACAGTTTTGTGTGGGATGAAAGAAGCAGAGAGAAATGGATTGGGAATCATATTATATGCTACCCATAGAGTGAGTAATGTGGGAAAGGCTTATGGGTTTTGGTATAACGAGGATGATAAGTGTGTTTATGTTGTTTGGGAGAAGTTTTCTTCATCAGATTTGATTGAGTGTGTTCTTAAGAAAAAGAGGATGAAATGGAAAGGTTGGAGTGCAGAAGAAATAACTTTTTTGGGGATGGTGGGTATGGAGACATGTGAAATTTTGAGCTGCTTGCATCTTAAGGAGCTTATTATTGGGTTCTTGAGTTTGAGTTGTGTCAGTTTCAGTGATTTTGGCCATGTGTGTATAGATTTAAGTGAGGTTCTAAGTACTTGTAAGAGAGTGAGTGTGGCAGTTGGTAGTTGTTGCAGAGATTTGAATAATAGCTTGAAGAATAATTTATTGGATCTAAACTTTGTGTTTATTAGTCCTGAGATGTTATTAAAGTCTGTTGTAAAGGAGGGTTTTGAGTTGAATCCTCGAATATCTAGATACGAAGTAGGTTCTGCTTCAGATGTTTGGTGTGTTGCCTGTTTGCTGGTTTGCGTTATTGTTGGAAGCTCTTTTATAGAAGAGGTGAAATCTTTCTCCTATGTTGTTTTTAGTGCTATTAAGGATAAAGAGGATTCTGATTTTTCTTGCTTGTACACGAGCTGGATGGAAAAATTGCAGCACTTTTAGAAGGTAGGTTGGGTTTGACATGTGTTGCACTACAGAAGACTTTGTGCAAATGTTTGGGGTTTGAGCCTGGAAATCGACCAGTTATAACTGAATTATGGAAATGCTTGAGGGAGTTGGTTATTGAACCAAAATTTGATATAGGACTCAGTTCAAAGCAGGAAATAAAGAAGGAAATCTTAGGTCATTATGTGGTAATAGGAGATGTGTGTCTCATAGTCGGGGAATCTGACAAAGATACAGGCGATGAAGATGATGTAGAACCGAGGGTTGAAAGAGATGTTATTGATGGAATCTCTTGGGGTAAAGTTAAATGTGTAGAGATGAGAGGTCATCTTGATTGTGTAACAGGGTTAGCTATTGGAGGGGCTTCTTGTTCAGCTCCTCTTATGATAAAACAGTTCATGTATGGTCCCTGCATGATTTTTCAATCGTACACTCGTTTAAAGGTCATGAGCACAGAGTTACATCTGTTGTTTTTGTGGATGGTGAAAACCAATGTGTATCAGTGGTGACAATGAAGGCATTATATGCATTTGGGAAGCGAGTTTTCCCTTTCCTGAAGAGCCAATGAAAAAGCTGTATGAGAACAAGGACTGGAAGTATAGTGGCATTCATGCTATGGCCACTTCAGGCAATGAATATCTGTACACTGGAAGCGGTGACAAACTTGTTAAAGCATGGTCGTTGAAGGATTACAGTGTCTCATGTGTAATGAGCGGTCATAAGTCTGTAGTCTCGTGTTTAAATGTTTGTGGTGGTGTTCTTTATAGTGGAAGCTGGGATGGGAGTGTTCGTTTATGGTCTCTAAGCGATCATAGTCCATTAGCAGTACTGGAAGAGGACAGTATGGGGAAAGTAGCGCCCGTGTTGTGTCTTTATTCGGATCACCATTTGCTGTTGGTTGGTCATGAGAATGGTACCATAAAAGTATGGTGCAATGATGTGCTTGTAAAGACCATAGACACACACAAAGGTGCTGTTTTCTCGGTTAGCAAAACCGGGAAACAGCTGTTTAGCGGGGCTGGGACAAGACGATTAGTGTTGAGGAAATATCGGAAGATATTGATGAGATGGATGTTACATCTCTAGGGTCTATTGTTTGTAATTCCACAGTAACAGCTCTCATGTATTGGCATGGGAAACTGTTTGTTGGACAAGCTGATAGAACTATAAAGGTCTACCATGGAGTGTAGCAAGGTGGACCAAATTCATATTTTTGGATTTGGTTTGAGATCTATTGTTATTCAATAATATGACTATTACACATCTTAGTTAAATAACACGTAAGAAGTGTAATTACAACTATTATTATCCTTTTGTTTCCCCTTTTTCGTCTAAAATGTCATTCATGTAAATCATGTAATTGCTGAAAAATTTATTCGGGTAGATTATGACCCTTTTTAAAACGTGTAAGCGTAATTTGTCCCTTTTACACTGCCATTACTTTCATGATTTTTAACACATTTAAACTGCTTCTGAGTATTGCTCAAAACATTTAATTTTAGCTGAATTTGCTGTAATTTGTCCCTTTTTATAAGTTTGAATTGAAATATGACCCTCATTGGTTAAGGAATTATCTTTGAATCTTATCCAATTACACGTTTCAGTTCTGGTTATATGCAAGTGGTGTTCATTGACCCCTTATCCATGGTTGGATTGAGGATGATTTTGATTAATTTTTCAAGGTCTGGTGGTGTTTCAACCTTGACTTGATTTTTGAGTTCATTGGCATCGAGCTCAACAAAGGGTTTATTTTTTATTACCATATATGATGATGGCAATGGGGCAGTGTTACTGCAGCCTGCAGGTTATTTTTTTGAAGGGACAATTCACATAAATTGCTAGTAATAGTCTGCTACGCCAGTATGTTATAATCCAGGATACTGCTATTGTGAATGGATATGTTGCATATATCAAAATCGATATACGTATCTGTGCCAGGCAGAATGCAAATCCAGCCGAAACATATGATCTGTCTATGTTTTTATTACATTTTCTTGTTAAAATAATTTAATACTCCATATTTGGCCTATGGTTGGTTTCTGTTGTCTTTGAAGTGGGGTGTGAGACAACCAAATCTTGTTATTAATTTTTAAAAAAATTTCATTGGTAAGGATGAGAAATGTTTTCTGTGTTGGCAAGCCTACAATCCAGCCAAAGGATATCTTGATCGTTAAGTTTATGTTTGTGATATACAACTCAGGTTTTCCGTGCTAGATTATTGATTGGATCTCCGTTAAAAATGTTTCTAATTCACTGCCTAGGAGCCAACAATGCATTAAGATTTCAGGGTTTTGGACTTTCATTGCTTAGAATTACTTAATTAGTGCTTTCACCTTATGAGAATGTGCTATAGACAGAATGTCTTGGAGCAAAACAGAATCAGATGAACTTTTACTGTGATGCTAACTGGAATGGTTATTCCGTCCGTAATCCATGAAATATATTAAGTATTGTTTCTATGTGTTGAATGAAGTTACAGATCAATAGATAAACCTTGTTAATAATGTCCCTATCCTCTTTGGATAGTGTATATGCCAATAGAAATGTTATGTTTCAATTTTGTGAGAGGACTTTTACTCAACCTAACGAGTATTGAAATCCCTGATCTCTGTATTACAACTTTTTTATCTCTTTCTGTTTTCCTGGCCTGCACAGAGGATATGCCTTATTCAGAATTTTCAAATGCATTTATTTGATTGACCATTTATGTGCATATTTACCTCTATGTCTGAGTTTGGTTGGTATTTTTGTGCTATAATTTCAATAGGTGATTGAAGAAGCTGCTGGCTACTCATATTTTACACGCAAGCCATCGATGGATGCGAAACGTGCTTTATCTATTCAAAGATCAGGCCCAAGACAAATTCGAACATTGGGGTGTCAACATTATCTGCTTCATTTACTGCCCTTCCAAGTGCTTTGGAAGAGACATATCCAAAAAGTTTAGAATCTCAGAGCATTTCTTTGAACAGGCAATTCATGCAACGACCTCCAGCTGTTGTTTCACCATTGTCTTCTTCTTCAGGATTTTCTACGGATCTTCACTTTTCATCCGTTCAACAACAAGAAAAGCATCCAAGACATTCCCCTTTCATTTCTCAAACAACAAGTAGTGGAAAATCAGTTATATTACAACATCCTGTTGATTCAAAAGTTCTTCAGTCGTCCGCATCAAGTCATTTCAGCACTAATACATTGCCTGAATTTCATGATTTTCCACTGAGCACAACAACACAGAGTAATCAATTGTTTGGGAGTAATGGTGATGACCACAGTAAACCAAATGATTGGCAGGATTGGGCTGATCAGCTTATTACTGATAATGATGCTTTAAGTACTGATTGGAATGGGCTTCTAGCCGATGTGGGTGTTGCAGATCCAGAACCAAAGGTGGAGGTTATTTATTTGTTGCTTGAGTTCTCTAGAATGCTGTTATCGGGTCTCAATAAATAATGAATACGGTTAATTGCATAAAAAGTAACGATATTTTCACATTTTTCAATTATAATATTATGCTTTTAAAATTTACAATGCGCTACACAGACTTTATAAATATTATATCATATGACCATTTTTCCGGCAACATGTGCTGATGTGGCAGCCGGAATTTTTAAAGAAAATTGCAAATATATTCACGACCTTTTGTCGTGTTTCAATTTCGCAATTCCATACATTGTCATGTCAACATGACTTGTCGAAAAATAGTCATGTGATAGAACTGCAATAATTTGAAAGGTCGTGGTATCAAATAGCAAAATTATATATATATATATATATATATATATATATATATAGATGAATTATTTTTTTATATTTTGTGTTCCTTGTTGTGCTGTTCATAACAGATTTCACAGCAGTCGACAAATATGTCCATGCAACAGCCTCCTGTACCCCAAGGTAAACCTGGAGAAATTTGCATTAGTGGTGGTCAATCTTCCTCAAATGCTGCTCCAGCAAAGCAACGCATGCGTTGGACGCCAGAACTTCACGAGGCCTTTCTGGAAGCAGTGAACAAACTTGGTGGCGGTGAAAGTATTTTCACTCTCCTTACTTCTGTGCTTCAAACTAACCTGGTATAGAATCATGTGTCTGCCGCTCAAATAAATCATTCTATCTTATAGGAGCTACTCCCAAGGGTGTTCTGAAATTAATGAATGTTGAAGGATTGACCATCTATCATGTTAAAAGCCATCTACAGGTACATAAGTATTCTGCGTTAGTGACCTTTCCGCAAATGTGTATCCATTTGTTTTCTAACTCTTATTAAATCTGTTTTCTGAACTGCAGAAGTACCGAACAGCTAGATTCATGCCAGAGAATGCCGAAGGTGTGCACAAGATTCCTCCCAGCATTTTGTTGTCTTTGTTTTTTAAACCATTCTCTTTATTAACAGTAAAATCAATAGTGGGGCAGCTATGTGGCTTTATCTTCTAATTTCGTGACATGAGAGTGAAATTGTTTTTCTTCCCCTTTTTACTCTTATCTAATAGTGGGACTGTTTGTCCTTTTGATTTCTCATGGGGTATGGCTAGTTGGCTTGGATGTCGCTTGTTCTCGGTTTTTCAAATGATTATGTCCTTACTCTAATTGTTCTTAGGCTTATATATTGGTTTATTAACTAATAACTGCAGTCCCATCTGTTTTCGCTCAGCTGTAATATATCTGCATCCAATTTTTTCTTTCTTGATGCAGTGTCGGTCTGTGTTCTCTGATTTAACTCATAAGTCTCCAACGTTGATCAGACAAGAAAAGAGAAGATAGCATACCTATTCTTTTGTTGCTAGGCCCAAGTTACCCTCTGAGTGCTATTTTCCTACTTCCCTAATGTCACCCTCAAAGAATAAAATGTTATTTCAAATCTTGCAGAGCTCTCTGTATAAATGACAAATTTCCTTTTTCTTTTGAAAGAAAAATTAAGTGTTGATAATAAGGTGCATCCTATAATTGCTTCAGGCAGTAAACTACACCCTTACATTTATAAATGCATCATATTTCTTCTCTATTCACTTACTGATTAGTGATTGCCCCAAATGTACTCTTTTCTTTGGCTTATGTATTGGCTTCTCAACTATACTGTAGATTAATTATAATGATTGTCATGACCTGATTAAAAATCATGGTTTGTTTGCAGATTCTGCAGATAAAAGATCTTTGTCCATTGAAGAATTGTCATCCCTGGACTTAAAAACGTGAGTTGCTGATCATGCTTGTACATTTGTGTTTTTTTTATTAATTTTCTGGGTTTGTTTATTAAGCAATAACTCCCATATCTCTGAGTGCCCTAATTAAAATAAGGAATTTGCACTGGTCATAGCAAAAATTGAATTGACAACTATATTTGACCTAGAGTGATTTCCGAATCACAATAGATTTCCTTGAGATGGACTGCATAAAAGCCTCTAAATGACTTCATACCCCCTTTGTTTCTGTTACTTTCAGATAAAATCATGTCCAGCCTTTTTCAACCTGTGTTGTTTTAACTGTTTAGTCATTAATGTTAATAATTTTTCAGTATTCATGTGGTGTGAAAGAATAATTGCTTATGTTGGTATTGCATGAAGAGAATAAATATGTATCAAGGAAGAGGATGAATGAAAACAAGGAATAAAGAGATGGACCTGTGTGTCTCATGCGTAATTTTCAAAAATCATCAACAAAAGTTGAGGAAACCCTGTGGAAACATGCATGTGGAGTTATCACTTGGGGAATTTTTAAAATGTGTAAAATCTTGATAAATGCAGTGCGTGATGTTTTTTGTTCGACTTTTAGCTGCTTTCTACGCCTTGTGTTTCTTATTCTTATTCTCGATGTTTTTACAAACAGGGGTATTGAGATCACTGAAGCACTGCGATTACAGATGGAAGTCCAAAAGCGGCTTCACAAACAACTTGAGGTATGAATTTGTGCTTTAAAATGAAGTTGTAAATATGAAGGACGTCTCTGGGTGAGTTAGCTTAGTTGGGACGTTTTAGAGAGAACATATGTCGTTATTCATATTGCCTGATTTCAATAAAGCCAGTCACTATATATATTGAAACCAATATAGTCTTTCACATCTTTGAAATCTTGGCTTTCCCTTGTAGGATCTCTTTTCAATTAAGGTTGCTCTTTACATTAGTGCTTCCTGATATAAAATCTCTAGTTGTTGACCGCATCTCAATCAAGATTGAAAGTCCGTCGGTTTGGTCTTTTCACCATAGGTCTCTTTAGTGAAACAATTAATACTCTCACAACAAGTTTCACGGTGAAATTTGGTCACACAATACTCTGTCTAAGTAAATGTACCAGGTTCGTTTTCATAAACTGATGCATAGTTCCTCGTTTTCCAGATTCAAAGAAATCTACAGCTTAGGATAGAAGAACAGGGGCGATATCTTGAGATGATGTTTGAGAAGCAATGCAAGTCTGGCATGGACTTGCTCAAGGGGGCTTCATCCACCACTGAGAACCCTCTTAAAGAGTTGATTTCTGTTGTAGAAGTTGAGAAGGAAGCAGACGGCGAGCCGCCCTATGTAGCCAAATCATCCGGAGAAACTTTTCAGCCAACGGAGGAGAAACTAGAAGCTGCCAAGGGTGGAGTTCCCGAGGCAGCAAGCGTTGGAGGCACGTCTGATTCGCCACCAAGAAAACGCGCCAAACTGGACGAGTAGGGATTAAATCGTCCAACAAAATATGCAAGCAAAAGTGGGCAACACTCCAAGATTCAAAAGCCAGTGCCCAGGGGATTGTATGTTGCAACAATGTTAGATTAGAGCCCTGATTTATGGTGTCTGAATTAATCATTTCGATCGAAATTCATTTTACTGATAAATATATGATAAGATGAGATGAATTAGGGAATGAGAATTGATTTTTCTAATCTTATCCATTATCTACTTTAGTAAATGTGATACTTCATTCATTTACTGAAATACCCTCCTCTCACCTCCTTCATCCCTCCGCAAAAACAATTCATGCAATTCAATCTTAGCATTTCTCAAAATAAGAACTTTACTTTACTGCCGTACGAATTTTAGCATTTCCTGAAAAATTGTTTTGAGTAAATCTCAGAATTTTACTTGAGTGAATATATATATATATATATATATATATATATATATATATATATGTTTTTATCATACAAATAGTGACTCAAACCTATGATCGCACTCCAATTGAGCTAATAAATACTTAACTGAAATAAAAATTTCATGGATTTCTCAATAGCATTTTCCCCAAGAATTTCTCAAAATAAGAACTTTATTGTTGAGAAAAATGAATATAGACACATAAAAAGAGGCAAAATATATTTAAGAACATATGAATTCGAAGTCAAAAAATACTCCTCTGTCCCATTTTAATGTTCGTCTAAGGTTATTTCACACAAATTAAGAAAATAATAAATGTGTATAATAGGATAATTTTACCCTTCTTGTGGAAGTAAATTTCAAAGTAAAATAAATTTATCTAAAAAAGTGGAGTATCACAATAAATATATTTGAAAAAATCATTTTTTTCTTATAAATTGTTGCAAAATAACAAATATTTTGAGAAAAATTTAGTCCTAAAAAGACCATTAAAATGGGACGGAGGGAGTAAGATACAAATCCATTAGCGAAATATTAGCTTGCTTTGAAAGCACGAGCAAGGTGGCAGCGGATTTGGGAAGGAGCAGAAGCAATTTGGAAAAAAAGACAGCAACAGCGGCGACGACGAGGAGGCGGGATTTTATCACCTCCCATGTCGCTACCAGTGTCGGGTTTCCCTGCGAACGACTTCTCGCTCGCTCCGACTGTATAACTGCATCTTCCGAAAAGCTTTGCCTTCTTCACGAGAGATATCAGATATGCATGTCTAGGGATAATTTAGACATCCCCATTGAAAATAACTCATCACGCCCCTTTTGATTGGCTATAGGTATCAATCATAATCCCAGTATTTAAGCCATATCCCCAAGGCTCCGAGATCTAAAAACTTTTTGATCAAACAAAATAGGGAAAAATAAAAAAATGGTCCTGTATCTTTCACTGTATTCAAGTTTGGTCCTTTATCTTTTTAATTTTGCAATTATGGTCCTTTTGTTATCGTAAAAGGTCCTTTCCGACGAAAATTTATAAAAATGCCCGGAATTAACATGTGATGGTCACATGAGTGCCAAAATTGGTCCTGCTCCGGTGGTTGGTGCTCGCGTGGCATTCCAAGTCATAAAATAAGCTCCACATCACGCCTTGTCATCGCCTAAGTGTACTAAAATGGAGGGAAAATTGAATGGCAAACCCGATATTTCATTTGTTCTCGTGGTTAAGACTACTAAGTCTAACTTCTAACCTAACACTTAACCAAATTAAATTATTTAGCATTTTAATGCAATAGAGATAAAAACCTTTACATTCCCAAATTGCATAAACCCTAAAATTCTCAAACCCAAAAGCAAGATTCGGCAAAAAAAAAAAGTTAACATAAATCGATCACGCTATGCACGTATTGTGATAGAACCCTAAATCCCAAGAGAGCATAGTGATGTGGAAAGTTCGAAAACAGGGCAATGAGTATCTACCTCTTCTTTACCGTAAGTTTTTTTTTTTAATTCTTTTACACTTATGCTTTGTATATTAATGTGTTAGGGCTTCGATTGTTGTGAATGGTTAGAATATTGGTATTTAGTATAGTGGGTCTTAGAATATTTGTAGAATTTCAATGTTATGACTTTGTTTAATGAATGTGAAGACTTTTATATATGTCCTTTTATAAATTTTGACAAAGTATGTTGCCTTTTAGTATGGTTCCACCCTCCAAATGTTTTTGTTGGCGGTTCAACAATAATGAGTGGTCCACCACTATTTGCTTTATTTATTTTTATCTATTAATACAATTGAATCATATATGGGTCCACCTATATTTGCTTTATTTTGTTTATTTAATTATTATAATAGTGTTGTTTTATTTAATTTTTGCTAATCTTTATTTGATTATTAGAATAGTAATGATGTTTTTATAATTGCAGCTCTGCGAGGATACATAACTTTGATATTGTATTATGGAGGTAAATTTGTTTCCAAACCTTCACCTAATTATATTGGGGGTAGTAAGTTAGTTTATGACTACCTGAATATTAGGAATGACTTATCTATTGAAAACTTAAATGGGTGTTGTGAAGACTTAGGTATATATAGGGAGAAAAGGTTTTATGCAAGACTTATGAATGGTTTTAAGCCATTATGTAATGACATGGATCTTGCTTCACAGTGCTGAATGTGAATTTATTAGGCAAATGGAAGTTTGTGTAGAGGCTGACTTTGAGGCAAAAATGAGGTAATAGGAGGTAGTGGTGAAGTTGATGAATATGAGGATAGTGGTAATGAGAACTCTTTAATTGATAGTGATTATGACTTTGAGGATGAGAGTACAGATGATGATGTTGTGTGGCGGGTAATGTAGATCATGATGTGGATGAGGGTAATGTAGATGATGTGGATGATAGTGGGGATGAAGATATTGTCTGTCATGGGGATGATTTTGATGAGAGAAGAGTGTCGGATGAGGAAATTAAAAATAATTTTTATCCTAAATTTAACAAAGAAGTCATATATAAAAATGGGGAATTTGAGGTTGGGATGTTATTTGGGAACAAAGAGTTGTTTAAAAGCTATTACTTGTCATGCAATACATACTAAAAGATGTTTGTACTTTGCAAAGAATGACAAGATTAGGGTATATGCCAAGTGTAGGGAAGAGGGTTGTGATTGGAGACATAGAAAGTGTATGAGCCAACATTAATGCTTATTTCCTCGGGGAAGTTGATTGGGCTGAAACTATCTATATTCCCTCACCGCCACCCACTTTTGGAAGGGCTATTGGCAAACCAACAAAAGTAAGAAGACAAGAGAATGATGATAAGAACGAAAGGAGAGTGGTGAAGATGCAGAGGCAACAAAAAGTCTAAGGTGCGTAAAGTGTGGTGGAGCAGACATAACAAGAAAACATGCAAGAGTTTGAGTGAAGAAGCTCCACATGCTATTAATGCTACAAGAAGAAAACAATTGATGCTTAGTTTACTTATTTTAACTATCAAATTATTTTTTAAATTCCAATATTTTTAAATTGTGTTTTGATTGTGTTCCAATGCAAGTGAGAAGGAAAACAACAATTGCGTCTTCTAGTAGGAGGGGTCACTAATGTGAATGAAAGCACTCATGAGGAAGTGAGAAATTAAAAATTGTATTTTTAAATTGATATCTATTAATGCATTAATAACTGAAAATAAATGGATTGATTAACTATTAGGTAATAAATACTTCAAATGTTGCTGTAAGTGGGAGAGGAAGAGTTGTAAGTGGATCAAATGTGGGTGCAAGTGGAAATGAAAGTGGAAGAGGAGTAAGTTGATTAATATCCTCTACTTAATCATCTGTTTCCAGAATATTTTGTATACTTATTGCTAGAACCATTATTGACTGTAGGTGAGAAAGAATAATTCAATTGTTGGTGCAAGTGGAAGCCAAATAGTTGCGGGTGCAAGCCATATGAGAGCAAGACAATTAAGAGTAGACTGTCATTTTTAAATTTTTTTAAACAAAATTCTTAAGTAAATAATTCATCTTTATTCTTGTTTCCATTTAGGCACCTTCATGGAACTTAGTTGATGAAGATGATACTAAATTTGAAGCTCTTTTAAATTAGGTTAATAGTGGAGCTTATGAATAGGGAATGCCTATCGTGCCATTAGCTCATGGACCTACCCCATGGGAACAACTTAAGATGTCTACAGATGGAGGTTCAAGACCCATGCAAACTGGTCCATTAATCGCAGCACCTCCACCCTTCTTGAATGGAGGTTTGAGACCCATGTTCACTACACAAACAAGGGAGGAAACTTCATCAAAGCAGATTTTTGTTGACGGAGGCCGCAAGTTTATGAACTTATCACGGTCTAGCCATGTTAGTGGGAAAGGAAAAGAACCAGCCAAGTAGTTAGGGAAACTATGATTTTTGTCCACTATCTAGTCATGATAGAAAAAATTATGATATTTTGTCAAGTTCAAGTTAGGGAAATTATGATATTTTTGTCCACTATTTAGATATGTGATGTAAACTTGAGCATAATATATTGTCCAGCTCAAGTGTGTTTTGTCAAGCTTTTTGCTGCACTCATGATAGTTGGTTTTTGTGATATATGATGTAAACTTGGGCTTTATATATTATGATTATTAGATTGGGTATAATGCCTATTTGGTGAAAAAGTGATTTGTCTCTTTATAAGGGGATTCTATTCTTGATTTTAGATGCCTTATTATTAAAAAGGGGATGTAGGCTTCTGCTTTTAATGTTTGCATCACCAAGGTAGACTAACGCTTAAAAAGAACAAGGACAAATAGTGCTAATAAGCTTCTGGAAATACATTCATAAACATACTACACCAAAATATTATAGAACCATTCATAAACATGTTCTATAATTACAACACATGTTCTATAATTACAACACCATCTCATAACATACTAAAAAAATTACATGACTTTTTTAAGGATAATCATAATTATGACTACGAGAATCAAAATTATGGATACAAGAAGCACAATAACTCTCACAAGAAGTGACATATCATACAGTGAACTGTTAATCTTCTTCAACTCCTTCCTCAATTTCAAGTCTTTGTTGACATTGCTATCACCACTAGCACATTCTTCTTTTTGATGAAGCTCTTGTTCATTTATTGGGTTACACCAAGAATCAAATGTATATTCATGACAATAGTAAAATAGTTTTTGATAATTCCGAGCTCTCGACGAAACTACTCGAATTTGAAGTTTCGTATGACATTGGCTACAAAATTTATCTTCGTACTTCAAGTAACTAGGTTGTGCCAACGCTCATCCCGGATTTATTTGGACATGTTTAAACCTGAAACCAACCAAACAAAGGTTCATTCAAATAAATCCCCAATTTGATTCACAAACATTCAAACATCCATTCACATAAAATTCCTAATTTGATTAAAAACTTTCAAACATCCATTCACATAACATCTCTAATTTGATTCATATACATCCAAAAGTTCATTCACATAAATCCCCAAATTTTTTTCTCTAGAAATTCCAGAAATTAGAGTACTACAACGTTCAATTTCTTGCTTCATATGGTTGGGTCGACAATAAACAGTATATTTCGAGTAGTAGCACACTCAATCCTTGCGATTTATTTCAAAAATAAATAATCCCCAATTTATTATTTCCTAGACCGAACCCTAGATTGGAGAAGAGACTAGAGTGTAGAAGAAATAGTTTAATATTCGGAAAACAAAAGAAATTTTTACCTTTAAATCGTTGATCTATGCAATACTTGTATAACTCAAAATTCTTGAGCTCCTTCAATGGCGTTCAAGTGAGAATTGTGTATTCTGACTCTTTTATGCGTTTCATTCGCCTAAATGAATTTAGGTTATATTTAAAAATCCTTACCCCGAGAACAAATAAATGACATGGAGCTTATTTTATGATTTGGAATGCCACGCGAGTACTAACCACCGGGAGCAGACTAGCTTTGGCACTCACGTGACCATCACATGTTAATTCCGGCATTTTTAAAAATTTCCGTCGGAAAGGACCTTTTCTCGATAACAAAAGGACCATAATTGCAAAATTAAAAAGATAAAGGACCAAACTTGGATTCGGGAAAGATACAGGACCATTTTTTATTTTTTCCCAACAAAATAAATGGGTGATAAAGTTCGATAATTAATTCTTATTCAATCTTATCAGCATATGTGAGGAAACTCCTTAATCAAGGGACTTGGATTCCCTCCAATGCACTCTCACAGACACTGAATTTGATTTAATCAAATTCAATGATTGTGAAAAAGCAAAAACGGATCACTGGACTATCCTATAGGATCCAAATCCATAATCAAGCGCAGCCAAATTCTGAATATAATATATTAGATAGATGTAGAGCCAAGTGCCAACACTTGTTTTGCATTATCTTGTGTTTCTGAGACTATACACTGATTGTGAAAATGCAAAAACGGATCATTGGACCATCCTATAGGATCAAATCCATAATCAAGCGCAGCCAAATTCTGAATATAATATCTTAGATAGATGTAGAGCCAAGTGCCAACACTTGTTTTGCATTATCTTGTGTTTCTGAGACTATACACCTGCACAAGAATTACTTCAACTTTAGCATATCACTCCTTCCTGATACATATCCTCTCAATTTATTTATGTAAATTTCGGAGATAGATAGACACAACTTGTGGACTTCACTCTTTTGTATTTTCATTCATTATTTTATTATGTGTCTTCAATAGGAATGAGAATAAGAATGAGTATAGGACAACTATAGCGGTTAATGAGAACAAAAAATTATTAATACCACAACTTTTCCTTCTAAATAAGGTAATTATTACCCAATTTTGACTAACCTTTTCTTATCCTATAATGGTTCTCCTTAATCATTCCCCTCCACCACCCCTACAATCTTCTTTGTCTCATTTTTTCCCTAAATTAAAGCACAATACTTGTGATGTAACAACTATGAAAACAATTCTTCCTCTAATATTTTAGGGGCATAGAGGAAAAAAATATTTCATTCCCATTCCGATTTAAGAATTCACAAGCGGCCTCTAAATATAGTAGTATGCTATCATCAATTGGCTTAACAAATTCTCACCAGCAGATTATGTAAACATAGATGTTCCCGATGCCGCATCGCTTCTACACACATGAAAGATATAAATACACCAAAGTCTCTCACCCACCTCACCTACAACCACCATCACAAACACCAATCAGTTTCTAAGTTTATGAGAGTGAGATGAATAAAAATTCATCAGTTATCTAAAAGATTAAAGACATTTATATGAAAATTAATAAGCTTATCGTGATACTGTTTTGAAAAAAATTTAAATATCAAGTATCTGACCAAAAGTATTAAAAATATCATCATGAGTATCAAGAATTATGGTAGTGGAATCATATTACTGTTCAGAATAATCAACAATAATTAATTTTTTTACTATTTAAATTATTTATATTTAATATATAAAAACATGGTAATATAATATTTAAATTTAAAGTATCAAATTTTTTTAAAAAATCGTTTAAAGCATAAGTATTTGACCAAGAGTATCAGGAATTGAATAATTGTTCATGAAATTGAATATTGGTTCATATCATGAACCATGTTCATATAAAACCTAATCAAGATTAAAATATTCCAACTGAATTAGTGGGTAATGAGCAAGACGTTTAATTTGAATCCGTCTCATAATCTCGCCTGACATTATATCGTCTCACACAAGAATTTGCCATAAAAATGAAACATCTCTAAACTCTCTAAGGGGTAATAAAAGACAAATATGTATTCATGCACATATTTCTTCGGAACAAAACAGCCGGCATCCTAAACTGTTAGCCAACTGGAGCTTAGAAATAACACAAAAACAACCAAACATGCATAGATATTATCTGAAAAACAAACCAGTTTCTTGTTGATGTTACTTAACTTTGCCAACAACTGTGCTGCATATGTCCCAAGCAGTTAAGTTGAAACATATTTCTTCATAAACAAATTCATCCCATCTAAATATGTTTTTCATTATTACAAATCTATCCTATACGATATATTTTGCTGAACTTATTGCATATCTATTGGACAATTTTGATATTATCTATATTGTTTGATATATATTCAAATGATTCTTTACCAATTTTTTTAAATTACATTTAATAATCCAGGTTGAGAGGTGAACAGAATCGACAGGACATTCATTTGAGACAAAGAGTAGTACAGCAATGGAAAAAGGTTTAAGCACAGCAAAAACAGGGAATTGAAAGAAAATGTGGACAGAGAAACATGAAGAGAGAATTAAGGGACATACACTCTCCATGATGCTCTAATGCGTCAGCTATACAATGACACTGCCTGCATGACAATTAAAACTTTAACTAAGAAAAGACAGAATGATCAGATTCTAGCTCAAATGTTCAAAAAGAAGGTTACAACCACCAACCTGGTTATGGTTGCCAATGAATCTCTTCTGAGTTGACACTCTAGCTCATGAAGATAGGATTTGAACAACTGTGACCTATATCAAACATGCAAAGAATAAGCTTTTCTTTAAAAAGCAAGAAACTTGCGTAGTCTATTTGTTCAAAAACAACACAAGGTTATAGGAGTTACACTTATCCATCACAAAATAATTTTAGAATGAAATGTACCAAGCAGGAATTGCAACTGCTACAAGGACTGGGGATAATTTCAAAAGTTTGTTGGTTTGACCGTTGAGCAACGATTCCATGTACTCCATAACACTTCTTTCCTGGTTCAAACAAATGACCAACCAAGACTCCAAAAATTACAGAGGTGCAACGGAGTACATACATAAATGTGGCGCAAAATAATGGTATATAAAAGGCATAATGCATCAATAGATCTCAACTTTGGTTCGATAG
The DNA here is from genome assembly GCA_030762865.1 of Paraleonurus japonicus. Taxonomy (NCBI): domain Eukaryota; kingdom Viridiplantae; phylum Streptophyta; class Magnoliopsida; order Lamiales; family Lamiaceae; genus Paraleonurus; species Paraleonurus japonicus. The sequence goes on along the minus strand of CM061053.1, from coordinate 43,740,457 downwards.
GCCCCTAAACTATTTTTGTTTTATAAAGCCCCGCAAGTATTAAAATTTTATCTCACAAGCTTCCTCTAGAGTCTAGACAAGAATTGACGGAATTTTTCGATTTATTTTATCGGCCATTAAATAAAATCTATGTTAATTTTATTAATATCTAAATGGGTTTCGTGCAAGGCGTTCCAAGTTTCAACCGCAATACTTCAGGTGATGAGTGCTCGAAATGACTTGCAAAAAATTATTTTGTACAATTAAAATTAAATAAAACTGAAATGTAACAGATCATTATCATTAAGGTGAATTGAAAAAAACTTTTAATTTTCATTTCAAGGGAACTCGTGAAATAAAACTTATCAAATTAATGGATTTTTTAAAACAAAAAATAATTTAGTTTCCTATCGGAGAATGGAAGGGAAGATCGCATCATTCGACTTTTAAAAGCCAGTAATATTATTTTTAGGAAACATAACAATTTATTGCGGTAAAAGCCATGGATAAGATATCTGCTCAGTACCATACAAAAAGAAGAGCGCTAAAGAGCTAGACTTCAATCTCCAACCAAGCCTGTGACTGAACTCTCTCTATCCCAATATATCTCTAAAACCACCCTAACCTTTACTCTATCTCAACAATTGAGATCAGGTTTTCTTTAATATAAACAAAATGAAGGAAACAAAGATTTATGGGAAGAAAGAACTGATGAAAGATTTGCATGCAAAAGAGCCTGAAGTCCTTGCCCCCACCTAATGCCATTAACACCTAAACTCACATTTCTAACATACATAAGAGAGAATCACGATCAGGCAATTCAAAATCCCTCAATTTGTGGATAAAGTGAAAAATCCATGATCTAAAAGAATGGCTAATTGAAGAGGAGGGATGAACCAATGAAGCAATAGGCAAATTATGAAGGACAGATATACAATATGGTGCAGGAAATAAAAGCATACGAGACATGTTACTCAGGACACGGACACCAATCCTCCCTAACTTCCCCCTTTATGACCTATGTCTGAAACCTCCACTAAATTGAAGGAAAGCTAGAAATGAATTTCAACGAACTCCTAAAAGTCATTCTAGTGGCCACACACAGATCCCATCTACTATTGAGTAAACCATACTTTATTAATAATTACCCTACCCATAGGGAATCCTTTTCACTACCAAACCTTCACTCCCACTAACCCAACAACACCTTATTTCTCAAACTAACATTGCCAATCACTAAACCTCCTAATTTATGTCTAGCAGCAATCTCTCAAGCAACCAGATGAGAGTAACAATCCCCTTCTATCCCATTCCACAAAAAGTCACTCATCATTCTCTACAAGGTCTGCACCCCTTTAGGAATTCTAAAAAGTGATGGTATATCAGAATTTTAAGCATGTACCCAAGGATTTTATTGGCCCGCCACCATGTATCCCACTGTTAGGATGTATACTATAAGTCTAGCTTTTGTATGAACATCTTTTTGAGTATGAACATCTTTTTAATATGAGATTCATTATGATCAAAATACTTATTGTTTATGATTGTTATATATATCATTATTTTGTCCGGGTTAATCTATACCGTAGATAACATGGTGTGTGGTGTCACCACGTAAGATTATGCTATCAGTTCCTTATAGATTATAAATAATAGCTCACAACCAAGATGGATTTGGACAAACCATTGGAACGGTTGTAGTGTAATTTGGTATTAGTCTATCTTGACTATAAAGTTACACTAGTACATTTTGTATGTATTGAGCGGGACCATATGAGGTTGTTCAATTTGTACCGACTATATAAAAGAACAAGACCTCTCGTTGTTATGGATGTACGTCTTCTTAATCCCTATATAATAATGGGCACGTGTACTCAATGTATGTTTCTTTGATTTGCCCAATGGGTGAGATTTATTAAATCAATAGGCTCGGTGAATTGGGAGACAACATTGTTTATATGGTGTCTTTGTTGATTATAGAAGGAATCCGTGTCCTAATTATTTAGGATGATGATGTCCCCTTGAGGAGCTCATAAAGATTATTATGTAAACCCCCGCAGTGGATTTAATCCGACATAATAATAAAGATGAGTGGTACTACTCTTGGAATTAGATATAAATTAATTAAGTTGTCAAGTAATTTAATTAATTTATGGACATTCGATATCTTAAACACGGGAAATAAACGTACACATAATAAAGGAGTCCATATTATAATATGGGATTAGATTTGTAATTCAATTATAACTCTTTAGTGGTGAGTTATAATTGATGGACTTAAGTAAAGTGTTCGACCGAACACAGGATATTTAGGCCCATCGGGAGGCCCAACCCTAATTCCTCCTTAGGGTCCTGTTGTAGCCTATAAATAAACCCTAACATCGAGCCTCCAGCGTGTGAAAAACGTGAGATCGAGAGAGGCGGATTCGATTCCTTGGAGGATCGTCGACCACTCGGCGTCCAAGGGAAAGGGATAGGAATACGGCGTAAGACCGTGAGGTTCGAGGCTCATCCTTCGATCGCAGCTTCGACCTTAGAATCGGGTTTGTCTTCACCTATTACGGTGAATAAAGGTACAATTCTATCCGCTGCATTTATGTGATTACGATCCCGAATCGATAATTTCGTAGAGTCGGCGATCGGTGGTTCCAACACCCACATCCTATTTTATTTTCTAACTCCCTAATTTGTAACCTCAACGATATCGATACCCAAAAGAGTGCTCTTATCCATACTAATTCCAACACGCATAATGTTACGAAACATTTCTAGCACCTCAATGGAAAACAGGACTTCACCTTATCCACTAACCTACCCCGATACATCAGCCACTAAATTGAAAAGTAATTGACATTCCCAGTCTTAAGCCAAACTTGCAAGAATCGCCTTTCTGTGATAGTGCTTCCTTACACTTTCACCATGTCTCCCATAAAGCACAAATGAAATGAAACATTAGATGAACACCTGTAATTCACCTTCCCCATGAGTCTCCAATTTATTGAGCTTTGAGCAAATGATCATCCAACCATAGTTTTAAAAGGCTGCCTCGGCGCTAAAGGCTATGGTTAATCACCTCTTCTATGTAATTTGGGACGTTTGATGCTCAAGCGGGCGCCTTTTGAGGCGACAAAGGCTTGCCTCTTTTAAAATCATTTAACACTTTTAGGTCATTTTTTTACTAACACTTTTTAACGCTAGAACACTATTAAGGTGAAGAAATAATATACACATCTAGATAGATAATAAATCATAAAAACCTAAAAAAGTAGCGGATCCACTTTGTTTGCTGAAAGAATGCAATGTTCACCCTCCTCCTCCTCGACTCCTCCACCGAACTAAGCGCTTAGCACACCGCCTCCAAAAGTGAGTAGGATTGTTCTTTTTTTCTCTTTCGCTTTTTCTTTCTTTTTATTTTGATAAACTTAAAAATTATTTTGCTATTTCCAAATTTAATATTTTACCTTTTGTTAATTAATTTAATGTCATTACGTACTTTTTGTTTCCAAATTAATGTAATATTTTATAAGCAATTTTTTTATCTTTTTCAGAATTTCATACAGGCTGTGAGGCTATAACTTTGATATTTTTTTACAAAATTTTAGTTAAGTTTGCTTTTAATGGAATACCAAAGTTTGGAAAGGGGAGTAACACTACTTCAAATAACTTTAAAGATCCAGGGTGAATATTTTGTAATGAAAAAACCTAGCAACAAGAACAACTTAATATTCAAGTTTTGTGAAAAAGTTTTAAGGGTTGGTATATATCGTGTCAAACAACATCTTGCGGGAGGTTACAAAAATGTTGCAGCTTGTACTAGAGTTCCTTCTCATGTTCTTGACAAAATTAAAAATTACATGGATGGTAAAAAAATGGAGAAACTTGAAGAAATGAGAAACATTTTGGAAGAGAACGTGTTTCCAAAATGAAGGTGGTACTATATCCAACTATACAACCCCTCTCAAAATAAGAGGCAAAGCCAAGGTACGATGAACAAATTCGTAAAAAAGTGGCTAATAAGAGGCAAACAACCATCAATAAGCTTAAAAGAAGATGAGAGAGAAAACATTGTTGAACATAGCTAAATGGATGTATGATGTACCAATTCCACCGAGTGTAATCACCTATCCAAGTTCCGTAGAGATGCAACATGATATTACTGCACATGAACCAAGTTCAAGCATATAGTTATTATGACGTGCGAGTACCAAGTCTTATCAAGATTGTGAAAGAAGTTAAGGAGGACTACAAAAGTGTTTGACGCAAAGAATGATCAAAATATGGATGCGGTTTGATGGTGGATGGTTGGACGGACTAGAGACAAAGAACATTGAGGATCAATATTTAATGAAAAAATTGATGCCTCAGTTACTCAATGACAAGAATAGCTGTGTGTGATTTGCTAGACAGCTTTGTTGAAAAAGTTGTAGTGTAGAGGAGAATGTTGTTCAAGTCCAATAATATTGCAAACATGAAGCTTGGAAGTAAGTCAACTATAATCATTATTTGATCAATTTTTCAATTGTCTTTTTCATTAATTATGTATGATTTGTTTTTATGAACTCAACAATTTTTTTATTTTTGTTTATTATGTTGGAAAAAAGAAAACACTTGTTTTAGACTTCGTGTTCTGCTCACTTTGCCTTGACGTAATATTGAAAGATATTAAGAAGATTCATGAATTTCAAGTTAACATTGAAGAAAGCAATGAGTGTGACAGCATACATATATGTTCGTCCTGAAATTGTGAATATGCTTAAACCAATTCACTTTATATATGGAGCTTTGGGCTGGTGTTACACGATTTGTTACTATCTTTCTCATACTTCAAAGACCTTTAGTTTGTGTCTTGGTGAGAGGAAGCCTGCAATGGGCTACATCTATGAGGTGTGGATCGGGCAAACGAGGTTATTATAAAATCTTTTAAAGATGACGAAAAATACGGTAGATATTTTGTGATTATAAACAAGAGATGGAAAGATCAACTCCATCAATCTCTCCATGCTTCAGGACACTACTTGAACCCGAGTTCTTTTATCAAAATAATGGAGTAGTGTCAAGTGAAGTGAGTGATGATTTCCTTTAAACCATAAATAAATTGGTCCAAAATTCTATGGTGCAAGATAAAATTGCAATGAAACTAAATAAATATCGAAATGCTAAGCGGAGTTTTGGATACGATATGACAAAAAGGCAAAGAACGAAATGGCTTTAGCTACATGGTGAGAACAATAAGGTTCCCATACTCTAAACTTAATGGGAACCACATAAATTAAGTGAATTGCCTCGGCATATTCACGACTCAGGATGAACATAAATGTATGTTATCACACTCATTGTTTTCTTCAATATTAATTTGAATTCATGAATCTTCCCAATATCTTCTAATATTAAGTTAAGGCAGTGAGCGACACACGAAGTCCAAAACAAATATTTTCTCTTTGTTTCCAACATTCTTCCTATATAATAAACAACATAAAAAAATTGTTGAGTTCATAAAAAATTAAATCATAAGTAATTAATGAAAAAAATCTAAAGACAATTGAAAAATTGATCAAATAATGATTAATGTTGACCTAGCTTCATGTTTGTAGCATTTTCGGTTATGACTTTGACAACATTCTTCTCTCCAAATTTTTCTACAAAGTTGTATAGCAAATCACGCACAACCGTTCCCATCTTTGAGTAACCTGAGGCATCAATACATTCAATAAATATTGATCCTAAGAGAATTCACCTAAAAAATTTATCAATGTTTTTGTCTCTTATCCGTCCAATCATCCACCATCCAATTGCATTCATATTTCGACCATTCTTTGCGCCAAAACTTACATAGTCCTCCTAACTTCTTTTACAATTTTGTTAAGGCATGATACTCGCACCTCATGATAACTAGGTGGCTTAAAACCTGATCCATGTGCAACAATATTATGTAACATCTCTACAAACCTTGAATGTGATTGCATTCGGTGAAATTACTGCATCGTACAACTATCTAGCTACGCTCGGCACAGTTTTCTCTCTCATCTCCTTCTTGTAAACCTTATTAATGGTTGTTTGCCTTTTATTAGCCACTTTTTGTATGAATTTGTCTATCGTACCTTGGCTTCACCTCTTATTTTGAGAGGGGTTTGTGGAGTTGGATGTAGTAAGGAGAGTAGCAAACCGTGTAACAAAGTGTAAATATTACATTAAATTTGAAAATAGCAAAATAATTTTTAATGTTTATCAAAAGAAAAGGAAAGCAAAAACGAAAGAAAAAAGTGAGAAAAAGAAAGAAAAAAATTACAAACCTGCTCACTGTTGGAGGCGCCGCAGTGGTGGTGTGGAGGCGGTGTGCTGGCGCGGCAGTGGTGGTGTGGAGGCGGTGTGCTGGCGCGGCAGTGCAGCGGAGGAGCCGAGGAGGAGGAGGGGCGAATAGTTCGTTCTTTCAGCAAACAAAGAGGAAACCCTATTTTTTTGGTTCTTATGATTTACTCCCTCCGTCCCATAAAACCTTTCACACTTTCCATTTTCATCTGTCCCACTATAAATTTCACTCTTAAAATGGAAAACCCTTTATAAACTACACCCTCACAATTTCCACTAATTTACACAAAATGTTACTCCCTCCGTCCCAAGAAATTGTGCACACTTCTTAGGACACGGAAACTAAGAAAAAATTAATTTTGTTGACTTTTATGAGAACAAAATGTATGAGAGAGACTAAAGTGTAAGGGTATTTTAGGTGATTTAATGAGATAAAGTAGGAGAGAGAATAAAGTAGAGTGTAGAATAAGAGTGATATTTTTGTGATTTAAATGATATTGTGAGGATATTAATATTGTATGATATTTCCATTTTAGGAGTGTGCATAATTTGTTGGGACAAATTAAAAAGGAAAGTGTGCATAACTTCTTGGGACGGAGGGAGTATTACTTTTGAGTCACACATGCACACAATCCAATAATTTTTTTACTTTACACATAAAAGTTTATAAAATTATCCCTCAAAACCCCAATTATTACTCTTTTTTCTTAAAGTGTGAACACTCCCTCCTATGAAAGCTTTTATGGGACGCGGAGAGTATTATCTACTCCCTCCGTCCTAATATTACTTTCACACCTACCTTATTTGGACGTCCCAACATTACTTTTACACACTAAAAAAGAAATACTCTCCATAAACTACACCCTCACAATATCATTTTAATTACAAAAATATCACTCTTATTTTATTCTACTTTATTTTCTCTCTTACATTGTATCTCATTCAACCACCAAAATACTCTTACATTTTATTCTCTCTCCTACACTTTCTCTCTCTTTTCTTAATAATTGTGTCTTCCTCCCTATGAAAGAAATATTGGAACGGAGGGAGTATTTTAGATGTGTATATTATTAACCTTAAAAGTGTTCTAGGGTTAAACTGTGTTCGTAATTTAAAAAAAAAAGATCTAAAAGTGTTAAATGATTTTTAAAATTTGACCAAAGAAAAATTGGTCAAGAGGCACGCCTTTGTCGCCTAAAAGGCGCCCGCCCGAGCGTCAACGCCCCAAATTACATAGAAGAGGTGATGAACCCATAGCCTCTCGCCTTTAGCGCCCGAGGCGTGCCTTTTAAAATTATGGACAATCACATTGATATTTAAAGTTTCTTAGAAGCATACAAGTATACTTATTTAATTTACCAAAAAGGCAGCTAAGAGTAGAATACAGCTGTTACAAGAGGGATGTTTCAAATTCGGAGAACTACCAAATATTAAGAACTACTACTGTATCAGGATATAACTGGAAGGATTAAAAACAAAACTCATATATGATCTATGCGTCTCCCATTTTTTAACTTCTCAACTTCACTTACGATACTTATCTAATTTCTTTACATAATTACCTAAACCTATTCAGCACATTATCATCCAGATAGGCATGCTACACGAAGAACTCTAACATGTCAATGGGTAACGTGAAAATCAACAAATATACCAACTTTCACACACACAAACAAAAAGAAGAATAAGCAATTAAGTAAAACAAAAAACTGGTGAACTGATAAAGTGTAACCACTTTCCTAGTGCATGCCACACATTTCAGATTTAGTGTTCACAGAGAATTACTGTGAACCCAATGAAAGAGCAGACTGGAGCAGAAGATGTACCTTAGGATTTATAAGGCCCTCTTTTACACAAAGGTTTACAGGCTTTTGTAAGGGTAGGTTCAACACTTCATGGCAGAGCTTTGAGATATTAAGGGACTCATATGAAACTGACATCAGATGTTCGATTAGAGCACTCCATCTATCTGCAACACATCCTAATAACAAGAGCTCCTGTGATAGAAAAAGAGAGATAAATACGAGTTACGATGAAATATAACTTTCTAACAAAAACCACTTGCTGGATCTCAAACTGAGAAAGGAGAAACTACCAATCAGAGTCGTACTATCAAGTATCAAGATTTTTAGAAATCACCATCACAGTGTTAATTTCATACTATTCTCGTTCTGACAATATTGATCATGTAGTAAGTTATAAGATAATAATTTTCTGCAGAAATTTATATGTTAACAACTGACATACTCAAGAGACTTCCAGTTACAACTGACACCTTGTCAATTAGAGGTAACCTGAAAATTTGATTGAAAAAAATATAAATTTGTAACAAGAATGTATCATTCTAGTCAATAAGAGACGTCATGCTATCATTCAAGTTAATATGAGACTTCATGTTATTACTCAAGATGGTTATAAGAAAGCAAATTAAGCCTCAATCCCTATATACGCAGTTGGCTACATAAATCATTTCGTTCAAGATGGTTAATAAACAGAATTAGGAATTTTTTTAATAGAAATGGCAATTAGATGCAATATCCACAAGTTTACTTTGCCTGCTCTTCCTTATCATTCAGATGTGCTTATTTTCGTAAATCAATTGAAACTTAAGATTGGCCTTAAACAATCAGTACAAGAGCCCTTGGCCCTTTGGCCTTTTGAGAAATAACCAATTTGTTCATAGACAGAACAACAATATCTCCAGATTAGACTTCAAATGGCCGTCTAAACCAAATTTTTCTGAACACATTGCTTTAATGTCATTCCCCTAATTGTCATCATCCTGGAGACCATTTATTTTTCCTACCCACTAGCAAGGTTTAAGATGGGATCTGGACATTGAGCATACCGGCTGACCTCAAGCTCAGTGTGGTGTCTTTATTTCTCCTGTTCAGCATTTATTGCGCTACCAATATGTAAATGATACTCTGCGCATTAGACATCAAGCTCAGTATTGCCATATTGTGTATTGGTCTCGCCACTGCTTACTGCAGAGCAAGGAAATTATGCTTTGAGAAAGATTTTTCCTAATCCAACAAGTGAAAAATGTCCCTTTAAGTGTCAGTAAATATTAGAACCTGCGTCTAAAATTCGATTTTGTTTTGAAATGATACTTGGATTCATGGACTACACTGCAGGATGGAAAGTCAGATAGGCATGGTCATATGTTGATCTTCCATTAATTGGCAGTGAATTCACATCCTTTACGTATGCACTGATGCTATAATTCGGAACTGCAATTACACTTGTAAAAGGAAATAAGGAAAAATTTCGATGTTTTAAGGTGAAAGGTTGACTGGCTTACAATCTTTTCGTAGAAATCATCACTCTCAGATGAAATATCTAGCTGTTTGAACATTAGAGCCCATTGGTCTTTTGGGGCAGAACAAATCAAACTGGCACCAGATATCAGCCTTATAGTTCGCTTGTCAAGCATATACGATAGGCTTTTGATCTCCAATGATTCCAGGCAATTGATTCGCGTGGGAGTTTCTCTGCGCTTTAGGGAAATGTCAAAATAAAAACCTCATTAATAACGACATTAATTCTATCTTAGATTTACTAGAATGTCTAAATGGCTAACTAAACCATCCAAAAGGAAATGCATATAGCATATTGCAGTAACAAAACATCAGCTACTCATTAGGTTGAAGGTAATTTAAACTCTAATCCTAACGAGGCATATAGTTCAACCTCAATTTACACCCGCAACCCTACAAGAGCAACCCTGGTACCTATATGCAGTTTTACACTATGATCCCAATTACAAGATCCTCACTTAAGAGCAAACATAAAAATGACAACCTTATACAGGCCCTTATATATTTCAACATTTCTGCCTATTTTGCATTAGACAAAGCTCACTACAGACTACAGGGTAGAGTTTATTCTCAACTAATACAAAAGAGAGAAGTGTCAACAGATTAAGATGGTAGGTCCTGCTATATATGCCAGGTTATGCATGTTGAGAATTCAATAGAACTGCTATGAGAGTATTTCTTAATGTGGCAATGATCATGAGTGCCGATGAAACAGGCGAATATGATATTATGGTCACCAACCAAAATCAAATAGAGAACAATTGTTTTGTAAGAGAATGTTTATTGACAGCATTTATATCCAACATGTTTGGCTTTCTTTACTGAAACGGTGCAGGATAACTAATGTTGTTGGACATTCCAGAGTATTGCTTCCCTTAGCTTTTTTTGTTAAGGTAAAGAGTGAATGTTCCAGAGAAGCAGGAAGTACATTAAAGTGGAACACTTACATTAAACATGCAGAATGGTTCATTGGTTTTGAGTTTGAGGCATTTCCAAGCTCATCATGCATGTTTTTCCCTACGGTTCTCCAGATATTCTCCAAAGCAGCCTCCACCACAGATAAGTGTGATACTGCTTGTTGTCTTTTCTGGAGTTGCTTAATAGCTGCCTCAGTAAAATCACCATCCACCAAACTATCATGTTTCCCATTTGGGACGATCTCTGGAGTTGATAAATTCGAACCCTCCACAGAATTTCTGCATTCACTTAAATTCAGGCCTTTAGAGGGCAATGTCATTAATTTCTCAAGATAAGCATCAAGGACATCATTGTCTATCCTTTTATGCTCACTAAGGTCCATCTCAATAGAGGCCGACAATATAGCATTTAAATGAGAATCCCTCAGAGGTAAGGGGTGAATTAACTGCTCTAACACGAAATCCCTTGCCCTGCCAAGGGTAGTGCATGATAGATGAGCAAGACCCTGCTAGAAAAAGGTAATTAAAAAGCCACACAAACGAATACATATGAACAAATGAATCAAGAAATATCAGCTTAAACCTGAGGCAAAACATGACTCGATGTCAATAGATGTAAAACAGCATCAAGCTCCTTAACACAGTCGTCATAATCACCTGAACTTCTCAGGCCCTTCGACACCTAATTACGGTTGAGGATACATTAACCAACAAATATCAATCGACTTAATACTAAAAATGCAAAACAAATACAGATATACACGATATTCTAAAGCTTAATTCCTTCAAATTCCATTTTCAATATGTGAATTATTCGTGAATCGTGATCAGCCAAAACCATGAAAATAGTGGCAAAATACATCGCTTACATTTTCGAGAAAGAGCGCCCATTCGAGGAGCCTTTTGATGTTGTAGGAGTCCCATTCAGCTAAACGCCCAGTCGATTGATACCCAGACGCCAAAATCAACATGTCGATAAAATTCTTAATCAATTTCATCAAATCTTCAATACATATACCAGGGTATGACCAACCCATCTCCTGATACAGAACCCTAAAACTGATTATCGAACACTGCACACCAACGGAGAAGAACTTTGAGTTTTCCCGCGCTGTTTAGAATTAGGGAGAATGGCAGAAAGGGCTACTTGTAGGATTAATTATAACTAGTATTGGCCGACCAAAACCCAAATCGAATTGTAGACCGAATTTTATTTCTCAACTCGAACACCGAACCGAAATTTTTAAAACCGAACGGTCGAAAATCGAAATATTTCAGTTTGGTTTCGGTCTCGGACCGAACAAACCGAATTTTTTTACATTTTTAAAAAAATTAAAAGTAAGTGCAAAAATTAATTAAAATTCTAAAAACACATCAAAAAGACAATAATTGCATTGATATAATATTAAGCATTAATATTAAAATTATAAAAACACATCAAAAATAATAGGATTAAGTATTATTGATTAATATATTAAGTATTATATTTAATATTATTATATAATATATATATATATATATATATATATATATTTTCGGTTTGGTTTTTACATTAGTAAAAATCGAACACCGAACCGAAAATTGAAATTTTAAATTTTTTCGGACCAAACACCGAACCGAACACCGAAAACCGAACCAAATTTTTTATTTCGGTCTGGTTTGGTCGGTTTTTTCAGTCCAACCGAATTATGCACACCCCTACCTCGTAATCGTGCTTCGCACGGTTGCCTCTAATAAATTATTTATTTTGTATTTTTAATAATTTTATTATTTATTATAAAATTTATTCAATAATTATTATTTAGTACTCCTCCGTCCAGGAGTTAGGTTCGTATGTGTTGTGGCACGTTGTTTAAGAAAACTTAAATTAAAGTAGGAGAGAGAATAAAGTGTAAGGGTATTTTGGGTGGTTATATGAGATAAAGTGTAGGAGAGAGAATAAAGTAAGAGTGACATTTTTGAAATTAAAATGATATTGTGAGGGTGTAGTTTATGGAGGGTATTCCATTTTAGGGGTGTGAAGTTAATTGTGGGACATCCCAAAAAGGAAAGTGTGAAGATAACTTGGGACGGAGGGAGTATTATTTATTGCACGTAGAATCATCAATACAATTTATTGGAATTGCAAACTGGAATGAGCAAGGTATGACCACCGGGAAGTAAGAGAGATGCTATGCCATTGGATGCTACATTGATAACAATCTTTCCCTCACATCTTAATTTTGCCGACAATGTCTTCCACAAAAATGTTTTTCTGTACCACCATAACCTTAGACAAAAAAATACCTCCACGAAATAACAAAATCACATATTCTATCATAAAGCAGTGTTGGTCCCGATTGGTTGAGTTGATTAAAAACTTTGAATTAACCTTCAGGACAAAATCTAGAAGGGGTTTGAATAGATTTTGTAGATTTTTCAAATCTCTCAAAATATATTCAAAGTACCGAGATGTACACAATGGAAAACAATTATTAACCTCAACTTCAACAAGATCAAAAGCAAACCGATATTTTAGTTTTAACTTTAATCCTGAAATTAATCTGTGATTAACGAACTGAAAATTGAAAAGAACCAAGTAAGTAAATCAAAGCAATAAAGAACCAGATTTATAGTGGTTCGGATTATAAAATCCTACATCCACTCTCCTTCTTCAACTTGAAGAAGGGTCTTCACTCTTGACTTTCTTCCTTCTTGCTTACTTACTTACAATTGTGAATCTTGACCTTACAACGATTTCTTCCTAATTTCGAATATCTATGGCTTGAAGATGTTACGTGAAAAGTATTCTATAAACACCAAACCGGAAAACGTATAGAACGTTTGTGAATGTGTACAACTTTTTGTGACTCGTGAGTGAATAGTTGTGAATGCAAAGTATTAAAGTTAATTCTAAACTAATTTCTATCCCTATTTATAGAGATCTTCATTTGGTAGTTGTAACTTCCTTGAATTCTGTTTTGGTCGGTTGTAAGATAACCGAAACTTGTAACTTCCTCTTGGTGAGTTGAAAGCTGCTTCTTGAAACTTGTGTAAAATTTCTCTAACACTTTATCGTCACACTACTTGCCTCACCCTTTGTCTTCGTCTTCATTCCTTATGCAGGTGATTGTTTATTGCATTGAGTCTTAACCGTCTTCAACAAGTCGTCCCCATCGATATCTGGTCCTCATCGATTTCTTGTCCTAGTCGACTTCTTGTACTTAGTTTTATTTTCAAATACTTACTTCAATTGCCTATACATAATGCTCAATTTGGTCATCCTATTTTACACTTTTTAACACATCAAAACTAAATACAACTTTCCTTACCTAACAATTTCCCCCTTTTTGATGATGTTAAAACACATTTCAAGAAAAGAAAAATGTTAGTATATTTTGAAGATAAGCATAATACATGATATTCAATCACATAGCCAGTAATCGGAAGCAATAGACTTCATGTTCGGATGATCGAGCAATACTTAAATCCAGATTGAGATTATATAATCGGGAGTAAACACTTAAAAAAATTATAAGGTTTGGATGATTCGGTGTTATAAATTTTATCGAGACAATTACTTATACCAAGAATCGATTAGTAAAATAAAGAAAACAAGTTAGTTAAACAACCGAATTTTGTGAAAGTAGTTCAAGAAGATATATTTCACATGAATTCACAGATTTGCATACACATTGATCACAACAAAACAAACAATCGGAGGAGTAGTAAAAGATAGGACTTAGTCATACCACCTGTCTTCTTACGGAATGGTCATCGATCGAAGACACGATTCTTTAGGCTCAATGTCTCCCCTCCTTCAGCTAGATTGGCCATCGTCTCTGCTTGAATTAGCATCTCGCTTTACCTTTTTCTGTCAGGACTGACCATCTTGCGTAAGCGGAGCGAGACATGGTTGAATAAGGCGGTGCGACTATGTCTACATTGAACTCTGCGTCTCGAGATCGATCAAATACCTTGATAGAAGTTAGGATCTTTTGCCTCCAGCCATTCATGAAATGCAATATTCTCGTCTGTGCCCCAAGTGATTATTTTGCGGACATGGAACAGAAGATTCATTCCCCTTCATAAGCTCTCTATTTTACTTGTTGATCCATGGGAAGGATTTCCTTGGGCACAGCCTCTGTTCTATGGAATGGACGAAAGATCTCTTCTCCTTCTTTGTTCTTCGACCTTTGAACCCACTTCCTTGTCTTCCTGTCGTAAGTTTTCCCATTTGCTTTCTCTTGCTCCCTCCTCCTCTTAGCTTCTCTCCTTTTATACTTTTCCTTTTCCTCCCTCCTCCTCTTTAGCACTCTTACTTCCTCTTGTCTCAGGCCAGGTCTTGAGCTTGGCTTGAAGCCTTAGCTTTCCCAGTTGCTTTAGATGAGGATGAGGGGGATTTGATTGTCGGACAGGAGCAGGATCAGCAGGTGGGTGGCGATTCGGAGTTCGAGTTCGGACTCGGTGGATTCACTGTTCTCCTTTTCAGCCTTCTCAAGGCTCTCTCGAAGTTTTCTCCTCTGCTTTGCCTTCTTCTTCTCTTCTTCAAACTTTCAGCAGCCTCCTCGACAACTCATCTATCCTTAGATTCAGTGGCCATCACCGATCATCCTGTAACTCAATTCTTTTCTTGAGCTCACTATCTTCCCCTTTTGACATCAAGAAATCGGGTGTTGCGAGATAGTGGCTACTTGATTTATTTGTCCAATGAGTTCTTCTCTTACAAGCCCCGTCTTCGATCCAAATTGTTCAAGGCGCTTCTTATGAGCTGTCTCGGTCCGTCGAACTCATCCTCCATGAATTGTTTCAAGATGGTTGTCTGTCTGTCTTTTTCCATGGCCAGTGCATTTTAGAACTTGAGAGAAAGAAGCTTCCTTTGCTTTCCACGACTCTTTCACCTGGTCTTCAACACTATCACCGATTTGGCGATAAGCGTCTCTAACATACCGTTTGACCTGCATCTTGATTGTTCATCTCTTCAGACAACCTTTTGCTTTACTTTCATCATATTCTCTTCATGTCTAATTCCGGAGAAGTAAAGATCAATCTTGGTTTTCTCTGGACTATAGCTTCTATGTTTTCCTTTATTGAAGAGGTTATGATATTTGGAACCATCTGGAAGGCATTCGGACAAGCATTCTTGAGATTTTCAACTTCGCTTTCGGTTCTTCCACATCGGATGCGACGCAGATGTGGTGGGCAAGGTCTGCTCTTCGGAGGGAGAGAATAGAGTTAAATCTATCTCCTCAATATCGGCTTCAGTTTGTACAAGAGCCGGAGGGAATCTGCCAAATGCGTCGATGTAGCTGGCACGTCTGATTCCACCTCACCTGATTCTTGCCTCACAACCTGCTCTGTTTGTGCCTCCTCAGTATCCATCTCAATTGGCTCATCGACAGCTCTCCACCGCTTACTCCTTCCTCTACCCTTTCTTCCTCAACTTCCTTTTCAATCATCTCATCCTTTTTCTGCTCCTCCCCTTCTCAATTGCTTTCTCAATCTCTTCTCGGGGTCTCATCTCCAAGGTATACCCTTTGTAAGATATAATCAACAAATGTGTTTTCCGTTAGGATATCCTGGAATGATTTAAGCTTTGCCTTTTGAGGACTTCTTTCTCCCAGGATGGCTAAGTTATTTCCCCGCTTCTGCTATTAGGATAGCAGTCTCTTCAAATGATCCCACCTAAGTCTTCTTAGAAGATATACGTCTATCAGCTCTTTAAGTAAGTCGAGGCTCGTCTTTGAGAGTGGATTCTTGCCTAAGAATGAATTTCTTTCCCAGAATCCGTAGGGAGGTTTCGATTGGACCCATTATCCCAGATGGGTTGGGTAGGTTTAGAAATAGATCTGGTTCGGATGAGGTTGAGGGTAGGAAAGAAAATGGGTTATATGAAGATTGAGTTTGAATTGGACTTTTGGGAGTGGACCGTTTTAGAGGCTCGAGGCGGCGGTCTCATCTGCCCCTTCATTGCCAGGTTGGGATGTGGAGGGTTTTGGGACTCCATCCTCGGATGAGGATGAGGATGAAGATGGTGATCTCGGCTTCCTCTCCTTCTTCTCGATTCTTCCTCGACGAGACATCCACAGTCTCCGTCGCCCGATACTTGCCGCCTCACCGCGACACTTCCCCCTTGGGAAGGCTGTCTCCTCCTCTTCCTCCTCTCGCTTCCTCTGTCTCGGTAGATGAGGATTCATCCACCAACACCGTCTTAGCCTCCTTCGCCTTGGCTTTTGAAGCCTTTTTCTTAGGAGCCGGAGGTGGAGCTGGAGCTGGAGCATCTCCATCTCCCTCTGAATCCGTCGGCCCATATAGCTTCTCGTCTTTGATTAGAAGCCCCTTACATCTTGTGTACTTCTTTACACCAACACTCCGGTCGAGGTTGTCTGTCCCCACCTTGTGTTCAAGTATGATGGTAATCTGGCCATCATACTTGCAAGTTTGGTCAGAGACCATTTCATCACTCATCTCGATATTGGGGTTTTGGTGAACTTTTTCTTCTCTTCCATTATCCTTGAGTAAACCGATCGGCCCGGTTTATCTCGGCCGTCTATAATAGCCCTCGACAGCCAAATCCTTAGCTTGGTTAGCCCATCGTGGCTCTGTTGTTCCCCAAAATACACTTCGTCAAGATCAACATCAAAAGCCTGTATTTCCTCTTCAACATCGGCCTCTTGATTCGCCATCGTATTTTGGTAAGTTCTCCTGGCCATCATTCGGAAACTTTCCAAGTATTCCGATGATTTATATGTAAACGGATTCTCGCCGGTGGTGCTCGGACCAAAAATCGCTCCAATTTCGTAAATCGATAAAACCACCCTTCTCTTCTTCTCTTTTGTTACGATTTGAGATTCCAAACCTGTATCTGTTGCTTTTGCCCTAGTTAGGAATTCGACACAAAGATCATCCACAGTCAGATTTCTCGATGGTTTCATCGTGCGGTATCTCTTTAATCCTCGTGATTCAAGCAGATTCAGAATTTCTCTTGTTTGAGTCGGTTGAAACATCCCATTCTACGTACATTTCGACTTGGTTCTATCACGAATGGAAGTAAGATCATACTCGAACTTGATTTTGGTTTTCTTAGAATCCGCCATTGATGAATGTAGAAGGTTTAGGAGGGAAAAGAAAAGTTTGAGAAAATATGAAGGGTTTTATTAATTTCGACCAATCGGTATATCGAACCCACGAGAATTAGGAGAGCAAGGATCCCTAGAGCTACAAGCTTCGCGGAATTATTGAGTCAAGCACGGGATATGCAATAAACTAAACCAACAATTAAAACCAACAAACAAGCTAGAACAATTAACTAAACAAGCAACTATAAAGCAATTAACTAGAAGGCAAATAACACGAAACAAATACCAAGGAGAAACGAGTGCTCGGGTGCAATTCACCAAAGAATCATCAACTACGGATCAAACAAGATTGGAAAATCCACATGCAAGAGAATGATAGGGTCAATCACGTATGAAACACTCAACCGTCTTGGATAAGCCTAGGACGAGCACACAATAAGCACGTAGATTGTCTTAGAGACGACACTCTAAGCCCCTCACTAATTACCCAATTATAAATCAAGCAATTACGCACTTTATGCGGTTCTAATGAAATTAACCAAGTCTCCTTGAGTTAACCCAATATTGATATTGATCACACCTCTAATCCTAACACCTAAGCACCGATTTAATTACACACGTCTCCATGCGATAATTAATCAAGCAACAAAGGATCAAATCATAGATTAGCAATCAACACATACAAATCACATAAGGATAATCAATCTCTTACACAAAAGGAAAATCCAATCAAATTATCACCATAATCAAGTCATCAATGGATCATCACACCCAAGCACTATGAAATTTAGCCAATCATCATCAATTCATCAATACCCATGGCAATCAAGAGTGAAATTAAGCAACCCATACCAAATACAATGAAATAAAAGAGATATAAGAGAGAATACACCTTGATTTCTTCAATACTTGAAATTAAAATTGCAATTCTTACAAAATCCTCCAATCCTTGCTTGAAATTGAAATAACAATGGAATAAACTAAATATCTATACTAGATAACTATTGGGCAATGAAAATTAAATTCTAATCTATGAAAATTTAAAGGCAATTGACTAATCTAAGCTAGTGTGTGTAAAAAGTGTGAAAGAGTGTGTGTGGGAATCCTATCTAATTGTATGGAAAATCCTATCTAATGATGTGTATGTTGAATCCCCCTTAGAAATCTGCAAAATGGAATTTATATAGTGGGATTTAGGAATAATTTTCGAATATTGCAAAGAGCCCCCAAAAATATGAGAAATTGGAAAAGAATTCATCTCAGACTGGACGTCTTCAACTCGGCTCGGGTAGAATTCCCAACTCGGTTGAGATATACGCCTCGGACCGAGGCAGATTTCAGGCGTGAACCGAGTTAACATTACGCTTCTTCTATGTTTGCTTCGACATGCCTCGACTCGGTTGCGGAATAGCCTCGGCTCGGAGGGAGTTGTGAATTGCCTCGGTTGAGAAGAACGCCTCGGGCTTGGACGGAGAACGCCTCGGTTTGGGTAGTTGGCGCTGGTTGTGAATGGACAACGACGGCGACGATTGAGAGGCCGGGAATCGCAACGACGGCGGCTGTGCTGCGTCATGGAGCGGCGCTGATTTCAGCGGATCGTGGCCGCTGACGTGGCGGCGGAGGTTGGGTGTTGATCACGAGGCGGCGAGGAGTGGTGTCGCCGGTGGTTGGGGACGGTGATGATGGGTTGACGGCGGCGGTTTCGCGCCGCTGGTGGTTGAGGGTTGGTTGATTTTGGTGGTTATGGTGATTTGGGATACCGACAGTAATGGCTGAATTGTGGAAGAAAAGGTGGGTGAACTTGTCAAATTGGTGGGTGTGCTGGGTGGATGTATTGTGGGTGTATTCACCTATTTGATGGGTGTATGCGATTGTGGGTGTATTTCGCCGTCCCAACTTCGTTTGACCGTAACTTCTCCATACGAACTCCGATTGACCTGATTCTTTTTGCATTGCGCTCGTCTCTCGGCCCTCTTTCTACTTATGCAATTGCTCATTTGATTTGAAGACGTTAACTTCACTGAAAAATTCCTCCAAAATCGCCTCAAACCTACAAATTCAAACTTAAAACACCAACTTAAACAATCAAATGCAATTAGCCAATTAAATGTGAATAAACATGAAAATAATATCAAATTAAGATAAATAAGCACACAATAATCATGCAATTTTCACACTAATCAACTCCCCCAAACTAAGGTGTTGCTCGTCCCGAGCAACGAAATTAAAGAACAAGGGGGAAAATTGCATAGGCTCACTCAATACATGGACTTATCCACACAATCATGCAATCAAGCAATCTTCCTCAAATGAATCATCAAGCCAAAAAGCAACTAATTACCTTCACATGAGTTGTGCTTCAACAATAGCAAATTCGAACATATTGTCTACCAATTCTCACAAGATATGCGTTTATCACTCACCACTCAAAAGTGTATAAGGCAAATATACTCTCAATCAATCAAATCAAACAAGTGCACTACCATAGGCTTGCCACAAATCTACATTTTCTACCACACAAAAATGATCAATCAAGGAATCAACAAGGTCTTTATATTTGGTTGTAATGTAGGCTCTTTGGTAAAGGTGGAAGATTTGGATAAGTGACTCGTAAACTAGTGGAGCGAGAGGTCAAGACGCCTAGGAACATCTCTTACTCTCAAGAGAAAGTGCAATTGTACGGGTTGCACCCATGATACTCAACTCACACAATTTACTCATTTTCTTTACAACTCATTCTTCTCACTCAATACTCATAGAACCCTTTTTCTTTCTTTTTCATTCAATCAACCACAATATGCACAAGAGATTTTTCCCTTTTCTTTTCATCACTTCTTTTCTAATCACATCTCTTTTTTTTTTTTCAAGTGCACAATTTTTTTCTCATCTTTTTCTTTTCATTTCACAACTCAAATTTTTCCACCAATCTTCTTTCAAAGCACAATTTAGCCTCTTTAAAAGCATTACGCTCCACTAGTTATTGGGGACAATTAGGCTCATAAAAGATAAAAGGCTAAATTCGTAGGTTTGCCAAAGAAATAAGTCTAAATAAGCTCAAAGTGGCTAACTACGGAATAATATCATTTGGTAGGATAAATTTGGCCAAGTGACTAAATCAATTCAAAGATGGCCTTGTATCACATTCCAAAACTTCACACCTAAGTAGCTTCTAATTAAGAAAAGTGACAAATTCTAGAGCACACAAGCATGATTGATACACACATCAAGGAAACAAGACTCAAAATTATGCAAGTCAAGGCTCAAATCTCACAAGGTTATCAAGGTAGACAAAATGCTCTCATAAGCAAAGTTTCCACACAAACACATACTACAATGACTAAATCACCCTCTAACTCAACTCATCGTCCAATTCCAATCACAAGATCACCAATTAAGCACACAACAAGTCCACAATCAAGATCACCTTACTCAATTTTCCATCACAAAATACACATCCAAAATGATAAACTCAAATATATGCAATAAATCCACAAATAAGCTCCAACTTCATAAAAAAATTTCCTCATGCTAATGAGAGGCAAGTTGGTGCAACAAAAATTACACACAACTACCTACTAAGAACTAAAAGCTCAACACCAAAATCATTTACAAGTATAGTAGAACATGTAAGCTCAAAAATGAAGTGCGCCGGTGCAAATTGAAAAGCATGAAAGAGGCACACCTCCCCCAAACTTGGACAAGTCCAAGTCTAGAGAAGGTGTTGTACCTAAAGGTCTTCAAGTACCCCCTCTTCTTCAAGCTTGCAAGTCTCACCAAGCCTCAAATGCACACTCTCGACTTCCTAACAAGAAAACACAAACACACTTTCACACTTATTGAAAGCAACGAAACAAAAACAACAAAAACGAGAAAACGATGGGTTGTCTCCCATCCAGCGCTATTTTTAACGTCATATGCCGGACTTATTCATTGAGTTCACACTCTTTTCATCGGAATGGCCAAGGATATCGGTCCTCCTTGCCACAATACTTTAATCTTTGAGCTTCAAAATCCTTAAGACACTCATGTAGGATAGAACCATCATCCATACATATCTTGCACATTTTCCTTGATGGATTCTCCTCTTGCTCTCTCCCCTCATCTTTCTCCATTCTTCCTTGTTTCCAAGGATGCCCAAGCACTTCATTACTTCTTTCCTATAATCAAAGTTCACAAGAGGTAAAATAAAATCAATAGAAGCATCAATCTCAATTAAAGCACAAATTGAAGAGTTTGAAGGTTTAGAAATGTTCTTTTCATTCTTCAATGGCTCATTCAATGCTTCTAGATTTTCTTGTTCATTGTTGCCCATGTCCATCAAAGGAGACTCCTCTTCATCACTTTCAACAAGGAAATCGTCAATTTCATCCTTCTTGCTTGGACCCTCTTCTTCTTCTTCTTCTTCTTCTTCTTCTTCTTCTTCTTCTTCTTCTTCTTCTTCTTCTTCTTCTTCTTCTTCTTCTTCTTCTTCTTCTTCTTCTTCTTCTTCTTCTTCTTCTTCTTCTTCTTCTTCTTCTTCTTCTTCTTCTTCTTCTTCTTCTTCTTCTTCTTCTTCTTCTTCTTCTTCTTCTTCTTCTTCTTCTTCTTCTTCTTCTTCTTCTTCTTCTTCTTCTTCTTCTTCTTCTTCTTCTTCTTCTTCTTCTTCTTCTTCTTCTTCTTCTTCTTCTTCTTCTTCTTCTTCTTCTTCTTCTTCTTCTTCTTCTTCTTCTTCTTCTTCTTCTTTCTCTTTCTCTTCTTCTTCTTCTTCTTCTTCCCATTTCCCTTCTTCTTGAAGGTTCTCCATGATGGTTATGCTCTTGACTTTGCATAGAAAAGCTTTGAGTTGACTTGTTAGAACATTGAGTTGAGCTTGAGTGATCTCCATGTTCCCATCTATCATAGCCTTAACTATTTCCTTTGTCTCATAGATGCTCTCATACAAGGGAAATATTTCTTCAAATCTTGAGTCATCTTCCTCAATTCTCTTCATCAACATCCTAATCATCTCCTTCAAGATAGCTCTCACATCATGGATTCTCCATTCTTGATAATGAGAGAAATCTTGTAGAATTTGATAGTCATACTCATAGCTTGTCCCATTATTGTAGCCATATCCTTCATAGTATGGAGGATAAACCATACTATTTTGATAATAGTATTGATTCCACAAGTATTGGTTATATCCATCCATCTTTGCAATTAAGCTCTTTAAACTCTTGTAATCATACCTGTGAAAGTCAAATGACCTCAAATTCCATAAGTCAACCAAAATAAAAAAAACAGCAACAAAACAAAAATAAAGACTCAAGTAACTCCACTACACAAGCTCTAAGTCCCTCTTAGCACATGCATTCAAATGTAGTTGAGATGCTTCATCCACTCCACAATAAAAGAAGCATATGGTTTGCTCCTCCGGGAAGCCGTGTTGGGGACACGATATCAACAAATTGTTGAAACGTTCCCATGCATCCTTGATACTCTCCTTTGGCTTTTGCTTAAAACCGGCAATCTCATTCCTTGCTTGGGACGGTTCGAGAAGGAGGATAGAATTTAAGCAAGAATTTTTGACTTATCTCGTCCCAAGTGTGCACGCTCCCCGGCGGTAAGGTTTTGCTTAGCCACCGCTTGGCCTTCCCCGTGAGGGTGAATGCAAACATCCTCAACTTCTTAGCATCTTCGGTCACTCCATTAAACTTCATAGTGTCCGCTAGCTCCAAGAATCTATCCAAGTGTTTGTGAGGATCATCTATCCCATCTCTTCCCTCAAATTGATTCTCCATGAGAAGCTTGATCATAGCTGGTGCAATCTCAAAACTATTAGCTTGGATATTCGGCCTAGCTATCCCATCGTAATACTCCCGTAGTTGAGGCTCAAAATAAGCACGAATGGGTCTACCTTCCCTTTGAGGTGGGGGATTTTGCGGGTTTTGATTGTTAGGCAAGGGTGGTGGTGGAGGATTGTATGGAGCAATGTAATTTTGGTCTTGATATGGAGGATATGGTGGATATGGAGGTGGGTATGGATATGGATTTTGACCTTGAATTGGAGGTGGTGGATATGGATATGGGTATGGGTATGGGTAAGGATAAGGATTTTGGGGATTTGGTGGATTTTGATGCACCATCTCTTCTCTTTGAGGTTGGGCACCTCTCAACTCCACTTGGATGCCTTGAATATTGATCTCCCCTTCTCCTCCTTCATGAGCAACCCTCTCTCCATGTGGGGGTGGATCCCCTTCCATTTCTCTATCAAAAGTCCTACGATTCCTCCTCCGATTCCTTCTTCTTGGTAAAGCTTCGTTATCAATTTTCAAAGTTCGATCAAGCACCTACCAACAAGAGACCAAGTATCAAATTCTTAAAACAAAAACAACAAAACAACAAAAATAAATGCCACTAGTAACTCCACTCAACTAGAATTCAAGTTCCACCTAAGTGTCCTCAACTAGTCCCGGCAGCGGCGCCATTTTGATTATCGTCATTTTATCGTAGCAAATAATTTCGACCAATCAGTATATCGAACCCACGATAATTAGGAGAGCAAGGATCCCTAGAGCTACAAGCTTGGCGGAATTATTGAGTCAAGCACGGGATATGCAATAAACTAAACCAACAATTAAAACCAACAAACAAGCTAGAACAATTAACTAAACAAGCAACTATAAAGCAATTAACTAGAAGCCAAATAACACGAAATAAATACCAAGGAGAAACGAGTGCTCGGGTGCAATTCACCAAAGAATCATCAACTACGGATCAAACAAGATTGGAAAATCCACATGCAAGAGAATGATAGGGTCAATCACGTATGAAACACTCAACCGTCTTGGATAAGCCTAGGAAGAGCACACAATAAGCACGTAGATTGTCTTAGAGACGACACTCTAAGCCCCCTCACTAATTACCCAATTATAAATCAAGCAATTACGTACCCTTATGCCGGTTCTAATGAAATTAACCAAGTCTCCTTGAGTTAACCCAATATTGATATTGATCACACCTCTAATCCTAACACCTAAGCACCGATTTAATTACCCACGTCTCCATGCGATAATTAATCAAGCAACAAAGGATCAAATCATAGATTAGCAATCAACACATACAAATCACATAAGGATAATCAATCTCTTACACAAAAGGAAAATCCAATCAAATTATCACCATAATCAAGTCATCAATGGATCATCACACCCAAGCACTATGAAATTTAGCCAATCATCATCAATTCATCAATACCCATGGCAATCAAGAGTGAAATTAAGCAACCCATACCAAATACAATGAAATAAAAGAGATATAAGAGAGAATACACCTTGATTTCTTCAATACTTGAAATTAAAATTGCAATTCTTACAAAATCCTCCAATCCTTGCTTGAAATTGAAATAACAATGGAATAAACTAAATATCTATACTAGATAACTATTGGGCAATGAAAATTAAATTCTAATCTATGAAAATTTAAAGGCAATTGACTAATCTAAGCTAGTGTGTGTAAAAAGTGTGAAAGAGTGTGTGTGGGAATCCTATCTAATTGTATGGAAAATCCTATCTAATGATGTGTATGTTGAATCCCCCTTAGAAATCTGCAAAATGGAATTTATATAGTGGGATTTAGGAACAATTTTCGAATATTGCAAAGAGGCCCCAAAAATATGAGAAATTGGAAAAAGAATTCATCTGCACTAGACGTCTTCAACTCGGCTCGGGTAGAATTCCCAACTCGGTTGAGATATACGTCTCGGACCGAGGCAGATTTCAGGCGTGAACCGAGTTAACATTCTGCTTCTTCTATGTTTGCTTCGACATGCCTCGACTCGGTTGCGGAATAGCCTCGGCTCGGAGGAAGTTGTGAATTGCCTCGGTTACGTAGAAGAACGCCTCGGGCTTGGACGGAGAACGCCTCGGTTTGGGTAGTTGGCGCCAGGTTGTGAATGGACAACGACGGCGACGATTGAGAGGCCGGGAATCGCAACGACGGCGGCTGTGCTGCGTCATGGAGCGGCGCTGATTTCAGCGGATCTATGGGCTGCTGACGTGGCGGCGGAGGTTGGGTGTTGGCGATGAGGCGGCGAGGAGTGGTGTCGCCAGTGGTTGGGGACGGTGATGATGGGTTGACGGCGGCGGTTTCGCGCCGCTGGTGGTTGTAGGTTGGTTGATTTTGGTGGTTATGGTGATTTGGGATACCGACAGTAATGGCCGAATTGTGGAAGAAAAGGTGGGTGAACTTATCAAATTGGTGGGTGTGCTGGGTGGATGTATTGTGGGTGTATTCACCTATTTGATGGGTGTATGCGATTGTGGGTGTATTTCGCCGTCCCAACTTCGTTCGACCGTAACTTCTCCATACGAACTCCGAATGACCTGATTCTTTTTGCATTGCGCTCGTCTCTCGGCCCTCTTTCTACTCATGCAATTGCTCATTTGATTTGAAGACGTTAACTTCACTGAAAAATTCCTCCAAAATCGCCTCAAACCTACAAATTCAAACTTAAAACACCAACTTAAACAATCAAATGCAATTAGCCAATTAAATGTGAATAAACATGAAAATAATATCAAATTAAGATAAATAAGCACACAATAATCATGCAATTTTCACACTAATCAAAGGTTTAGGAGGGAAAAGAAAAGTTTGAGAAAATATGAAGGGTTTTATGTGTGCGTAAATGGAATTATGCACACGAGTTCCTATTTATATGGCAAATATAATAATAAAAATTATAAGATTAATAATTTCTTGCAAAAGTGTAAATGTAGGCTTTCGAATCGCCATTAATGCAATTGTGACATTTATTTTGAAAAGTGCGAGAGAATATTATTTAATATGTCGCGTGAAGTTGAGACGGTTCATATTTCGAAATCGCCTCCATTTCTCGGTGCGTGAAGCATACTCGGTGTATTTCAAAAGTAAATTTGATAATATTTCGGGTCCGTAGTAACTTCTCTCTGATAAAGTTACTTATTTAAGAAAATACTTTTCGATTAATTGGAGAGATAAAATAAAATATTATGGATTTTAGAAAACAAATTTGAACCCTTATCCTTTTATTTTGTAAAACAAAGTATTTTTAACAAACTGAGTAACTTCATTTTTGAATAAATGTTAAAGAGAATTATGATATTAAATTCATATATTAATTATATGAACCCAATATTCCTAATTAAGAGTATTTAAGAGAAACTTCCTGGACTTTCACCTCGTTTGAGTTGATAGCATCACCATGCATTTTACGAACACTTGGATAAATAGACCTTGTCTTGTATTTAGAGATGTGTACTAAACTTTGTTCTTGCTGAAATCACGAGACACTTGGACAAGTCGTTAGTATCAAGGGTAAGTCGGATAAGGTGAAATAGTCATCCGATTCTATAGAAGTCGGTTGACTATTGTGTCCTTGTCTCGATTTACCTATGTCGAACAAGTAACTATCAAGTCAGTATATGGTCAATATGACTAATCCTTGATTCTTGATCCCAAGATAGGAGATCAATGATATCACTGATTGTCCTTTGACTCATATCTAGTCGATAATTCTTCTTAGACATAATAAACCAATTGAGAGAGCTGAGAATAAAACAAGGAATAAGATTATAGATTAACTAAAGAAGCATCTAATAATCCTAATTCTACATATAGTTCTTTAAACCTTGTCTCTGCAAGTGGCTTTGTCAAGATGTCTGCTCTTTGAAAGTCGGTAAGAATCTTCTCTAGTCTCGATATCTCCTTTTTTAACATGGTCTCGGATGAAGTGGTGTCTTATATCTACATGTTTGCATCTTGTATGTAGGACTGGGTTACGGGTAATAGCTATGACACTATTACTATCACAAAAGATAGGTACTTCTTTGGTGATAATGTTATAGTCCCTTAGGTACTGACTTATCCGTATCAGTGAACAACAACTTCCACCGACATATACTCGGCTTCGATTGTGGAAGTAGCTACGGAGGTTTGTTTCTTAGACAACCATGAAATCACTTACTACCAAGAAATTGGCAAGTACCGGATGTAGATTTTCTATCTATCTTACACCCGCCAAAATCGAGTCCGAGTATCCAGACATTTCAAAGTTGTCATCACCGATACCATAATCCAACATTTACTGATTCCTTTCGGATACTTGAGAATTTTCTTTCTTTGCTTCAAGATGACTTTTCTTTGGATTAGCTTGAAATCGAGCACAGACTCCAACCGCAAAAGAAATATCAGGTCTACTAGCGATTAAATATAATAAAGAACCGATTAGACCACGATATTCAGTTTGATTTGTGTCTTCTCCCTTCTCATCTGGATCCATTGAAAAATTTGTCATCATAGGTATCTTAGCTTCTCATTTGGTACCTATTCCAAATTTGTCAATAAGATCTTTTGTATATTTGGCTTGGTTGATGAATATTCCCTTATTTATGCATTTGACTTGAAGTCCAAGAAAATAAGTCATCTCACCCATCATGGACATTTCAAATCTGCTTTTCATAAGAGAACTAAATTCTTCACACAAATATATGTTAGTTGATCCGAATATTATATCATCAACATAAATTTGAACTAACAAAAGATCACAACCAAACTCTTTTTTAAAAAGAGTTCTATCAATTCTACCTTTAACAAAACCATTTTGAATTAAATAATCGAGACAAGGTATCATACCAAGCTCTTGGTGCTTGTTTAAGTCCATATAGAGTTTTCCTTAGTTTATAAACCTTGTCTCCTTTGACAAAACCAGGAGGTTGCTCTACATAAACTTCCTCAGCTAGGATTCCATTTAAAAATGTTGACTTAACATCCATTTGAAAAACTATGAATCTCTTAAAGCGGCATAGGCTAAAAACAATCTTATGGCTTCCAGACGAGCTACGGGTGCAAAGGTTTCATCATAATCAATACCCTACGATTGTGAATAACCTTGAGCAACTAGTCTGGCCTTATTTCTAACCACAATATTGTTTTCATCCCTTTTGTTTTTAAAGACCCATTTAGTTCCAATGACTTTTTGATGATGAGGCCTTTCAACAAGCTCCCACACATCTTGTCTTTGAAACTCGATTTAGTTCTTCTTACATGGCATTAATCCGGTTGGAATCGATTAGGGCTTCGTAATAGATTTAGGTTCAAGTAATGATACATAGCCCAGAACATACAATCTTGATTTAGTTGAGTCCTCGTTTGGACACGAGAATCTAAATCTCCGATTATCTGCTCAATTTGGGTGATATGCCATTATTTTCTTACCTTTATCTTTTACGGTGGATGAAGTTTTGCACGAATTATTTATTTCGGATGATTCTATATTACCTTCGATCCCCGATCATCATATGTACTAGTCGCCCGATTAGTTGGCGAGATCACCGGTGAGGAAAATCTTTCGTGTTCTTTTCCTTTGTCCAATTCTTCCTCTTCATCCGAGTCCGATTCTTGATTGTAGAATTTTATGGTTGATTCTTTGATAGTCATCTGCTCCGGATCATCCGATATCTTTGTGATGTCCCCTGCCTTATCAAACTCAAAAGAAGATTCATCAAATACCACATGAGGTGTTTCTTCTACACACAAGGTTGTCTTATTAAAAACTCTATATGCCTTTGATACGAGATGAGTATCCTAAGAATATCCCATCTGCTATCTTGGCATCAAAGGTTTTTAATTGAGATTTTCCATTGTTATGTATGAAAATTACAACCAAATATATGAAAGTATGAAATTTTAGGAGGTCGTCCCTTCCAAATTTCATAGGGAGTTTTACACTTATCCTTAACAACTAAGCTTCTATTTTGAACATAACAAGTCAGATAATGCCTTCGCCCAAAACTCCATGAGGAGTGTTATACTCGAGATAACATAGATCTAGCTGCCTCTTTCAAGGTTCTGTTTCTCCTTTCAACCACTCCATTTTGCTGTGGAGTCCTTGCCGCAGATGTTTCTGAGCTATGTCATTCTCAATGCAGTAGTTAGTGATAAATTTATTAAGGAATTCAGTACCTTTATCACTTCTAATTTTAACAATAGTTAATCCCTTTTCATTTTGAATCTTTTTGAGAAATTGGAATCTTAATCATAATCTCATTCTTTTTGTACAAGAAAATAACCCAAGTAAATCTTGAAAAATCATCAACAATTACCAAGGTATATTTTCTTCCACTAAAGCCGAGAGGAGTTCTTGGACCAAAAGATCCATGTGAAGAAGTTCGAGAATTCTTTCTCAAGAAGGACTACTTATTGTTTTAAAAGAAGCTTTGGTCTGCTTTTCCTTTTTGACAAGCATCACACACATGGTTCTTTGAAAATACTTTATCGTGGAGTCCTTTAACTAAAGATTTCCTTGCTATTTTGTTAAGAGTTTTGAAGTTTAAGTGACTAAGTCGTTTGTGCCACACCAACTTAAGTCATCTGAACTCTTAGCAACAAGACAAGTATCTTTAGGACAACTTTTGAAATTTGCAACATAAATGTTACCTTGTCTCGACTCATTAATAGAATATTTTCATTGATACCATCTAGAACATAGCATGCATTATGAGTAAATTTGACACAAAACCCTTTATCACAAAATTGTTAAACGGATAGTAGATTGTGCTTCAATCCTTCCACGTAGTAAACTTCATGTACTTGAATATCTCCAATCATTAGTGTCCCTACTCCTTTGGTAAGTCCATAGTTGTTGTCTCCAAACATTACTCTTGGTCCATCTATAGTCCGATAGTTAGACAAGTCATCTTTCATAGGTCATGTGCTTGGAACCATCGTCAATGTACCGGATGACCTCAAGAATGTCTCCTCTAATAACTATCTTCTTATCTTCCTCGCATCACAAATTTATTGCTTAGGTGCCCTTTGTACTTTGGGTCCTTTCATGTTAAGTTGATTTTTAGGAATCCGGACAAAGATATCAATGTTCCTTAAAACCATAGATTGCAGCTTACACCCATATCTATCCACTAAGATAAGACTTTCAAGATCAATCTTATTTAACTGATCTTTGGAAATTGTCTTGAATCTTGGTAAGAATGGATATGTTTTGCTTCTTCCATCAAAGCCATTATACCTAGGATAAGACTTTGATTTAGTCTTGGGTTTAACCTTTGGAGTTTCTTTCCTCGTCTGTTTCTTCTTTCCGACTATCGGATGAGGTAATTAATTCCTTAGGTTTCCGTGACTAAATCTAGTTTCTATCTTTGGTTTAGTTGCTTTGACAAAGACTCTAGGTTTTATTGGATCATTTTTCTTACTCCTATCAAAACCTAATCCAGCTTTTATCACTAGACTTTTGTGAAGTATTGAAGATTTTATCAATTGTGGTTTGGGAGTTATTTAGAAGTCCTAACTTGAGATTTAATTCTCTGTTAGTCTTCTTTTAACTCTCATTCTCGAAATAGATATTTGAAAATTATATTTTCAAATAACTTAATTCTTGTTCTAACTTATCTGTCTTATCGGACAAGGAACTAGTGATCATCTCGACCGACATTCCCCTTGAATGTACAAATCTGGTTTCTCACTTTCCTTAGTTTGATTGACCTTAGTTAGATCGGTAATTTGATTCTTTAAATTAAAATTTTCAGTCTCTATCTGTTTATAAGCGAGATAGAGCTATCTCCAAATCTTTCAAAAGTTTATCAATAAGACTGGATCGATTTTGATAAGGTATCACAATCATTATCTCGAGGATGAATAGTAATGTACCTCTTTTGCCATCGACAGATGTCGTCATCCGATCCAAAATCAGATGAGGATGAGGATGAAGATGTCTCATGAACTTCTTCTTTCTCGGCTAGAAGAGCTCTCGATCAGATATCTTCTATCTCTTTTCTTTCTCTTTTCTTCTCTCTCTGGGAGTGAGTTGAGGACAATCATAACTGTGGTGACCAGGCTTGTTGCATGTATAACATATATCTCCTCTGTCTGTTTTAGGACTACTATCTCCTCGTCTCGATAGGTGACTTATGACTCCTTGTCTGATCCTTCTTTCTATCATTATCCGAACTCTTTTCATCTCTGTCGATCTATAGTTCCTTCGACCTGACTGTCTCTCTTGTTTCTTTTGTACTTCAACTTCAATCTTTCATATCTTTTCAATAGAAGAGTCATTTCCTCCTTCATAGACAAATCGGATGCCTTGGAGATCTTCTCAGATTCATCTTGATGAACAAATGCTACAACCTTCCCGGATGTTGAAGATTCTGCTTCATCTTCTTCATCTTCAATTTGGATGTCATATTCTAATGCCTTCGAGATGAGAAAACAAAGTGTGATGTGAAATTGAGGATGATTTTGAGTAGCTTTTAGAATATTAGTTTTTTCTCTCCATCTTTTGCTCAATGACCTCGTACTTTATTATTGATTTCTTTCTCTCGTATATGTTTTTCCCAAATCAGCGCCTTGTTCAATAAATTTGTCAACCTAACATCCAGTTGATCAATAGACTCTCCTTCTTTCATCTTGAAAGTGTCAAAAACATGTAGAACATACTAATTTGTTTTCTTTAACCTCGTTCGCATCCTTCACAGATTCCAGCAAGAGTCTCCCACATTTCCTTGGCGGTTTTGCATCTTTTCACCTTTTCTATCCAATCCTTACTCAATGTTTCAATAATTTCAGTTCTTGCAACTTGATCCAAATTATGAATCTTCCTTTCATCACTTGTGAGTTAAGAGCTTTTCTTTTCTTGCCTCACTCTTGTTTAATTTCTTTGTAGTACCATCACTTGTGCCACCATGATAAAACTTGATAGATCCTTCCTCAAGAACCTCCTCCATTCTATGATGAATTGCTTTGAGATGGTTCTCCATTCTAAACTTCCGGTAGTCATATTATTCTATTGAAAAATCAGGCGGACTCCTGGATTTCTTGCTCTTAACGAAGACATGGTGAAAGCAGAAAAGCCACAACACTTACGAGGATCTTGTTAGTAGAACTGTTAGTGAAAAAATACGATAATCAAGAACAAATTTCAGGATCTTAGTTAAGACCTAAAATCAATATCGGAAACTGACTTAACCTTTAACTCACGATACCACTTGTTGGTCCCGATTGGTTAAGTTGATTAAAAACTTTGAATTAACCTTCTAGGACAAAATCTAGAAGGGGGGTTGAATAGATTTTGTAGATTTTCAAATCTCTCAAAATATATTTAAAGTACCGGATGTACACAATGGAAAACAATTATTAACCTCAACTTCAACAAGATCAAAAGCAAACCGATATTTTAGTTTTAACTTTAATCCTGAAATTAATCTGTGATAGACGAACCGAAAATTAAAAAGAACCAAGTAAGTAAATCAAAGCAATAAAGAACACATGATTTATAGTGGTTCGGATTATAAAAATCCTACATCCACTCTCCTTCTTCAACTTGAAGAAGGGTCTTCACTTACCGACTTTCTTCGTTCTTGCTTACTTACTTACAATTGTGAATCTTGACCTTACACGATTTCTTCCTAATTTCGAATATCTATGGCTTGAAGATGTTCTGTGAAAAGTGTTCTATAAACACCAAACTGGAAAACGTATAGAACGTTTGTGAATGTGTACAACTTTTTGTGACTCGTGAGTGAATAGTTGTGAATGTAAAGTATTAAAGTTAATTCTAAACTAATTTCTATCCCTATTTATAGAGATCTTCATTTGGTAGTTGTAACTTCCTTGAATTCTATTTTGGTCGGTTGTAATAAGATAAATCGAAACTTGTAACTTCCTCTTGGTGAGTTGAAGCGCTTCTTGAAACTTGTGTAAAATTTATCTAACACTTTATCGTCTCTACTTGCCTCACCCTGTCTTCGTCTTCATTCCTTATCTGGGTGATTGTTTATTGCATTGAGTCTTAACCGTCTTCAACAAGTCGTCCCCATCGATATTTGGTCCTCATCCGATTTCTTGTCCTAGTCGACTTCTTGTACTTAGTTTTATTTTCAAATACTTACTTCAATTGTCTATACATAATGCTCACCTGGTCATCCTATTTTACATTTTTTAACACATCAAAACTAAATACAACTTTCCTTACCTAACACAGAGCATTGTTCATCATTAAGCCTCGACAAATAATGAATCATGCACATTTTTCAATTCAGCTCTATCATACGATAACTTTTTATATATCAATATGTTAGATTAATCAAAATTTGTATTCGATGTAGAAACTGACATACCTTCAAAATCTTTTATTGATTTACCAAGAGAGCGCAAAAGATTATCAATTTCAAGAAGACAATAATTTTTATTTTCATATCTGTCATTATAAGATCTACAAATACAATAAAAATATAATTAATATTACGAAAATAGGATAAAAAATTAGACAATAAAAAATAAAATAAAAATAAATAATTATTTGTGTGATTTATGTTAAATTTTGCCGAGGATATTGCGGTAGCTTTCTTTTATTGTACAAAATATCATCGGACAAATGTGACCAACAATTGTCTCAAACATCATGTGGACGGCTAATACAATCAGCAATTAATAGAGTAACAAACAATGACCTCAAGGACTGTGCACTTTGGACCAATAGCTAGCATCAACAATAGCATCAATAAACTTCTTATCATCGTGTAACAATCCTGCGGCATAACATGCGTAACGAAAGGAGTCGTACATAACACCATTAAATTGTCTCAACTCCTCAAATGACTTTGGGCCACGAACAATATTCAAGAGAATTCTAAGGTAATAAGCCTCACCACAACCAGAGGAACATAGCTAATTCGACCGATAGCAAAATCTCTTTGTCGTATCACCCATTGTGCTGATATCGATTTCCGGACAAAAAGCGTGGTATTTTCTCATATGTCAAATCGGTTGTTGTCTGTTTTCACTATTCAACTTAAGCCACCCCAAAAACATACTGTTTAACATGGGGTCTTTCTATCAATTCATTCAATGGATCGAATCTCGAAAAATAAAATTTTGCTTATTTGGTAGATGAAATCCTAAACGCTCAATCAAGGTGTTCTACGAATATAATATCAAAACCAAAAACTCTCCATGCCGCCTCACAAGGAGAAATATACCGACAGTCATAATACATTTTAGTTTCATCTACATCGGTCGAAGCATCATCGTAATTGCTCTCAACAAAAGAGGTTGTGATTCGACCATGGCCTTTGTTCACGTACTTAAACAAATATTTAATGGCTCTTGGTGATTACACCATTCAACATTTATATGTGCACCATACTTTAAAAGAAGATACCTATTATGAGGAAAAATAAATCTATTATCTATCTCAACACCATTTTTCGTGACACATCGACCATCATCCCTACGCCGATACAATGTATATCCATCTTCATCAATGGTAGTTTCGGGAACAAATTGCTTTGGAAAATGTTTAGTACAAACACCTTCTTCGGACATACACGGAGAATCTCTCCTCAATGCTCCACATGGACCATGAATCATAACATCACGCACTAATGAAAAATATTATGGATCATGATATCACGTTATCTATTGCACTAGTGAAGGTATTTCATCATGGTTCTCTAGAAAAACCAAAATATGAGCATGAGGTAATCCACATTTTTTAAACTCAACAGTATACACAACTGAATATGAAACAATTTTAATTTTGTTAATGTAATATTTAAATATAATACATTGTTTATCTTTTAATGTATGAAATTAATCACTTGTCATTAAAATATTTATTTAATAACGGTGAATTGAAAAATTATAATTGAACTAAAAAAATAAGAATGAACTATAATTGAGATAATCACACATATACTACTATAAATATTTCAAAATAAAAGCATGAAAATTATTCTATTAATTAGTAGATTTACAATTTAGAGCCATATTGTTTGCCCATTTATTTTAAAAATAAATTACACATAACTTATGTCTAGGTACATTTTTTTAGTACAATTGATTTTCTTTTTAAAAATGATAGCACAAAAGTCAAGCTAGATCACTCAAGTCAAGCTACAAATGTGGACAAAGCAATTAATGAAGTATGCCCATATCACTCAAAATAATTAACAATGATATCACATATACATATATCAAAACAAATCACAAGGCATAAATATGATTCATTTAAGTTAATTCATAAAGTAAGGACAATTTTCTATTTTTAATTTGATAATATATATCATGTTGATGAATTAGTGTTTTTTCAAAAATTATTAAGATATATTAATTATTTTCATTAACCATTATATTTTTAATTATGTTAGTAATATATTAGTATATTAGTGTATTATGTTTCTCGATTTTTATATCATTCAATGATTTTAGTCTTGATATTTTTCACATAGTTGTTTTATTTGCAAAAATTAATTTTTGTATGTTCAATATAAGTTATAGTCCTTAATACTTCAAAAAAATTATATATTTCTAATAATGTAATATTTAAATATAATACGTTGTGTATTTTTGAATGTATGAAATTAATCACTTGTCATTAGAACATTTATTTAATAATGGTGAATTGAAAAGTTATAGATTTAATCATAAAGATTGAGTAATGAGACATTGTTATATATAATTGTTAAAAATTAAAAGATGTTAGCTATAAAATACACTTGAATTGTTGTAAAATTATTGTATTATACATAATGAAGTTTTTAAAAATTTAATCGTTGGATTTTAAACATAAGTTATGGTATTTTTTTAAAAAAATATAGTATACACACCTCTTTTAATGAAACATATAAAAAATAATACTAATTATGTATATTTTAAATATGAGAGACTAACCAATTTTTATTAGATACATTGTTTAATGGTGAATTCAAATTTATGGTGGGTTAATTGCACGTTTGGTTCCATGAGACATTTGTTTTATGATTTTAGCTTTTTCTTATTGCTTTTGGACCATAGTTAACAAAAAAATATAAAAATAAAAATTCTTCAACATATCCTTAATTGTTCAAACATAGATAACAACATTAACAATACAAAAATAAAATTAGTTCTTTGTCGAAAACTCCATAACAATTGGCTCAAGACTAATGAGTTTAAAAATCAATATGCATCCTTTGAAAGAGAAAGATCTGTAAAACTTTTTTTGAATCCTGCGAGAAATCAACCGTCATTTTTTCTCATCTTTTAGCGTCACCCTCCACGCTTGCTCGACATTCTCAACTCCACGTCTGGATTAAACTTATACCTTTTTTTAATGTGGCTATTCCAAAAAGCCAATGGTATTGACTTAAAAAAACACAACATAAGTAAAAATTATTATAAATAATAAAAAAACATAAAAAATAATAATAAACAATACCATTCTAGATTTCTTCAACCCCGATTCCGTCAAACAATACTTAAAAAATGGCAAAACAGAGGAAGAACCATCATCCATCCTAAGTTTACACTAAAATATAAAAATAAAAATTTCATTTAAAATTTAAAGAAAACTCAAATCATAAAAATTAAGTACACTCATCAATATTGCCAAAAAAAAAAAAAAAAAGTAATATGAGAAATAACAATACTTATCAAACAGAGCACAAGAAATAAAATTTAAAAACAAAGGAAACATGTACTACAAAAAATTATATTTAATAAAATATTGAAATATATAAAAGCATTTACTCGCCGATTCCTTGAGGCACTTCTTTTGACATCAAAGAATGGACGTTTATACCTCTGCAAATAATAAATTCTTTATTACACGAATAAATAAAATGATGATATAATTAACAAAGTTATAAAATATTAAATCTTATTAAATAAACAATAATTTTTCCTTAGGCCGGTGCAGTGATCGTATAAGATAGGAAATACCAGTTGAGCCAACAAAGAACCAATGGACCACCATCATTAGGTATTTTCTGGATACTTTCTCGATACTCTCGAACTTCCATTCTAGGACTCCTCAACCATGAACGAATACGTGATTTATCACAATTAGAGAAAGATGAAAAATTAGACAAATAAAGTCCATATCTCAAACATTTAAACATCAAATCTGCCGCCTCCTCTTGAGCATCCCATAAAGCAACATTGATTTTATTTATTTTTTCCTCCTCCATAAAAGGAAATGGAAAAAATCCTAAAAAATAATAAAACAACTAAGATTATTATAAAAAACATAAATTTAAGAAGTATATACTCATAGCATAAAAGAGAAGAACACACACACACACAAATATATATATATATATATATATATATATATATATATATATATATATATATATATATATACCATAACTCGAAATATCATCACTACGTAACCATTTTCGTTTCACATCACATACGATCTGTTCGAATCGGAAGAAATGTCGATTATCTTCTCTTTCGCATAAACACTTGAGTTAGATTCATCTTCACCATTACTTAAATGAAAACGAGAAAAATATAATTATAAAAGTAAATCTTGAAAATAATTAAAAAAATAACACTTCAATTATTATTGTAGAAATATGATAACACTTCAATTATTTGTAGAAAAATAGATATGTATTTATAGTAATACACAATTGTCAAATCAATTTCATAATTTTTACTAATAATTAGTGAATAGTAGTTAATTTATAATTAAGATTTCTTCCATTTATATTCATAATCCAAATATTCCTAAAATTAATAATATGTAATATATGATAAAATCTTCAAAATATAAATATGACATTAAATCTTACCTAATAATACTAATTAAATCAATTTCATATTAATTGACAATTGTCAAATGATAAGTATAATGTTAACACACAATTATTAAAATAATTTCTTCATTTGTTTATCATAATTAGATTGACTCATAATTAGATTGACGGCATAAAACCGAGAGATAAATTACGTAGTAAATAAGAGTAGAAAAAGTCAAATCAAGAGATTTTTATAGTAATACACAATTGTCAAATCAATTTCGTAATTTTTCTAATAATCGGTGAATAGTAGTTAATTTATAACTATGATTTCTTCAATTTATAATCATAATTCAAATATTCCTAGAGTATTTAACAACTATATTATATATGACTCGTGCTTCAATTAATGCATATTAATAAAGTGATAAATATACATACGAATTATAGCTTAAGGAGTTAAGGGTTGTTGCCATTTTAATGAGATCTGATCAATATTTAAAGATTGGATGTTCTAGAATACGAGGCGTATTATTAGGGTTTGAATTTATCCTATTTAAATTAGTTAAAAAAATTACACTTCTAATCTTGTAAAAAAATTCCCAAAATACTTTTGTTCCCCTTAAATAAATTTCATTCAATAATATCATAACGTTCTTTCAATAATACCACAATTCTTATTTACTAATATCATAATATTTTATACACACAAAATATATAAAGCTGTGTGTGGTAATAATTTATAAGTGTAATTGTATTATTGAATATAGGGCACTCTTTTGTGAGACCGTCTCATGCATGAGACGGACATGAGACGGAGTCACTTTTTAATAAATTACTATCACTTTTTCATAATTTGTTATCACTTTTTCATAAATTGTTATCACTTTTCATAAATTGTTATCACTTTTTAATTTATTATCACTTTTATATTAATTTGTATCACTTTTTTAAAAAGTGATAACAATTTATTAAAAAGTGATTTGGTCTCATGCATGAGACGGTCTCATACAAGTTTTTGCCTTGAATATATATGTTATAATGAAGTTTCATACTATGAATAAATTTCACTAAACATCTACTCTTATTTTATTAGTTTATTAACAAAACCGCATTGATATGGAAAGAATTTCGATAAATTTATTTAACAATAATATTAAGTTCTCGTTTTTAAAATTATATGATAGTTCCAAGTGTAAGCACATGCATCTTTGAAATTGAGCATTTTTATTCTCTAATCAATTTCTATATTTTTGCTAATAATCCGTGAATAGCATAAAAATTTAATATGACATTAAATCTCCTTCCACACTTGATTATAAAATATAACATTAAATCTTATCTAATAATACTAATTAAATCAATTCCTAAATTAATCATGTGTAATATATGAAAAAGTCAAATCAAGTGATTTATAGTAATAAGAAATTGTCAAATCAAAATTAATTTACAACTAAGATTTCAAAACGTAAAAATACACAAAATTAAAATGTGACATTAAATCTCCTTCCAAATTGATTAAAGTATGACATTAAATCTTAACTAATAATACTAATTAAACCAATTACTATTAATTGACAGTTGATAAGTATAACATTTTAATTAAATCAATTCCTAAATTAACGTTCATAATCTCTAATTAGATTGACAATTGACATTAAATCAATTACCATTAATTGACAATTGATAAGTATAACGTTTAATTAAATCAATTCCTAAATTAACGTTCATAATCTCTAATTAGATTAACAATTGACATTAAATCAATTACTATTAATTGATAATTTATACTATTATATGTTGTTAACCAAAATATTTATGGGTGGTTAATGTGGCTTTTGATCGGTTAAAACAATATTGATTGGAGCATTTATTATGATAAATACCCAAGAACAATCAATGGAAATGATGAGGAATAAATGAGCAATAAATGTAGAACTTAAAGCGGGAAAGCAAGTAAGAACACAAGGTTTCTTTGGGAGTGTTAATTCCGGGCTTAAGGATGGATTTTTCGGATCCGTTTATTATGCCTTATAGGTCTTATTTATACATGGGTTTGGTTGCCTTTTTGGCGGTCCAAAGGTACAATAAAGTACAAATCAACATAAATGCTTTGTACCATCTCTTATTAATTGAGATGTACCCGCCTGCGGCAGTAGACGGCTAGCCACTCGCGTCTGCCGGGTGTCCCTGGCAGGGATCTTACGATGGGTGGGGATATTCTTGCCTCTGCAGGATAAGTTGACCTTTAAATGGAGTCGGATATCCCGTACTGAGACCATTTTGGGCGTGGCGTGGATGACAAGGCGTCGCCCTTGCCGAGCTCGGGTGGCGGGGTCCTCGCCGCGCCCGCCATTCGCGGCGTCGCCGCGACTTTGTCGTCCGAAGGAATGTTCGGCTCGCCAGACGAGCGAGGCCGGCCTCGACCGGGCGGGTGGGATCCTCGGCGGGCGTGGCCGAGGGTCCGACTGCCCGCCGAGTTTGCTTGCGACCCGGCGAGCCGATCTTCCGTCGTGCCGAGCTCACCCGGCGCAAAGTTGGTCCGTCACGCCCGTGAGTCGATCTTGAAGGGGCCGAAATCCTCTGGGCCGCATTGAGCTCGGGTGGGCCGACCCGGTTGCCATTGGGCCTCATGGCGAATAAATCGTCATACAACAATTGTCCCACGGATTCGGTCTCTGAGGAGTTCGGAGGCCGAGCTGGTCTCTTGGAGAGTTGTTCGCCTTTCTTGCCGAGCTCCCACTGCCGAGTACCCCCGGGTTTTCACCGATGGGACTTGGATTTGGACTTGGAGGAAATGGCGGTTGGATCTCGACAAGGGGTCATTTATCCCACGTGCTCTGCAAAGTGATTTTTGGCGGGCGCGTGGCGCTGGAGGTGACTACCTCTAACCACCACGCGCGGACACGTGGCACGCCCCCATGGTGCGAAGCGGTCACGACCCTTCGCGAAAATAATCGCGTTTTGCCCCGATTCGAAAAGTTTCGGGATTTTGCAGGAGGTCCTTCCCGCTTTTTATAAATAGGGGTCTCCTTCATCACGTTAAACTTCTTACCTGTGTGATTTTCGAGCGTTGTGAGTGATTTCCGTGCATCCTTTGGGTTTCCCAGTGCTCGAGCCTTTGATCGGCATTTCAAACGGTAATTTCCCTTCACCATTTGAAGGAACTTCTTCTTTTTGTTTTTCTTTCATTTCTTCCGATCGAAATGGTGAGATCGAGAGGAGCTTCCTCCCGTGGGACCGGTTCGAATATTCCGATGCGTGGCGCTGCCG
This sequence comes from Paraleonurus japonicus, assembly GCA_030762865.1. Taxonomy (NCBI): domain Eukaryota; kingdom Viridiplantae; phylum Streptophyta; class Magnoliopsida; order Lamiales; family Lamiaceae; genus Paraleonurus; species Paraleonurus japonicus. The sequence continues at coordinate 43,699,088 of CM061053.1, read as the reverse complement.
CTAGAGGGAGTCTTCCCGGGGGATGGCGACGCCGCCCGGAGATATGGGTTGTCCGACCGTGACGGCTTGGATCCGGTCTTTGGCCGTGTTGGGAGTTCAAGTGCCGCCTCCACTAGTGGAGGTGGTTTGAAGCAGCCGGGGACGCCCATTCGCCGGCCTCGCCGATTTAGGTATCGATATGAGGATCGACGAGGATGCAGGGATGCCCCGGCCGATGTTGATCTGGAGAGGGCCGCGGCGGAGGTGGTGGCCGAGCTTTTCTCCTCGGGAGCGGCGACGAGAGGACCGCCGGCGGGAGTGCGGCTGGGACTCCTCCGCCGCCTGTGGCCCTACGGTTTCCGAGCTCCTGGAGGAGAGCGAGAGGGTTCAGGTCGGGAGACCACCCAAGAAGCGAGCAAGCAAACCTCTGTGAAGGTCACCCTAGCCTACTCCGCCCGGGAGCAATATGTTGATAGGTGGCGGGGCCGGCCCCCACCTTCGACTATCGGGGAATACCTGCGGGAGCACCCTTACGCTCGCCCGGAGTGGACACGCCGGATGTTCCGACCGGCCGAAGCCTCGAGTGGCCGGCCAACGACGAGGCGAGGCGGAGCTCGGTGTCCGAGGCTGATTTGGCCACCTGGCGGGTGAGATGGCGAGTCCCTTCCGACGTGCATTTCTTTGTGCCTGCCGAGGATGAGAGGCCCGATCAGCCCCGCGCGAGGATGCTCGCCGTGAATTACCACATGATGGAGGCGGGGCTCCGGTTTCCTCTTCACCCCAATATCTCGCACTTTGTTCGCGGCTGGAATGTCGCGCCCTTTCAGTTCATCCCAACGGGTGGATGAACCTTCTCACGCCGTTTGTCTGGTGAGGAAGTTCAAGCCGGATACCGACTCCCGGCCAAGTGAATTTCATTTTCACCTGTCGGAGTCCAAGAGAGAGCTGTTCATACGGGCTCGGCGGGTGGGACGTTTTCAATGGGATCCTCCAAGCTCCGAGACTCGGCACCGGAGGTGGTTTTTGTCGGCGGGGCCTGCGCATTGCCCGGTGTCGACTTCGATTCTAGTCCTGGACGTTCCGTCCGCCTTTCGGCATAAACCCAAGAGTACGATTCCTTTGTTTAAACTCGGACAATTATTACCGATCTAATTTTTCCTTCCCTTTGCGAGTTGTTCGTTCCCAAAGAGGGAGAGCTGTACACCGATTTCCGGCTCGCACTCGCCAAGTTGACCCTTATCCCGTTTGCCGATCGGAAGTGCTCGGCGGTTAACAACGACGAATCGAGGTTCGAGTCCCGATTCTTCGCCTTTCCCGCCATCTCCGCCTCGAGACGCCGGTAAAACTTTCGACTTTCACTAGGTGTCTTCATGTCTACTTCGCGGCCGGCGAGAACTTATTGTCTCGAATGTGACAGTTTTAACTACCCTCCGCTCCGTTCGCCCACTCCGTCATCATGTCGGCGGTGCTCGACCTCTTCAGCCCGGGCGAAGGTCCACGTAAGGAAGGCGAGCAAGCCCCGCGGGCGAGAGGTCGGCGGATGAGGAGGCGGCCGGCACGTCCCCGAAGGGTGCCCTCGCCCGCCAGCCCGCCGAGCTCTGCCCCGCCAGCCGCCGAGCTGTTGCCCCTCCCCCGCCGAACCCGTTATCCCGAGTCCCGACCGGGCGGAGGATGCCGCCGGGGCCTCGGGCCGGCCGAGCCGAGCGTCCCCGGGGCGCGCGAGTGAGGAGACCTCGGTTGAGGTCGTGGAAGGCCCGTCCGCCCGCCGTCGGGGTAAGCGGCCTCGAGTTGAGGAGAGCCCCGGCGCCTGGGCCGATCCGGCTCGGTGCCCAGGCCGAGCGTGGCCGGACCCGGACGACCATTCCTTCCCGGGCGAGACCCCGCCTTTACGAGAAGTAAGTTGTGTTCCTCTACCCTCTTCGGTTTTTGACTTTTGGGAAATGCTAAGAGTTTTCCTTTCAGGTTTTGGCGGCGGTCGCAAGCGTCCTCCTCCCGTGGTGGATTTCCTTACCTCCCGGCGAGATCCGGCCCCGACGAGCTTCCGAGACTACGTTATCCTGCCATGGAGAAGATGCCGTCGGCCATGACGACCGAGGTGGACGCGGACTCTTCCCGAACACAGAGAGCGCCCTCTTGCTCGCCTAGGTCCTCGGTCTTGAGTGCCGCCGTGGCTGAGCGGTGCCTGGACGGACGGGACCGGGAGGTGGCCAGAGCCGGGAAGTCCTCCGGGAGCGGGACCGGGCCGGAAGGAGGCCGAGAAAGCACGGGCCGTGGCCGAGAAGGCCCAGCCGAAGCCGAGAAGGCGCCGCGGCCATCCAGGGAGCGAGAGGCCGAGGTGGCCCGCTGAAGGAGGAGGTCGCCCGCCAGCGCGCCGAGGGTGAGAAGGCGGTGGCGGCCGTCCGAGAGCGGCCGAGGCCGAGAAGGCGGCGGTGGAGAGGTCGGCTGCGGAGAGGTGAAGGCCGAACGAGCCGCGGCCGCCAGTCGAGAGGGAAAGAGACCGAGAGCCGCGAGGAGGCTGCTCGGTGGTGGGCGAGAAGGTGAGGTGGAAGAGAGATTGGCCAAGTCCGAGCACCTCTCTGGCCGCGGCTTATGCGACCCGGAAGCGGTTGTCATCCCAGACCGAGGATCCGGGCTGTGATGGGGAGTTCGCGTACTACATGGCCTCCGCCCGACCTCATCCATCCGCGCGGCGAGCAGCGGCGACCCCACCGGGGCCATGGAGAGGTACTTCAGGGAGTACGCCCTTGCCCACCCTCTCCACGAAGAGCTAACACTTTGGAGATCAAAGATCTGGAGAGGGACCATGGGGTGGACCTCTCCTGGTACCCGACCGGGAACAAGCTGGACTTCCGAGCGGGGGCGGCGGAGCGGGAGGCTGAGGGAGCCCGGGAGGACCGCGGGTGGTGAGGCTTAACGAGGTTTCTCTTCTCGCCGGGGGCGGAGTGAATAACAAATCCATATGTCTCTTGAAAGTATTCAACAACGGATTCGCTGTGCCCCCTCGGTACCTTGAACTCGCGTTCCACTTCTTTGTTGCTCTCTCTGTTTAATAGAAACCTCGGGCTCCGCGATGTTTTGGATTCCCCGCGGCTGGTCTTTCTTTTAATAGATACTTTGAATTCCAAGTGGTTTCTTGGACCTCCCATTGCGGTTGTAATTCTTGTTTTTCTTTTGGTTTTAAGGTTTAGGGTTTAGGATCTCTGTACTCGGCCATTGGCCGCACCTCTTTGTAATTAATGAAATCTGCATTTCCTTTTATATCTCCGACAGTCTTGCCGACTTCAATTTTTGCTTCATTTATTGCTTTCTATATTTTAGAAAATTCTTGTGGAATTTCCCAAATATGACAAGCTGCGATGACCTATCCGGCCTCGGCCTTGCTTGGCCAAAGGGAAGAGCTTGACCCATACCTTCCCGATCTGGTTTCGGCATGGGAGAGCTTGGACTTTGGCGAGTAAGGATTAAATTGGGGAGCTCGGCTCGTCCTTATATAACAATCGTTTACAATACTTGGCATAATTTTTACAATTTTGCGAATATTTCAAACTTTCTTTGGCTTGTCGAGGCCTCGGCCTTACTTGTTCAAGAGGCTGAGCTCGGCCAGTGCCTTTTTCGACTTGGTTTCGGCATTGGCGAGTTCGGCTTTTGGCCAAGTAAGGATTTACTTGAGGAGCTAAGCTCGCCCAAGTGTATCATGGCGGGTTGTGACCCGCCGGATCCTTCGTCGCCCAAACCGGTTCCGACTGCGAGTTCGGTCGGGCGAGGCGATGAAGGTGCTCGCTAAAGGAGACTTGACCACCGAACCGCTCGCTAGGAATAGTTCTGAAGTGGTTGCTCGCCGTGAGTACGTTTAGCTCGCCGGGAGACTTTTATCTCGGGTAGAACCGGTGGCACTTCGAGCGACACATGCAGTGCGCCTAGTGGCGTGCTATGCGCTTTGGGCTGATCGCTAGGACCTAACCACGCGACTTGTCCTAACTCCGAGGAGCTTGTGGACCTCACTAGCCGGGAAAGCTAGGAGACCTCGGCCGGAGGCTAAGCTCGTTGCGAGGAATTTGAGGGGCACACGGCCGGAAAGTCGGGTGACCTCGGACGGTAACAGGACGCGTCACGAGGAGTTTAGTAGGAGCCTCCCGGCTTATGGGCTGGGCGGACCTCGCCATAAGGCTAAACTAGCTGCGAGGAGTTTATGGGGACTAGTCCCTACCTCGGCGGTATGCCCGCGCGAGTATGAGAGGGACCCATTCTTGGCCGGCCGGCCTCGAGCTGAGATCCGCATAAGGATACCTCTTGCGAGGATTTTCGACAATTTACGGGGAACTTCGCTATTAATTATGAAAATTTGCAAAATTGCAAGAATTTACAAGGATTATAAACACTCCGAGAAATCCCAAGACTTTCCTAGGCTACAAGAAAGGGCTTAGGTGACGGCTCATGAAAATATTTCTTGAGGTGGCACGCATTCCACGGGTATTGGTCCGGAGTGCCATCAGGTGTTCGAGTTCGTACGCCCCATTGGGTAACCACTTGGACACCACTGAACGGACCCTCGATTCAGGCCGAATACCCCTTGGCCGACCGTGGATCTTTTTAAGACGAGGTCGCCGACCGAGAATTGTCCGATCTTGACCTTGGAGTTGTAATACTTTTACGAGCGGCTGCTTGTAGGCCGCGTTCTTGTGAATCGAGTCGAGTCGGCGTTCTTCTAACATGTCGAGGTCGAGCCTCCTTGCTTGGTCGTTGTTCTCACCGAGCTCCTGCAATCACGGAAGCTCGGCACAGCCGACCTCGGCCGGGATGACAGCCTCGGTGCCGAAGGCGGAGCGAATGGGGTCTCGCCGTCGAATTCTGGTGGTCGTCCCTGTAAGCCCATAGGGCGTCCGGTGGCCGGCAGCCCACTTTCCTTTTCTTTCCTCAAGCTTGGCCTTGAGGGTGTGCTTTATTATTTTGTTGTTGCCTCCACTTGCCCATTGGTTTGAGGGTGAGTACGGAGTGGAGAATAGTCTTTTGATTTTCCAACGCTCGCGAGAATTCTAGGACTTCGAGCCCGTCGAATTGCTTGCCATTATCGAAACTATGGCACGAGGAAGACCGAATCTGCGAGATGATGCTCTTCCATATGAATCTCGATGATGGCCTGCCGATCAATCTTGTTCAGCGGTTCGGCTTCCGCCCATTTGGTGAAATAGTCGACGGCGACCACGGCGAACTTACATCCCCGGGCGCCACCGGCGAGTCCGGTCATCGATCCCAGGCGAACGGCCGGGGGGCTGAAGATTGATTTCGTGTTCGGAGAGAGTTTGATGTTGGGCGCCATGACTTGGCATTTGTGACATGCCTTGGCGTATGCAATTGCATCTTTCCGAAGAGTGGGCCAATAGTACCCCTGTCTCATTGTCTTATAAACGAGCGCTTGCCCCAGGCGTGATTTCCACAGACTCCGTCGTGGATGTCCGCTAGGATCGTCTGCCCGTCCTCGGAGTGACGCATTTGAGTAGGGGTAGAAAGAAACTTCGTTTATAAAGCGCATTCTCTATCGAGTGTACCTCGCCGCTCGCGGCCTCGAGCCGCTCGGCCTTTGGACTCTCGGTCATTCGGGAGAGTGCCGGTCTTGAGGTAAAGGATAATGGGTGTCATCGATTCGCTTCCTCGGCCGGACGGTAGCCAACTGGCGGCTGGCGGTGGTGGCGAGCTTCGTGAGGACGTTGTTGGACATGTCCGCCGCTCCCTCCGAGGTGGCGAGCTTGGGCCGGTGCGTCACGCTGGGAGTTTTGTTCCCTCGGGATCTGCTCTATAAAAACTTGTGAAGCCTTTTGCACAAGGAGGCGGCGAGCTCTTGGTACTTTATCATTTGCTCTCCAGGGCTTCATATTCTCCCTTAATCTGGTTTTACAACCAAGAGAGAATCCATGAATATGTGGAGGACGCCGGACTCCGACCGCGGCGGCGAGCTCCTAGACCGCCGACCGAGCCTCGTACTCGGCCTCGTTATTAGTGGCGGGAACTCAATCTGATGGCGTTCGTGAAGCATTGCCCCTCCGGTCCGACCAAAGCGATTCCTGCTCCCGAACAAGATTGTGTCGAGGAGCCATCCACGAACAACTTCCGGGCGGGAAGGTTAAAGTTGAGGGTTGTGCGGAAAGGTAAGCTTGGCGGCGAAGTCGGCCAGCGCCTGTCCTTTGATCGCCGTCCTCGGCGCGTATGTAATGCCATATCGGCGATCTCGGCGACCACTTTAAAAGGCGGCCGCTGGTGTCCTACTGTGCGGGACTTGCCAAGCGGGAGGGTTGTGAGGACTTCGACTTGATGATCGAAGAAGTAGGCCCTTAGCTTTCTAACACTCATGATGAGCGCGTATGCCAATTTCTCCAACGGAGTGTATCTCGAGCTCGGCATCGTGGAGAACCTTGGCCGACGAAGTAGATCGGGCAGATGGTCCCGTCCCCTCCGCCCGACAAGTACAAAGACTTAGAGCGGATTCGGAGGCTGCTAAATACAGAATAGCTTCTCACCCGGCAGCTTGGCGAGAATGTTGGGGTTGGCGAGGTACTCCTTTAATTTGAGGAAAGCATCTCGGCTTTCTGCCCCATGAAAATTTTTGCTTTTGATAGTGGCGAAGAAGGGCTTACTCTTGTCGCCTGGGCGGGAGATGAACTGTTCAAAGCCGCGAGACACCCAGTGAGTCTCTGGACACTGCTTGACATTGCGAGGCTCCTCCATGTCGAGGATGGCCTTGATTTGGGCGGGGTTGGCTTCAATCCCCTTTGGCTCACGATGTGGCCGAGGAACTTGCCGGAGCCGACCCGAAACTACATTTCTTCGGATTGAGCTTCATGTTGTACTCCGGAGGATCGCGAAGGTCTCAGCCAGGTCCCTCAAATGATCCTCCTTTTTCACACTTTTGTGACGATGTCGTCTATATATACCTCCATTGTTTTTCCGATTTGTTGGCGAACATCTTGTTTACCAGCCTTTGATAGGTTGCCCCCGCGTTTTCAACCCGAAGGGCATCCCTGGTCCAGAGTAAACGTTCTTTTCAATGAGGAAGGAGGTGTGCTTGATGTCCTCCATAGCCATCGGAATTTGGTGATAGCCGCGAAAGCGTCCATGAAGGACATCATTTCATGACCGGCCGTCTTTGTCGCCCACTGTGTGGTCGATGTGCGGCATCGGGAAGTGGTCTTTCGGGCACGCCGCATTTAGGTCCGTGAAGTCTATGCATAGCCTCCGAGGATCCGTTAGATTTTTTTAACGAGCACGGCATTCGCTACCCATTGGGGCTCGTCTTGGCCTCGCTCGATCGGCTTGTTGTCGAGCGCTTTTTTCACTTCCTCGGCTAGAGCGGCGTATTTCTCCGGGCCGAATTTCCGACTTGGGTCAATCTTAAGGTGGTGGCATGCATGTTTTGGATCGATGCCGACCATATCTTGGTGTGACCAAGCGAAGACGTCCACGCCGCTCCCGAGGAAGTCTATGACATCCCCCGCATTTCGGCGGGTATCTTAGAGCCGATGAAGACTTCAAGTTCGGGCGAGTAGAATCCACCGGAATGCGCTCCAGTTCTTCGACTGGGCAAAGGTCGTTTTAGGCGCTGACCGTTGGGGTCTTGGAAGTTTCCCACAGGGTCAATGTCTAGCGGCATGGGTTCAAAACCGAGGCGGGGCTCCAAGTCTTGCTCGCCGCTCGCCGGGCTCCATGGGAGCCGGGCCGAGCGGGCGAGCTCGTCTTGAGCATGCTCGGATTGTGTTGGATTTGAGCAATCCATTGGAGTTGCCTCGCTCGGCGGCGCCGGCTCGGCCGGGTAAAGTGTTCTCCGAGGAGCTCGGCACTTTGTTGTTCGGCCACAGTGAAAATAGGCGAAAAATATAAACCGAGTGCGAAATTAAATCTGGACACGGGTAGTTCAAACATTTCTTGGACATTTTCTGGTCACCCTTAATGGTGCCGACCTCCCCCTCGACCGTGGGAACTTAATACAAGAGAAATAGGAAGAGGCGATTGCCTCAAAGGTTTCAAGAAAAGGGCGACCAAAAAGCCGTTATACATGTTCGGCGGTCGACGATTACAAATTCAATAGGCCTAGTTATCCTAACCCTATCATTCGCAAAGTCAACTAGCTCGACCGAGCGCCTTGATCTTCCCATATGCCGAAACGACGGTGTCGCCGAAACCGCGAGTTGGAGGTCATAGGGCTTGATGTATTTGGCGAGATTGCCCATCCGGTCCAAGGCGGACTTGAAGAGGATGTTGCGAAGTTGCCGTTATCGACCAGACCCGGTCCACGGTCATTCCCGTGATGTTGGCCGAGATGACCAGAGCATCATTCTTTGGGCAGAGAACCCCTCGCGGTCGGCATTTGAGAATGAGATTACCGCGGTCTTGGAGATGGTGGGCTTCGGAGGGGCGCCGATTAGGTGGACGTGGTCAACAGCCCGCAGCTCGGCCTTCCTCTTCTGTTTGACCGGCTGAACACCTCAACCAGCCCGCCGAGGCTACCCCCGGCTTGGATCATATTGATCCGTCTCGCCGGGCGAGCAGCGGAGTTCGCCGCCCGATGTCTCCATGTCGGTGGCGACCTCAACCGCCGCAACCCTCTCGGGAGACCACCCTCTCCGCCCGGGCGCCCGCTCTTCGCATCCGGCCGCGGAGGGGGCCTCTTGACGTACTTGTCGAGAAGCCCATCCTCGAAGCGACCTCCGGAGAGCCGTTTAAGGATGTCCGGCCTTGGCTGGTGTTGTGTCCTATGAGCGGAGTCGTGGTAGGCGCGAGAACTTGTTAGGGTTTTGTTTGGTTGGGTCCCCTTATGGGCTTGGGCTTGGGGACCGCCAGCAGGCTGGATCGCGTTGAAAACGAAGGCCGGGAGTACTTGAGCTTGTCCACGACTGACGGATGCGTGCGGGGTTTGTCCTCGAAGCTCTTAAAGTTCCCCCGTAAGCCCTCTCGCTGGCCTTTCCTCCCGCTGAGGGTTGGTTCGGCGGCCGGAGCTACCTTGGGGGTTGCCTTCCCCCTTTTCTCGCCCCCTCCTCCTTAACCTCGCCCGGCCTGCGGCGAGCAACTTGGCGAGTGATAAGCTCGCCCGCTCGTCGGCGGAATTCGGCGTAGGAGGAGGGGTAGTTCTTGGTCATGTGCCGGAACATGTGGGATTCCGGTCTTAGGCCGCCGAGGGCTGCGTGTAGCCGGAGCTCGTCTCCGACCGGCTCCCGGTTAGAAGGATCTCGTCCGTGCGGTCGAGGTAGGCCTCATCGCTCTCCTCCTTCCCCGCTTGATTCCCATCGGTCTCTGCCGGTTTTCGGCTCTGGGAATCTTGGAGGCGAAGTAGGTGGTGAACTTTTCGCCTAGCTCGCTAAAGGTGCCGACCGAGCGGGCGGGAGAGAGACATACCACTTGTGGCGAGCTCGCCCAGAGTTAGTGGAAATTGGCGGCATTTGGTCGCGTCGGACGCCCCCTTCCAACCATGTAAATGTTGTATTTACCGAGGTGAGTCTCCGGGTCAGTCTTCCCTCATAAACGGGCATTTGAGGGAGGATCTGGCCGAACCGGCGCCGCTCGACCTCCATAGAGAGAGGCTCATTCGCCGCGCTTCGCTTTGGCTGCCCATCGCGGGCTCCAAAAGCGGGATTCCATCTCGTCGATCTTCCTCTCGCATGGCGGCGAGGAGAGCATCGCGAGAATCGCTCCGGGTTCGGGGGTGCAGAGTGCCTGGCGGAGGCTGGACCCAACCTATCTTTGGCCGACACCCTTGGCCTCGCGCTCCGAGGCGCGCTAGGTGCGAGGGCCCTATTGGTAGGTTGGCGATCCTCGGCCGCTCGCCGTGCCGGGTGCTCCCGGTCCTAGACTCCGTTTCGGACTCGACTCGAAATCCAGTGTCGAGATGACCCAGTCGTTCGAAGACGATCCTGAATCCTCAGGGCTGATCGCCTCGGCTAGGGATCCCGGTCCGTCCCGAGGTCGTTGGGCCTTCTTCTTCTTTTTCCCCTTACTCTTACGGGAGCGGAAGGACCAGGGGTTGGCCATGGTGAGCTCACGGCCTCGAGCCTGAAGGAGCTTGATGGCCGTCAATCTGATCGGGGTTTGATACTCTGAAGCGGGATGGGGGCAGATTCCCCATGCCCCTGGTGGGGTGAAATCACCTTGGGGCTGTTCACCTTCATGAACGTGCATGGTGTCCATGCCAAGCGGCAACAGGGGTAAGATTTTCCCCACCGGGAGCGGCGTTTCCGGCCTTCGTCATCTTCAAAGCGGAGAAGGATCTTCTCTGGAAAGGAAAGGTAAGGAGCAGTGATTTGAGTGAGACTTATGGTTTGAAGAAGCAGTGAGTGTTCTTCAAAATTTTTCCAGCAACTCCACTTGTGGAAACGGAGGTTCGAACAAGCCCTCCTTCTAGCGCCAATTGTTGTTAACCGAAATATTTATGGGTGGTTAATGTGGCTTTTGATCGGTTAAAACAATATTGATTGGAGCATTTATTATGATAAATACCCAAGAACAATCAATGGAAATGATGAGGAATAAATGAGCAATAAATGTAGAACTTAAAGCGGGAAAGCAAGTAAGAACACAAGGTTTCTTTGGGAGTGTTAATCCCGAGGCTTAAGGATGGATTTTTCGAGATCCGTTTATTATGCCTTATAGGTCTTATTTATACATGGGTTTGGTTGCCTTTTGGCAGTCCAAAGGTACAATAAAGTACAAATCAACATAAAAGCTGTACCATCTCTTATTAATTGAGATGTACCTGCCCGCGGCAGTAGACGGCTAGCCACTCGCGTCCCGCTGTGTCCCCGGCAGGGATCTTCGATGGCCGGGGATATTCTTGCCTCTCTCGGGATAAGTTGACCTTTAAATGGAGTCGGATATCCTGTACTGAGACCATTTTGGGCGTGGCGTGGATGACAAGGCGCCGCCCTTGCCGAGCTCGGGTGGCGGGGTCCTCGCCGCACCCGCCATTCGCGTCGCCGCGACTTTGTCGTCCGAAGGAATGTTCGGCTCGCGACGAGCAGGCCGGCCTCGACCAGCGGGTGGGATCCTCGGCGGGCGTGGCCCGGAGGGTCCGACTGCCGGCCGAGTTTGCTTGCTCGACCCCGGCGAGCCGATCTTCCGTCGTGCCGAGCTCACCCGGCGCAGCCGAGTTGGTCCGTCACGCCCGCGAGTCGACCGCTGAAGGGGCCGAAATCCTCTCGGGCCGCATTGAGCTCGGGTGGGCCGCCCGGTTGCCATTGGGCCTCATGGCGAATAAATCGTCATACAACATTATAAGTATAACATTTAATTATTTATAGTAATAAATAATTATCAAATTAATTTTTTCACATTGTTTCTCATAATTATATTAACTCATAATTAGAATATGCCTCCATTGAGGATGTTCTTCCTTCCTCAATTTAATCCTCTTGCAATAATTAATATTTAATTTGCATAAAATTAGAGATAAATTACATAGTAAGTAAGAATAGAAAAAAGTTAAATCAAGAGATTTATAGTAATACACAATTGCCAAAATAATTTCTTAATTTTTGTTAATAATCGCTGAATAATATTTAATTTATAACTATGATAGAAAAAGGAATTTAATAAAATTTAAATAATTAATGAATTTTTTTAAAATTAAAAAATTACTATACGGCGAAATAAATACAAAGAAAAAAAAAGTTGATCCTTTATTCTCAATTCGGTCAAAATATATTCTGTCATATATGCAAAAAAAAAAAAAAAAATTAAATAAGATTTGGATGATCATATAATTTAAAGGCAAGTGAAAAAAAAAAATAAGATTTGGATGATCATATAATTTTCTTGTGCTATGTTTTTGTATTTCTTTTATTAAGTTTTTCCTGCATTATATGTTAGGGTGTTTATTATAAAACAAATATTATTAAGATTATAAAAATTAATATTGAAGAATAATAATAAAGGGTTGTGGTGTGATTCTGTAGTTATTCTTATATGAATAATAGAAACTATTTTCGAGTGAGTTTTGACGTTTGATTTGCGTAACAACTAAATGTTGTTCTTGTTGGACTTTGTTTCTATCAATACATTTTGCTTTCGAATTTGTGAATGTTTATATCCGTAAATAGCTGGCAATATATATATTAAAACACTATTAAATCAATAAATAAAAAAATGCATTTACATTAGATAAAAGTTAATATTGAATTGTTTACATAATGAATAGTCACAATGAATCACCATCTGTTTATCTTTCGATTCCGCAAATGCGTTCTTCGTTTAATTAGTGCTCGTAAATTGGGTTGAGTGGCTCCTTCACTTTCCTCGCCGGAGCAACGTAACGTATTGATGATGGTGGTGGTGTAATTGTGATGAAAATGAAAAAAACTCAAACATTTATAATGGAGGGTGAGGCTGAAAATGGGGGATGAATTAGAGAGATATATGTCCTATTAATTGTGCATGTCTGCTACCTAAATTAGATGTTTGACCATGTGGACGGCCACGACGAATCGAAAGAAAATCGATCAACGGACCGAGTAAAATGGCGCCAAAATCCAAATGAGGAATGTGAGCTCCTATTATATATTATAAGATTTGCAACTACTCTTTGCTTAAGTGTATTTTATAATTTGCAATCTAAACTATATTTTGTATCGATATCTCAAATATAATTTTTTTCCGATCAAATTAGGGATCGATTTTTTTGTTAAAAATTAAATATTGGATAAAAATAAATAATAAACCTAAAAGAGCAAATATAGTTTTGTTCAAATATAATTTGATCGGGAAAAAGAACAAAATTTGAGTTGAGATATTAATACATTAATTTTACATAATACGAGTTACAATTTATCACAAAAATATAATATAGATTACAAATTATAAAATTGTAAAATGTGTACAGGTTATAAATTGTAATTAACTCTTATTTGTATGACACTTATTATTACTTTTTTAATAATATAACTATTCTACATTTTAAGGTGTGCTCACTTCCGTCCCACTGAAATCTTTTAATTCTTTTTGGCACATAAATTAAAAAATAGTATATAGTAAAATAATACTCATTTCATCCCAAAAGTTTTTAGTTGTATATATGTGAGTTCAAAAGTAATACTAATATTTTATGTAAATTAATAAATATTGTGAGAGTGAGATTATAGAAAGGTTTTCATTTTAAAAATGAAGTATTTATTATGGGGCGAAAAGAAAAAAAAAGTGTGAAGATTTATATGTGATGTGGGAGTAATAGGAATGACAATGGGGTGGGAAAGGGCGGGTATCTAGCCCCAGTACTAAGTAAGCTATGGTTCGGGGCTTTAGCAAGTCTACCGATAGAGATTAATCTTTTTTCCCGGATGCATGGACATTTCCCTTTTTGTCATTTTAGTTATTGACATCGGAAAGAATGAAGAAGAATAGAGATACAAAAAATCTGTGACTAACCCCCTTCCTTTTTTTTTCCCTTTTTTCTAATTTTTAGACTAAGGGACGAAAGAGAAAGAAGAAAAGTGGATTCAACGTATGCGAAACTCGGAGTTCCAATTCGAATTAAATCAATATTAATAATAAATAATAGAGCCACGGGAGATAGAGTAGGAAAATCGGGGCCTAGGGGCAAGAATACAAGATATTTAACCGATGTCCTTCGGGTTTAAATAGAGTTTAACATTTTTACCATTTGGTGTTTTTCTAATTTTTAAGCATTATAACTTGTAGCACTAAGATTATTTATTCTTGGAGTTACTTTTTGTTTCTCTTTTGTGATTCTTTCTATTTGATTTTGAATTGTACTTGTTCTATCAGTCGGATCCTTCATTTTTTTCCTGTCAATGAAGAGTTTGTCCAACTCGGAGATGCAATTTGAATTTGACTAAATGATTCATGAATTATTTGATTGTTTAATTTTGCTTGATTTATCGACTCAGACTTCTTTTAATCTAAATAATAGAATTGGATTTACTTTGGAAAGTTCTTTATTATTCTTTTTATATAAAAAAACACTTTTGATACCCAGTGCATTCGTACATCGCCAATAACAATCGGTGCCATGGAATTATCGGACTTAGCCCTCTTGCTGTTATCGCGCCCGACCGAACCTGGCCTACTTGATTTTACCACATCCATTAAAAGTCTATCGAACTTAGTCCACTTGCCTTTATCGCGCCCGATAAGGCTGGAGGGTGATGTGATTGAGAGAAATAAAAAAACAAAGACTAAAAGCAATTAAATGTATTACGTGAATGATAATTCATGTATATAAATATAAAGTATAGAGATAAATATATAAGAGTAATATACTAAAAAGTAATAAGAAAATTTATTGTATCGGACTAAAAGGAAATAAATGAAGCTTCTAATGGAATAGAGAGAGTATTATGTTTCAAAATAATATATTTATATTATTTTTTTAAAAGTGATTCAATTTTTTTATTTTTTAAATCAATGAAATTTTATAACTTAAAAATATAAAAACAAGAGTTATTAAAAGGTCATCACAAAAGTTGGAGGCTCAATGACTCGAACCCTTGACCTTATGGGCTCTAACAGGAAAGTACTCTGCTATTTTGATTCCCCACTTCTTTTTGTGTTACTTATAAAAATAGAGTGATATTTCTCACCGAAATCTCCACCTCCAAAACTTTTTTTTTTTTTTGATCGGTAAATGTTAGTTGTTAGTGGTTAGAAATTAGTTCATCAAATCTCCTTTCAATTCCAAATTCTCCAAGCCTCCTTATACCTCCCACTCCAAAACTATTGATTAACGCACATGCCGATCCACATGCATCTCTCTATATCCAGCCAATTCTCCATTGTCAACGCCATGAAATATTGATTTCACTAGATAAATTGAAGAAAAATAAAACAAAGACTCTTCACGCAGGAGAAAATATAGGGGCTATCGTTTTCAACTCGGGAGAGAGGTTAGAGGCTCTCAACTCAAAAGAGAGAATAAAAACTCTCAACTCAAGAGTGATATATATCAAACGCTGCTGATCCTCTGAGATTGTGATTCGAAACGGAACAAGAACAAAAAAAAATGCACAAAAACTACAAAAATAAATCAATAATCGAGATCGAAAAATTATATTTTACATATATATATATATATAATCCTCAAGAGAGACGGATGAGACTCCACCCTTTAGGAGGAAACCCAAAATTAACAATGAAGATATGAAAGTTTTGTTGGTTTATAATTGCACCAACGATGGCTTTTACAAGAAATTGACGGAAATAACAAAAGAAAAGCAAGAGAAAATACAAAAGTAAAAGAAGATTACACAAGTGATACTTTTTACTACTAAAAGTATTAGTTTCTTCTTTTCCCACGAACAATCTTCAAACGACCTCAACAACGAACTAGATCAACCACGAACAGCTTGTAAGTCGAGTCAAGGAAAAGATCCTTTGCCCGCAAAACAAATACGTCGGTTAGTGCTCACGGTCCGACGTAATGTTCCCAAAGGTAAAAGCGACTTTCGTCTCGTATTCAAGTAGCACCACTTGAAAACGAGCTCCAACGAACTGAATTACGTGAAACTGGACTGAAAACTAGTATGTATGCAAAAACTGGACGTGAAATTTGCAAAAATTCGACGTGGGTGTATGTGCCGATGCAGGGGGTGCGAATCTAGGTAGCCATGCACATGTAGATGTCTCCTATTTATAGGCGTAACACCGAAATATTGAAGAGCCAATGCACTCGGATTTAATGCAATCAATCCCAATCAATCAGGTCAGTTCCTTTTGGTAATGTACCAAATTACACATTACGTGACTATTTAGATGCCACGAACTGACATCCTTCTCGTCTGCATTCATTTCTCGACTTTGAACTCAAATTCAAATTCAGATTCACATGAAATGTCACCGAAATTCACATGAAATCCAAATTCGATGACATTCAACTTCTTGGGCGACTCGGATTGGGCCCCGAGAATTTTTGGGCTCCAAAAAATTATACATACACCACCACCAAGCCAAGTACACCCAAAGTCCAATTGCCAAGATCCAAGATCCAAGTCCACGGACACGGACCCGGCCGGGCTCGGTCTCCACTCGGCTCGGCACGGCCGGATCGGGCGGGCGGGCGCGCGCGCGCGCGCGTGGCCCATTTATGTATGCATAGCCCACTTATAGTTTGAGTTCTTTTAATCACTTCTTACTTATAAGGAGTGCATTAATTCCACATTAACCGACGTGGGACAATTACACTTAAGTTTAATGTGGCACATTTATTACTTAAGTGTGATACCTTAGCATCTCAACATGTATATCAATTTCTCACTCACCGAAATTCGGTTTTAAGAAATTAATTATACTCTCACTATAATTTAGTTTAATTTCCTGAAATTAAACATCAAATTATTTTAATTAAATAATCAAATAAATTGATTAAAATAATTAAATCTAATTTCTCCAACAATCCCCCACATGAGTGGAAATTCCGCCTATAATATGCGTGACTCCACAGTCAGGTTCCCGAGAAACATTATTGCATCGGGACAGTAGCTTGTGGCTTTGAACCTTCCATAGTTAAACACCATCGAGCATACCGGCGGCTTAGTGGACATAATGCCTTGAACTAGTCCTCCTTAGTGTATACCTAGTCAATAGTGCTAACACAATAAGGTCTCCACGTACTTCGTTCTCACGTTTGTGTCCGTTTTGGCCATGGACATCCCTTTGGATTCATAAGCGTTACCTTAAAGCGGCCCTCACTTCTCACTTATATAGGTGACCTCCTCTTATAGGTATCCCGTTATACCCTACCTCCTCGAGGTGTCGTGAGTCATTAAAAGTCGAGACTTATCCTATTACCACAACTTTACGGGTACTAACACTTGATAGTGCGCTTACCGAGAATGATCTCGTGTCATCAAGTGTGCTCAACCAACATCCACAGCCTTAGTTTTCCCATTGAACCAAGATCTTGGGATCTCCAAATAACTTGGTTGGGTTACCACTGCTTTCCGTTTTATTTTGTGGATTTTAGACCCATTCCTTCTAGCAACTTGTACATTTGATCTCGGTTTATTCCTTTCGTGAGCGGATCCGCTAAATTGTCCTTTGATTTCACATAATCAATTGACATTACACCACTTGAGATCAAATGTCTAATGTAATTATGTCGATGACGAATATGTCGTGACTTTCCGTTGTACATATTGCTCGTAGCTCTACCAATAGCAGCGACAATCACAATGTACCATTACGACGGATCTTGGTTTGTTCCAACAAGAAATATCTTCAAGGAAATTCCGAAGCCATTCCGCTTCTTCTCCAGCCTTTATCCAAAGCTATGAATTCCGATTCCATTGTGGAACGGGCTATACACGTTTGCTTTCGTAGATTTCCACGACACCACCGCGCTCCAATAGTGAATACATACCCACTAGTTGAGAACGACTCATTTGTGTCTCGAAATCCATTGGCATCGTTGTACCCTTCAAGTACCGCCGGAAACCTTGTGTAGTTAAGCCCAAAATGAAGGGTGTGTTTCAAGTACCTCAAAACCCTTCTCGAGCGCTCTCCAATGCTCTTCGTTTGGATTACTCGTGAACCTACTTAACTTGTTCACCGTGCAAGCAATATCGGGCGTGTATAATTCGTAATGTACATCACACTTCCTATGATCCTTGCATATTCCAACCGAGCCACCGGATCACCTAGATTTTTCTTCAAATGCACATTGAGTTCCATTGGCGTTTTGCGGTGGATCTTCAAACGCATTAAACTTCTTAAGGACTTTCTCGACGTAGTGAGACCGAGTCAAAGTAATGCCATTTGAAGTCCTCATGATCTTAACTCCCGTAATTACATCAGCTAACCCCATGTCTTTCATGTCAAAATTTCGACTCAACATGTGTTTCGTATCTACGATTACATCATGACAGCTTACTCATGATTAGCATGTCGTCTACGTATAGACATAAAATTACAAAGCCTTTAGGCGTGTCTTTCACATACACACATTTATCGCACTCATTAATGCGAAATCCGTTCGATATCATTGTGTTGTCAAACTTCACATGTCATTGCTTAGGAGCCTGTTTAAGACCATACAATGACCGAACAAGTTTGCACACCTTTTTCTCAAGTACTGGTGCTACAAACCCTTCGGTTGATCCATGTAGATTTCTTCTTCTAGTTTACCATTCAAGAACGCAGTCTTAACATCCATTTGGTGAATCTCGAGATTGTGCAGAGCAGAATCGCGATAAGCACATGAATGGAGGTTATCCTCGTTATAGGTGAGTATGTGTCAAGAAATCATACCCTTCCTTTTGTCTAAAACCCTTCGTTACCAAGCGGGCTTTATATTTGTCAACCGACCCATCTCGCTTTATATTTTCTTTTAAGGATCCATTTGCATCCTAAGGTCTTGCAACCTTTAGGAAGATCAACCAATTCCCACGTGTGATTTTGCGAGAATAGAGTCAATTTCGCTATTAATAGCTTCTTGCCGCAGAGGTGCATCTGGTCTTGACAGAGCGTCTTTGATAGATCTGTGGTTCATCTTCCAACACATAAGTGATGAAGTCGGGACCATAAGTCTTAGCAACTTTAGCTCTCTTGCTGCGTCCTAGGTTCTTCACTCTCCCGAGTGGAAGGACCAACAATTTCATCTACACTATCTTCAAGTGGTCTCTTACTAGGACCCACATTAACCTTGTCTCTACAAGGGAAGATATTTTCAAAGAAAATTGCATTCCTTGATTCAATCATAGTGCCTTACGTCATATATCTGGTACTTTTGATCTCATGAATCGAAACCGATAAGCACTACTATTGTAAGCATACCCAACAAAAATGCAATCGACCGCTTTAGGGCCAATTCTTAATTGCTTAGGATCTCGGCACTTCAACTTTAGCCAGACACCCCCACACTTTTAGGTATTTGTATGAAGGTTTCCTTCCTTTCCACATCTCATAAGGAGTCCGATCCTTAGTCTTGTGTGGTATTTTGTTCAAAATGTGGTTGGCTGACAGAATAGCCTCACCCCACATATTTTGTGGTAGACCAGAGCTGATTAACATTGCGTTCATCATCTCTTTTAGTGTTTGGTTCTTTCTGTTCCGCAACACCATTTGATTGAGGTGAATATGGTGCGGTAGTTTGATGAATTATACTTGATTCTCGCACAAAACCTGCTCAAACAAAGGCCACATATTCTCCACCTCTATCACTTGAATTGCTTTAATTCGATTACTCAACCGATTTTCTACTTCACTCTTGTAAAGCTTAAAGGCTTCAAAGCCTCATCCTTGCTTCGCAAAAGATAAACGTAGCAAAACATCGTGCAATCATCAATAAAAGTAATAAAATACTTTTTACCACCTCTAGTTTGTACAAACTTTAAATCACACACATCTGTGTGAATTAATTCTAGAGGTGCGGTGTTTCTTTCCACCGATTTAAATGGTAACTTAACCATTTTAGCTTCAACGCATATCTCACATCTTTTAGGTACATCAATATTAGCAATATTGAGTAAATCAAGATTTACCAACCGTTTTATAGCTTTTAGATTTACATGTCCTAATCTTAAATGCCATAAAGTGGAACACTCAATAATATAAACGGAAGTAGATGCGTTTTCATTCATAACTTTCTTGCCTTTACGGCTTACAACCATTACATTCATTTTGAATACCCATTCTCGAGATAACCTCGACCTAGGAACTGTCCACACTTGCTCAATACAACTTTATCGGATTCAAACACTAGTCTAAACTGATGACTAATAAGTCCTGAGATCGATATCGAGGTTCTTGCGGATGTCCGGGACATGCAAAGACATCCTTCAGTGTAAGCTCTTTGTCGGAAGTAAGTTTGAGCACAACGTTTCCAACTCCAGCCACTTCGGACGTAGTCCTGTTACCCATGTGAAGTTTTCTCCCATCAGCAGGAGCATAGGTAGAGAAAGCACTCTTCTCGTAATTACGTGGCAAGTGGCTTCGGTATCCACGAACCACTCTTTGGGGTTATCCACCATGTTTGCCTCAAAGACGACGGCAGACATGTCCATATCGGTGGCTTCATTTTCAACCATATTAGCACTTGATTGTGCTTTGCCCTTTTCTTTTCTTTCTTTTCTTTCTTTTTATCTTTTTTCGGGGCTTTGCAATCACGTGCCATATGGTTAGGCTTACCACGCTTGTAGCAATCACCACCGAAGTTTGATTTTCTAGCAGCCGGTTTCTTATCATCATTAGGCCTTTTTCTTTTCTTTGATGGTTCACCCTGCTCCATCAAATTTGCCTTTGCTTCCATATTCACTTGTTTAGATTTAATGTCCATTTTCCGATTATCTTCTTCAATTCGGAGTTTGACGATTAATTCTTCAAGTGACATTTCCTTTCGCTTGTGTTTGAGATAACTTTTGAACTCCTCCAACTAGGGGTAGTTTCTCAATCACCGTAGCTACTTGGAAAGCCTCCGGTAAGACCATACCCTCCGAGAGTATGTCATGCAAAATTAGTTGAAATTTTTGAACTTGTTCGACGACGATTTTCCGTCTACGATCATAAAGTCCAAAAATTTTGCAACTACGAATTTTTTAGTTCCGGCATCCTCGGTTTTATACTTGCGTTCTAAAGAACTCCAAAGCTCTTTCGCATTTAACCGAGCAATACACGTTATACAACGCGTCAACTAGTCCTCCAAGGACGTAGTTGCGGCACAGAAGTCTCCATGGCCCCACTGATCAAAGGCTATACGCCTAGCAGGATTCGTGTTGTTTTCATCGACCACGGGCGGGTCCTCCCGGAGGAACCGCGCTAGGTGCAAAGTAGTGAGGTAAAACAACATCTTTGCTTTGCCACCTCTTAAAGTCATTTCCCGAGAACTTCTCGGGTTTTTCTCCATGAACCATGAAAGGTCCGGAGTCGTGAGTCATGAAGGGAGGTACAACGGAAGTTGGAACCATAGGAGGAGGGTTCGATGGTTCACCAACTTCGGTGATAACCGGTGGATTTTGGTTATCGCTTTCACCGTTGTTATTTCCGTCGGAAGCCATTGTAACAATACGGATATTTATTTTGCGATTGTTGGTTTATAATTGCACCAACAATGGCTTTTACAAGAAATGGACGGAAATAACAAAAGAAAAGCAATAGAAAAATACAAAAGTAAAAGAAGATTACACAAGTGATACTTTTTACTACTAAAAGTATTAGTTTCTTCTTTTCCCACGAACAATCTTCAAACGACCTCAACAACGAACTAGATCAACCACGAACAGCTTGTAAGTCGAGTCAAAGAAAAGATCCTTTGCCCGCAAAACAAATACGTCCCGGCTAGTGCTCACGGTCCGACGTAATGTTCCCAAAGGTAAAACGACTTTCGTCTCGTATTCAAGTAGCACCACTTGAAAATGAGCTCCAACGAACTGAAATACGTGAAAATGGACTGAAAACTAGTATGTATGCAAAAGCTGGACGTGAAATTTGCAAAAATTCGACGTGGGTGTATGTGCCGATGCAGGGGTGCGAATCTAGGTAGCCATGCACATGTAGATGTCTCCTATTTATAGGCGTAACACCTGAGATATTGAAGAGCCAATGCACTCGGGATTTAATGCAATCAATCCCAATCAATCAGTCGATTCCGTTTGGTAATAAATTTACCACTGTTACACATGTGACTATTTAGATGCCACAACTGACATCCTTCGTCTGCATTCATTTCGACTTTTGAACTCAAATTCAAATTCAGATTCACATGAAATGTCACTGAAATTCACATGAAATCCAAATTCGGATGACATTCAACTTCTTGGGCACGACTCGGATTGGGCCCCGGGAATTTTGGGCTCCAAAAATTATGCATACACCACCACCAAGCCAAGTACACCCAAAGTCCAATTGCCTAAGATCCAAGATCCAAGTCCACGGACACGGACCCGGGCCGGGCTCGGCCACGGTCGGACGGGCGGGCGGGCGGCGCGCGCGTGTGGCCCATTTATGTATGCATAGCCCACTTATAGTTTGAGTTCTTTTAATCACTTCTTACTTATAAGGAGTGCATTAATTCCCACATTAACCGATGTGGGACAATTACACTTAAGTTTAATGTGGCACATTTATTACTTAAGTGTGATACCTTAGCATCTCAACATGTATATCAATTTCTCACTCACCGAAATTCGGTTTTAAAGAAATTAATTATACTCTCACTATAATTTAGTTTAATTTCCGGAAATTAAACATCAAATTATTTTAATTAAATAATCAAATAAATTGATTAAAATAATTAAATCTAATTTCTCCAACAAGTTTCTCAAATGATACTAACTTTTTAAATAGAATACAATTTATTTTTGAAAAAGTGATAATTTATTTATCACAAACCCACTATAAAATAATTTATGGGAGGATTATTATCTAGTACAATTTGGGATGAAAACTTACCATTTGGTACTACTTAAAAAAATAATAATAACTCCATCCGTCCCAACTTTTTTGAACATTCTTTTTTTGTCCGTCCAACTCTTTTTGCATGTACTTAAAATAGAAACATCACACAATATTAATACCCTCACAATATCATTTAAATTTAAAAATATCATTTTTATTCTACTCTACTTTATTCTTTTTCTTATCTAATTAAATCATCTAAAATACTCTTATACTTTATTTTCTCTCTTACCTTTATACTCATAAAAGTTAACAAAATTAATTATTTTTAGTTTTGGTACCCCTACTAGTGTGCAATACTTCATAGGACGGAGGGAGTACTGCCAACTATAAAGTGAGATGTCTTATTACTAAACTATCCCTATTGGCCCGTTCTTAAACTATCACGAGGGTATTCCTTTGGTAACCGGTGCTTGCCATTCCCAATGCAATTCACCTTTCCCATGCAAAAAGACATCTTTTTCTCTTGTTTATTTAGGGTAAATTACTCTTAGGTGTAAATTTTAAGACCTTATTACTCTTAGGTGTAAATTTTTTAAAAGATTACTAATAGGTAGAAAATTATAACCAAAAATACCAATATACCCTTAACTTTCCCTTTTGTATATTAAAGTAATTTTTTCGATTTAAAAAAGCATTGCTCTGTAACATTAAAAAAAAATGCTTGCTCTGTTTCTCTCTCTCTCTCTCTCTGGCTCTTTCTCTCTCCCTCCCCTCTCTCTAAAAATCCCGACCACCCCGGCGGCTCTGGTTCCCAATTGACGGCGGTGGCTCTCTACCAGGACTATTGATCGCGGCGTCCTCACCCAGTTAGGCACTGTGCTCGACTCTCACCGCGACAACAATGGAGGTTTTTTTCTCTGAGATCTAGGGTTTCGACGCTCACAATAGTTATTAACTTTCCATCCGATCATTTGGCGCTAATCTCCGGCCGTAATATATCTCTGCTTCTCGACCCCAGACCTCACCTCACCCAATCTCATTCCTCCACATTCAACCCTGTTCAAACCCCCATTTGGTATATATATCTGCTCTTTTATTGTTTGTAACCTTATTTTTTTGTTCAAGTAATGGAGATAGTTTTTAACTAACAATGAATACAAAGTGGTTGTTTCGTTGATAGAGTTCTTTTATTTGTTTGATTTTTAGAAGTTTGAATTTTGAAAAAAAGGCAAATGGTTGTTCGTGATTTAGGCTTCGATATGTGGTATAGGTTTCGGTCCAATTTTGCATCATAGTGAATTAATAGCTGGTATTGATTTGGTGTGTACTTCTTTGGATGTGACTGTTGAATATTTATGCTTCTCAATTTATGACTTTGATTGTCCCGAGATCGAGAAGAGTGTAGAGAGAGTTGAAATGATACTATAAATGTATATTGGAATGATATAGCACTTAGAAGATCATTATAGCCTCGTTTCAAGATTATATAAGCATATTTAGATGGGAATTTTGATGATAATCATCGTCATATGAACCATTAGCTAAGGAAAAGAGGGTTTGCGTGTGTTTGAAACTATAGGTATTTTGTCAAGTACGACTAACATATTTTTGTATTTATTATTTTGTAATAAATTTGTTGGTGGGCTGTTCTCGGGACTTGATAGCAAGATCTAGCTCATTAATTGAAGTGGCTAATGCAGCGAGACTTGATACAACACAGACAACGTTCGGGATTTCAGTGTAAGTTATATGAAAACTCTAGCTTGTAATTGAGAAAGAAGACAACTATGTGGACTTTAGTACTACACGGTCGTGCTCTTTTCGACCTCTCCCTTGTACGAGGATTCGACTGGGTGAATTGTGGATGAATGATATCTCTCTCTAGTTATTTATTACAACTAATGAGGAAACACATCTTAGAGTATATGCATTTTTTGTTGTTCATCTCAATTGTGTAAATACAATCAATTTTGTAAAATGTTTATGCTGATTGTGTATACAAGGCAAGTGTCTTGTACCTATGCGATGTCTTTAATGTATATGCGTTTTTAGTGCATGTGCATTTTACATTGTACATGTGCATTTTCATTTGTACATGTGTATGTATATGCACTTGTGTGCATATTGGCGTGGACGTGCACATTGATATGGACATATGCATATTGATGTGCATTTTCCGATGTACATATGTATGTATATGCACTTGTGTGCATATTGGTGTGGACATGTGCACATTGATATAGACATGTGCATATTGATGTGACGTGTGCACATATATGTGTGAGGACCTGAATTAAAAAAACGCTCCAAAAATGGGCCCGAAACAATAAGAAAGGCCCGAAAATACATGTACTTGAGAAAAGTACGAAGGGCCCGAAAAAATGAGTAAAAATGGTCCAAATAAATAGGCAGGAGATCCATATTAAGGGTCCAAAAACAAGTAGGCCCGAAAAAGCCCAAAATAAAAAGGGCCCGAGAAAGCCCGGAAAAACAAAAGGGCTCGAATATAAGGGCCCGAAAAGAAGAAGGGCCCGAAAGTATTGGGGGAAAAATTTAATTCAAAATTAACCAAAATGTAAAAGAAAGGGTATTAATGTCAAAACACATTCCATTTTACACCTATTGGTAATAGCTTTTATTTTTTACACCTATTGGTAAAGTGAGTCTCCAAATTACACCTATTGGTAACTCCCCCGTTTATTTAAATATATATATATATATATATATATATATATATATTTTAGAAATAGGGTGTTTTTAGTTAATTGCAAAAACATACACAATTTTTATGTTGGTTATCAATTACAACACGGTCTTTTAAAATTTACAATTCGATACACCACCTAATTAATTGTTGCAATTCGATACACACGATCAAATTCCGGTGACACTTACGCTTATGTGGCAGCCGGAGCCGCCGTCACACGCCACGTAGATGCCAAATCAATAATTTTCTTTTTATTTCAAATAAATATTTTAAAATTAGAAAATTCAAATAATAAATACGTCTTTTTGTAATTCTTACCCTCCAAACCTGCAGCCCCAAATTGCATCGATCAACCCGTCAAGTGATAGAAAGACTTTCTCCAAATTTGCAGCGCCCAAATTGCAATTTGTAGCACCCAATTCTAGAAGGCTTTCTCTAGAGCAAATTACAAGTTCTAAGTAAGAATCGCAAAACCCTAGAAGATATAAAATGAATCGCCCATCACTTTTGAAGATTTGTCCATTGTTTATTGTAAAATAAGTTTTTTTTTTTCTTTTGTATTGTTATGTTGCTTATACTTTAGTTTAATGGGTTGATTATTAGAAGTTGAATAATAAAATATTTTGTTTAATGTATTCATAATAGTTTTAGAGTTTAATTAATGAATTTCTAAAAATGAATACGCTAATCATGAATTGATGATATTGTCCGGTTATTTAAACAAATTGATGATCTTGTTTGGTTAATTATATACAATTAACAATTTCTAATGTACATATTTTGCATCTTCACTTGTAGATGGATGCACTATA
This sequence comes from Paraleonurus japonicus, assembly GCA_030762865.1. Taxonomy (NCBI): domain Eukaryota; kingdom Viridiplantae; phylum Streptophyta; class Magnoliopsida; order Lamiales; family Lamiaceae; genus Paraleonurus; species Paraleonurus japonicus. The sequence continues at coordinate 43,673,270 of CM061053.1, read as the reverse complement.
CTTTCACCATGGTGGTAAGTTTATTTAGTTGGAAGGTGATACAATATATCAAGATGGAAAATTTACTCCAAGACATGGCCTAGATGCGAGATAGAATAGAGTACTTAGACTTGGTTGATGAAGTACAAAAATTGGGTTATCCACCGAAAAAATGTGCTTTAGAAAACCGGTGTTGATATAACTAGTGCAATGGTTGAGATTAAAGATGATAAGCAAGATCCTTGAAATGATTGAGCACTTACACATAAAAAATGGCATGATAATAGTATGTGTAGAAGGTAAAGAGTTGAAACATGATAATTGTTGTAACCGGTAAAAGAAATCTAGGTGATGTGGTCGATGAAATTACCTAAACAAAATATTTGGATGATGAATGCAAGAATTAATGGATAACGGATAATGAATGCATATGATTAGAATGAAAATAAATGTGGGAAAGCAATAAAGAAGGCGGTATTTGCTTTGGGTGGTTTAAGCCCGTGCTAAGGATGGATCGCGTGGAATCCGTTTATTGTGCCATAATGGCCGTATTTATAGGCTGGAATGTTGCCCTAATATCCTGAAATTAGGGACCATGCATTTAATGCATGGATACCCTTTTAATGTCGGGTGTACGACTCCGTACATAGGACGTTAATCGCTCATTCCCGCCGTACAACTTAAGGGCTGGTCGACGGATTTTCTCGATTCTATGAAGATACTATTACTATTACAAGGAATGTTAGCATTTAATGCTTCCACTATTTAGGGATTTATTCCTATTGTAGGGTTGATCTTCTAGCAAAAAGGACATACGATTGTCGATGTCTCTGTTCGGGCCGCGGCCTCCAATTGTCTATGGCCGATTCCCGAGGTCCGCTGGTCGGTCGTAGCTCTCGGGGACTCCTCGCTTTTCTCTTGGTTTTGTTCCTATCGGGCTTGAGTCGGCCCGTGTTGCCTGCTCGGTTGAAGCGGTCCTGGTCGGCCGTTCTTTGATGGGCCCCAAGTGAGGCATCCCGTGCGTCTGGGCCGGCCCATGGGCCTGACCTAGCTTGTTTGGGCCGGGGCCCAAATTATGTGCTACTGATAATTGCCCCTCGGCTTGGTCTCTGGGTCCCCCAAGACCAAGGTGATGAAGAGCTGGAGTCGCCGACCGCAGACGGAGAGTAGGAGGGTATCCGAGGAGAGCGGGCACAGTCCGGTGTCCCTTGGGGTTCATCGTTTGAAGGGAAAATGTATTTGGGACCTAACGAGTGTAATTCGAAGATGAAGCGACGTTTTAGGTGGCCTATGCGCGCGTGAACCTAGGCTATGATGGCGCTTGTGGAGCACGCGCGATCTGGTACGAGTGTCAAACGGTCACTATGTTCCCCAAAGTTTCCTTTCAGTCCCTAAATTTGAAATAATAATTGCGGATTGGTCCCTCCCGCCTTCTATAAATAAGATTTTTGTTCTCTTTTTGAGAACTTTTTGCCTTACGTTGAAAGCCCCTTTGAAGTTTTGAGCGATTTGAGGCGATTCGACGAGAGCTTTCGAGACTCGCAGCTTGCATTTCTTGTTCACTAGTCGTCTTGTTGTAAATGCGTTCTTTGGAAAGTTTTAAGTCGGGCCTTTTTCCCGGTTCTTAGCTTTCTTTTCTGGTTTTGGTTGCGATGGTGAGATCACGAGGTGGTGTTTCCGGTTCTTGCGGTCTGGTGGTAGGACAGTAGGTAGGATTGAGAGGGCGGAAGCATCCCATCGCGTCGGCCCTTCGGATGATGATGGCCTTGGGCGCGTCTTCCACCGGAGAGGTGAGGCGGAGGCTGGCGATGCCTCTATTGTGGTTCCCGCCGAGTCGTATCCCGTGAAGGAATCGGGAACTCGGCTTTTGAGGGATTGTCTGATTTAGGAGTGGAGATGAGTCTCGGGATGGTGGCAAAATAATCGCCCGATCTTGGTGAGGCGGAGATGAGGGCCTTGCGGCCGAAGGTGAGGTCGCCTAGACGGCCGAATCCGCAGCGCCGCCGCCGTGAGGAGGAAAGTAAGAGGGAGGAAGAGAGAAGGAAGAGAGAAGTTGAGGCCGGGTACCACTTGTGGGCCGATTTCATGGACTCGCCGGCCGGGGGTCCTCTCGGAGTTTAACTTCTCACGATTACCTCCGCTCCCACCCGTATGACCCCTCATCTCGCCCTAGGAGGCCGATCCGGCCGCTTTCTGTCGAAGTGGGCGGTGAGCTCGGAAGAGTGGATGAGCTCCGTCACCCGGCCCAAAATTTGACGCGCTCGGGGTGGAGTGGAGGGTTCCTATGGACGTGCACCTCCATGCTCTCGACCCAACCGAGAGGGCCAATCAGCCGCCCGATGGGATGGTGGGCCTCAACTTCGATATTATGGGTGTAGGGCTTCGGTTCCCCCCGCATCCGAACATTTCTCATCTGCTGAACTTCTTGGACATCGCTCCCCTGTAGATCCATCCTAACGGGTGGCTTCGTGTTCTTTGCCTAATGGCGGTTACGGGCTGCCTAAGGTTGTTTCGGCTTCCTACCCCCGGGAAGATTACCCACTTGGTCGGCTGAATAAAGCCCCTCGGGGTCGGTCGTGGGCTGTACTAGGTGAAGAGTAGGAAGAAGTGCATGATCGAGGGCATTACTAGTAGCCTCAAGGACTGGAAAACCAAGTGGTTCTCGGGTCTCGGGAGCTGGAAGTCGGTCGTCGGCTCCCGCCCGAGAGATTAACATTCCCACTTCTTTCCGGGAAAAGAAGAAGAGTGAGCCTCGTTTTGTGCATTCCGACCAAGGTGTTTTGATCTAGTTTTCTTTTCTGTTTTGTAGATTATCCATTCCCGAAGGACGACGAGCTGAACTTCGACTTCAACCTTGTTCTAAAGAAGTTGGAGTTTGTGCACGCTTCTCATCGCCAATAGGTCGCGCTCAAAATCGGGCTCCCGTCGCTACGCGCGGCTGTTTTGCTATCCTCGGCACCTCAACCGACCGGGTATCCTGCTTCTTCCTTGAAGAGTGACATTCCGAGGTCGAACATAGTTAACTCGCCGTGTTTCTTGTTGTAGAGCCCAACTTTCCCATTTTTTCTACTTGCCCTCCCGAGTTGATGGATTAGATACCGAGTGTTATGGCTCTTCTCGGGGGAAGAGTCGAGGACGAGGACGGCGAGTGGCGACCGTTCGCCCTTCTTGCGGGGTTATCATCCCGGAGCCCCACCCGATTGCTATTGGAATCGTGTCCCCGCCTCCCGGGTCGCCGCTGCCCGACACTTCCACCCCACCCGAGACTATCGAGTCTCCTGCTACCCCGGTCGAGGCACAATGGTCGAGGCAATCCCGACCGCCGAAGGGGACAGTAGGGGACTCTAGGACCCCACACGAAGCGAGTCGAGCTCGGGTGGTCGTCCTTTGGAGGACGAGGACCGGGAGCCCCTACGTAAGCATCCTCGTCGAGACGTCTTTGCCGGGAGGGGCCCTCATCTCCCCGCCCGAGAGGGGCTCCGACCACTGCTTTGTACCTATCGCGCCCGGCCACCGCCGCCGCAAGCTGCCATTGCCAGGACTGCGAGAGGAGCCCTCTGTCTCGGACTTGGATGGCTGCGATCGGGCCAATTTGAGGAGTACGTGTTCAGATTTTCTCATCTTTTTAGATTTTGGTTGAGGTCGACCAATGTTTCGATCTCGGGATGTTTACCGAAGACGTCTTTCACCTGGACATGCTCCCGAATTTCTTGTCTTCTCGCTCGGGCCGAGATGCTTCGTCCTCCCGCTCATCTGCACTGCTATGCGGGACGTTTCCGCGGCCTGGAATCGGGATTTGGAAGCCGTGGCCACCTTCCCGAGGAAGAGCAGCATTGTGGCTGCCCGAATACTAGCGGCCTAGGCCCTCGTGATGGTCAAGAGGGCCGACTGAGCAGAGGAGGAGGAGTCCCGCCGGACGGCCGGTGACCGAGCCTGTGCCAAGGCGGCGAAGAAGGCCCCGGAGGAGACCGAGGCCCGGGCGATCGAGGCCATGCGTCGAGCCGAGGCCACCGAAGTCCGGTTCGTGGAGATGGAATCCCCGGCCGGTCGGGTGATCGAGCTAGAGGGGTCCTCCGGGACCAGGAGGCCGAGGCTCTGCGGGCCTGTGAAGCCGCCGCCGCTACGCCTCGCTGAGGGTATGGAGAGGGGTAGGACCTAGGCCCAGGAGGTCGCCGCCGGGAGTTAGAGAGGCTGAAGGCTAGCCTCCCGGATGTCCGACCACTTTGCCGAGGAGGCCCGTGACCGGGCACGCCGAGCAGATGATCGAATTGCTAGCCTCGAACACCGGCTTCGGGCCTCACGAGGACACGGTCCGAGACTTGGTGGAGGCTAGGCGGAGGATTGCCGACTTGGAGGAGGGGATCATGCGGAGGCCGAGAGGGAGGTCAATCCCTAAGAGGATGTTGCCGCCGTATCGGAGTTTGCCTACTATATGGCATTCACCGACGCCATTCGTGCAAGTCGGAGGGAGAATGTACCCTCGGGCCATCTTGAAAGCCGATTCGGGGCTTATGGCCGAGCAAGACCCACTCCACCCCAACTTCGTGTGCGGATCAAGGATCACGGTGAAGTTGGGGGTTAATCTCTCTGGTACCCCAACCAGACCAATTGCTCCTTCCCGGGAGGCCTCCCTCGAGGTGTCTGCTAGGGACCAAGTCGAAGGAATGGGGGAGACGGCCGGGGGCCGGAGAAGGTGGAGTGGCAGGTGGTAAGGCCGGAGAGCGAGGTTGGCGGCGGCGGTTACAGTGACGTAGCGGAGGTGGAGGCTGCGGCGGTGAAGATGGTGCCACGGTGGTAGCAGCTATTGGGGATGTGGGCAACTCTTGACTTGTTCTTTTCAATTTCTCTCTCGTTATTTTTGTATGCCCGATTGGGCTTTTGTAATTGGCCTCGGCCATCTTTTGATTTTAATGAATTTCATTTACTAGAATGTGTTGCTCCGCTTCTCCTTTACTTGTGTGTCCTATCTGTTTAAAATAAGAAACAAATAAAATCGGATGATAAATATGAAATTAAAGGGTAAAGCTGTCCTCGGTTCAGCCCCCCAAAGTTAGGGCTCGGCTTGCGAAATACTTAAAAAATTTGAATTAAGTCGGTATAAAATTTTCCTCACTCGGAAGGTCTTGCTCGATCCCCAAGACGAGGCTCGGCTTTGAAAGTTAGAAAAAAATTGAAAATTTTTCGGATCGAGGATCCCGCTCGGCCCCCAAGACAAGGCTCGGCTTTGAAAGTTAGAAAAAATTTTTGGAAAATTTTTCGCATCGTAGGATCTGCTCGGCCCCCAAGACGAGGCTCGGCTTTGAAAGTTAGAAAAAATTTTGGAAAATTTTTCAGATCGTAGGATCCTCGCGAGATCGGTCAGTCGGTTTTTACGACTCCCAATACGCTCTGGTGCCCTTGGAGGAGTTAACCCGCTCGTGAGCTCATTTGCCCTATCGTGGATAAACATGCCTACAGACTTGCCTTACATGAACCGGTCATGTGTTAGGGCTCGAACGCTCGAAACTCATAGGATTCGGGATACCTCACAAGCAATGTTGCCCGTTGACCTCGGCCATGGCTAGAGTTCATCGCGAGGATTGGGGTGGAGTGCCCCCTGCTTGTGCTAAGTTATTGCTCGTTCACAAGACTTATGGAGTCGATTCCATTCATGTCTTTGTGGTCGGGTTGGTCGAAAGTTTTGTTAATTTGAAAACTTTGGTGCGAAAGCAAAAGATTTTATTTATTTCTCAAGAATTTTTACATTGAAAGATGTTTACAATAATTGAATAACAAAAATGACATGTCGACCAGCTATTGGTAGTATTTCCGAGGTGACATGCATTCCACTGGAGTCTTGGTCCGGGGTGCCGTTGGGGTGCTCTAACTCATAGGCCCCGCCGTATATTCATTTAGATATTCAGTAACGGGCCCTCCCGGTTGGGGTCGAAAACTCCTTGGCTTGGACCATGGACTTTTTTAGGACTAGCTCGCCGACCTGAAACCGGCGGATTTTGACCTTGGAGTTGTAGTATTTTTCTCGACCGTTGTTTATATGCTTTGCGTTTCTATGCACCGAAGTCAATCTCCATTCTTCGAACATGTCGAGGTCCATTTTTCGGGCTTCGTCATTACCATCTCGTGATCGGCGTGGAGGTCCTGTATGTCGGGATGGCGACCTCCGATGGTATGACCGCCTCTGTGCCGAAAGCTAGGCGAAAGGGGTCTCACCCATTGAGTTCCTTATTGTGGTCCTATAGGCATAGAGGACATCGGGAAGGCAGCTCGCCCAGCCTGCCCTTCTTGTCTTCGAACTTGATCTTTAGGATGTGTTTTAGGATTTTGTTGACCGCCTCCACTTGACCATTGGATTGCGGGTGATACGGGGTGGAAAACAGTCTCTTGATCTTCCATCTTTCGCAAAATTCCATGATTTCAAGCCCATCAAATTGCTTCCCATTGTCTCGACGCGATAACGTGGGGGAGGTCGAAGCGGCAGATGATGTTCTTCCGTGATGAACTTGATGATTTGCCGCTGGTCGATCTTATTCAATGGTTCCGCCTCGGCCCATTTCGTGAAGTAGTCGGCGGCGACCACAAGATATTTACAGCCCGGGGCCGTGGGGAAGGGACCGATCAGGTCGATGCCCCACCGAGCAAACGACCATTGGGTGTAAATGGACTTCGATGCTCGGGGGCTGGTCGATGTTTGGTGCCATCACCTGGCATTTGTGGCAGGCTTTTGCATACGCGATGGCGTCTTTTCCGAGAGTGAGCCAATAGTAGCCTTGCCTCATCGCTTTGTAGGCGAGTGTTTGCCCCAACGTGGTTTCCACCGACTCCATTGTGGATGTCCGCTAAGATCACTTGACCTTGCTCGGGTGTGACACATTTGAGCAGAGGGAGGAAAAATCTTTGTTTATAGAGGGAGTTGTCGATCGTGGTGTACCTTGCTACTCGAGCTCCGGTTGCTTGGCCAGACCATGTCCTCTCGGTAGGGTCCCATTTTTAGTTATGCTATGATCGGGGTCATCCAGCTTTTCCCTTCCTCCTCGATGACGCTCGACCGACCGGCCGCTAATCGCTGGGTGGGGTTGTCTTGTAAGGACAATATTTGACATGTCGGCCGCCCCTTCCGAGGTGGCCAGCTTGGAGAGGACGTCGGCTTGGGAGTTACGCTCTCTGGGAATCTGCTCGAGGAGTACCGGTGGAGCTTTCTACATATTACGCCACCAACTTCCGATATTTCATCATCTGTTCCCCTAGCTTCGAATTCACCTTTAACTTGTTTTACAACGAGTAGTGAATCCATGAAGATGTGTAGTCGGCGGGCCCCGATGGCCTTGGCGAGCTCGAAACCCCCAACAAAGGCTTCATACTCGGCCTCGTTGTTCGTGGCGGGAAGTTGAACCGACTGCGTTAGTAAAGCATTGGCCTTCGGGCCCGATCGGGACTATCCCGGCCCCGGAACAAGAGGACGTAGAAGAGCCATAGACGTAGAGTCTCCAAGGGGGAAAGTCTATCTTGGTAGGATCTCGGGGAAAAGTCACTCGGCCACGAAATCCGCTAGGGCTTGGCCCTTGATTACCGTCCGCGGGCGTAAGATATCCCGTATTGTGCAATCTCAAGGGACCATTTGAGGAGTCGACCACTTGTATCTGGTCGGTGGAGCAATTGTCTCGAGCGGGAGGTTGTGAGGACTTCGACCCGATGGTCGAAAAAGTAAGCCCTAAGCTTCCTCACACTCATGACCGGGCGTATGCCAGCCTTCTCCGAGAGGGGTGTATCTCGAGCTAGGTGTCGTGCGTGCACAGGCCGACAAAATATATCGGGAGATCTTGTTGTCCCTCGGCCCGTACTAGGACGGCGCTAAGTGCGGACTCCGAGGCGGCCGGGTATAAGAAAAGTTTTTCGCTTAGCACGGCTTAGCGAGAATTTGGGGGTTGGCCAAGTATTCCTTGATTTTTTGAAAGGCTTCCTTGCTTTCCCTACCCCAAGATAACTTCCCTTTCTTGATAGTGGAGAAGAAAGGTTTGCTCTTATCACCGATCCGGGAGATGAACTGTTAAGGGCTGCTAAACAACCTTTGTTAGGCGCTGCACTGCAGACGTTTTTGGGCTCATCCATGTCGAGGATGGCTTTGATCTGCACAGGTTGCCTCGATCCCCGTTAGCTTACAATGTGACCGAGGAACTTTCCCGACCCGACCCAACCCCAAAGCTACACTTTTTAGGGTTGAGCTTCATATTGTACTCCCGAGGATTGTGAATGCCTCGCTGAGATCCCTCGGGTGATCTTCTTTCCTCAAGCTCTTGACTACTATATCGTCGATGTAGACCTCCATTGTTTTACCAATCTGCTCGGCCGAACATTTTGTTGACCAATCTTTGGTATGTTGCCCGACATTTTTAAGGCCGAAAGGCATCTTTAACCAAGAATGTACATTTTCCTCGGTGAGGAAGGAGGTGTGCTTGATGTCCTCGGCTGCCATCGGCATTTGATGGTACCCCGCGAACGCATCCATGAACGACATCATCTCATGCCCTGCTGTGTTATCGACCAAGTGATCGATATGTGGCATCGGAAATGGTCCTTGGGGCACGCAGCATTCAGTCCGTGAAGTCGATGCACAACCTCCGTGACCTGTTGGATTTCTTGGCGAGGACAGCATTCGCAACCCACCGGAGTTCATCCTCGGCCTGCTCTATCGGTTTGTTGTCGAGCGCTTTCTTTACCTTTTCGCCAGGGGCCGCGTACTTCTCGAGCCCAAATTTCCTCCGCTTTTGCAAGACCGGCTTCCTCTTGGGATCAATCTTTAAATAGTGGCGGACATGTTTGGGGTCAATGCCAACCATATCCTGGTGCGACCGTGCGAACACATCCACACTTGTTTCTTAGGAAGTCGATGATCTCTTCTTGCATCTCTGCTTTGGTATTTTCGAGCCAATGGTTACCTCCAAGTCTCGACCGATTTGGGTCAATCGAGATGCGCTCGAGCTCCTCGATTGGAGCGTTTCTTTTGAGTTTTTGCCCTCGGGGTCTCGTAGGTTGCCCTTGGGTCGATGTCCGAGTTTGAAGGTTCGAAACCCGGTCGGGGTTCCAAATCCTGTTCCCCTGGAGCCTTATTTTGATCAATTTCCATCCGACGAGGGCCTTGGTCGACTTGAAGCACTTGGCTCCAAGATTGTGTTACAATTTAATCTAAACTAAGTGCAGTAAGTAAATTGGAGCTCGGGTAGTTCAAACACTTTTTGCCATTTTTGGTCCCCTTTACAGCTCCCACCGGAAAATTTGATACAATAGAAGAAAGAAGAGGCAACCGCCTCAAAAGTTTCAAAGAAAGGGCGACCGAAAAAGCCGTTATACATGTTCGGCTGGTCAACAATTACAAAGTCCACTAGTCTAGTTATCCTAACCTTCTCGTCCTTGTGGTCGACGAGCTCCACCGCTAACTTGATCCTCCCATAAGCATTGACGATCATGTCCCCGAAATCGCGCAGTAGGTCATAGGGCTTGATGTACTTGGTCGGGTTCCCCATTTGGTCCAAAGTGCCGATTTGAAGATTATGTTGCAGAAACTTCCATTGTCGACCGTGATTCGATCGACAGCTATCCCGAGGATAGTGGAAGAGATGACTAGTGTGTAATTCTTGGGCGGTGCACCCCCTCACGGTCGGCGTTGGAGAAACCGAGCACGGTTGATTTCACGATGGTCGGCTCCGGTGGAAAGCCGACCAAGTTGATGTTCTCAATGGCCTTTAGCTCGGCCTCTCTCTTTCGGTTAGGATCGGTTGAACACCTCCACCAGCCCGCCCGGGCTCCCCCCTTGTTGGAGCATATTGATCCGACCTCCCGCGTGGATGGGTGGGAGCTCGTCGTCCCCGAGTCATCGGCGGACTGTTCGGCGGCCGTCACCCTTGGAGGGAAAGATTACCCTGGCGGCGAGGAGCCATTTCCTCGGTGTCGGCTCTGGGAGGGGTTTCTTGACGAAGGCATTGAGCTGCCTTTCTTCGTATAACTTTCGTGAGCGGCGGAGGAGGTCGCGGCTTGGCCCGGTGTTGTGCCCCTGGGACTCGTGGTAGGCACGAGAACTTGCCAAAGACTGGCCTCGTGGGATCGAACTTGATCGCCTTGGGCTTTGGGAGCAACCTGAGAATCTTTGGATAGAGTGGAAACTTGAGCGGGCGAATACCGAGCACATTGATGCTTGGGAAGACTTCTCTGCTTGGGGGAGCTTTCATCGAACCTCTTGAAGGTTCCAAAGTCTCTTTTGTGGCCACCTTTCTTGTGGTGGCCCTGGCTTTTCTTGCTTGGGGAAGCTTTCTCGGCCTGTCGGTCATTCCCTCCTCTGCCTCCTTCACTCGCCCGTACGCCGAGAGATCGCTTTTGGCACGTGATGAGATCGCCGCCCGGCGGCGAAATTCAGCATAGGTGGCCGAGTATTTTTGGTCATATGTTGGAACATATGAGAGTCTCGGGCGAAAGGCTGCTTATGGCGCGTGGAGTCACAGCTTCGTCTCCCCACCGGCTCCCCAATGAGGAGTATCTCATTGAGCATGTCAAGGAAGGCTTCATCCGATTCAGTCCGGTTTGACGGATCCCCATTAACCTCTATCGGTTTCAGCTCGGGGATCTTGGAGGCGAAGTAGGAGGTAAATTTCTCGCCGAGCTCATCGAAGTTGCCGATCGACCGAGCGGGGAGTGAAAGCGTAAACTGTCTGCATTTGGTGGCATTTGAAGCCCTCCCGCCGACCATGTAAATTTTTTATTTGCTCGAGATGAGTTTCAGGTCGGTCTTTCCCTCATACACCGGGGTTTGAGGGGGAGGATCTTAGGTTGTCTTGGCGCTGTTCAACCTCCACCGGCGGCTCGTTCCCGAAGTTCATTTTTAGGAACCGCCGCTAGCACCAACTCGATCCACCATTTCATCGATCTTTCTTTGCATGGCAGCGAGTAGGGAGTCGTGAGGGTCTCTCGATCGCTCCGATCGGGCGGGGGAAGTGGTCCGAGGCGATCATGGACCGAAACCGGCCGGACCCGGTCGATCCATAACCGACGTCCACCGTCCCCACGATCGGCCGGGGCCTTTGGGAGGCAGGCCTTTGGGAGTCCGACTCGAAATCTAGGCGGCAGGAGGATCCTAACCGCTCAAAGACAGTCCTTGATCCACAGGGGACTGCTTTGCGGCCCGCTCTGCGGCCTTACTCTTTCCTTTCGGGCCCTCATGCGAGCCGCCGATGGCCACCTGGGTTGGCTACCTCGAGTTCCCGGCCCGGCCTGCAGGCGCTTAATGGCCATTCGTATCTCGCTCCGAGGTCTCGGTACTCCTAGAGCGGGATAGGAGCAATACACCCTCCAACACTAGTGGGGTGACGTCCCCGGCCCGATGGTCCGGAATGGGAGCGCCGTCGCGAGGATCGTTGCGGTGGGGCTCCTTCCACCTGTTGGTGAATGGAGAGTTCATCATGGATCCAACAAGGTTTTAGGGTTTGAATATGAAGGCGATGAACAAGGTGAGAGTTCGTGGAATTTGGGGTAGTGTAAGCTAGGTTTTTACCGGTATCGGAGGTTAAACACTACCCTCCTTCTAGCGCCAATTGTTGTAACCGATAAAAGAAATCTAGGTGATGTGGCTGATGGAATTACCATTAAACAAATATTTGGATGGTGAATGCAAGCATTAATGGATAACGGATAATGAATGCATATGATTAGAATGAAAACTTCAATAAATGCGGGAAAGCAATAAAGAAGGCGTGATTTGCTGGGTGGTTTAAGCCTAGGCTAAGGATGGATCGCGTGGAATCCGTTTATTGTGCCATAATGGTCGTATTTATAGGGTCGGAATGTTGCCCTAAAATCCTGAAATTGGGGACCATGCATTTAATGCATGGATACCCATTTAATGTCGGGTGTTAGGGGTGGGAATAGGGCCAAAGCTAGGCCGGGCTTTGAATAAGAAAGCCTAGGCCTATTAGATAATTTTTAGGCTCGAGCCCGGCCTATTATTTATGATAGGCTTTTTTCAAGGCTCGGTCAGCCTCTTTAATAAATAGGCCAGCACGAAAGCCTTTTAAAGGCCTATTTGCCGCAACTTTTTATTCTTCATTAAATTTTAAAAAATCACATTTTTTATATTACACCGTAAGTACTATACAATTCAAAATACGAATAAAATTAACATACCAAGAATTATCAATTAGCAAAAGCAATAACAAAATCTTATGTAAATTAACGTGACGTAAGTTATTTTATTTATTATTAATATTTTTTACTAATATGTAAATTTATGAGATAAAATATATGAGTATCTCACAATTATATATATATATATATATATATATATATATATATATATATATATATATTATATATAATATATTATATTATTATATATATAATTAAATAGGCCGGCCTGTTAGGCTTAAAAGGCCTACAAGAAAGCTCAAGTCTGGCCTATTTAATTAAATAGGCTTCTTAAAAGGCCCGAGTCGGCCTATTTATTAAACGGGCCGAGCCGAGCAGGCTTTAGTAGGCCATGCCGTAGGCCCCTGTCGGGTAGCTCGCCTATTCTCACCCCTATCGGGTGTACGGCTCCGTACATAGGATGTTAATCGCTCATTCCCGCTGCGTGCCTTAAGGGTCGGTCGACGGATTTCCCGATTCTATGAAGATACTATTACTACTACAAGGAATGTTAGCATTTAATGCTTCCACTATTGGGGGATTTATTCCTATTGTAGGGTTGATCTTCTCGGCAAAAGGACATACGACTGCCGATGTCTCGTTCGGCTATGGCTTCCAATCATCTATGGTTGATTCCCGAGGTCCGCCGGTTTGGCCGTAGCTCTCGGGGACTCCTCGCTTTTCTCTTGGTTTTGTTCCTATCGAGCTTGGTCGGCCCGTGTTGCCCTGCTCGCCGGGGCGGTCTGATCGGCCGTTGTTGATGGGCCCCGAGTGGCGTCTCGTGCGTCTGGGCCGGCCCATGGGCTTGCCTAGCTTGTTTGGAGTCGGGCCCGAATTATGTGCTACAACAATAATATTGGCAAAGATAATTTTGTTAGTCAAAGTGATGGTCTTGATCACCAAATAGAAGAGCCGGATGATGGAGGAGTATCGGTATGACACTATTTTCAGTGGTATTATTTTTTCGACGATTTTAGGCCTCATCCAATAAAAATGTGCACAAGAACAAAAAAAAATGTGCACATGTGCAAATATTTGCACATACTCTTAAGCAATTACACGTGTGTAAAGAATTGCACATGTATATTTTGCACAAAAATATGATATTATGATAAAGAGTTACTTTCCGTAAAACAATTTCATAATATGAAACTAATACTATTACAAGCATTCACCGATACTATTACAATCATTTTTTTATCGGATAAAAAGTGACTATTACAATCACTTATTGATACTATAATCATTTTATAATGTAATATCGGTTTATAAGTATAATAATATTATTAAATGAATATTGTAGTATCAATAAATAAATATAATGATGTTAATTTCATTTTATGAAATTACTTCACACTAATTTTGTATATGATAAAATATAGTACAATAAATTCATAATTTTATAAAATGTCGCAACACTAAACTACAAAATCCAAACCTCAAACCTACAAATTTTAGCAAAACCAATTATCAAAACCACGTAAACAATGTAAATTTTTCCATGATCAAAACCACGTAATTTGGAATAAGTGGGTGACTTATCAAATTGTCAAGTTAGATTCGGGCACAAGGGAGCTTCCCAAAAACCTCAATTTATTCAATTATTTAGATTAAACTGCAATTTAAGTAAAGATCGTGATTTTATCCGTAATTAACCCAAAAAAATCTCTTTCTAAATAAATAATAATTGACACGGTAGTTTTATTCCAAGAACTATTTGAGCAAGTCCATTAATATACAGCATGAAACATTATTAATTCATGTTTAGAGCATTTACACATATATTTATATTTTATTATTATTAAATATATTTATTGTGACTATCGTCTTTTTAAAGAAACCGCATAATGTGGTAAAAAAAAAAAAAAAAAAGAAGAAAAAGAAACCGCATAATATATATGCCGACACTAAACTAGTTCTCCTATGAACAAATTTTATAATATGAAATTAGATTCACTCAATAATATTATAACATTTATTTAGTAATATCACTATTTTTATAAATAATTTGCAATTTTAAATTTTTTTAACCTATTTTTAATTTTTTTCTTCCTAGAATGAGTAATGATTTGATATTAGAGAAAAAAAGAGTTTATTTAGAAATTATTTATTCCCTTATTATAGATGATTAATTCTCATTTAAGATTAGTGGTATCATATCGGTGGCGGATTAAGAATTTTGATTTTGGGATCATACGGTAAGATAATAAGTCAAATATTATTATATTTAAAATTGATCATATAATTCGAAAAAAAAATAGTGACATTCAAATTAAATTACAAATTATAAATGAATTTGTCGAGTTTTCATTTTTTGAAAACGACCTATGACATCTTCACCGAAAATTTATAGAAATATATTCTTCTCAACAAAGGTAACCAAACAATCATTTAATAGTTGATCACTCATACTATTAAACAACCTATTTTTACGAAGTCATTCCGAAAAACACTCTTTCCACACTTGCAAAGTAGCTACCGGAAGAATTAACATCAATCGATGAGTAAATAAATTGCTTGATAAGTCAAATGCTTCTATGTCTTGACAAGCATCATTGAAAGAGCATTAGGATCATGCAAATATCGAAACCTGACATCCCGTTGTCTTGAATTTCTTTGACATAATTCCTAATTTAATCAGCTAATAAATAATAAGATTATAATTTATAACAAGTTGTGTTTACAATTCTACAATAAACCCACAATCGAAATAACAATTCAAACAGTTATCGATCTCAATTAAATTAATTTGAATAAAATATTAAATAAAAAATATTACCTGGAAAAAATAAATTTAGCAGCGAATATTTTTAACGATCGGCGGTGAGATGAAAGAGACAGAGTAGAGAGATTAGAGAAGGTGAGTTATGTTTCGCTGAATGGGAATGAAGATTTTTATCATTTTTAATTATTAAGTCCCGCTTGGTTGGGGTATTAGAAGTATGTAATGGGAATGACTCATTAATCATTCCCATTGATGATGCTTGGTAATATTTACAATTTGAAAATAATTTAAAAATAAAATAATCACTAATTTATTTTGATTACATAATTTCCCTCTTATAATCAATCATTTAACAATCATTCATTTTTCCTCCGCTCAAGTTTTTTTCTCGCTCAAATTTTTCGTGCTCAACTTTCTTTCCAAAATTCATCAATGGAAATGAATCACTAGTCATTCTCATTACCTAATTCTAATACTCCCCAACCAAGCTGCCCCTAAATGTTAATGGGCTTATATTTATTTGTTTGTTAAAAATTGAAACTAAATGGGCTCATATTTATTTGTTGGGCTTATTGTGATATTATGCAATACTATCAACGCATAAACTAATAAAATATTGGGAGTACATATAATCTTTTTACTTAATATTATAAAAAAATTAATTTGGGGTACAGCTGTCCCTAGCTACCGATGCGAACTCCGCCAACAAGCCTAAAATTTAGTTGCCACAAATTTTGTATTTAGTCCTTTAACTTTTCTATTGTCAATTAGAGGCTAATTAGTTATTATATTAAAAGAAAATAAAAAATCCATAAGATCACACGTCGATCTAGAGGCGGACACACATTAAAATCTTATAAGGGCATAAACCTAATCCCTAAATAAAGAAGAGAAGAAACCCTATATAAAATCAAAGTAGATTCCAAAAACCTCCCATTTGTCACCGCAATGTCCCACCATTCCTACTACTACGGCGGATCATCCTCACACAAATCCGCCCAACTCTTGGAAGCCACGACTCGTATTGATTTAAGAGCATCTGTATCGGCATTTGAAGTAATCACATAGTTGTTTTCAAAAGGAGGCGAAGTCCGCACTCCGCTCTAGCTAGATTTGTTTCGCAAATTATATTCCCGAGAAATAGCTACCTTAGCACGATTTTTTACTTTTTTGGTAGCTTTAGAGGCATGGATAAGTGAGCAACCAGAGTTCGAAGACGAACCAATGGAAGTACCCGCTTCCCCAACTTATCAACTACGGCGTTGGCCTCCACAGAAAAGATTCCACCGTCTCGCTCGACATCCTTATCCCGTGAGCCAACCCCACCGTCCTCCAAACCCTCGAGCACAAGAAACCCGTTGGAAGAAAGCCTTCTGTCCAAACCTAGAGGGGGAGCCACCGATGAGAGACCCCTTACGGATGCATTCCTCCTCTAGATGGTCGGCCCAGAGCCGCAAACCCATTCTTCGACAAAACGCCGACTTCTTGCCCGTTACGCCCCACCTCGGCTGTGCTGGGATGGTTCTTTTCGGACCCAAGTTCCATCGGTGTTTGCATCCTTCGTGCGCCCAAAGGTTTTGAAATTTCAGACCCTTTATTTTCCTCCCTCGGCCGTCTCTCCACCGTTCGACAATCGACCAAAGAATGCCCCACTATTCCACAATGATTACAAAAAGGAGGAAAGCTGTTCATATTTTATAGAAGAAAACATTACTTGATCCTCCGATTCAAACATGATAAAATATTCGCATCCCTTCGTCATATCTTTTTCAATTAGAACCCTAGCGTAATGACACATAGATTGCAATCTTGTTCGCTCATCAATTTTCACGACCGAAAGCCAAAGCATGAATGATCTTTGGCTGAAAAAAATTCTAGTACAAATGATGTGATGGAGACAGTAGAAAAAATAGGAGAGTTAGATAAAAATAAGAGTAAATGAGTGACATATGTGTAAATAATAAAAATATATAAAGATATAAATTTAGTGGGTAGTTAATAAAAGTATAATGAATAACATATATTAGAACATACCAAAATGAAAAAAATTGGTATTTTATTTCGAGATGGAAGGAGTATCAAAACAAGAATAAAGATGTATAAATTTGGGTAGGCGAATATATATGAATTTTTAATTGTAAATAACTTAAATTTATAATATAAATTTTGCGTATTAATTACTAATATTTAATTAAAATTAATTCGCATTAACATAAGAATATTCTTAAAAAAGTACAGCTAATGTAAATTTGAACGTGAGTAATAAAGAAATAACTAATTTTTATATTCCTTTTATTTTTTAAATGACTTTTTTTTTTTTTTGAACGGATTTTTTAAATGACTATTAAAATCAGAATCTTTGTAGTTTCTATAATTTAGAGATCGACGTATTCAAAATACTTATGGTTATGATTTTATCCTAAATTAGAACCAAAATTCATACTTAATATTATTCTGATTGGATAACAATTAATTACCATGAGGAATAATGATAGTAGTTGAATTTAAGTTTTATTTGAATTGTAAATAATGAGAAGTAAATGCAACACAATTAATATAATATTTATGCAGATTTACTAATTAATATATATATATATATATATATATATATATATATATATATAAAATGAATTTATAATAAGCATAATTTAAATAAAACATGTTAACTTGTCTAATTTACAAATTATGAAATTATAATTAATTGCATAAGATATTTAATTATTTAATTTTTTTGATAAATATGAAAAAATGACAATTTTTTTTTCATATTAAGAATTGAACCGATTATATTTTAAGCATTAGAGGCAAGTCGATAAAATTTATATTATTAACTTTTTACTACTATATTTTATTACTATATATATTTTTGTATATGGATGTATTACAATAACTATTTAATTAGTCCTTATAATTTTTAAATAGGCCAGTATTAAATTCATCACAAATATTAAAATTTATAAAATTGCTATATAATCCAAAATAAAATTATTTAAATTCAACTCATATAATTAAAATCTAAATCATAAAAAATAAAATAACTATTCTAGATCCGAATTTTATTTTTATATTTGCAATAAATTAATATGTTAAATTCAAAATTTTAAAATATAATTAGTTTGATATATAATGTGTTAAAAATAGATTTAAAATATAAATTTTATGAAAATTTAAAATTGTTGTTGCAAATTAATAATGTAGAAAAAAATTTGATTAATAAAACTAACTCACTCTCTTTATCTTTAATGGAGAGTGAGACTCACTATTGCCTCGTAAAAAAAAAAAAAGAATGAGACTCATTATAAAACCTTAACATATTAAATTCATTAAATTAAATATTATCAAACAATTTACCTAGTGACTATCACTATAAAAAAAAAAAAAAAAAAACAATCTCTCTCATAAAAATTTAATAAAACAAATAAAAAAATCCCAATAAAATATTGAAAAATATTGTTTAGAGGGCCGGGTGATAAAATAGTTTAATACTCACTAAATAGTCATGTTGCTAATTTAAATATTATGAATTATTTTCTCAAGTATACATAACGATTATTATTTTAATTTTCAGTACTTTTAAAATTGAAACTAAAACAATTAGTAAACATTACAAAAATTTTTTTGGAATTTTCATATATAAATATTATTTCATGCTCATTAATTTTAACATTAACACCAAAAGAAGATAGCACATAAGTTGCACGAGTGACGATAATAAATTCTTATCACATTATTAATATTCACTAATCTTTGTAATATTATTTTAGAATAATTAACTTGCATGAAGATTTTGTGTCCATTTTGTAGTTCTCAATTTCAGTTGCTGGTGGACGTTGTAATATTCAAAATTAAATAAAAGTAGCAACCAATAATTAAAATTTGCGTAGCCTAATACAAAAGTACTTCTTTATTGCCTTAAAAAAAAAAAAAAAAAAAAAAGAAGAAGGTTATTGGCCTTAGATTTTACATATGGCATTGCCGCACTTGTTAACACAGTCATCCAGTTTGTGAGCATCTGCATTTTTAAACAAAACAAAGAATGTTTTAATACTAAAATATAAACACAAGTACACATGTTAATTCAATTCATATTTTGATTAGGTGAAAGAATGAATTTGGAAAAAAAAACACATAACTAAAATCCGGAAAAAAAAAAAAGGGACAAAAATTGACACCCAAATAACTAAAATAGTAAAAACATATAGAATTAAAATTGGACATTAGCAAAGATATATAAGACGATCGATGATGACCTACTTGCAGCCTATATATAAAAAAATGAGAAAATTGTAGTTTTGACCAAATTAAACTGCAATTTTGTCTCATTCTCTTGACACCAAAATTATAATTTATCATTCTCTTGGGACCAAAACTGCAATTTTTGGGGACTAAAAATGTCAAAAAAATTATGGGACCAAAAGTGTAAAAAAATTATCATTTTACAAACCACTCATTACTGAGGCCAAAAATACAATTTACCCAAAAAAATCTTATATCTCATATGTTCTTAAGATTTCTTTCCTCACATCATTGTGCAAAACATCAATTTTGTATCTAACTGGCTTTAATTTTATCATCTCAATGCTATCATTCATTATCGAACCGATCGAATCAATATAGTTTCGAAATTTATGAAAATCCTAACTCGTATGATGAAATAAAACACGCAATTAAAAAAAAAAAAAAAAAAAAAAAACTTTCAAGGCACATAAAATAATCCTTCCTAATAATTTTACAATAGAACATCCAAACCGTATCTAACTGCCTTTAATTTTACTATCTCAATGCCATCATTCATTATCGAACCAATCAAATCAATCATTTTCGAAAGTTATGAAAACCCTAACTCATATGATGAAATAAAACACGAAATTGAAAAAAAAAAAAAAAAGGCACATATATAATAGTACTATATATCATGAAATTGTAGAAGCATACCATTTCGAAATTGAGTGCAGTGATTAAAAGCACAAGCATAGCTGCAAGAGCCGCGCACATTAGATACACTGGTACTCTTTATACACTTGACGGCGCATTTTATAAGACAGAATGTTTTCTCTCCATTTTTCGCAAAGCAGTCTTCAAGACAATCTCCGTAACATGAAGCTGACGCTGACCCTGCGCAAAATAGCACTACAATCACCACTATCGTACGCATACTTCTACCCTTATCCATGCTTCAACCGGGTTAATTAATCCCTCTTTTAATTATCCTCTCTATTTCACTCACACACCTTATTTATAGATTATTTGTTGCTTGATTGGAACTAATCAAATTAATTCGAAGATTGTTTTCAAATAGGAAATGTGTATTTATTTAATTAATGTGTAGATCTTTTGCGCACATCCAACTTAAATGATTTTGAACATTAGTTGAAAAATACAATTTTTTTTATTAGTGAATAATTTATACTCCCTCTCTCTCGGTATAAGTTACTTTTTTAAAAAAGTAAAGAACTACTCTCTCCATCCCAAAAAAAGCTTTCACACTTTTCTTTTCTTCCATCCCATTATAAGTTTCACACCTTTAAAATGGAAGATTCTTTATAAACTCTACCCTCACAATTTTCACTAATTTACACAAATGTCATTACTTTTTACTCTAACATACACATAACCAAATAATTTTTTTACTTTATACATAAAATTTTATAAAATTATCTCTCAAAACCTCAATTATTACTCTTTTTTCTTAAAATGTGTGCCCTCGTACATATGAAAGTATTTCGAAGGAAGTATAATATAGATATTGTACAAATGATGTGATAGAGAGAAGAAAAAGTAAGGGTAAATGAGTGGTATATGTGTAAATAATAATAATAAAAAAGTGAAGATATAAATTTAGTGGGTGATTAACAAAAATAGAATGAATAATTTATATTGGGATCTGTCAAAAAAAAAAATTATATTGGAACAAACCAAAATGGAAAAATAAACATTTTATATCGGGAGTATCAAAACAAGAATAGGGTGGTATAAATTTGGGTAGGCGAATATATATGAATTCTTAATTGTAAATAAATTAAATTTATAATATAAATTTTGCGTATTAATTAATAATATTCAATTAAATGGTAATTCGCATTGACATAAGAATACTCTGAAAAATGTACCGCCTTTGTAAATTTGAACGTGAGTTATAAATAAAAACTAATTTTGATAGTCATTTGTTTTTTGGGTCATTTACAATAAGGTAGAAAGAGGTAAGCCTTATTACAACTAGGTGTAAAAAATTTGCACATAAGCACAATTTTTTTTTGCATAAGCACAAAAATTTGCATTTTTACACCTGTTTGTAATTTTGCTAATTTTTACACCTATTTGTAATTTTTCCTTATTTTTTTAAAATGAATATATAAACTAGAATCTTTCTAGTTTCTATAATTTAGAGATCTAAGTATTCAAAATACTTATGGTTACTGATTTTATCCTAATTTAGAACCACAATTCATATTTCATATTATTCTGATTGGATAGCAATTAACATTTGAAATAATTGTTGAATTTATGTGTGATTATTTGAATGGTAAATAATTATAATTAAATGCAACACAATTAATGTAATATTTATTCAGATGTACTGTTATATAAAAATATATGAATTTATAAGAAACAAACTTAAATAAAACATGTTAACTTGTCATATCTATAAATTGTGAAATTATTACTAATTGAATAGGTTATTCATTTAATTTTTGGATAAATATCTTTTTTTTGAAAGAATTTTTGGATTAATATCTTAAAAACATTTAGACAATAGTTTAAGATAAAATAATTTTTAATCACAATATGTCATTATTTGTTTCTTGTATACAAATTCAAAATTTGATTAACATATTTATAAGACAGCGCATAGATATTATGTGTTTTTGGAAAATATATATAGTTTTCATGATATGGGGAGTAGTTATAGTATAAATAGAATTGGATGATTAAATAGATTGAATAATTTGTGGATCTAAAATTAAGAAATAAAAATATTTGCAATTTCACCTTAAATTAATCTTGGGGTCAGATGGAATTTGTTTTAGTAATAACATCAAGTAAAACACATAACTTGTACAACAATTAAATTTCTTGTAATTAAATATAAAAATAAGAAATCGCTATACTATTTAAATTATTTTTGGCTTGAACCTAGAAATCTATGTGGATTGCAATCTTTAATTTTGTTCCTCTAAATTTATTGGAGAAATTTTTGAATTGATCTTGTCTGAGATTGAATTTGGAAATGTTAATATAAGGGTAGAATGCCTTATTTTTTTAGACTTTCTTGACGAATGTCTTCAAAGACCTGATGAATTCGCGTCTTTGAAATCATAAAGAATGTCTGCAGAGAATATTAAAATTTTCTTGTGCTCTCCAATAATTCATAATTTAATTCGTCGAAATAGATTTGATAGGCTGGAAGCAAACCAAATATGAATTGATTTATTTTTATTAGCTTCCATTTTAACAAGATATTAAACAGGTTTGATTTGATTGATTCTCTTAATCTCTTTCCATTTTTAAGGGATATTATTTAATATCCTCGATTATATAGTAAGTCACACAATTTCTAAAAGTTATGAATATCTGCATATTCTAAAATTTAATTATTTTTGTACTGTGTATTACATGAGTATATGTCTCTTGTATTTTGTAATATCGTAAACTCACAGTGTTATCAGCATACTATTTTTACAAACAGAAAAATATATATGGTTAATCGGAAAAAAAAAAAAACTTTACCACTTCTACGATTTTTATCAGTAATAATATTTTTTAATTTCGACACTCCATTTTTTTATTCGCGCAACCCAAAGATCTAACTATTTTTCAGTAATAATACTTTTTCAATTCGATAATCCTTTTTCTTTTTTCAATTCAAATATGTAACTATTTTTCAACAATAATTAAATAGACAATCGAATATACACCATAAATGAGATGTTGCTCTGTCAAAAAAAAAAACGAAAAAAAAAAAAAAAGATGAAGCCATCAATACCTAAACTTAATTTTATTAAATAAAAATATAATCTCTCAAAAATATCTTCATGTTTTAAAAGCAAAAACATTTTTAAAAGACATTATTTTTATTTAAAAATAGTCAAATTTATTTAATTGTTATAAGAAAATATTATAATACATCAAATTGCAAATCTTAATATAACAAAATATTAAAATGACGAAAAAACTGTACAATTAATAAAAAGTTTAAAGGGGGTAATTTTTGTTTTTTCAAATTACCCTAAATATATTGATACACCAGATAACCATATACAAAATCTAGCAACACATTAGTGCAAATGTACACACACGCAAGAGATAACAATTCAACACAAAGGACTTTTTTATTTACCAACTACAAGCAAAAAGATAAGATGAAAAGCTTTCCTCTTTTTCTGTAAAATTCCAATAGCAACAAAATAGGACGTGGTCAATCAAAAGCATTAATGACAAACTAATAAGATTTATGATCCAAATGAATTTTTGCTTTGATGTCGAAAAGTCAAGAAAATATATAATCAAAACACAATTACTGATTTAATCCCTCCACAATACAGTAGTTCAAAGAAATGGGATGAAAACACAAACTTGGAGACTATAGAACCGCAAAATTCGATATCTAGACGATGGCATTGGCAGCACTGGCAATCCTAGGCCACAGATCAGCACACTCCTTTCCGATTGGACCAGTGATTGCAGAACCTTTGAATTTCCAGAAGGCAAAAGGAAAGGTAAGACGACAATTAGAGAAATTACATCAACAATAGATCAAGAAGTATTTGATTGTTATACCTTTCATTTCACCCTTGGGGTTCACAATGACCCCAGCATTATCTGCAGATAGAGAATGACAAGGAAGATGTGAACTTTTAACTAACTAAATATGGTCAACAATCACAAACATATTTATGAACTCACCCACATCAATTCATCGGAAGATCCACAAGTTTGATAAACCACAAAGAACAGGAGTTGCTTAGGAGAAATAAGCAAGGAAATGGTGAATTATAATAACTGTAACTTCAAGTTCAGATCAAGACATAAATATATTTGAGAGAGGTGGGGGATGGGGTAGCTAAACTGCGTGTTGGAGTCAGACTTAGCAAGTAAATTGAACTGATTATATATGCCTATTCAAAACCAACTGTGTATCTAACAAAACAATTTTAATCTTCAAAGTTTATCCAAAAACCAAAACCAAATTACAAATTCTCTACCAACAAATTCTCCAAGGCAAAGTATACGGTGAACTAGTTTCATAGTGACACTTGTTTGCATTTCGTATGTATTTCTTTAACAATATTAATTGGTTTATTAAAAGGTACTATTAGTTCAATAGTAGTATTGTATAATGAAAACAACTAGTACCTAAGACTGCTTCTTACAAGAGACTTACTCATTCTCTAACATGTGCCCCTTAAAATAAACCAACACAACATGAACATCAGAAAATTGGATTTAAAATAGGTACAATAAAACATCTCAAACCTGTATCAAATACTCAAAAGAAAAGATCAAGACTCTACACATCTATATTTTAACATAAGTGCTCTCGGACCGCAATCATATTCAAAGAACATATTGGACTTCATAATAAAACCTTTGATAAATTAAACAAAACACTAACGTGATGTTTGTTTTAGGTTTTAAAAACCGTTTTGAAAAATCACCACTACTACAACTATACAATGAAATTTTTACCCTAAATTTCCAAAACTGATTATTAAAAAGTCACTTAAAAATCAAACAAACATCACCTAATTGTCTAACAATATACAAAAGGACCAAGATAAATGTTCGATTCAATAGGTAAACAAAGCCGCATCATCATCTTCTAATAAGGCATAAAACAATAAAGAGACAACTTGATTTAATTATATATGCATAATCAAAACTGCAGTTTAATGCACGAAACAAAATTAAACTACGCTCTACTGAAAGAACTATAATACCTTCAAAGTACATGAATACTCCGTCCTTTCGGCGCCACGGCTTTCGCTGGCGGACGATGACGGCCGGCATAACCTTCTTACGAAGATCAGGCTTACCCTTCTTAACAGTGGCCATGACCATGTCGCCAACACAGGCTGAAGGAAGCCTATTCAGGCGACCTTTGATGCCCTTAACTGAAATGATGTAGAGATTCTTGGCGCCTGTGTTGTCGGCGCAATTCACCGTTGCCGCCACCGGAAGACCCAGCGACATCCTGAACTTGTTCCCGGCGGAACCTCCGCGCCCTGTACGCACATAGAATCATAATCAAACACTATTTAATACGAAGAAATTGCTTCGGAAAATGGAAATGATGAACAAAGGGTGATAAAATGATCGATTAGTTACCTCGCTTCGACATTCTCGCAGTCTCTGCACTTGTCACCCTGATGGAAATGAGAAGTGAGAGGCGCTAGGGTTTTGTATGTGCGAGAAAGCGATTTTGATGTGGGCTAGGGCTTTGTTTAAAGTTTTGGGCTTTGACCTAAAGATTGTTAGGCCCAATACATATAGTGACCATAGCAACTAAATATGACAAATTCTCATATGAAATATTTCACCATACCCATATCTAAATTAAGAAATTTGCGGATCCCGAGCGGGATAGAGTGAGTTTAATGGATATTTCTAAAAAAACTCGCGCAAGGGTAAAAAAAAATCGTCCCCGCGTGCTTGGTGTGTTCTTATTAGGTTAAACATATATTACTTGAACAATAATTATATGTCACTATAAAACAAAAGCTGCGTATTTATCTAAAAATAATCACTCAAATGCAAAAATAAAAATGAAAAAATGATCAAATAAATCTCTAATCTAATTATATATGTGAATCAAATAAGTCTTTAATCTTCGACAAATTTATTCTTATTAAAAGAGTGTGATTTTATTAAGATGATGACTTATTTGATCTCACAATTAAAGAGAAATGATTTTAATGTGTTAGAAAAAGTCATGTGTCTATTTGATCCCCAAGTATAAGATTTGGGGTAAATATGTGTTATTGTAAGGACAAATATGTGTATTAAACTCGTGCAAAGGTAAAAATAAATTTTTACTCTCAAGTTATGTTATTATTAGGTCAAATACGTGTTCTTTGTATGAAGAAAAATGTGTTATCAATGAACAAAACCAATATAACACATGGATAAATATTTTATTCTTTTAAGGACTAGTAACACGTACTTACCCTTACAAGAACACATATTTTTGAAAAAATATGTTACTATATAAACACAAATATATTCTTGTATAGTGAAAGATGTGTTACTATATGGAAAAAAATGTTATTATATGAACACACACGTGTTACCCTATAGAGAAATATGTGTTATTATATGAATAAATCGAAACAGAGTAACAACATTGCAAAATTAATTCCGCATTTTTAGAAAAAATATGTAAGCGGTAACAAAGACAATCCAAACAACAACACACTTCAATTTGATATTTGTTGATAAATTTTGTTATTATTTTGATCATATCCGTAGCAATTATTTGACAATTTTTAAAAAATTCATCCATATCTTCTCTTTTTCTTTTATATCTCTGTGTGTTTCTTTTCAATTTGATGTCTTCGTTGATTTCCGCCGTTGTTTTCGTCGAATTCTCTGTTAAATCATCTCCTAATCAACGACATTTTTGTATTCTTGATTTTCTTTGCGAATGACCTAGCGTGCACGAATATTTGGAGCCTATTTTCTCTAATCTTTCAATTGTTCATCACTCATCACTCGAGGCTCAACAGGTTTCATCAAACCCGAAACCAAATGAAAAATAGCAATTTTCATCTCTTGGAGCTCCTGTAAATTTTTAGATTCTAAGCGCACCGCCATTGAGAACTCCAAGCAGAGAGAGAAAAATCTGCGTGTTTTTATTTTGGATCCGAGTTTGCAAGATGACCCGCAAGTTTTAGATTTTTCATTTTTAATTAATATTTCACCGTGCAAGAGAGTTCCTCACTAAAAATATTTTTAATTTTTTAAATTTAATTGTATCAAACTAAACTCTCTCTCTCTCTCTCTCTCTTTTTTTTTTCTCCGTAAATGTTAGTTGTTAGTAGTTCCCATCAAAAAAAAAAAAAGTTGTTAGTAGTTAGTCGCCAAAGCACCCAAACACTCCTAAATTTCTCCAAGCCACCTTGGTCTCTCACTAAAATGAGGAACCCGGTAAGGTGGGTTAAGCGCCTATATTAACTAAAGCTGCCTCACTACTACATTTTCTCTCATAGATAACGGATAACTGCTATCTATGCGGGTAAGCCAAAGGTTATCTAGGTGCATGTTATCTATTATGGGTGCTCATAGATATGAGATAAAAAAATCAATAAATATACATTATCTATGAGCGCTTTGCGAGTCAAGTAGAGCGCACATAGATAACATATATTATACATTATCTATTATTATTATTATTCGTTGTCTATTTGTTAAAAAGATAACTGAAAATATACTGTATGTATTAATATATATATATATATATATATATATATATATATATATATATATCGGTTATCTATTCTATAGAAAGATAACGGAAAATATCTGTTTTCTATTATTATATATATATATATATATATATATATATATATCGGTTATCTATTCTATAGAAAGATAACGGAAAATATCATTTCTATTATTATATATATATATATATATATATATATATATACATTATGTATTCGTTGAAAAGATAACTAAATATATTTGTTATATATTAATTATTATATTCAAGTATCTATTCTAGAAAATATAAGCATATATCTATTATCTATTTATAACTATATATGTTATCTATTTTAACATAAATAACGAGAATATATATGTTATCTATTTGTATTATACATTTTTTTTTCTAAATTATTCCATATTCATTTTAATTCTTAATATAAACCAATAAAATTTACTCAATAAAATGAAAATGCAAAATGCATTAATTTCATCATCAATCCGAAAGTCAATATATATACCGTCAATTCAAAAGTGAAAATATACGACAACAGATTACTACTCAATGATATATAATTGAACAAATTGAACCCACTCCGACCGCACTTCATCAATTTAAGCCCCGTGTACGTTTTCTCCATGAACTACAAAATAACATATGTACATATTAATACTAACAAACTACACAATAATTAAAATTATATTGCGAAGAGATAATTTTTGTCAAAACACAATAAAGCATTACCAACGATCGTAGTGAAGCAACATCAAATGGTCCATCAAATTGAGTTATTTGTCTCATGTATCGGAGTACGTAGAAACCATATTGCATTGCATCACGGTTGCTTAGGAGCCTAATTTACAAACAAATTAACAAATTAATTACTCCAACCATTTATACCCACTAATCAACATCATTCATCACTCCAACCATTTGTACACATATATTAGATCAAATATAAAACCAAAACATAGTGTATTCAATTATCTACTCATATGGATCAAAATTCATATCTTTCGTACCTTGATAATTTTCCATAATGACTTTTTTTTTTTTTTTTTTTTTGGTTTGGTTGTCTTCACCTCCGAAAAAATATTTTAAATGCCCTTCAAATTAATATTTGAAAAGAGTTGGTTGACACAATAAAATATAAAATAACAATTAATAAGAGATAACATACGTATTAACAAGCGCTTCCCATTTTTCATCGTTTAGGCGCGAATAAAGAGGATCAAGCAAGTAAACCTCCTCTTTATGTGAATTTATGATGCTCAAAATCCAATGCTCACTACGTACAAACTCATAATCGGTGTATGTAATTAATAAAATTATCATAAATAATGTGTTTAAGATAAAGTGCCTTACCCTACATTACATGGCACAATACAAAGTTGACCTAGAGATGTACCGACAAGTCTTGTTACAAGAACTTGTGCCACTGTTCTCGATTTAATTTGCTTTTATGATCTTCTCGGTCTTTGGTCTCACATATCCAATACCATATGGATCCACAAACCTAAACTAGTACATCTTCTACTACCGCTATTACATAAAATGGGCCTAATGACAGATGGTAAAAGGGTCTGCCTTATATATAAATCAGACAATTATATATATATATATATATAT
The DNA here is from genome assembly GCA_030762865.1 of Paraleonurus japonicus. Classification (NCBI taxonomy): domain Eukaryota; kingdom Viridiplantae; phylum Streptophyta; class Magnoliopsida; order Lamiales; family Lamiaceae; genus Paraleonurus; species Paraleonurus japonicus. The sequence continues at coordinate 43,644,348 of CM061053.1, read as the reverse complement.
ATCTTGCATCTCCATCTTAACAAAATCAGCAGAATAAAAAGATACAGAGATTGAAAGATGGAGTATATTTTCATAGAGATGTTATCACCTTTCCAATAAGTATGATCTTCTGTGAGTTCTTCTCAACAACAATCTCAACTTGGATGAAATCTTTCAAAAAAAAAAAAAAAAAAACCAGCTTTTCTGAGTTCCATTTGATTATGCAAATCGCGTGAGTTTTGATTTTATATTATATTTTAATACAAAATTGGCGTGCCTTTCTCTCATTTTTCCAACCAAAATCATCAAGATGGACAATCGAAACTACTACATCGCATTAATCATAAGTAGGGTTCGGTTTCATCGGGTAAAACAAAACAAAATAAAACTATTTACAAATCAATCAAAACTGGACTTACCTCTGAGATGATTTGAAGCGGTGGAAGCGCGGAGGCGAGAGTGGCGATTAGCGGGCGGTAGACTCGAGGAGGGTGGGGAGTGCGATAAACTTCGTCCACCGTCGAGCCGAGTTTGTTGCGGTAGAGGTTGAGACCCTCCGAGGTTGCCGCGGCGGAGGCCGAGACCGACCGAGGTTGTCGCGGCGGAGGCCGACCGTCGAGGTGAGGTTGTCGCGGTGGAGGCACACACAACGAATCAACACACGGTGGCGGCGGTCGGCGGTTGCGTGAGATTACCGAACGATTGTTGAACGCACAATTAAGGATTGATTGTTTTTGGAAGCAATTAGGGATTTGATCGGTAAAAATTAGGGATTTGATGAAATGTAAGGTTTTAGAGATTTAAGCAAAGCTCTGCCAGTCTTCATTAACCAAAATGTCGAAGCAAATTTTTGAGATTGGCTAGAAGAAAGGATGCACGATCCATGAAGATGAAAAGGGACTTGATGAAATGTTAAAAAAAAAAAAAAAAACTAAGTCCAAGTAGTGTGTATAGTATTAGTGACTGGTTTTTTTAATTAATAGATAACAAATGTAAAATATTTGTTAACTTTAATTATAATAATTATTAAATTTTGATATGAAAATAAATTTAAATAATTAGATAACTAAGCAATCGATAACAGATATATAATATAGAGCATATACATTAAGGGGGCATAGCCCACTTGGCCACCGGCTCCTCACTTAAGTGGGAGACTGGGTTCGATTCCCTTCGGGAACGAATTGGAGTGAGAGATATAAGGAGACTTGGAGAATTTAAATTTGTAAGCGAACTAACTTCTAACCACTAACAACTAACATTTACCTAGATAACAACACGGAAATCTCTATTATCTATGAGCGGATTTTTCGTATTAACCTTACCGAATAGAATAATTGAATTAAATATATAAAATTAATAATCATTATATTCATGTAGAATCCAAATAAATTTGTAATTATAATTTAAAATGAGACCATGCAATGATATCATTCGATCAATAAATGGTTTAGTTCTGAGTTAATATTGCATTAACTATTAAATATAATTATTTATATAATTGTACTTATCAATCATAAATTTTATTCATTATCATTTATCATCATAATTTAACTCAATATAATATAATTTTTTTATTTTTACTTTTCTTACCCACTCTATCTACCTTTTTACTTTTCTTACATATTTCACCAATAATTTTATAATAAAATATTATATTAATTAAAACTCGTGTCATCCTTCAAATGTTAAATTTAAATAGGGACAAAGAAATATTAAGTATGAATTATCTCAATCCAATATTAAATATGAATAATTATCACAAATTATTATTAAAATATACTCCCTCCGCCCCGCAATTAACTTCACACCGTCCTTTTCGTGACATCCCACAATTAACTTCACACTCCTAAAATAGAATATCCTTCATAAACTACACCCTTACAATACCATTTAAATTTAAAAATGTCACTCTTACTTTATTTTACTTTATTCTCTCTTCTACACTTTATCTCATACAACCACCCAAAATACCCTTACACTTTATTATTTCTCATACACTAATTTAAGTTTTCTTAATAAACATGTCTTTTCACATGAGAAGATAACTATGGGACGGAGGGAGTATTGTTTTTATATTCATTTATTATTGTTATTATTATTATTTTATTATCTCAAACAATTTAATTTAAAACATTTTATTTAATGTATTTTGGATACTATATTGATGTCATTAAAATATTTGTCTTTGATTTTGTGTTATTGTTTTATATTTTATTTTTCTAATGCTGCAAAAAAACTTTGTATTTTCCCTCCAAATCGTTTTGATCCGTTTCGTTGTAATTAAAAATGTGTTGTAAATCTGTACCGAAAAATTAAATATTTGTACTAATCCATATCGAAATTCAATATTTTTGTAGTCACAAACACTCCAATTCTAAAAAATCTGAATGTTATCATGGTTGAAGAGATTGCAAATTGATAATGCGATTATTGAGGGAGATCCGAATATAGTAATAGATGCTATAAATTCTATAGAAATTAGCTTGTCTTCGTTTGGAGATTACATCGGAAAATGCAAATTAATTCTTCGGGAGTCTCCGAATTTTTCTATTGCTTTTGTTAGGCGTATTGCTAATTCTATGGCACATGCCTTTGCTAGGGTTGCTCGTTCTTTTTCGAGTCCTTTTGATTGGGTTGATCCACCGCATTTTGTGACATCCCTTTTGAACCTTGTTCTTGCAATTAAAGTTTCTTTTTTTTAAAAAAAAAAATCTGAATTTTGTTATGCACACTAATATTTTCAAATATCCGTTTTGATCTTCTCTCCGATCATCCTTGGATGAAACCTTGTCGATTGTCGATTACTCTTTTTACAGCAAGCAACTTAAATAAGTTATCGGTTTACTTTTTGTGTAGGAGGAAGTCTTGTGTAAACAAGTTTTATTGTGAAATTGATTTAAAAAGTATTAGTTGTTTTAATAAATGATATTAGTTGTTTATATTATAAGAATTAGTTTTGAATTGTATTAATTGCACCATGAAAAGATATTAATTATTTTATTATAATATATTAATTGTAAGAGCTACTCTCTTGTGAAATATTGTACCTTGAAATATCATTTAAAATAGGAAATCTTTAAAATCTTGCGGGTCAAGTTTAAAATAACGGTTACGCAGATCTTCTTCTTCCTCCGTTCGCTCCAGAGCTTTCATGACTAGTTCAAGATCTGTGTTCCCCAACCACGCATCAAGGCTCTTTTAAAGTCCAGAGATGCCGACAATCCGATGGAAAACAAGAAAAAAATTCAACTACGAGATCGAATTGAGGAGAAACACACAAAAATACGAGAAAAAAGAGAATACATGGATTATTTTTCTCAAAATTGTCAAATAATGGGTGTTGGATGATCCGATTGATGAAACAAAAGTAGTGGAGAAAACTTAAATAGTGATGAATACAAAGTTTATGCGAACTTTTGATGATAAAATTTTATTTCGTTTAAACCGAAATTAGTATAAATCGTTACTTTGTTTCGATTTGTCATATAGTAACACATATTTCTCTATACAATAACACTTTTGTATTTGATGTAGATAAAATGTCGTGCCCAAATACACATAGGGCCTAAATACGACCAGCCCAATTGGGCCCAATGACGTAACCAAATACCCTCGATAGAGGGAGAAAAACCCAAGATGGGCCCGAGCCCCGAGATCGACCGCGATAAAGGCTATAAAGCCCTCGAACCTATCTACGGTGGGCCACGAGGCCCAAACCTAATCACGAGATAGGCCACGAGGCCCAAACCTAACCATAGTTAGGCCACGAGGCCTAAACCTAGCTACAAAGGCGGGCCACGAGGCCCAAACCTAAATACAGGCCGCGAGGCCCAAACTCGACTACAGGTGGGCCGCGAGGCCCAAACCTAGCCGCAGTGGGCCGAGAGGCCCTGACGAGATTTGAAGAGCATGCGGGTATTTGACCAAGCCCATAGCGGTTATTTATCCGATAAGACCGAGAATTATGAGAAGTAACGAGTAGTTGAGATAATTAAGGCCCAAGTCAAGGAATATCTCCTATATTCCTTCATTGATCGGGTCCAACCTCCGTCCAGGAGGGAAAACGTAGGCACAATCGATTTCTTGAGAAAAAGATACCCACGCACGACATCATGAGAAAACGTGCGGTATAATGCCTGAAACCGTGATGACGGTTATCACTCTTAACGTGCGTATAAATAAGACTCTCGGAAGGGAGGTAACGGTATCGATTAACTATCACTCTTACTTAGCTACTTCCTACGTACTTTCTTGAGTATTTTCCGGTAACCCGACTTGAGCGTCATAGTGCCTACGTCGGAGAACCCTCCAGCGTATTTTGTAGGTACGTTCGAGGAGAGCTAGGAATTTGCTGCGTAAAGGCTTTACCCACGTGGAACCCGGTGGGAAAACGGGCCCAGTCGGTTTTACGCATCAATTGGCGCCGTTTGTGGGAAAGAATAGCCGAGACGTGAGTTTCAACTTCTTTTCTTATCTCGATTATCTCAAAAAGACATCATGACCGGTGAACATACACCCATGAGACCGATTGCACTAGTACCGCTCGAGGAAGGATGGCCTCGCAAACCCAATGCAGGCGAAGCCGCGTCCAACCCCATGCCACCTATTGCTTTGTACCCAACACCGAAGGACCACCACTACATGTTACAAAGAGTGCGAAAGCTCGACTCCGGCCAACGCCATCCAGGAGTGGGAGCCGCCTAGAGAGGGAGGGGTTAACCCACCTCGCCTCTTCCTCTGCGATTCCGTAAGGAATCCTTATAGCGGGGTCCCTGAGCCGCCAATGCTCCACCAAGTGGATACCTCGGAGAATGCCCACCAAATGCCTCCATCGCCCTCACTCGGGAGCAAATGGATGATATGATAGCTCGAGCTGTAGCAAGAGCAATCGCAGAGGGGGAGGACCCCCACCCGCAGGGAAGGACGGAGAACCAGACCGGGAAATGCCTGCTCGATCCCAACTTGGGGAGTAGGCAGAACGAGCATCAAGAAGAACGAAGGAGAGAAGTGGAGTCCGAAACCAGGAGGAGGTCCCGGGGGCGTAAGGAGTCCAAGAGAGAAGGTCGCCAGCCTCGTGCCTAGGGAGGTCGGGTCCGAAGAAGGCCGCACGGGGAGAGAGACAACCCCTGCGGCGGGAGAGTAAGATCGAGGATGAGGAAGAGGGTACAAGAGATACCCAATCGGGAAGCCATGAAAGACCAGATCAGTCTTTGAGGAAACAAATGGACAACATGAAGCATCGGATGGAAAATCGGGTCAAGATGCCTGACCAATTCTACAGTTGCCAATTTACCGAGAATATCTTGCAAGATGAGTTGCCTAGCAATTTTAAACCTCTTAATTATGAATATGATGGTACGATCGACCCCTATGACCATTTGGTGAGATTTGAAAATTCGGCCCTCCTCCATCGATATGGGGAGGGTGTGAAGTGCGAAGTCTTTCTTACTACTTTATCCAAGGCGGCCCAAAGGTGGTTCACACGTGAGCCCAATTTCATCAACTTCTTCGAGCGCTTTGGAGAATTGTTCTTGCACCGATTCGCTAGTGCGAGGAGGCAACCTAAAGCTACACCGACATTGTTCAACATGAAGCAAGGGGAAAATGAAAGCCTACGGGCCTTCATGAAGAGATTCAATCAGCGGCACCGGGAAGTCCCAACCGCCACCCCGCAGGTAAAAAATAATGCTTTTACTAGCAATCTCCGAGATGGAGACCTGTTTTCCTCCCCCCGGTCAAGAAGCTGCCCGACGTTCGATGAACTACTAAGGAGAGTGGAGAAGTACGTCACACCGGAGGAAGTGAGCAAGGCAAAGAGAGCCGAGGTCAAACCTAGCGGACTGAGAAGAAGAAAGAACCATCAAAGAAAAGCTCAACAAAGTGGAGCCGGAGAAAGCCGCAAAACTGACCTCACTCTGTGTTTGACAAGTACACCCCTCGAAGCTCGAGCCGGCAAAGCTACCGGAGGTAGCATCTCGACCACCCCGAAATGAAGTTTCCATGGACACGGTCCGGAGGGCCTCGAAGCCCAAATCGAGATAAGTTTTGTCGTTTCCATAATAAATATGGGCATGACACTAACAAGCTGCTTTCCATTTATGTGATGAGATTAAAATGATGATCCAAACAGGACATCTTAAAGAGTTTGTTTACAGAGGTCGGGTCACCTCCGGGCGTAAAAGAAAGGAAGCCGATGACAAAGCCGAGGAAAAAGAAAGGATGATCGAAGGGAGGCAGGAGGAGAGACCCTCCCGTAAGAGAGGACTTATCCAGATGATAGTCGGAGGTCCAGCAGAGGGAGACTCCTTCCGCGCTAGAAAAGCTGGAGAGAGGACCCTCGGGAGAGAGGTAGGAGAGATGTCAAGAGACGTGGATCGAAGGAGGTCATCCATACACCTCGGATTCATTTTGGTCCAGAGGGTGGAGGCCTCGAGGAAGGAGGACCACAAAGTGATGCACTAGTCATCACAACAGATGTGGCCGAATATACCGTAGCAAAGATCTTCGTGGATACGGGTAGCTCGACGGACATCATTTTCTTGGAATGCTTCAAGAAGATGAATTTAAACATAAAAATGTAACCGGTGGACACAGCGTTGTATGGATTTACCGGAGGAGCAAAGCACCCTCTCGGTTAGGTAACCCTCCGTGGGACTTGGTGAAGCTCCACGAAGGAGGGTAGTTATGGCGAATTTTTGATTGTTGATGTACCCTCATCTTACAACATGATCTTTGGTAGGCCAAGATTGAATTTATTTCAGGTGGTCATATCAACTTATCACATGAAACTCAAGTTTCCGGTGAACGATGAGGTGGGTGAGGTAGCCGGTGATCACCGCACCCGTAAAGTGTTATGTGGAGGCAGAAAGATGGCCGACAAAGAGCCGCATTGCAGCCTTGAAAAGAGACAAGGAGGTGGACCGAGAATCCAAGAGATGTAAGATTATGGAGGAAATTAATCCTCCAAAAATGAAAGTCGACGAAGAGCCGATGATGATCGAGTTGTATCCAGACAAGAAGGGATACACAACAAGGATCGGAGCCCGGTTGGAGCCGAGCTAGAGAGAGACCTGTAACAACCTTACGAAGAAATGCAGATGTTTTTGCTTTTTCTTCCTCTCGACATGACAGTATCCTCGAGGAGGTGGCGATGCACCACCCGAATGTGGACCCTAAAGCTAAACCAAAGTGAAGCGTAAACTAAGGGTCTTTTGACTTAAAAAGATGCCATTACGAAGGTCAAGCAGAGAAACTACCGGAGGCGGGGACATGTCAAGCGAATCCAGCTTCCCACCGGTTGTCCAATGCAAAGTGTTGGTGGCAAAGCCGGGGAAATGGAGAATGTGCATAGATTTTCGGGATCTCGAACAAGGCTTGCCCTAAGGATCATTATCCCTTGCCTAGGATTGACCGGATGGTCGATTCTACTTCGGATTTGAGCCGCTAAGTATGATGGACGCCTATCAAGGCTACCATCAAATACAAATTTTCCCTCCGCATATCCCAAAGGTAAGTTTCATTATTGCTAGTGGAACTTTTTGCTATATTAGAATGCCCTTTGGATTGAAGAATGCAGGAGCGACCTATCGTGAGAATGGTTGACAAGATGTTCCGAGACCAGCTAGGGAGGAACATGGAAGTCTACGTTGATGATATGCTTGTGAAAAGTGTGAAAGCCGGAGAGCACGTGGCCGATCCGGAGGAAGCTTTTTCAAGTGCTAAGAAAGAATGGCATGAAGTCAATCCGACCAAGTGTTCTTTTGGAGTGAAATCCGGGAAATTCCTTGGATATATGGTGACCCAGCGGGGAATTGAGGTTAACCTCGCTAAGGTGAAAGTCGTGCTTGATATGTAGCCTCCCACTAACATCAAGGAGCTGCAGAGACCGAATGGAACCTATGCTCCGGGCCGCGATTAGTATGCACAGGTTGTTCACGGTCCGAGGGGATAGACTATGATGAAACCTATGCTCCAGTCAGCGATTAGAAGCAATAAAGTTGTTTTTAGCATTTGATGCCTATAAATGTTTCAAAGTCTTTCAAATGGATGTCAAGTCTCGCTTTTCTCGAATGGAGTGTTACTAGAAGAAGTCTATGTAGAACAAACCTCCGTGGTTTAGGACAAATAATAAAGTTTATAAACTCCACAAGGTACTATATGGACTTAAGCAAACACCCCGAGCTTCTACGTTACTCCCGTCTCAAATTACGATATCAAGTGGATTTTCTAAAGGTAAGATAGATAGAACACTGTTTAGAAAAGAAGTAGATGGTGATATCTTATTAGTTCAAATCTATGTAGATGATATTATATTTGGTTCACCCAATCTGACTTTATGTGAAGAGTTTAATGTTCTCATGAAAAGCAGATTCGAAATGTCTATGATGAGAGAATTAACATACTTTCTAGGCTTGCGAGATTAAGTAAAGGGATCTTTATACATCGACTAAGTATGCAAAGGACCTCATAGATAAGTTTGGGATGACTATTAGTAGAGAAGTTAAAATACCTATGACAACTAACTTCTCTATGGATTCGATGAGAATGGGATACCCACCGATGCAACAGAGTATCGTGGATTGATCGGATCCTTGTTATATCTCACCGCAAGTAGGCCGGATATAACCTTTGCGGCTAGGGTATGTGCAAGTTTCAATCAAATCCCAAGAAAACTCATCTGGAGACAACTAAGAAAATCCTAAAGTATCTTAAAGGTACTCTGCGGGTTGGGTTGTGGTACCCATCCGATGACAACTTCGAGCTTCGTGTTATTGATTCAAATTTTGGAGGTCAGAAATTGATAGGAAGTCCACGTCTGAACTTGTCAATTTTTAGGCAAAAATTAATTTCTTGGTTATAAGAAACAAACTTCAGTTGCAACCTCCACAATCAAGCTGAATACATGGCGGTGATAGTTGTTGCTCTCGGCTTCTCTCGGATTAAACAATGCTTAGGGATTACAATATTCTCACATCGTCTCGTGCCTATTTTCTCGTGATAGTAATAGTGCAATAGCCATGACATACAATCCTGTTTTGCATTCCAGATGTAAGCATATAGATATAAGGCATCATTTTATTGGGGATCATGTTGAGAAGAATGATATTAGGATAGAAAAGATAGCAACCGAGTTACAGAGGGCCGATATACTTACAAAACTATTAGCGAGTCTAGATTTAAAGAATTATGTTTAGAATTAGGATTACTTGATGCATCCTTAGCTGATTTATGATTTCTATTGTATGTATCTTGTATATTCTTTCTTTCTTTCTTTTCTTTAAAATCTTGTCTAGAAAGAATTATTAGACTTGGTATGTGTCAAAGGACAATCACAGAGCCGATATAATTGATCTCCTTTCAAAGGAATCAAGAATCAAGGATTAGTCATATTGACCTTATCTAACTTGAAAATTTCTTATTCGACATTAAGTAAATCGCATAAGAACATAATCAACTGATTTTGTTAAGAATCGAGATGAGCTTATGTAACTTGTCCGACTTACTATAGCTACTAATGGTTTCCCAAGTTTGTGTATCTGCAGGAACAAAGTTATAAATAACATTGTTAGATCAAGATAAACCTTCTCATCCGAAAGACTTCCTCATCCGAACAAAATCTATCCTAGTTTTCTTCTTAAAAATTATTTTCAAAACTTCTCTCACACTCATCTTTTTCAAAATCTTTCAGATGAGTTGTTCTTTTGAAAACCCCACCGAGTTAAAATATTCTTATATACTAGTTATATTTGGATATAAGACTTAGCTTATTTAAAATAATGGCACAAGTTAGCTCGACTTAAAAATTATTTTGTTTTCAAAATAATCCACTAGGATGTGTTTTCAAAATCCCGCATAAGGTCATTTTCAGACCAAATCATCCTAAACCTTATGCGATTTAGAAAACCTTTATGCAAAGAAAGGTATATTTCGCTTACGTCGGGTATACTTACTTCTTTGCGTAAAAGCAGACCTTAAAACCGTCAAATCAATAGCACAGGCGCTTACTTTTACGCATTTCAAAGTCGAGTTAATGCCACGCCTTTGGACACCAAACGCCTATTTTTATTTAGCCGTTGATCCGAAATAGTGCGACATTTTAAATTAACGGCTCAAATTAGAAACCACTTTACACGTGGATTCTCTCTCCAATCTTTCCTCCTATATACATTCATCTTCCTCATTTTTACTCATTTCACTTTCGAAACCCTGGTTTTACTCAAGAAAATTCCCAATTTACAAAACCTTCGATAAACCCTTTTATGACCAAGTAAACTATAAACCTCACAACAACTATGGTAAACTTCAATAAAGAGGCTTACAACAAGAAGATCAAGTCCGAAATGTATGTGAACTTCGATACCACGAGAGATGTAGAGTCAATGGAGATCCCGCAATTATTGGAGAAGTCAAGGTTGAGAGTCTTCTGCTCAAGAAGTCCGAGAAGAACAAGACCCTTGACATGAGAGGGATCGAGTTCTATATAAATGGTGTGTACGAGAATGGGATGTTTAAATCCAAGGTGGATGATGTGGAGGTGACAGATTACACGAACAGAGATCACGAGAATCTTTGAAACCAACAAAGAAGGTGTGAATCCCTTCACTTACAAGGATGATGATTGGGTAGAATCATTTGAGATGATTGCCCGATCATCATGTAAAGATCGGAGGAAGGAGTTAAAGAAAAACATGTTAAGGAGGAAGCATCGTCCGGTGATGACGATACTCACAAAATCAATTCTTGGGGAGCAGAACTCCCGTGATGGACTCACCAGTAAAGACCGACCGCTTGCCTTAGTGGCAATTTTGGATGGAGTCCAAGTTAATCGGGCTGATGTGTTGCTAGAGCGAAGCTAAAAGGCGAGAAGAAGAGGCTTGAATGCGTAAACGGTGAGTGGACAGCCAAGACCATCACAAGCCTCTTCAATAAGATAAGCTGTCCTAATGGAGGATCTCACGCGCAGATGATATAAAGCGGACTGATGGTGTGAGGAGCTACACCAAGCAAAGGGGCTCCTCACCAAAACGAGCTTATTGGAGGGCCAAGATTCGGATAATGAAGCGGTGAGGCGAGGGTAGCCGAGCCCTCACCGAGGAGGAGCAAAGAAGCCGAGCCACTGTGAGCTCACCCGAGGCCTTAAGACCAAGGAAGGAGAAGGCGAAGGATCGAAGGAGGCCGGTGAAAGCCGAAGGAGAAGAAGGCCACCGGAGAGTCATCTCGCTGCTCCACATAGTCTGGTGCCAGAGGAATCGCAGACACCGAAAGTGGCTGCAGCAGCTGTGGCGGAAGCCGAGGTCTTGGAGGAGCCAAGCTCAAAAAGGACTCCCTCGGCGAAAAAGTTATCTCTATAGGTACTTCTTCTAGTCCTTCATCCTCCTCTAAATTCACCCCCTCCCCCTCACCTCGCTCACTCTGGTGATGAAGAGGTAGTCTTGGCGCTACCTCGGAGCCTCTAAATCACCAACCTCCCAATTTATCCAAATTGACCCCCATTGAAACCCCCACTATATCTATCCCCCACCAACCCCATCCGAACCCACCCTCTACCCATCATTCTCATCTACCAACCCACACCTTTAACCACAATCACCCTATCATCTCCCTACCCACTACATCTCCTCCTCCACCTACAAACAACCGAAGCCTCTTCATCTCACCCACCACCCTCACCACCCATAGACACCCCTCAACCCCAAACACAAACCATCCCACTAGTCCAAGTGCCGGATACTTCTCACTCCATTTTCGGAGATATCCAGTTGTACTCTCTCTCACCCCGAACTCCCTCATCCTCCTTCTCGTATGATACCTCCTCCAAGGATGAAGACAGTGATGAGCCCCCTATCGGCCATCTCCTCCGCCTTCTCAAATCTGCACAAGAAAATCAACTCAAAGGTGGAGAGGCGTGATAGCCAAGCGAACCAAACACATCATCCGGGCCGTCACAGACACGATGATAGCCAACATGAGAGTTGCGAAGTCAACATCACCAGGAACGTGTCTGGGAAATAAAGCTCTCTCGTTGGCCGAGCGTCGAGCAAGGCTGGAGGAGGAGGTAAAGATTTTGAAGGCCAAGGTGGTGAGGACAACGCCATAGTCGTGGATGACATATCCATGGACAAATCAGACTTTCGAGTGCGTTGTTCCTCTCTTGAAACCCAATGCAGGAGCTTAAAGATGAAGTCAAAAAGAGGGAAGCAGTGGGCAAGAAAGAATGGAGGCCCTCTCACCGGGTGTCAAGGCCAATCATGATCGATTACAAGGCAGACACGGCTGAATTGGAAGCGGAATGGCGTAAGTCAAAATTAAATCGGATGAGCTTGCCGCTCTCCACCGAGGGTATCTCAATTGAGGAAGCAATAAGGGAAGATGAGGCGAGAAGGAAGAAGGAGGAAGAAGAGAAGACAACCAAGCCGATGGCCCGCATTAAAGAATCTAAGAAAATTCCAGAGGCCAGAGGCAAGGGCAAGGGGAAGGTGTCTGAGGAGTCTTCACCGAGGTCTTAACCGCAAAATCTACTAAAGCCGAGAAGAGGAAGAGAGAGTTTGACTACTCCAACCTATTTGAGGAGCAGATCGGGAGAATCGCCAGAGAAAGAGTGGTATGGGGAAAGGGAAATAAAGAGGTTAAAGAAGAAGAACAAAGGGTGGAGATGAAGTGGAGTAAGGACATCGGGGAAGTGGGTGATAAAGACACTGATGATGCAGACTTCCATCCTTACCACCGCTCATCCGCCCTGCCTAAGATGGTCTCGGTCAACTCACCAAGGAGTACGAGAGAGAAGAATTTGGATGCTCGATGGATGTACTATTGGTACATCCTAAAGGCATCTGAAAGCTGCAGAGGATGAGGACCTCCGATGGCATGAATGGATGGAGAAGGAGGACCACCGACTGCACTGCAGGCTACTCGACGAGGCGGACAAGATTTTCAATGCCAATTTGACAGCCCCCGCCTACGAGGTTGCCAAGCCAAAGCTGAATGCCGACGGAACCATCGACCTTAGCCGGATAAGAAGCATAATCACCAAGGTCAAGTCGAGTCGACTCAAGAACGAAGACGAGTCAAGCCGCTTAGGAAAAGAGTCTTTTCTTGGCCGATGGTTCCTAAGGTGACCAATGGGGTGTAGATAAGATCAATTTTTCTTTTCTCATTATTATATCTTATCTCGCACCCAATCTGTAAATATGTGAATATGAATGAGATTTTGTGGACTTATCTCGAACTACTTTGTCTTATCTTTTCAAGCTTTAGTTTTTTAATGCTTTCTAAGAAAACATCAAGAAATTTTTCTAAGTGTTAATCATCTGAGAAAAATTCTATTTCTCGAGAACAAAAACTTTCTTAATTTTTGAGTATAAAATTTTTCAAAACTCTGAAATTTTCCTAAGTGTGATTAAGTGCTCCTATGTGAACTTATCCGAGTAGAAGGTGCTTACATGCTTAATGTGCTTATATGATCATTTCGAATAATCTTGACTAACACCAAATTTGTGAGTTTGTTTCTTTCTTGCAGCTTTAACTTCATCAAAAAGGGGGAAATTGTTAGATCGAGTTTTTAATTTTGATGAGTTAAATTGTTTAGACTAGACAAACTCATGTAAATAAGATGACCAACCGAGATTGTATAGAACAACCGATGTAGTAAGTTTAGAACTAGTCTCAAGGTCATCCAAGACAGTCTTGAAGAAGTCATCTGTTGGAGAGAATAATGAAGAGCTCAAGACGAGGTCAAGACCACCGAGTAGAATAAGAAAGACAAGTCTTCACCAAGTTAGTAGCGCACGACTAACTCAAGATCATTTGAAGTCAAGACGGTTTTAAAGAAAAGTTTGTTAAGCGGTTTTTAGTTTGTTACAACAAACTAACCGTCTTACAGGCTTATAAATAGAAGTAAGTACAGTTCTTAGAAGAACTTCTAGCACTATTCATTCTCAAACTCACATTTTCGAAGCAACACAAGTTTTCAAAAGCTTTCATAATTTTCTAAGTGTTTAAAAGAACAATGCTCTGTAAATCTTCGAACACATTCTCCACCGAATCTTTTGGATTTTCTAGATAGATTGATAGTTTGAAGATAGGTTGAAGACGAAGTTTGTCGAATCATTGTAATTGTAATCACTAGTAAGTAAGTAAGTAAGTAAGTGAGTCGAGGCCCTTCTTCAAGTTGAAGGAGGAGAGTGGATGTAGGATCTTTTGATCCGAACCACTATAAATCGTTTGTCATTTACTTTCTGCATTTATTTCGTTGATAATCTATTGTTCAAACAAATTTATTTTATTGCTTTTTGATCCTTTTTCATAGATTGAGTCTAAAACTATTTCATTTGTTCGACTTTGGTATCTTGAAATGATAATATGAAATTTGGAAAAGATTTAGATAATCTTTTCAACCTCCCCTTCTAGATTATCTCCGAAAGGTGTACTTGGTTTATCTTAAATACTCAATTACTCAATCTCGGACCAACATAAAGAAATCCAAATCAAGGAACTTCCTAAAGCTAACATATAAAGGTCTTGGGATATGCATCATCCAATCCCCGACAATGGAGGAAGGAATATACGCATTAGTATGCAAAACACCGATAAAAATAGAAAACATGAACAACGAAATAGAGAATTCAAGATTCAAAACTCCCCACCATGGGGAGGAAAAAGTTTAGTGCACAAACATCTTGCACAAAAATACTAAAATTGTCTGGTGCAAAAAGAAAGTAAATATTGTTCTAATAAAAAACAAGAAAAGCAGAATTAGGCGATGGGAGAGTTAGGAGGTTCTTCTACTCGGCCTCGGTCATATCGTCACCTAAGGCACGGGCAAGGCAGGCCTCCTCTTCAGAGGTAGGATGATCGATGATAGAGGTAAAAAGTGGGTCCTTCATAGGATTCAGAGCACGGTGGTCAAGTCCGACTTTAGCAAATCATCAACGGAACGCTTGAGCACGAGGAAGCCACCATACCTCCTCCATAAGTCGAGTAGGGTCCCCACAAAATCTGGAGGAGGAGGGAGAGAGGCTATAGGGTCCTCCTTGTCATAAACCCCGAGAAGGATGGATCGGATTGTTGTTTGGCAGAGTCGAACCCATACTCATAGAAGTCTTGGATGTGAGGACCCATATCGCCGAGAAAACTGGAATGCTGGAGGTATGTTTTTGAAGAGACAAAGTAAGGGAATGCAGGAAATGTTGTCCTATTTCTGCAATAAAAAGGTTGTTGAGGCATAGCTTGGCTCCTTTCAGAGGCCTTCTTCATGAATCTTCGACTCTTGGAGAGAATAGTAAACTGATAGATCATTCATCTCTTTTTGCCAAAACACGAGCTGACTTCTCGGTGATAAGCTCCTTCCTTAGAGAATCGGATTCCAATCTCTTGACCCGAGCTCAAGCGAGGGCATTCTTCTTCTTCTCTAAGACCAATGAGGTCTGCAGCTCTTGAGTCTCGGGGAAGGGAGCAAATGGGATGAGTTCCACAAGCGAGAGCAAGACACCCAACTAATCAAACAAGAATGAGATGGGTAAACACACATGAAAACATGTATAACCAAATCGGGTGAATGTTAAGAAACAATATGGCTACTCGAGCGAAATGGCTAGCGGCTTTGATGCTTTTGTTGGTCCTGGGGAGTTGTAGTAGCTGATCACACTCTTGAGAGGACACGAACTCACTAAAAACTTAGAGGTCGAAAACCTTAGAGGTTGAGAATCTACATCAATAGGCCGAGAGAGAATACCACAGCTCACGATGAGTGGTACTTGCGACAAACAGTTTCCTCAAGAGGCGGTGAATCATGGCTAGCTTGTCCCTTGCTTTTCCCAGCCCGTGTCCTCTTCAAGGGAGGTGGGGCGATCTCTTTCTCAACATTGTCTCTGGGAGGTGAAAGATAAAGGAATAGCATCTGTGGCCTTTCTGCGGCGAGGTGGGGGACCGAATTAGTGGACTCGGTAGGGTTCGTCATGACCTTCGTTAACCAAGACATCTCTGCACAAAAAAAGAGCCATAGTGTGCGAAGAGATTAGATAATACAGGGCACAATAACAAAATCAAGATTGTGTAAAGAAAAGGTAGATAATTACCATCGCCGAGCTCAGGATTTTCTTGGGGCTGAATGTAAAAATGATAAAAGACGAGGTTGGAGCAAAGCTCAGAAGACGTAAATGCCCAAAAGTTTTAACATGCGAGTTTTGCTTTTGTACTACTTCTGATTTGCAGAGAAGCGAATGAGTGGAGATGGAGCCGAAGGAAAAGGATTTTGTAAACCCACTTACGATTATGAAAGGGCCATGGATGGGGCGGAGACACGAAGAAGTAGTAATTAGGCCATTCTTTGTTAATGTTACCAATGCTACCAAGAAAGGTGCATTGATCTTTGACGCGACTACAAACGTAGAAAAAGGGACCAAGATTTACATGTGAACCGAGAAAAATAAGTTAGCCGTGGGTTTCCCCATTTCCTTAAGCAAAACATAGAAGGAGATCATCATGCGTATGACATTCGGAATAAATCTGGTTAAGAGGAATTTGATAAAGATCGAGAGATTTGGCGAGAGGAATTTAGGGCTGGAAACCTAAGACCGGCTTCGAACCGTGCATGCCAGAAAAGTTAAACGAGGGTTTGAAGTTAAATTGGGCGCTCACGGGTGAGGGCAAGGAGATGTCATAAGAAGGAGGAATCAACCCTTCCTTATGATAGTCTTTTAAATTTTCTTGAAGAATTTTAGTAGGGCCATAGAAGTTATCCCGAGAAAAGGGCTTTCTCTTGAACCTTTGGGGAAGACGGAAGGAGTTGAGGAGTGATCGGTGGTGGAATGGTAAGAGCTCTGGGGTGAATTAGGGATTTTGGAAGGAGTCCCCGAAGAATCAAGAGAGGACATAGTATATGGATTTTTAAGTACAAAGAAAGGAAAATAGAGAAGAAGAGAATGATAATGCTTACCGGGATTGTGGAGGAGACGGAGCGTGTGAAGCAAGGGTTCCGAGAAAAGCTAGCGAAGGAAAGAAAATGTTGTGAGAGGAGTTTCGAGATTTTCTAGGAGAAATTTGGGAGAAGAAGAGATGGAAAAGAAAAGAGAAATGTGTTTGAAAGAAATTAATAATAAGGAAACGAAGAAACACATAGAGTCATTGGTGATTTGACAGGTGCGAAATACGAGGGTCGCCGGGTTTTCGAGAATTCAAAAACCCAAAAAGAGAAAGGTGGTTGCCACCTCGAGGGGGAAAAGTCACCCTACAGACACAGGTCAGTGGGTAATCCTCTCTACTCTAGACGGTTGGGATATTACTCGCTAGAGTAGGGAGTGAATGATACCGAATTTTATAGCAAGCCCAGAAGGATGTGGCCCGGAGACAAAGTCCAAACTCCCTTCTGGGCCCAAGTTGTGTAAATCGGATAGTCTTGTTGGGCCTTCACCGATGCAAGGCCCAAAATCGCATAAGAGGCCAGCCTTTACGGGCTTTAGCATGCATTAGGGTGGGCTTTCATGAGGATAGGCCCAAAGTTAATAAGGCTGCTAAAAATGTGGACCGGATATAGGGAATATTCCCTTACTCTAACCGAAACATAGAGAGTTGAGGAAGAAGTCATTTGACTCTCCCTCCATGATACATCCCTCTTCACAATGGGAAAGGAGATAACCGCCGGTAAAAGAGGGCATGACATGAGAAACGTGGTGACTTGCAGACGAGGGGAAAGAACCGTAAGTATCTATATAAATAATATATTTACACACTCAACTTACGTACTTATCATATAATAACTCTTTGGGTTTTCTCGGTATCCGACTTGAGCGTTGGGGTGCCCACGTCGGAGAACCCTCCGGCATGTTTTGCAGGTTCTTTCGTTCAAGGAGAAGACGAATTAAATCGTGTCATTCAAATTACCCACGTCGTTTTCCAAAGGGAAAAAGCAAGGTACATTTTTACGCATCAATTATAAATACTCACGTTCATCGCCTAGATTAAAAAATAAAAAATTTGAAATTTTATTTTTAAATAAATCTAATGCAAGTGTCGAATACAAATTATAATTTTTAAATTTAATATTGATACGGATAAAAATAACCGCCCAACTAGAAATAGAGCCCAAAGACGCTTAGCCCATCGGGCCCAATGAATGTAATCGACCCTAAAAAGGGAGGAAAATCGAGATAGGCCCAGCCAAAGTGAGCTTTCGAGGTGGGTTGTAAGGCCCAAGCAAGGTGGAAAGCCCAAAACACGAGATTAGACAAGCCCATAGTAGCTATCTAAGAGATAAGATCGATTGGGAGCAAATAATAACAGCTTAGTTGAGATAATTGAGGTCCAAGTCAAGAAATATTCCAACTATCTTCCATTGACTTGGTCACCTCCATTCAGAGAGGAAATTTCATGAGAATAAAGATATTAACGCACAACACCACCGTAAGAACGTGGTTAATCATGTTAAAGAACGATAATATCCTCCGATATATATTGGTACATATAAATAACACACTATGGAGAGAGATAATGATATCATCACTATTACTTAGCTCATTCTTGCGTACTTGAATATTTTTCTTAAGAGTTTTTCGTAATCGACTTGAACGTCGGAGTGTCTTCGCGAGAGAACCCTCCGGCGTATTTTGCAGTTAATTGCTTGTGAGAAGGCTAAGGGAGACGTTGTTCGAGGCTTTACCCATGTCGAACCCAGGTGGGGAAAAAGGTCGGAGTCGGTTTTACGCATCAAATATATTATTTTTTAAAAATTTGATTAGAAAAAGTTAATATTATACTTTGTGTTTTTTAAAAAAATTGAAATAAAGACAAAATGATCGCTTTTTGAATTGAGACAAAAAGAGAAAAATGGATCTTAAATTGAAAAAAATCAAAATTAGACTCTAATTTAATATACTTCTAAATTTTTGAACAAAAAAAAAAACACTTCTAAATTTAAGATCTAAATTAAAACTCAACTTAAAAATTGAGCATAATATGAATTTTTTTCCATTTTTTTATGCAACTGGTCTACGAAGCCGCTTCCCTTTTTTCCCACCTTTAATTGATTTTCAATTGCGGTAATATAAAGGCTGTCATCTTGTTCTTTGTTTAGAGATAAATAAAGAGAAAATTACAAATAGGTTCAATGTGCAAATATTTTGTGCTTTTGTGTAAAAAAAAATTTATGCTTCACAAATTTTTGAACCTATTTGTAATTATACTATGCTTTTGAACCTATATATATAAATGACCCTAAATAAAATGTGTTCAAATACTTAAGAATTGAGTGGCCAAGCCTTTTAGTTTCGATTATTGTCCCAACTATTTTCGGTACACTCTTGGTAGAGATGCTAAAAAACCAAATTATTCGATGGTTCAATGGTTAGATTATCTTTACTAACAACCTTTCACAATCCAATCCCTTAATTTCTTTCTCCTCCACATACACAATCTACAACTCAACTCAACCTCAATTTTTTCATACTTTATTAATGACTTAATCCAACCTAAAATAATTATTTATTTAATTATTTAACAATTACATATACTCTATAATTAATTTTATTATATGTAGAGGTGTAAGAAATATAATTAATTTTATTTTATACTCAAAATTCGTAATTTTAAAAACATTACCATAAATTTAAAATAAGCTACAATCTCAATAACAAAATTAAAATTACAAGAATTAAAATACAAATAGATGCGTTAAATAGAACAATGCTAAAGATGCAAATTACATATTTAATTATCAATGCCGAATTTTTATCATATGTGCTCAATCAAGTCGCTTTTAAAAGTGGAGTGAGCTTCTCTATTGCGAAGTTGTTCCCTGTTGTAGCCATTTTTATCGTGTAAATTGGGGGTGTGCATATGTGGCTATTAAACGAACTACAAACAAAAAAGATGATGAACACGAGAGTGGGGTCCCTTGAAGATGGCTTTGGGTGTCCCAAGGGGACACCTAGCCTTGTGTGTATTATATATATGTTGTGGATGCTGAATGATCATCCCCTTTACAAGGGGTTGGGGTCTCTGATAGGCTTAAAGCCAACACTCACCCTTCAAGTGTAAAGGGATCGTGTAGCTAGTAAGTCTCCCGGTTAAATTATCGATCCAAGGGAATCAAGTGTGAGATAGCCCTAAATTTACTAATTTAATCATAATTGTAGCACAAGTCATTCAACAAGATTAAGGTGATTCAAATAACAATTAACAAAAACAATTAACTAAACTAACTAGCGCTAAATGCAATCGATAAGAAAAAGGTGCTAGGGTGCTTATCAACAAATGGGGATCAAATATGAAATGAATTCAAATGAGCATTTATCAAGTAAATCAATTAATAAGAGCAATCTTTAAACAAGTAATAATCCCGTACTTGGTAAGCCTAGGAATTACGCTACAAATTAAGCACGAAAGATTGAGAGGACTAAGTCACCCTTTCCTCCCGGAGCAAGAACACGAGTCAATAGGTTCCCTTAGCGTGTCTCCCTTCGATACTAAGGCACCTTACCTATGGTCTCTTCACTAATCACCCGACTACTAATCTAAGTAATTAGTGTGAATTGATGCAATTCTAATAGCGGTAACCAAGTCTCCTTGTATTAAGCTAATATGCACTCTAATTATCTAATTAATTCTCTCACCCAAATGAGTTATCTAAATACCCAAGTCTCCTTGTGATAATTAAACAACTATGCATGGAATTAGAAATTAATCAAACACATAGATCATTCAATACCCATCAATCTAATTAATTAATCAACAATAAAAATAACCCATAAGAACTCCAATCAAGGGTGTATGCAGATTTGGGTGCATCAGCTTGCTATTTTCGCCGTCTCAACTTCGTTCGCTCGTATCTCCTTCATACGAACTCCGTTTGACCCGATTCTTTTTGCGTTACGACCGTCTCTCGACCCTCTTTCCAACCATGTAATTGCTCATTTGATTTGAATACCACAAATGTCCTCAATTTGCACTCAAAGTTGACCTCAAACCTGCAATTTAAACTCATAATATCAAATCAAACAATTAAGTGCAATTGGACCAAATAATAGTGAATTAACATAAAAATAATATCAAATTGAGACAATTAAGCACACAATTAACATGCAATAATTCACCCTAATCAGTCTCTTATTTATAGAGCCCCAAGAAGTGATCCTAGCCCTTTATTTTAGTGGTTCTAATTACAATCGTTGATATAAAATCGACAAGATCTACTTTATATTAAATGGTCTTGTCTTGTCTCATAAAGGTGTACCTTGTCCTTGATGAAGCAGGTGGGGGCGCCCGACCAGCCTGGGTTCCGAGCAGCTTGGGGGGCCGACTGACTTGGAGAGGCTGGTTGGTAAGTATCTTTATGCCGAGGTCGGAGTACCCCTATAGAGCCTTGGCTTGCGTATTGAGATGGAATATTTTATGGAATATTCGTGTTACAACAATTGCCCCAGGGCTGTCAAGAGTCTTTGAGAGTCGGTGGCAAAGTGTGGCGAGCCAATATCCGAAAGTATTAAGAATGTATATTTTTGCATCAAGGTTGGAGTTTCAAATTTGTACTCTTACGGTTGCTCGTCGGGAGTGGTGAGCTCGTCTAGAGAAGTGAACTTGTGCTGAATGAGGTAGGCTCATCCGGAGAGGTGAACTCGTCTCGGGGAGGAGAACTTCGTCGGGAGGTAGGCTCGTTCGGAGAGATGAACTCGTCACGGAGAGGAGAATTTGTCCGAGGAGGGAGGCTCGTCCGGAGAGGTGAACTTCGTCCTGAGAGGAGAATTTATAAGGAGGTAGGCTCATCCAGAGAGGTGAACTTATCCGGAGAGGTGAGCTCGCCTGGAGGAGGTAGGCTCGTTTGAAGAGGTGAACTCGTCTCGAGGAGATAGGCTCGTGCGGAGAGGTGAACTCGTTCAACGAGGAGAACTCATCTAAGGATGAAGATGGTGCCCCCGCCTCCTAACCTTATGGTTTTATGCTTTTGTATTATTTCTCTTTATTTGCCCGTTGGGGTCTTTTGCAATTAATATTAATTTTTCAAACTTTGTAAATGACAAGAGAAAAGTTATTCCATTATCTCGGATCTTAGAAATATTTGATTTTTATTTTTCTCGAAATGTATTTTGAACATTTGCTCGGTTAGCTCTTCCATTTCCTGGAGATCATCAATTTAATTTTTTTAAAAATGCCATAGAAAATTTTCACTTAGAAAAAATCATAAGTTGCGAGTTCAAAAGAATCTATTAGTTGTTTGGCCCTCTAAGTTGAGGCGAGATAATGGTCGGATGAAGAGCACAGTCGGCTCGACTTAGGGAGTTCGAATGAAATTCGAGTTGTAAAAATTTTACGTAAAAATTTGAACAGCTTTCGGATCAAAAGGATCCTATTCGGCCTCCTAAGTCGAGGCTCGACTCTTGTTGGATGAAGATCCCGGTCGACTCGACCTAGAGACTTTGGGTGCTCGCCGAGGAATTTGCACTCACTCATGAGTCTTATCCCTACGTGCTTGGTTATTATTGGTTTCACAACTCCCAATACATTGTCAGTGCTCGTTGATGGACTAGGGTCCGCTCGTGAGCTCGTTTGCCCTATCGTGAAACGCATGCGGGTCTTTCCCTACGTGGGTTGTGCACATGTTAGGGTTCGTACGCCCTAGCTCAAAGAAGTTGGGAGACCTCGCAGGCATAGTTGCCTATTGACCTCGGCCCGAGCCCGAGTTCGTCGCGAGGATTTGGGGGTGAAGTGCCCCCTGCTTGTGAGAGGCTTGGCTTGTTCACAAGTCTTTTTCGGATGTTGTGTCACTTCATGAGCTTTTACCTTATCGTGGATGTACACGCTTGCGAGTGTGTATGCCCTAACTCGAAGGAGCTGGGAGACCTCGCGAGGCATAGTTGCCGCTGACCTCTGCCGAAGCCCGAGTTCGTCGCGAGGATTTGGGGGTGGGGTGCCCCATGCTTGTGAGAGGCTTAGCTCCTCCATAAGTCTTTCTCGGACCATGGGCTGCTTTCGGGCGAGAGGCAGAGCTCGTCGCAAGGAGTTTTATGGGGAAAGTAGACAATGTTAGTGCAAAGATAGCCTTCACCAGGGGAGTTCTAGGAAGGGGGCCGATGAAGGGAGTGGGACTTTCGTGCTATGGCAATGGGGAAATCGAGGTGAGGAGGTCATTGTTACTTCGAATCCTTTTGGGGCTCTTCTAGAAACTGCTTTAGATGCGGCCGATTTAGGTCTTGAAAGAGTTTCCCTTGAGGTCTATCCTAAGCAAGAGGACGTCTCGGGTACTCTAGGGGTTCCTTTAAAGTCTATCTTAAAGTAGAAAAAAATAGGTTGGTTGAGGAAGTTGCAGCTAGTAGGGATGCGGGCAACGAGTCGCAAGGGGCTTTGAAAGGTGATAGGCAAGGTATTGGGGTTAGCGGGGATTTGGTTTCTTTGCCTCAAGGCATTACCGAGGTCGGCTATTGTCCCCCATGGGATTACGAGTGAGGAGCATGATATTACAATGTTGTTCTTGAGGTTGCTTTGAGGTTGCTACGCATAAGTTTTTGGTTGTTACGAAAGGTTCGAGAGGTCAAGGCTATGGGCAGATTGGCTTGGAAGGGTGGTCCGTAAAAATCCCGCCGAAGCACGTGTCTTTGCGACCTCCTTAAATGAGTATCATTTTTGGAATATTCAAGGCATCGACAATAAGGCTTCGAGGCTTTTGCTTCAAGATTATTGTCGACGTCTTGATCCTTTTTGGGTTGCTATTTTTGAGCCCAAAGTCTTGTTTGACTCCATTTCTTTTCGGTTTTGGGATAATTTGAATCTTGTTCTCCTTACGCATAATGATAGATCCCCTTTAAGGCCTAATATTTGGGTCTTGTGTAAACATCATTTGTGAGTATGTTTCTTTCTTATAGTTTTAACATCATCAAAAAGGGGGAAATTGTTAGATCGGAAGAAGTTTTGATGAGTTAAAAAGGTCAATTCGGATGATCGAACGACTTTGAAGAACAAATGAGGTCAAGTTAGGAAATAAGCTGATCGAGACTAGGTCAAGAGCTGGACAAGTCACCTGAAGTCCGGAAAGTTGGAAGTCATCCGAGACAAGCTCAAGATAAGTCATCTGCAGGAGACGATAATGAAGAGCTCAACTAGGTCAAGATAAGCTAAGTAGAATAAGAAAGACAAGTCTTCACCAAGTCACCGCAGACGACTAGAGAAAGATCACTAAAGATGAGAGCAGTTATCAAGATTAAGTGCATTAGCGAGTTTTAAGTTTGTTACAACCAACTAACAAACTAACCTTGTCTTTTCAGCTTATAAATATGTCTAGGTTTTCACTTTATTATATACATCGATATAACACATTAAGCACAATACTCGTATTTACATTCTCACATCATTCACAAAGTTTTTCAAAGAAAGTTTTCAAAGAGTTCCAAGTGTTTGTAGAACACTTTCTTTGTACATCTTCAAAGCTCACCTATCACAGTAAAAGTTAGATTTTAGAGAAGAGTCTGGGAGTTTGAAGAGTTGAAGATCTTTGTAAGTTGTAAACTGTAAGTTGGATAGTGAGTAAGTGGTAAGAAGAGACCCTTCTTCAAGTTGAAGAAGGAGAGTGGATGTAGGATCGCTTAGATCCGAACCACTATAAATCATCTTGTTCTTTATTGCTTTTTATTTACTTATCTCGTTTATATCAATTTCGTAATTAAAGTTAGACAAATTATTAGTTTGCTTTTGATCCAATTAAAGTTGAGTTTAAGAACTAATTCCGTTGTGTTAACTTTGGTATCTTGAATTAATTTTCTAAGATTTGTAAAAACTTGGAAAATCTATCCAACCCCCTTCTAGATTTTCCTAGAAGGCCGATTCAAGTTTTCTTTAATATACTCAACTAAGTGGGACCAACAAGTGGTATCGGAGAGCGGTGTTAAGGCGTTTACGATATTGATTTTAGGTCTTAAACAAGATTCTAAAATTGTCTCTTGATTATCTTCATCTTCTTTATTTCACTAACTCGGCTACTAACTAGATTGTATAAGCCGTTGTTGTCTTATCTCATCATGTCATCCGGTAAGAGCAAGAAGTCAAGGAGTCTACCCGAATTTTCAATTGAAGAATATGACTATTAGAAATTTAGGATGGAAAACCATCTCAAAGCAATCCATGATAGAATGGAGGAGGTTCTTGAAGAGGGACCTATTAAAATTTATCATGGAGGAACCAAGTGATGGCACCGGGCCGCCGAAACCAGAGTCGACAGAGAAGAAAAGTTATGAGCTGTGATGAGAGGAAAATCCACAACTTAGATCAGTAGCAGATCGAAATCATAGAAACTCTTAGCAAAGATTGGATTGAGAAAGTCAAAAGATGCAAATCGGCTAAGGAGATGTAGCGCACACTTGCAAATGTATGTGAAGGTTCTCACCAAGTGAAAGAGAATAAGTTGCGATCGTGTTACATGCTTTTGGTACTTTCAAGATGAAGGAGAATGAAACGAAGAGATCAATTTGGATGTGAGACTAACAAAGCGGTGATTTAGGAAAGAACTATTCGAGAGAAGGAGATCAATAATAAGATACTAAGATCTTTGACCAAGAGATGGAGAGAAAAATCTAATATCCTTAAAGCAACCCAAAACTTATCATCTATTACTCATCATATTTTATTTTCTCATCTTAAAGCTTTGGAGTATGATATTCGGATAGAAGATGAGGAAGATGAGATGGAGTCAAGCACCTCATCTAAGTCTGCTGCTTTTGTCAACAAGGAAGACAAGACAAAGAATCGAATCGGTAGCCGACGTATCTCTTAAAGAGCAGATGACTTTGCTCACCAAAAGGTATGACAAATTAAGAATGAAATATAAAGCGTAATAAGCCGAGGTTTGCAGGAAAGGATAGATCCGAGATCAAAGTCAAGAATAAAGGAAGATGATTCTACGAGAAGATGATAAGTGTAGGAGCCAAATAAGGAGGTTCGAGATCACTGTAAAAGAAATCCTACTAGCCCTAAATCAGATAGGAGTGATACTTGTTACACTGTAACAAGCCGTAATATTTCAAATTATGATTGTCCTCACCGACTTCTAAGGAACGAGAAGAGAAAAAAGAAGAGAGATAGGAGATTTGCAGATCAAAGAGCTCTTCTAGCTGAAGAAAAGGAACGGTATGAACCATGATAAATCATTGATTTTTATGTTTTTGCATTCAAAAAGTTTATGAATTGGTCATTTCCCTTCACTATCTGCATTAGGTGTAGTTTTCAGAGCGATATCATTGACAACTAATTTTGTGATAACTAGTTATTTTTTATCTTTTTGTATACAAAACACAAATGAAATGATCATTTCACTCTAATAATCATCAATTAAGGTAACAAAAGTATTTAGGAATTCCCAATAGATCTCAAATTATCCTATTAAAAACTCGTTATTTTTCCTCTTTTTGATTGTTAAAACGAAAATCCAAAGGGTTTGTAGGATTCTGAATAATCTCGGTATGACCCATGATAAATCATTGATTTTTATGTTTTTGCATTCAAAAGTTTATCTATCTATCATTTCCTTTCACTATCTCGAATTAGGAGTAGTTTAAAGAGTGATATCATCGACAACTAATTTTGTGATGACGAGTTATTTTTTTCTTTTTGCATAAAAACACTAATGGAATGATCATTTCACTCTATAATCCTCAATTAAGGGAAGAAAAGTATTTAGGAATTCCCAATAGATTTCATATTATCCTATCAAAATCGTTATTTTTACTCTTTTTGCTTGCTAAAACGAAAATCCATAGGGTTTGTAGGATTCTGAATAATCTCGGTATGAACCATGATAAATCATTGATTTTTATGTTTTTGCATTCAAAAGTTTATGAATTGGTCATTTCCCTTCACTATCTCGCATTAGGTGTAGTTTTCAGAGTGATATCATTGACAACTAATTTTGTGATAACTAGTTATTTTTTATCTTTTTGTATACAAAACACAAATGAAATGATCATTTCACTCTAATAATCATCAATTAAGGTAACAAAAGTATTTAGGAATTCCCAATAGATCTCAAATTATCCAATTAAAAACTCGTTATTTTTCCTCTTTTTGATTGTTAAAACGAAAATCCAAAGGGTTTGTCGGATTCTGAATAATCTCGGTATGACCCATGATAAATGTTTGATTTTTATGTTTTTGCATTCCAAAAGTTTATCTATCTATCATTTCCTTTCACTATCTGCATTAGGTGTAGTTTTTAGAGTGATTTTTAACAACTAATTTTGTGATAACTAGTTATTTTTTATCTTTTTGCATACAAAACACTAATGGAATGATCATTTCACTCTAATAATCATCAATTAAGGTAACAAAAGTATTTAGGAATTCCCAATAGATCTCATATTATCCTATCAAAAACTCGTTATTTTTCCTCTTTTTGCTTGCTAAAACGAAAATCCATAGGGTTTGTAGGATTCTGAATAATCTCGGTATGACCCATGATAAATCATTGATTTTTATGTTTTTGCATTCAAAAAGTTTATGTATCTATCATTTCCCTTCACTATCTGAATTAGGAGTAGTTTAAAGAGTGATTTCATTGACAACTAATTTTGTGATGACGAGTTATTTTTTTCTTTTTGCATAAAAACACTAATGGAATGATTATTTCACTCTATAATCCTCAATTAAGGGAAGAAAAGTATTTAGGAATTCCCAATAGATTTCATATTATCCTATCGTAAAATCGTTATTTTTACTTTTTGCTTGCTAAAACGAAAATCCATAGGGTTTGTAGGATTCTGAATAATCTCGGTATGAACCATGATAAATCATTGATTTTTATGTTTTTGCATTCAAAAAGTTTATGAATTGGTCATTTCCCTTCACTATCTCGCATTAGGTGTAGTTTTCAGAGCGATATCATTGACAACTAATTTTGTGATAACTAGTTATTTTTTATCTTTTTGTATACAAAACACAAATGAAATGATCATTTCACTCTAACAATCATCAATTAAGTAAACAAAAGTATTTAGGAATTCCCAATAGATCTCAAATTATCCTATTAAAAACTCGTTATTTTTCCTCTTTTTGATTGTTAAAACGAAAATCCAAAGGGTTTGTCGGATTCTGAATAATCTCGGTATGACCCATGATAAATGTTTGATTTTTATGTTTTTGCATTCCAAAAGTTTATCTATCTATCATTTCCTTTCACTATCTGAATTAGGAGTAGTTTAAAGAGTGATTTCATCGACAACTAATTTTGTGATGACGAGTTATTTTTTATCTTTTTGCATAAAAACACTAATGGAATGATTATTTCACTCTATAATCCTCAATTAAGGGAAGAAAAGTATTTAGGAATTCCCAATAGATTTCATATTATCCTATCGTAAAATCGTTATTTTTACTTTTTGCTTGCTAAAACGAAAATCCATAGGGTTTGTAGGATTCTGAATAATCTCGGTATGAACCATGATAAATCATTGATTTTTATGTTTTTGCATTCAAAAAGTTTATGAATTGGTCATTTCCCTTCACTATCTCGCATTAGGTGTAGTTTTCAGAGCGATATCATTGACAACTAATTTTGTGATAACTAGTTATTTTTATCTTTTTGTATACAAAACACAAATGAAATGATCATTTCACTCTAATAATCATCAATTAAGGTAACAAAAGTATTTAGGAATTCCCAATAGATCTCAAATTATCCAATTAAAAACTCGTTATTTTTCCTCTTTTTGATTGTTAAAACGAAAACGAAAATCCAAAGGGTTTGTCGGATTCTGAATAATCTCGGTATGACCCATGATAAATGTTTGATTTTTATGTTTTTGCATTCCAAAAGTTTATCTATCTATCATTTCCTTTCACTATCTGAATTAGGAGTAGTTTAAAGAGTGATTTCATCGACAACTAATTTTGTGATGACGAGTTATTTTTTCTTTTTGCATAAAAACACTAATGGAATGATTATTTCACTCTATAATCCTCAATTAAGGGAAGAAAAGTATTTAGGAATTCCCAATAGATTTCATATTATCCTATCGAAAATCGTTATTTTTACTTTTTGCTTGCTAAAACGAAAATCCATAGGGTTTGTAGGATTCTGAATAATCTCGGTATGAACCATGATAAATCATTGATTTTTATGTTTTTGCATTCAAAAAGTTTATGAATTGGTCATTTCCCTTCACTATCTCGCATTAGGTGTAGTTTTCGGAGCGATATCATCGACAACTAATTTTGTGATAACTAGTTATTTTTTATCTTTTTGTATACAAAACACAAATGAAATGATCATTTCACTCTAATAATCATCAATTAAGGTAACAAAAGTATTTAGGAATTCCCAATAGATCTCAAATTATCCAATTAAAAACTCGTTATTTTTCCTCTTTTTGATTGTTAAAACGAAAATCCAAAGGGTTTGTCGGATTCTGAATAATCTCGGTATGACCCATGATAAATGTTTGATTTTTATGTTTTTGCATTCCAAAAGTTTATCTATCTATCTATCATTTCCTTTCACTATCTGAATTAGGAGTAGTTTAAAGAGTGATTTCATCGACAACTAATTTTGTGATGACGAGTTATTTTTTTCTTTTTGCATAAAAACACTAATGGAATGATTATTTCACTCTATAATCCTCAATTAAGGGAAGAAAAGTATTTAGGAATTCCCAATAGATTTCATATTATCCTATCAGAAAATCGTTATTTTTACTTTTTGCTTGCTAAAACGAAAATCCATAGGGTTTGTAGGATTCTGAATAATCTCGGTATGAACCATGATAAATCATTGATTTTTATGTTTTTGCATTCAAAAGTTTATGAATTGGTCATTTCCCTTCACTATCTCGCATTAGGTGTAGTTTTCAGAGCGATATCATTGACAACTAATTTTGTGATAACTAGTTATTTTTTATCTTTTTGTATACAAAACACAAATGAAATGATCATTTCACTCTAACAATCATCAATTAAGTAAACAAAAGTATTTAGGAATTCCCAATAGATCTTAAATTATCCTATTAAAAACTCGTTATTTTTCCTCTTTTTGATTGTTAAAACGAAAATCCAAAGGGTTTGTCGGATTGAATAATCTCGGTATGACCCATGATAAATGTTTGATTTTTATGTTTTTGCATTCCAAAAGTTTATCTATCTATCATTTCCTTTCACTATCTGAATTAGGAGTAGTTTAAAGAGTGATTTCATCGACAACTAATTTTGTGATGACAAGTTATTTTTTTCTTTTTGCATAAAAACACTAATGGAATGATTATTTCACTCTATAATCCTCAATTAAGGGAAGAAAAGTATTTAGGAATTCCCAATAGATTTCATATTATCCTATCGTAAAATCGTTATTTTTACTTTTTGCTTGCTAAAACGAAAATCCATAGGGTTTGTAGGATTCTCAATAATCTCGGTATGAACCATGATAAATCATTGATTTTTATGTTTTTGCATTCAAAAGTTTATGAATTGGTCATTTCCCTTCACTATCTGCATTAGGTGTAGTTTTCAGAGTGATATCATTGACAACTAATTTTGTGATAACTAGTTATTTTTTATCTTTTTGTATACAAAACACAAATGAAATGATCATTTCACTCTAACAATCATCAATTAAGGTAACAAAAGTATTTAGGAATTCCCAATAGATCTCAAATTATCCTATTAAAAACTCGTTATTTTTCCTCTTTTTGATTGTTAAAACGAAAATCCAAAGGGTTTGTAGGATTCTGAATAATCTCGGTATGACCCATGATAAATCATTGATTTTTATGTTTTTGCATTCAAAAAGTTTATGAATTGGTCATTTCCTTCACTATCTGCATTAGGTGTAGTTTTCAGAGCGATATCATTGACAACTAATTTTGTGATAACTAGTTATTTTTTATCTTTTTGTATACAAAACACAAATGAAATGATCATTTCACTCTAATAATCATCAATTAAGGTAACAAAAGTATTTAGGAATTCCCAATAGATCTCAAATTATCCAATTAAAAACTCGTTATTTTTCCTCTTTTTGATTGTTAAAACGAAAATCCAAAGGGTTTGTCGGATTCTGAATAATCTCGGTATGACCCATGATAAATGTTTGATTTTTATGTTTTTGCATTCCAAAAGTTTATCTATCTATCATTTCCTTTCACTATCTGAATTAGGAGTAGTTTAAAGAGTGATTTCATCGACAACTAATTTTGTGATGACGAGTTATTTTTTTCTTTTTGCATAAAAACACTAATGGAATGATTATTTCACTCTATAATCCTCAATTAAGGGAAG
This sequence comes from Paraleonurus japonicus, assembly GCA_030762865.1. Classification (NCBI taxonomy): domain Eukaryota; kingdom Viridiplantae; phylum Streptophyta; class Magnoliopsida; order Lamiales; family Lamiaceae; genus Paraleonurus; species Paraleonurus japonicus. Next base: position 43,613,133 of record CM061053.1, on the reverse strand, counting down.
AAAAGTATTTAGGAATTCCCAATAGATTTCATATTATCCTATCGGAAAATCGTTATTTTTACTTTTTGCTTGCTAAAACGAAAATCCATAGGGTTTGTAGGATTCTGAATAATCTCGGTATGAACCATGATAAATCATTGATTTTTATGTTTTTGCATTCAAAAAGTTTATGAATTGGTCATTTCCCTTCACTATCTGCATTAGGTGTAGTTTTAAGCGATATCATTGACAACTAATTTTGTGATAACTAGTTATTTTTTATCTTTTTGTATACAAAACACAAATGAAATGATCATTTCACTCTAATAATCATCAATTAAGGTAACAAAAGTATTTAGGAATTCCCAATAGATCTCAAATTATCCTATTAAAAACTCGTTATTTTTCCTCTTTTTGATTGTTAAAACGAAAATCCAAAGGGTTTGTCGGATTCTGAATAATCTCGGTATGACCCATGATAAATGTTTGATTTTTATGTTTTTGCATTCCAAAAGTTTATCTATCTATCATTTCCTTTCACTATCTGAATTAGGAGTAGTTTAAAGAGTGATTTAAATCGACAACTAATTTTGTGATGACAAGTTATTTTTTTCTTTTTGCATAAAAACACTAATGGAATGATTATTTCACTCTATAATCCTCAATTAAGGGAAGAAAAGTATTTAGGAATTCCCAATAGATTTCATATTATCCTATCGTAAAATCGTTATTTTTACTTTTTGCTTGCTAAAACGAAAATCCATAGGGTTTGTAGGATTCTGAATAATCTCGGTATGAACCATGATAAATCATTGATTTTTATGTTTTTGCATTCAAAAGTTTATGAATTGGTCATTTCCTTCACTATCTGCATTAGGTGTAGTTTTCAGAGTGATATCATCGACAACTAATTTTGTGATAACTAGTTATTTTTTATCTTTTTGTATACAAAACACAAATGAAATGATCATTTCACTCTAATAATCATCAATTAAGGTAACAAAAGTATTTAGGAATTCCCAATAGATCTCAAATTATCCAATTAAAAACTCGTTATTTTTCCTCTTTTTGATTGTTAAAACGAAAACGAAAATCCAAAGGGTTTGTCGGATTCTCAATAATCTCGGTATGACCCATGATAAATGTTTGATTTTTATGTTTTTGCATTCCAAAAGTTTATCTATCTATCATTTCCTTTCACTATCTGAATTAGGAGTAGTTTAAAGAGTGATTTCATCGACAACTAATTTTGTGATGACGAGTTATTTTTTTCTTTTTGCATAAAAACACTAATGGAATGATTATTTCACTCTATAATCCTCAATTAAGGGAAGAAAAGTATTTAGGAATTCCCAATAGATTTCATATTATCCTATCGTAAAATCGTTATTTTTACTTTTTGCTTGCTAAAACGAAAATCCATAGGGTTTGTAGGATTCTGAATAATCTCGGTATGAACCATGATAAATCATTGATTTTTATGTTTTTGCATTCAAAAGTTTATGAATTGGTCATTTCCCTTCACTATCTCGCATTAGGTGTAGTTTTCAAAGCGATATCATTGACAACTAATTTTGTGATAACTAGTTATTTTTTATCTTTTTGTATACAAAACACAAATGAAATGATCATTTCACTCTAATAATCATCAATTAAGGTAACAAAAGTATTTAGGAATTCCCAATAGATCTCAAATTATCCAATTAAAAACTCGTTATTTTTCCTCTTTTTGATTGTTAAAACGAAAATCCAAAGGGTTTGTCGGATTCTCAATAATCTCGGTATGACCCATGATAAATGTTTGATTTTTATGTTTTTGCATTCCAAAAGTTTATCTATCTATCATTTCCTTTCACTATCTGAATTAGGAGTAGTTTAAAGAGTGATTTCATCGACAACTAATTTTGTGATGACGAGTTATTTTTTTTTTTCTTTTGCATAAAAACACTAATGGAATGATTATTTCACTCTATAATCCTCAATTAAGGGAAGAAAAGTATTTAGGAATTCCCAATAGATTTCATATTATCCTATCGTAAAATCGTTATTTTTACTTTTTGCTTGCTAAAACGAAAATCCATAGGGTTTGTAGGATTCTGAATAATCTCGGTATGAACCATGATAAATCATTGATTTTTATGTTTTTGCATTCAAAAAGTTTATGAATTGGTCATTTCCCTTCACTATCTCGCATTAGGTGTAGTTTTCAGAGCGATATCATTGACAACTAATTTTGTGATAACTAGTTATTTTTTATCTTTTTGTATACAAAACACAAATGAAATGATCATTTCACTCTAATAATCATCAATTAAGGTAACAAAAGTATTTAGGAATTCCCAATAGATCTCAAATTATCCTATTAAAAACTCGTTATTTTTCCTCTTTTTGATTGTTAAAACGAAAATCCAAAGGGTTTGTAGGATTCTCAATAATCTCGGTATGACCCATGATAAATGTTTGATTTTTATGTTTTTGCATTCCAAAAGTTTATCTATCTATCATTTCCTTTCACTATCTGAATTAGGAGTAGTTTAAAGAGTGATTTCATCGACAACTAATTTTGTGATGACGAGTTATTTTTTTCTTTTTGCATAAAAACACTAATGGAATGATTATTTCACTCTATAATCCTCAATTAAGGGAAGAAAAGTATTTAGGAATTCCCAATAGATTTCATATTATCCTATCGTAAAATCGTTATTTTTACTTTTTGCTTGCTAAAACGAAAATCCATAGGGTTTGTAGGATTCTGAATAATCTCGGTATGAACCATGATAAATCATTGATTTTTATGTTTTTGCATTCAAAAGTTTATGAATTGGTCATTTCCTTCACTATCTGCATTAGGTGTAGTTTTCAGAGTGATATCATCGACAACTAATTTTGTGATAACTAGTTATTTTTTATCTTTTTGTATACAAAACACAAATGAAATGATCATTTCACTCTAATAATCATCAATTAAGGTAACAAAAGTATTTAGGAATTCCCAATAGATCTCAAATTATCCAATTAAAAACTCGTTATTTTTCCTCTTTTTGATTGTTAAAACGAAAATCCAAAGGGTTTGTCGGATTCTGAATAATCTCGGTATGACCCATGATAAATGTTTGATTTTTATGTTTTTGCATTCCAAAAGTTTATCTATCTATCATTTCCTTTCACTATCTGAATTAGGAGTAGTTTAAAGAGTGATTTCATCGACAACTAATTTTGTGATGACGAGTTATTTTTTTCTTTTTGCATAAAAACACTAATGGAATGATTATTTCACTCTATAATCCTCAATTAAGGGAAGAAAAGTATTTAGGAATTCCCAATAGATTTCATATTATCCTATCGTAAAATCGTTATTTTTACTTTTTGCTTGCTAAAACGAAAATCCATAGGGTTTGTAGGATTCTGAATAATCTCGGTATGAACCATGATAAATCATTGATTTTTATGTTTTTGCATTCAAAAAGTTTATGAATTGGTCATTTCCCTTCACTATCTGCATTAGGTGTAGTTTTCAGAGCGATATCATTGACAACTAATTTTGTGATAACTAGTTATTTTTTATCTTTTTGTATACAAAACACAAATGAAATGATCAATCATTTCACTCTAATAATCATCAATTAAGGTAACAAAAGTATTTAGGAATTCCCAATAGATCTCAAATTATCCTATTAAAAACGTTATTTTTCCTCTTTTTGATTGTTAAAACGAAAATCCAAAGGGTTTGTCGGATTCTCAATAATCTCGGTATGACCCATGATAAATGTTTGATTTTTATGTTTTTGCATTCCAAAAGTTTATCTATCTATCATTTCCTTTCACTATCTGAATTAGGAGTAGTTTAAAGAGTGATTTAAATCGACAACTAATTTTGTGATGACAAGTTATTTTTTTTTCTTTTGCATAAAAACACTAATGAAATGATTATTTCACTCTATAATCCTCAATTAAGGGAAGAAAAGTATTTAGGAATTCCCAATAGATTTCATATTATCCTATCGTAAAATCGTTATTTTTACTTTTTGCTTGCTAAAACGAAAATCCATAGGGTTTGTAGGATTCGATAATCTCGGTATGAACCATGATAAATCATTGATTTTTATGTTTTTGCATTCAAAAGTTTATGAATTGGTCATTTCCCTTCACTATCTCGCATTAGGTGTAGTTTTCAGAGTGATATCATCGACAACTAATTTTGTGATAACTAGTTATTTTTTATCTTTTTGTATACAAAACACAAATGAAATGATCATTTCACTCTAATAATCATCAATTAAGGTAACAAAAGTATTTAGGAATTCCCAATAGATCTCAAATTATCCAATTAAAAACTCGTTATTTTTCCTCTTTTTGATTGTTAAAACGCGAAAATCCAAAGGGTTTGTCGGATTCTGAATAATCTCGGTATGACCCATGATAAATGTTTGATTTTTATGTTTTTGCATTCCAAAAGTTTATCTATCTATCATTTCCTTTCACTATCTGAATTAGGAGTAGTTTAAAGAGTGATTTCATCGACAACTAATTTTGTGATGACGAGTTATTTTTTTCTTTTTGCATAAAAACACTAATGGAATGATTATTTCACTCTATAATCCTCAATTAAGGGAAGAAAAGTATTTAGGAATTCCCAATAGATTTCATATTATCCTATCGTAAAATCGTTATTTTTACTTTTTGCTTGCTAAAACGAAAATCCATAGGGTTTGTAGGATTCTGAATAATCTCGGTATGAACCATGATAAATCATTGATTTTTATGTTTTTGCATTCAAAAGTTTATGAATTGGTCATTTCCCTTCACTATCTGCATTAGGTGTAGTTTTTCAGAGCGATATCATTGACAACTAATTTTGTGATAACTAGTTATTTTTTATCTTTTTGTATACAAAACACAAATGAAATGATCATTTCACTCTAATAATCATCAATTAAGGTAACAAAAGTATTTAGGAATTCCCAATAGATCTCAAATTATCCAATTAAAAACTCGTTATTTTTCCTCTTTTTGATTGTTAAAACGAAAATCCAAAGGGTTTGTCGGATTCTGAATAATCTCGGTATGACCCATGATAAATGTTTGATTTTTATGTTTTTGCATTCCAAAAGTTTATCTATCTATCATTTCCTTTCACTATCTGAATTAGGAGTAGTTTAAAGAGTGATTTCATCGACAACTAATTTTGTGATGACGAGTTATTTTTTTCTTTTTGCATAAAAACACTAATGGAATGATTATTTCACTCTATAATCCTCAATTAAGGGAAGAAAAGTATTTAGGAATTCCCAATAGATTTCATATTATCCTATCGTAAAATCGTTATTTTTACTTTTTGCTTGCTAAAACGAAAATCCATAGGGTTTGTAGGATTCTGAATAATCTCGGTATGAACCATGATAAATCATTGATTTTTATGTTTTTGCATTCAAAAAGTTTATGAATTGGTCATTTCCCTTCACTATCTCTGCATTAGGTGTAGTTTTCAGAGCGATATCATTGACAACTAATTTTGTGATAACTAGTTATTTTTTATCTTTTTGTATACAAAACACAAATGAAATGATCATTTCACTCTAACAATCATCAATTAAGGTAACAAAAGTATTTAGGAATTCCCAATAGATCTCAAATTATCCTATTAAAAACTCGTTATTTTTCCTCTTTTGATTGTTAAAGCGAAAATCCAAAGGGTTTGTCGGATTACGAATAATCTCGGTATGACCCATGATAAATGTTTGATTTTTATGTTTTTGCATTCCAAAAGTTTATCTATCTATCATTTCCTTTCACTATCTGAATTAGGAGTAGTTTAAAGAGTGATTTATCATCGAACTAATTTTGTGATGACAAGTTATTTTTTTCTTTTTGCATAAAAACACTAATGGAATGATTATTTCACTCTATAATCCTCAATTAAGGGAAGAAAAGTATTTAGGAATTCCCAATAGATTTCATATTATCCTATCGGAAAATCGTTATTTTTACTTTTTGCTTGCTAAAACGAAAATCCATAGGGTTTGTAGGATTCTGAATAATCTCGGTATGAACCATGATAAATCATTGATTTTTATGTTTTTGCATTCAAAAAGTTTATGAATTGGTCATTTCCTTTCACTATCTGCATTAGGTGTAGTTTCAGAGTGATATCATCGACAACTAATTTTGTGATAACTAGTTATTTTTTTCTTTTTGTATACAAAACACTAATGAAATGATCATTTCACTCTATAATCATCAATTAAGGTAAGAAAAGTATTTAGGAATTCCCAATAGATTTCAAATTATCCTATTAAAAACTCGTTATTTTTACTTTTGATTGTTAAAACGAAAATCCATAGGGTTTGTAGGATTCTAAATAATCTCGGATATGAACCATGATAAATCATTGATTTTTATGTTTTTGCATTCAAAAAGTTTATGAATTGGTCATTTCTCTATCTATCTGTGTAGTTTCCTTTCACTATGAGATATCATTTAATCAACTAATAATTTTGTGATAACTAGTTATTTTTTATCTTTTTGTATACAAAACACAAATGAAATGATCATTTCACTCTAATAATCATCAATTAAGGTAAGAAAAGTATTTAGGAATTCCCAATAGATCTCAAATTATCCTATTAAAAACTCGTTATTTTTCCTCTTTTTGATTGTTAAAAGCGAAAATCCAAAGGGTTTGTAGGATTACGAATAATCTCGGTATGACCCATGATAAATGTTTGATTTTTATGTTTTTGCATTCCAAAGTTTATCTATCTATCATTTCCTTTCACTATCTCGAATTAGGAGTAGTTTAAAGAGTGATATCATCGACAACTAATTTTGTGATGACGAGTTATTTTTTTCTTTTTGCATAAAAAACACTAATGGAATGATTATTTCACTCTATAATCCTCAATTAAGGGAAGAAAAGTATTTAGGAATTCCCAATAGATTTCATATTATCCTATCGTAAAAATCGTTATTTTTACTTTTTGCTTGCTAAAGCGAAAATCCATAGGGTTTGTAGGATTCTACGAATAATCTCGGTATGAACCATGATAAATCATTGATTTTTATGTTTTTGCATTCAAAAAGTTTATGAATTGGTCATTTCCCTTCACTATCTGCATTAGGTGTAGTTTTCGGAGCGATATCATTGACAACTAATTTTGTGATAACTAGTTATTTTTTATCTTTTTGTATACAAAACACAAATGAAATGATCATTTCACTCTAATAATCATCAATTAAGGTAACAAAAGTATTTAGGAATTCCCAATAGATCTCAAATTATCCAATTAAAAACTCGTTATTTTTCCTCTTTTTGATTGTTAAAACGAAAATCCAAAGGGTTTGTCGGATTGAATAATCTCGGTATGACCCATGATAAATGTTTGATTTTTATGTTTTTGCATTCCAAAAGTTTATCTATCTATCATTTCCTTTCACTATCTGAATTAGGAGTAGTTTAAAGAGTGATTTCATCGACAACTAATTTTGTGATGACGAGTTATTTTTTTCTTTTTGCATAAAAACACTAATGGAATGATTATTTCACTCTATAATCCTCAATTAAGGGAAGAAAAGTATTTAGGAATTCCCAATAGATTTCATATTATCCTATCGTAAAATCGTTATTTTTACTTTTTGCTTGCTAAAACGAAAATCCATAGGGTTTGTAGGATTCTGAATAATCTCGGTATGAACCATGATAAATCATTGATTTTTATGTTTTTGCATTCAAAAAGTTTATGAATTGGTCATTTCCCTTCACTATCTGCATTAGGTGTAGTTTTCGAGTGATATCATTGACAACTAATTTTGTGATAACTAGTTATTTTTTATCTTTTTGTATACAAAACACAAATGAAATGATCATTTCACTCTAATAATCATCAATTAAGGTAACAAAAGTATTTAGGAATTCCCAATAGATCTCAAATTATCCTATTAAAAACTCGTTATTTTTCCTCTTTTTGATTGTTAAAACGAAAATCCAAAGGGTTTGTAGGATTCGAATAATCTCGGTATGACCCATGATAAATGTTTGATTTTTATGTTTTTGCATTCCAAAAGTTTATCTATCTATCATTTCCTTTCACTATCTGAATTAGGAGTAGTTTAAAGAGTGATTTCATCGACAACTAATTTTGTGATGACGAGTTATTTTTTTCTTTTTGCATAAAAACACTAATGGAATGATTATTTCACTCTATAATCCTCAATTAAGGGAAGAAAAGTATTTAGGAATTCCCAATAGATTTCATATTATCCTATCGTAAAATCGTTATTTTTACTTTTTGCTTGCTAAAACGAAAATCCATAGGGTTTGTAGGATTCTCAATAATCTCGGTATGAACCATGATAAATCATTGATTTTTATGTTTTTGCATTCAAAAAGTTTATGAATTGGTCATTTCCCTTCACTATCTGCATTAGGTGTAGTTTTCGAGCGATATCATTGACAACTAATTTTGTGATAACTAGTTATTTTTTATCTTTTTGTATACAAAACACAAATGAAATGATCATTTCACTCTAATAATCATCAATTAAGGTAACAAAAGTATTTAGGAATTCCCAATAGATCTCAAATTATCCAATTAAAAACTCGTTATTTTTCCTCTTTTTGATTGTTAAAACGAAAATCCAAAGGGTTTGTCGGATTGAATAATCTCGGTATGACCCATGATAAATGTTTGATTTTTATGTTTTTGCATTCCAAAAGTTTATCTATCTATCATTTCCTTTCACTATCTGAATTAGGAGTAGTTTAAAGAGTGATTTAAATCGACAACTAATTTTGTGATGACGAGTTATTTTTTTCTTTTTGCATAAAAAACACTAATGGAATGATTATTTCACTCTATAATCCTCAATTAAGGGAAGAAAAGTATTTAGGAATTCCCAATAGATTTCATATTATCCTATCGTAAAATCGTTATTTTTACTTTTTGCTTGCTAAAACGAAAATCCATAGGGTTTGTAGGATTCTCAATAATCTCGGTATGAACCATGATAAATCATTGATTTTTATGTTTTTGCATTCAAAAAGTTTATGAATTGGTCATTTCCCTTCACTATCTCGCATTAGGTGTAGTTTTGAGCGATATCATTGACAACTAATTTTGTGATAACTAGTTATTTTTTATCTTTTTGTATACAAAACACAAATGAAATGATCATTTCACTCTAACAATCATCAATTAAAGGTAACAAAAGTATTTAGGAATTCCCAATAGATCTCAAATTATCCTATTAAAAACTCGTTATTTTTCCTCTTTTTGATTGTTAAAACGAAAATCCAAAGGGTTTGTAGGATTCTGAATAATCTCGGTATGACCCATGATAAATGTTTGATTTTTATGTTTTTGCATTCCAAAAGTTTATCTATCTATCATTTCCTTTCACTATCTGAATTAGGAGTAGTTTAAAGAGTGATTTCATCGACAACTAATTTTGTGATGACGAGTTATTTTTTTCTTTTTGCATAAAAACACTAATGGAATGATTATTTCACTCTATAATCCTCAATTAAGGGAAGAAAAGTATTTAGGAATTCCCAATAGATTTCATATTATCCTATCGTAAAATCGTTATTTTTACTTTTTGCTTGCTAAAACGAAAATCCATAGGGTTTGTAGGATTCTGAATAATCTCGGTATGAACCATGATAAATCATTGATTTTTATGTTTTTGCATTCAAAAAGTTTATGAATTGGTCATTTCCCTTCACTATCTGCATTAGGTGTAGTTTTCAGAGTGATATCATCGACAACTAATTTTGTGATAACTAGTTATTTTTTATCTTTTTGTATACAAAACACAAATGAAATGATCATTTCACTCTAATAATCATCAATTAAGGTAACAAAAGTATTTAGGAATTCCCAATAGATCTCAAATTATCCTATTAAAAACTCGTTATTTTTCCTCTTTTTGATTGTTAAAACGAAAATCCAAAGGGTTTGTCGGATTCTGAATAATCTCGGTATGACCCATGATAAATGTTTGATTTTTATGTTTTTGCATTCCAAAAGTTTATCTATCTATCATTTCCTTTCACTATCTGAATTAGGAGTAGTTTAAAGAGTGATTTTCGACAACTAATTTTGTGATGACGAGTTATTTTTTTCTTTTTGCATAAAAACACTAATGGAATGATTATTTCACTCTATAATCCTCAATTAAGGGAAGAAAAGTATTTAGGAATTCCCAATAGATTTCATATTATCCTATCGAAAATCGTTATTTTTACTTTTTGCTTGCTAAAACGAAAATCCATAGGGTTTGTAGGATTAAATAATCTCGGTATGAACCATGATAAATCATTGATTTTTATGTTTTTGCATTCAAAAAGTTTATGAATTGGTCATTTCCCTTCACTATCTGCATTAGGTGTAGTTTTCAGAGCGATATCATTGACAACTAATTTTGTGATAACTAGTTATTTTTTATCTTTTTGTATACAAAACACAAATGAAATGATCATTTCACTCTAATAATCATCAATTAAGGTAACAAAAGTATTTAGGAATTCCCAATAGATCTCAAATTATCCAATTAAAAACTCGTTATTTTTCCTCTTTTTGATTGTTAAAACGAAAATCCAAAGGGTTTGTCGGATTCTGAATAATCTCGGTATGACCCATGATAAATGTTTGATTTTTATGTTTTTGCATTCCAAAAGTTTATCTATCTATCATTTCCTTTCACTATCTGAATTAGGAGTAGTTTAAAGAGTGATTTCATCGACAACTAATTTTGTGATGACGAGTTATTTTTTTCTTTTTGCATAAAAAACACTAATGGAATGATTATTTCACTCTATAATCCTCAATTAAGGGAAGAAAAGTATTTAGGAATTCCCAATAGATTTCATATTATCCTATCGAAAATCGTTATTTTTACTTTTTGCTTGCTAAAACGAAAATCCATAGGGTTTGTAGGATTCTGAATAATCTCGGTATGAACCATGATAAATCATTGATTTTTATGTTTTTGCATTCAAAAAGTTTATGAATTGGTCATTTCCCTTCACTATCTCGCATTAGGTGTAGTTTTCGAGCGATATCATTGACAACTAATTTTGTGATAACTAGTTATTTTTTATCTTTTTGTATACAAAACACAAATGAAATGATCATTTCACTCTAATAATCATCAATTAAGGTAACAAAAGTATTTAGGAATTCCCAATAGATCTCAAATTATCCTATTAAAAACTCGTTATTTTTCCTCTTTTTGATTGTTAAAACGAAAATCCAAAGGGTTTGTCGGATTCTGAATAATCTCGGTATGACCCATGATAAATGTTTGATTTTTATGTTTTTGCATTCCAAAAGTTTATCTATCTATCATTTCCTTTCACTATCTGAATTAGGAGTAGTTTAAAGAGTGATTTCATCGACAACTAATTTTGTGATGACAAGTTATTTTTTTCTTTTTGCATAAAAAACACTAATGGAATGATTATTTCACTCTATA